>OY728150.1:1204641135-1205891135 GCA_963277665.1 Viscum album | reverse complement strand
AAATTCTATTTAGGACATGTGAGCTGGATCGTGCATTTGAGTGGAGTAAATGGGCCATGAAGACAAAGATGGACTGAACTATCCAGATTGGACATCACTTCACCATTTGGACCGTATATTCTTCATCTGGACTTGGATGGGGCCCAAATTTTGCGGGAATCTTGGGTACATGATTATAAACAAATAATACTTCTATAATGGCAGCCAAGTCATGAGTTTTGGAGGTCAAATATGCAGTGGAAATGGTATTAAAATATTTGGACGAATTTCCCTTTCAAATTTAATAAATTTTTATAACCCTAGACCTCCAAAACTCTATTTAAAGGATGTTTTCACTCTTTGGGAGGTCTGGTAGAGGATTTGGGAAGGTGTGTCCAAAATTATGTCTCTTGGGAGCCCCTAAAAACTCTTGGAATAAGTAAGGATTTGTGCAAACATCTCTTCCAAAAAGGCTCTCCTCTCTCACCTCCTCTTTGTAATTCTTTTCTTTCATGTTTGTATCTTGAATTTTTCTTCAATTAATATTATGTGTTCTTACATTTTATTATTCTCTTAATCTTCCTAATTGGTTTGGAATCAATATTAGAGACGATATTGAGTTCTACCCTCTCAATCCTTTGCTCATGCAAAACGTCTCCACGATGACCACACCACCCATAGAAGAGTAGTTTTTTTAGTGATCGATCTATCTTCTACCCTATTCATTTAATTATTTTGAATCATTGAGATATTTTAATTCACTTAATATGATTCATGAATTGAGTTTTTAAATTTGAATAAATAAAGAAATAAATATAACAATTGACACAAAAACAAGCGAGGTTGATATTTTGTATAAATTGTGAGAGCCCGAACTTAATCGGTAATACAAGACCACACGAGATAAGTTTGTAGAGTTAAAATATAATCCATAAACACAATTAATACTCATTTACAGAATGGATATGTTCTCTAATTAACCACTGACCATAATCTAACCTTATAAAAACAATCAAAGCAGGGTACTGCGATTGCGTGTTCCGAAGTTAGCCTAGGGTTTAAGTAAATCATCTTTATGGTTAAGTTAACTCTCGTAGGGTTCGAGGGTGGAAAAATTAGAGGATAATAATTAAGTGGATATTGATTTAAATGATAATTATTAATAATTAAATGAATAGGTAGAGTTAGATCGATTGCACCATTTACAATATTTTCTAAAAAAACATCTTCTTGTTGCATCTTTTTAATCAAACTTCATTTCAAAATAAAAAAAAATGAAATCTTCTTTCAGAAAACTTCTTCAAGTTTTATAAACAATAAAAAAACCCCCAATCCCTTCAAGTAGTGTTTTAATTCTTTTCTATTTTATTTTTATAATACCGTTAAAAAGTTTTTTTAATTTACTTCCTCCTTTGAGAGACGACCTTGGTCAGCCACTCTATTGCACCTAAGTACCCAAAAACCACTAATCATTTTAGGGCACCCATGACAGTGCCTTTCAAATTGGCACCATTTCCAGTGAGGCAAGTAATTATTTCAACCAATTAGAGGTATTTATTTTATTTTATATTTTATTCACTTCTTATCTTCTTTCTTCCTTCTTTACCCAATCTGAATTCTTTTTTTTCTTTTTCTTTTTTTTTCTTCTACTTATTTTTAGACCATCAAATCAAACTTCTAATTTTTATTTTACTATGCCCCACTTTCCTTCTTGTCATTTTTATTTGATTTGTGACACAAACTAATCCCGTAGATCTCTTATATCTTGACCCTGAGATTGAACGTAGCCTTAGGGCTCGAATCAGACATTCTCAGGCTACGGGAAGTTTCAACATTCAAACAGTTAGAGAATTTCTCCACTCCAAGAACATTGAAATTGGAAACACTTCTAATTCTAACATAAAACAAGAACCAATGGCTGAAAATAATGGAAATGAACTTAATAGAACTATTTGAGAATTGGCTGCACCAGATATTAACTATCAACCAAATTGTATTGCATACCCGAATCTCGAATCGGACTTTGAACTGAAATCTGGGTTAATTCATCTTCTTTAAAATTTTCATGTATTATCTAGTGTGGATACAAACAAACATTTTGAAAGAATTTAATGTGGTTTTCTCAAACCTTAAACCCAGAAATGTTTCTAAAGATCAAATCAAACTAATAGAATTCCCATTCTCACTTGATGAAGCTGCAAAAGACTAGATGTATTATTTACAACCTGAAGATGTAACTTGTTAGAACAATTTGAAACGTCTTTTCTTGCAGAGATTTTTTCCAGCATCAAGGACCACTTCCATTTGTAAGGAGATGTCAAGGATTAATCAAACCCAAAGGGAGTCAATGTATGAGTACTGGGACCGATTCAATAAGTTGTGTGTAAGCTGCCCACATCACCAAATCAGTGAGAAACTCTTCATCCAATACTTCTATGAAGGACTAAAACCTATGGATAGGAGCATGGTGGATGTCGCAACTGGAGGAGCATTGGTGGATAAGAAACTAGTAGATTCATGTGCATTGATTGAAAAAATGGTCCAAAAATCCCAACAATTTGGAAATCGAGGTACACCATGCATCATAGAAGTACATCAAGTAAGTCCTTATTCTCTTGAGAGTCATTTAATTGATACCAAGTTAGAAAAATTGACAACTATGGTGAGGCATATTTCTTTGGCCAAAAAGACATCCCAACCCCCTTCTTTAAGGCCTTGTGGCGTTTGGACTGAGGCAATCCACCCAACTGACTGTTGCCCAAAACTACAAGAGATAGAGGATTGTGCAGTAGTATTCCTAGGGATACCATATCAGAAACAAAAACATACATACCCCCAAAAGAATTTTGATTCATTTGCTCTAACATACAACAAAGGCCCCCTTTTCAACAAAACTTCCAGCAGCCTTCACCTTACCAGAAGGGTTTCCAACAACCCCAAAGGAGATTTGGAGCCCAATCATCAACAAGACAGCAACAAGGGAATCCCCCACCCAAGGTAGATTCTAACAATGATGACCTTTTGAAGAAAATTGTTCTTAATCAACAGAATGAGCTGAAGAGTCAAGGTTCAGAGCTGAGGGAGTTGAAGACTCAAATGATCTAGATTTCCACTGCCCTCCATGAACTGGTAAGTAATAATTCTGGAAATCTACCATCCCAACCTACTCAAAATCCCAAGGGGAATTTCAGTGCCATCACATTGAGAAGTGGTAAGAAAACAACTGATACATCTTCACCTATTGTTCCACCTGGATTCACCTAAAATCTAGAGAAGCTGCATTCCATACCAACTGATGAGAAATACAAGGAGAAAGATAAAGGTAAGAAAAAGATTGATGATGTTTCTCCTAAACCCCTTCCATTTCCAAATAGAGTTGTACAAACCAAGAAGATGGCTGAAGTGGCGATGTAAAAAAGAAGTTTTGGATACATTAAAGTGTGTGGAGATCAACATCCCTTTACTTTAATTCATCAAGAAAATCCCAAGGTATGCGAAATTATTAAAATAACTTTGTACCAATCGAAGAGGGCTCAAGGGAAATGAGAGGATCAATCTTGGAAGGAATGTGTCAATACTCATTACACCAACTCTAGAAATTCCAACAAAGTATAAGGATCCAGGGACATTCACCATCCCATGCACCATAGGGGAGTTTCACTTTTCTGATGAACTTTTTGATTTGGGAGATTCCATAAATGTGATGCCTCACTCTGTATTCTCTTCTTTGCAGGTTGGTGATCTGAAACCAATGAGAGTAGTGGTGCAGTTGGAAAATAGAGCTACAATATATCCAGCAGGAGTCCTTGAGGATGTAATTGTCTGGGGTAAGAGACATGATCTTTCCAACAGATTTCTACGTTCTTAACATTGAGGATGATTAGGTAAGTTCTCATGCTCCCATTATCTTAGGTATACCCTTCCTCAAAACTGCAAAAAAAAACTATCATAAATTTCAACGAGGGTACACTTTCCATGGAGTTTGGGGATGAAGTTGTGATATTTAATGTTATGGATTCCATGAAGTACCCCTTAGAGGATCATTCTGCATTTTTTATCTCCCATTTTGAACCACTAAATAAAAACCCCATGGAATTCGATTATTCTATGATTAGGTATATTATGAGTGTTGGTTATAGTTTGATGTATAAAAGTACTTCCACACCAATTTATAATGCACAAGACTCTCTTAGATTTGATTTTGAAATGGAATCATATTCTAATTTTGATTATGTGAACTCTAATTATGACATGGCTATTGAGTATTCTGATGTATTTGATGCTTTATTCTCTGATTTTGATGATTTATATTCTCATATTGATGCTCTTTGTGCACATATTTCAGTTTCTTCTATGTCTCCATCCATACACCACCCCCCTACACTAGAACTCAATCCATTGACACTAAATCTCAAATACTCATACTTGTTAAGTGGTGAGAAATTACCTATTATCATTGCTAACAATCTCCCTTTTGAACATGAAGAAAAAATTTTGAATCTTTTGAGGGAGAACATCAGGGAAATTGGGTGGACCTTGGTTGGCATATCAGGTATTAGCCCCTCAATTTTCATGCATAGGATTCTTTTAGAGTATGGGGCTAAACCGGTTAGGAAGCCACAAAGGAGACTCAATCCAAAACTTTTGGAGGTTATTAAAAAAGATGTTGAAATTTTGCTCGAGCCAGGTATAATCTATCCCATTTCAGATTCCCAGTGGGTGATTCATATTCAGGTTGTGCCTAGGAAAAGTGGTGTTACAGTTGTAAAAAATGATAATGTAGAGTTAGTTTCGATGAGGGTACAAAACAGTTGGCATGTGTGTATTGATAATAGAAAACTAAACCAGTCCACTCGCAAAGACCATTTCCCCCTCCCATTTATTGATCAGATGCTTGAGAAACTAGATGGGAAGACACACTATTGTTTCTTGGATGGATTTTATGAATATTTTCAGGTTCCTATAGCTCCAAAGGATCAGGAGAAGACTACATTAACTTGTCCATTTGGCATGTTTTCCTACCGAAAAATTCCATTTGGACTTTGCAATGCCCCAGGTACCTTCTAGAGATGCATGGTGAGTATTTTTTCTGATTTTATTAAAACCTGCATGGAGGTATTCATGGATGATTTTGCAGTGTATGGGTCTTCATTTGATTAATGTCTAAGTAGTTTAGGAAAGGTGTTGAATCGTTGTATTAGGAAGAATCTAGTCCTGAACTTTGAAAAGTGTCATTTCATAGTAGAGCATGGCATTATCTTAGGGCATGTAGTGTCAAAACATGGGATAGTGTTTGATAGATCTATGGTAGATATTATTTCATCCTTATCATATCCTTCATGTGTGAATGATGTTAGATCTTTCCTAGGGCATGCGGGATTTTATCGGCGCTTCATCAAATATTTTAGTAAGATTTCTCTTCCTATGTCATGATTACTTCAAAAGGATTCTAATTTTGTGTTTGATGATTCTTGTAGGACTTCCTTTTATGATATAAAGAAGTGTCTGACCACTCCATCAATCATACATCTCCCATGGTGGGAGATTCCTTTTGAGATTATGTGTGGCCCCTCCAACTTTGCGGTTGGAGTTGTCTTATCTCAGAGGGTGTAGGGACGTTCACATGTGATTTCCTATTCATCGAGGACACTGGATTCAGCCCAATCAAACTACACAACCATGGAAAAGGAGTTTCTTGCTATTATATTCGCTTTAGATAAATTATGTTCATATTTATTAGGCTCTAAAGTAGTTGTTTTTTCTGACCATGCAGCTCTGAGGTACCTATTAAAGAATCCAGACTTAAAGCCCAGGCTAATCTGATGAATGCTCCTTCTTCAAGAATTTGACATTGAGATAAAGGACAAAAAGGGGTCATAAAACCTAATGGTAGACCACATGAGTATGCTTACTCACACACTAGAGGATGAAACCTTGGACCAGGTACCACTTCAGGACACTTTCCCCAATGAGCATCTTTATTCCATCTTAGTGGAGATCACATAAGAGGACACATGAAGAAGCTTTAAAATCAATGGGAAACTTTTTAAGAGATACATTGAGGGACTTCTTACTGATGCAGTGGATTTTATAACACTACATGACCCCATCATCACTTGATCATATCAGGCTGTTCCTAACCCTTTAACTTTTTTATTATTTGTCCTATTTAAAACTATAAATTTCAGGTGCATATATCATCTCATGGGTTCACATTGAGGACAATGAAATTTTTTAAGTGTGGGGGAGGGAACCTTTTAGTTCATTAATTTCAATTGTTTTCCTGTTTTAAAAAAACAAAACAAAAAAAGTGTGTTTTTCAAATTTTGTGTGTTTATTTGTCAATTTTTTGTGTGTTTTTGAAAATTTTGAGCTGAAATGATTCTCATCACAATTTTGAAATACATATCAATAAGTGAAACAATTTATCCCATGAAACCAAGATTAAAAAATTCTAAAAATAACTTTGTTTCAAGTTCAAATATTTAGTAATTTCATGAAAAGTACTCAGAATTTTGAATCTCATACCACATATCACTGTCTTTATATATGAAATCACTTTCCTGTGAGGATTATGAACCATTCTTTTCATATTCTTCACATTCACCTCACTTCTTGTGAGAACTAAACCATGCTTAATTTAACCACAATTTGATTTATTCCTGTCAAAAGTTGAGGGTTTGAGGTACTTATGTTTAAATGATTGAGGAATTTGTTTGGTATTAAAGCCCTTATTTCAAAGAAACCTTTTTTATAATGGCCTACCATGAACATTTAATCCTTTTATTCCTTATAATCCATGAACATCCTATTAGGTTAGCCACATTACAATCCAATTTTCCCTATCCAACCAACTCTTGAAGTGAAATTTCATAATCTAGATGAACTTAAGTGTGGGGGAAGCTATATTGTTTTGTGTTACGACATTCTATGGTACTTTGGGTGGAAATTTAAATTCTGAAGATATGTGTTTGTTGCTGAAAAAAATCATTCTACTGAAAGTTTTGTCTTTTCTGGAGCTTTCATGACAAGTGAATCTGTGCCTTTCTAGAGCTTCTAAAAATAAAGAAAGTTGTGCCTATCTAGAGCTTTCAAGAAAAACTATTTTGGAGAAGATTGACATTTTTGTTGTTGAAATTATGAATGTTGTAAAATTTCCATGACTTTTCATGATGATGGAGCTGAATTGATGATAAGGGTATTAATGAGGAGACCATATTTAAGTGAAAATTAGATTAATGAAATTTTTCTTCAAAAAGAGTCAAGCCCTCCTCATTCAACCTCATAATTTTTCACATCTTAATCCTACCAACCGAAAGCCATAGAACAACCCTGAAAGTCCTCATGATAAACATATGTCCTTGACTCACATCAGGTGGAAATGTAGGAATTTATCTAGCCTATGGTGACCCCTGTATGAGTTTGAATGAGAAATACATTGCTAAAAATTGACATTTGTGTGATAAGAGAAAATTCAGGTGAGGTAAGTGTTTTGTGCATGGGAGGATAAATGAAGTGGAAATATATTGAATTATATAAATAAAGAACTTGAAATAATGGTTTTTTATGAGGCATGATATCAATGAGGCGGGAACCCTATCCCGTTGGGGCTGATCTCTTCTCTTCAGTGACGATGGCACTGGCAGCGGCTCCTCCCCCCTTGGTGGGGGAGGGGGAGTCGTCGTTCTATAAGAGAGGAGGGTTCTTCTGGCCTTTTTCCAACCCTGAATTTCTTTCTCCATTCCCAAAAGCTTCGTTATACCCAAAGGTTCTAGATATTCTTGATGGCCTTCCTAATCTTCAGCTCTCATCCTCTGAGTTTGCAGAAACCTCGGCACTCTTGAATTGCACTCTGGTTGCTCGCTTTAAGAATAGAAGACCTTTAGTCGATGCCTTAGACCGGTTTATCTTCAGTTTTTGGGACCTTCAAGAAAGAGAGATTGTTGGATTGCTCGACAGCCGCCATATCATGATTCAGTTTGAATCGGAGGCGGATCTCATCAAGGCATGGTCAAGGGCACCTCGTAGCTTCAACGAATTTCATTTCTTCCTCCTACGGTGGTCCTTCGAATTGCACATGAATTGTGATTCTCCTTCTATGGTGGTTTGGATAATCTTTCCAAATCTCCATTTACCTTTTCAGAACCCTTCGGTGATTCGAATGATAGGAAAACTCGTAGGAAGATATCTTTGTTCTGATAGCCGAACTGAGTTCATGTGCCACCCGGTGAATCCTTGGGTCTGTGTTGAAATGGATGCTTCTCATTTTCCCTTCAATTATGTATGTATTACTATTAGAGAGGATTACAGGTGGAAGCAGTGGGTGGTTTATGAGAATTGAACTAAGTTATGTCCATCTTGCAAGCATTTGGGCAACCCTTTGGGGGTTTTCCATAGGAGAAACATTGCTCCATCATTGGAGTTAAGTTTCAGGGGGAAGCAGGTTGTTGCAAGAAAAGGGGATATTACACTGGGTAAGGATCTGGAGGTTGGTGTGATGTCTGGTCTGGTCAAGGAGGCTTTGGGGTCCAAAGCTGGGGGAATTCTTCAGTCGAGTATTATGGTGAAGGACCTCCGGGATGATGCCCATAAGGTGACAATGTGGATGTTCATGATTCGAAAACTCCAAGTGCTATGATAAATCAGGTTAACCCGATGGTATCAGAGGTGTTCAATAGGTTGCGGTAGGAATTGGAGGGCTCCTCTAATCCCTTTTCTCGGAAGGAGTCTGGTTCGGGTTACAAGGATGATCATTTGGAGCAGCGCATGGATGGGGAGAATACGGTGAAGGAACAGAGGGTGGGGAGAAAGGAAACTAACTCGGGTGTGGCCAGTCCGAACAGTGTTGGGAGTACTAGAGGATTAGACGAATCGGCTAGGCCCTTCCTCACGTTAACCAATAGGATTGAAGGCCTTTCGGAAGGCATATTTGAAGAGGGTTTGGATTCTGATGCTGTGATCGGTGGTGATGTCGATGGGGCCTGTGTGGAAGGGCACAATGCTGTAAGGTTGGGTCACAAGGAAGTCCCTATGGCGGGGGAAGAGGATGCTACCACGGTTGGGTGTCTTGCCTTGATTGATAGTAACACGCCGGATACAAGGAGGGAAATGATACTGGTTGCAAGGATAATGCCTCGAGGACCAAAGGGAGAAATGTTTCTGGGGGAAATAAAGAAAATATGAGTGGTCCCGCCTACCTTTCATATAGTTACATTGTACAGAATAGGAACGAAAGGATGACTGAGTGTGAAAGAACTCTATCTGCTACTCTAAGAATACGAGTAAGAAAAGACTACTCTTACCTTCCGCGACCGGTGTGTACCAGATCTTCCCTTAAGTGGGACAAAGGTGTGATTCTTGCCTTCAAAAAAGACAGTTTGATCAAGCAACTTTGCCCAATGAAACCTTTACTAGACCAGATGAGGAAATTTGAGAAAAGTGATTATATCTTTAGGTGGCATAAATCGGCCTCTGAGTGGGAATCGGCCACGGCAGAAGGGGACTCTTATGTGGGATGTGTAGATGATTGCGGGTATTATGATATGCAGTCCTGTGGTGGGCTGGTTGGTTTGTGGTTGTTCTATATATGTCTATTTTTTGAATGTTTCAAGTCATGGTCTGGTTTGTGTTAAGGGTTGTGCAGTTTCTCACTTTTCCTAAAAGTGTTTGGAAATAAAAATTTAATTTTCAGTCAGTCAAGGATATGTGTTTTAAAATTCGTTTTGATTAGATATTGATGTTTACTTGATATGAGGTTTTTCCCAGGAGTACAAAGGGGTAAGTGTGGGGGAGTTGATAAAACATGATTTTATTGAATATTTTATTGATAATAGATTATATAATTTCCTCACATTATGCTAAATAAGTTCAATTACAAAATATTTGGGATTAGATCTTTCATTTTCAAATTTGATAAAAATTCCAGTTTTACCCTTTTAAAATTAACTGTAATATTTTGGGCATAAATATTTTTTTGTAAATTATTTTGACTTAAAATTTTGTAAAGGTGTTCCTGACTTAATTGGATAAAAATTCTATTCAGTACATGTGAGCTGGATCGTGCATTTGAGTGGAGTAAATAGGTCATGAAGACAAAGATGGACTGAACTATCCAGATTGGACATCACTTAACCATTTGGGTCGTGTCATCTTCATACAATATTTTATTGGGCCCAAATTTTGAGGGAAGATCAGGGACATGATTATTAACAAATAATCCTTCTAGAAGGCTAGCCAAGTCATGCGTTTTGGAGTTAAACTATGCGGTGCAAGTGGGATTAAAATATTTGGCCGAATTTCCCTTTCACATTTAATAAAGTTTTGTAACCCTATCCCTCCACAACTCTATTTAAAGGACTTTTTCACTCTTTGGGGTGTCTATTAGAGGATTTGGTAAGGTGTGTACGAAAGGGTGTCTCTTGGGAGCCTCTCAAAACTCTTGGAAGAAGTAAGTCTTTGTGCAAACATCTCTTCCAAAAAGGCTCTCATCTCCCACCTCCTCTTTGTAATTCTTTTCTTTCATGTTTGTATCTTGAATTTTTCTTCAGTTAATATTTTGTGTTCTTCCTTTTTCTTCTTATATTAATATTCCTATTTGGGTTGGAATCAAGAGTCGAGACGAGATTGGGTTCTACCCTCTCAATCATTTGCTCATGCAAAACGTCTCCACGATGACCACACCGCCCATGGAAGAGTAGTTTTTTAGTGATTGATCTATCTTATACCCTCTTCATTTAATTGTTTTGAATCACTAAGATATTTTAATTCACTTAATATTATTCATGAATTGAATTTTTAAATTTGAAGAAACTAATAAAGTAGTTGAACAGTTGACACAAAAACATGCAAGGTCAAGATTTTGTGTAAATTGTGAGAGCGTAAACTTAATCGGTAATAGAAGACCACATGGGATAAGTATGTAGAGTTAAAATATAATCCCTAAAAAAATTCATCCTCATTTCCAGAATTTATATGTTCTATAATTAACCACTAACCATAAGCTAACCTTAGAACAATAATCAAAGCAGGGTGCTGCGATTGCGTGTTCCGAAGCTAGCCTAGGGTTTAAGTAAATAATCTTTGTGGTTAAGTTAACTCTTATAGGGTTTGAGGGTTAACAAATTAGAGGATCATAATTAAGTGGATATTTATTTAAATGATAATTATTAAAAATTAAATGAAGAGGTAGAGTTATATCGATTACACCTTTTAAAATATTTTCTAAAAAAACATCTTCTTATTGCGTCTTTTTAATCAAACTTCATATCAAAATTAAAAACAAAAAAAATGAAATCTTCTTCCAGAAAACTTCTTCAAGTTTCATAAACAATAAACAACCCCCCATCCCTTTAAGTAGTGTTTTAATTCTTTTCTATTTTTTTAGAATACCTTTAATAAGTTGTTTTAATTTACTTCCTCCTTTGAGAGATGACCTTGGTTAGCCACTCTGTTGTACCTAAGTACCCAAAAACCACTAATCATTTGAGGGCACCCACGACAGCACCTTTTATTGGTGATTTTAATGCTCTGGGGATAAGCTCCTAAAGTGGTTGGTTGTGGAAATGAGTGACATTGTCTTAGCGACAGCTTTCCATGGATGATGCGGACTTGTTGGTTTTAGTACTTGGATTCCCTCATGGGTAGATTCAAGAGTCTATATTGTACCAAATCAATGGTATTCTTAAACCATCATGTTTTCTATCTAACTTTGAGGGTGTAAGGTAGGTGATATCATTTTATGACCCACAGGGGTCCCAACCATACCTGATTTTCCAGAACAGTCTTTGGATAAATACAACATCTGGGATCGGGATGCCATCAATGAGAGAAGTATCTGTATTCATGTAAAAAACAAGGAGAAAGTTCATTGATTAGTGAAATATCTTAGGTATGATGCATGCTCAATTATATATTCATGGTTAACATAATTTTCATTTTATTCTTGATCTGTCCATTCTTCTCACATGGACTTGTCAAAGCGAGTATGGACTTATTTCATGGGAATCTTGATTATAGAGGATCAGCTATAATATTTATTCTAGGATTATCATATTTGTTTGATATGTTAATAAAGTGGTCAGACATATGGAAAATTGATCATCTAGTTATTTGAGGTGTTTTCACCAGGCTTGTTATTATTATTTTTTTGCATAGAATATGTAAAGCCAAATGGACTGACACATGATTAATTGATCATTTTCTTATTATAGAGATTCATGTTTGGTTCGCTATTTTTTTGTTTCGATGGAAAAGAGATGACCAAGAAACTAAGGTGAATTTAGTTTTTCCTGATTATTTATTTTTAGGGGTTCCATTCTTGCACAATCATTGACATCGGGTCATCATTGTCATTCTTAATGGAAACTCCCAATGATTCCCACATCCATAGATGGGTAGACCTATTTTTCAAAGGCAGGTGGTTAGTTGGGGTTTCATACCCAATGACACTTAGGAACTCACATTAGTCGAGAGGATGAGAGTTCGGGCTCATCACACCCTTTTTGGGGGGAATTTTTTCTTAATCTAGGACTCACTTATAGATTTAATATATTTTTGAGAATCTATTCCTAATTATGATGCTTGAATGATTACCCTAATAGAATGATCATAGATTAGCCTCTTTTATGTGAAAAAGAAGTGGATCTCATTAGTGAATCCATCTATATATATCTGAGGTTCTTCATTCATTTATCAGTAATGAGTATCTGCTTATATGTTGAATCCACATAACCAGTCACTTTGAAATTTTCTTCTATGCAGGGAGGTGGTTAAAATTCTAGTGAGGGGATTGATCCACTATGAGGAATCCTACGTATAATGTTTATATTATGAATCAAAACCCACATAGTTTGTTAAAACCATGCAGTTTAACATCACATGGAAAGTATATATGTGTGGGAACTTAGGCACCAGATATTTGAGCTCAAATATTGAGGATACATTCTAAATATTCTGGTTATAACAAGAATCAAAGTTATCATAGTTAATTCATTTCCTTAGGACTTGCCCCAAGGTAGATGCTCTTTTATGGAGGTAATTATATCATTCCACTCATTAGGGCTTACATGTTGATATTTCCCTAGATGTTAGAGATTTATGATGAGAATGATATGAACATTACAATTCACTAATCCCACATGAGCTATGCTCAGTGTGAGAAACAAAAGATAGTAAGTGATCATCCTCATTGCATATGGATGAGGGACTTATGTACAAGGATATCCCTTGTGATGTTTATTATGGAGATAAGTCCTTAAGAAGGAATCCTATGTATCCTAGTTATAGTAGGAATCATATTTGTCATAGTTCAGTTAGATTCTCTCTCTACTGATGGATGAGGTAGAATGATCATCCCATGGGAATGATTAAGTCCTAATGGTTGAAATGTCAGAGACATAGCAGGACTTACACCAAAGTTGATTCCTATTTGAGTTCAAACTTGGGCCTTAGGAATGTGTCCTATATATCTTGGTTATAGAAGGAATCAGAGTCCTCATGGTTCAATGAGTTAGGTATTACACACTGAGGTTTTACTTATATGCCGTAAATATCATATTATGCCTCCAATCAGGGCTTACACACTGAGGTTTTCCTTATATGTGGGACTTATCATATTATTCCACTGATCAGGACTTAAACATTGAGGTTTCCCTTATCCTAAAAGAGAACTTTCATGTGAATGATATGATTATTTAAAATTCCTAATCCCATGTGAGCTATGATCGGTGCGAGAAACAAGGGATGGAAAATAATAATTCTTATTGCTTATGGGTATTGGACTTATGTGTTAGGATTGTCGTACTAATGTTTATTATGGAGATCAGGACTTAAGAAGGCATTATATATATTTTTATTATGGAAGGAATCATATTTCTCATAGTTCATTTGATTGGGGTTTACACACTAGTGTTTCCCTTATGATCGAGGCTTGCAAACTAAGGATGGACAAGTTTATCAAGTCCTGGGATGCCTGATTGGCCTGTAATTCTTGTCTACCTGTCATGCATTGATTTTCCACTCAAAATTCCTTGATTTTCTGCTTGAAATGTTATAGGATGTATTAATAACATGTATAGACACAACTAAATGGTTCATTTTTCTTTTCAAGGAATGTCACATGACCTGGATGGCATGTCTGAAGGTTTTTTCATGATCAAGGATGACTTTTCCAGATAACATCGTAAGACCTAATTGGCTTGTCCTGGAATCCATCGCATCATCCTGGTTGACATTCTTAGAGGGCGTCACATAATCCAACTAACTTTCCTTGGTGTCATCATAAAATATATCTAAAACACTTGTAGGGTATCATGAGATTCAATTTGACATGTCTTGGAGGGTGTATTATGTCCTAGATAACTTTTCTGGGTGTAATCGTGAAAGACGGATGACATACTCGAGGGACATCGCAAGAGCCAGGTGACATGCCCTAGTGCTATCGCGAGACTTAGCTGGTACGTACTGATGTTGTCATATAATCTGGGTAACATGTCTAGAGGACATTGTGAGGCTTGGATGGTGAGCCTGAAGGGTTTTGAGAGACTTGGGTTGCATGCTTAAGGGGTGCTATGTAACTTGACCTAACATGTCCAGGGGACTTCGCATGATTCAGATAGTATACCAAAGGATTGTTGCATGAACTGGGAAACATGTCATGGTGTTGTCGCATGATCTGAGTGGTTCATGCAAAGTGAATGAGGATAAGTGTATATGTTCCTTAAATTTTTTCACTTTTAGCTTTTTTTAATTCTCACATTTTTTAGTAAATATATGGGATATCCTTAGTGTAACCTGACAGAATTCCTTTGTGTAATATATGAGTGATCAAAATAATTTCCTATGAATGATGTATGATCACTTAGGTTTTTCCTGAGATCTTACCTAATGGAAAACTTTCCCGATCGTGTGATCAACTACTTTGAGAAATACACTCTGATATCTGGGTGTGTTGGTGTGAGGTTCCAAGTAAAATTCATTATATATCTAGGATCCTCCTCTGTCTGTGTAAATATCATTTTTTTCTAGGGTGGGGTATTTATAGGCCTCCCCATCCCAATTATTCACTGTTTTTCATGGTGCATATCATGAAAATCTATGATGTAGTCTATGGAGGACTTTGGTATTATGCTTCTTCATGAGGTTTTGTCATAGGTCATTTTGGGGGTGTCACGTGATTTTAAGTGACCATGGGATCATCCCGTCAATGCCCCATTTATTGTATTATGTCTAACAAAAAGGGTCTTATTGAATCATGCGGACATGCCAAGGGAATTTTATGTTATCATTATGACATGTCTAAGTACTTTCGTTAGATCAGGAAAGGCCTTCATGTGATCTTTGATACCTTGTTCATGATATTTCGCAAGATAAGGATGGCTTGCTAGTGGGGATTTGCAAGATTAAACCGACTTGTCAAGGGGTCTTGCGAGACTGTTCTGGTGTGTCATGTGAGTTTTACGACCATAAGAGGCTCCTTCTTCTTCCCTTTTATTTTATACTTTTATTTTTCAAAGTCTGGGGGATTTTGTGATCTTACATGACTATTGTCAGGGAAAATTACTTTTCCCACCAATGATGTGTCATGTGACTGAAAAAAGGTCTTGTGGTGATGTGAGAGCAATTCATGGATAAACCCATATGCTTATTTTTAGAGCCAAAGGGGGAGTGAGTGACTACCTGGATATGTCTGAATACTTTCATGTGATGGTGGGAACATGCCAGCAGGATCTTTTGTGACTAGGTGGAAATGTCACCCAGGATTCTACGGTGTTTCATGGGTTTTATGGGTGCATCATGTGAGTTTTATGGCCACAAGAGGCTCTCGCCTTTACCCCTTTTATTTCCTTTGTTTATTTTGACAAATTTTGGGAATATCATGAGGTTGTATGCGTGTTTTTGAAGAAAATAACTCTACTTATCAGTGATGTGTTTCATGAAATTTACGACTACAAGAGGCTCTTCCCTTTTTGGATCTTTCTCTTCTATTTTAAAAGTATTTTTGGATGTCTTTTCAGGTTTCTTCCACCTGAAAATTCTCATGAACTGGGGGTTTTTCAGCCACCATGCAGTCAATAAATATCTAGGGTGACTTTTAAAGAGAAAAATTACTTTCATAAGGGAGTCTGTAGGGTCTTCCGTAGGCTTATGCGCTACGCGTGACCGTCTGTATGACCTTCCGTAGGTCATGCGGTCGTGTGTCTCCTAGAGGTTCATGTGATCTATGTGATCATGGACACCTTATTCTTCCTTTTTTGAAAGTAAAATAATACTCATATTTAGGTATTTATTCCTTTGTGAATTTTTTTATGCTCATTTGGTGGGAATAAAAAAATTCCTCCCCTCGGGAATGACATCCTCAGAAACAAGGGCTTGGTTCTGAAGGAATTAAATGCACGCCTGAGGCTTTGGCACTATTTCCAATTGGTGTCTTGGGAGATGTTTGGTCTACCATATGAAGTATTTTATTCCATATAATTATTTATAAATAGGGTAGAATAGAGGGATTCGTTCACCAGTTACTCAACTCTACAGAGATCTTGTTCCCTACTTCTGTCGCATAACCTATTCGCAAGATCTTCTTGCAAGAACCCATCGTGAGACCTCACCACGATCCCATTTTGTGATCTCCACTTTACAATACTTCCTTTTCTTATTAACCTACTCAAATCAATCCAGGTAATAATCTTTAGTAATTTCTTGAACATTGGCTATGGGGATGCACGATCATCTTGAGGGTTTTTCTAGATCTTCTGGCTTGATCGTATGATCCTTTGACTATTATGCGGCTCACATGACTATTTTAAGGACATGAAGTCATGAGTCCCTTAAGGGGTCATGTGGTTTCATGAATCCTTGTTTTTTTATGAAATATGTGATATATTTAGGAGTCATGTGATTTGAGATCCATTTATGTGATTCATGAATCCCTTTGATTGATTCATGTGATGCATCTGATACTTACAAATTTATGCCTTCCCTTTGATAAGATTTTATTTTATCTGTCTGAAATATGACACTTAATTTCATTTAGATGGATTCCATCTCTCTTTAAACTTATTATAAGCTTTCAAGGAAGGATTCAAAGGAGGCAATGACCTATCATGATATTATTTTAGTAATTGTGGATGCTAATTTCTGTCTTGATGTTGGGTCATTTCAGCTGAGTTTGATAACGCTGATGGGAGAGAAACTTGGGGGGTTGTATCCTTTTAGATTTTCCCTCTTTATGGGTTTGGTATTACCAATTACACTCTCATTCCTACACTAAATTCATCATTCATACCCTCCTCTTGGGTTCAGAAAACCCATAACACATTCCAGTAAAATATCTCTCAGGCAGGCTATTTTGTCATCGAGGGATACCGCAATGACATCCATATACTAATGTTCATTCCCACATACTTTAATGGGAACAATCATGAACCTGATTCATATTTTCATATGTACCTCTCTATAATGAAGAATTCTACCTCCAACCAAAAGTTTGGGTGGGTTCCAAAATGGGATTTTTGATCAAGGGGTAGCTGAAAATTGTATTGGGTTTATCCCTTCTGGGTGAAATACATTTCTTCTGAATTCACCGAGGAGTTAAATCAAATTAGGATGTATGAGACTATCTAGATCTCACAGAAATTTTATTTTTCAAAAAGGGTTTGATGACAAACAGGTTTAGCTGTTGGAGTCCAAACACAAACACTTTCCACCTCATGCATGGTGAGGTGGGCATCATCCTCTGGTATGTTGAACAGATATGTTGTCCACATATATTGGGTGGGATGTATGATGAGTTTTCTCCCCCAAAATCTTCCTAGGATGGTATAATTAGGACTCCTCCTCTCACCTAAGAACTGATCAGGCTGGTCAAAGATTCCCTCCAGAAGGATCCACTTATTGTATTAGATATCCCATTCAATATGTGGTTGGAATACTTCATTAAGAAGGTTCTCTCTAATCTAGAAGCTAAGAAGTCTAAGGCATGTCTTAAGAAGTACTCTTGTAGTGAATCAGGTGCTTACTAGCCTATGGTTGAAGAAGGTAAATTCAAAAATGGGGATGGTAAGTTAACACCAGTGTTGACCAGGCTATCCAACTAGCCGGCTTCCTCACCATGTATTTGATTGGGTACTTACTTCCAACTAAATAAAAAGGTGGAGTTAGAGTTTCCATTATCATAATGGAGACCACCATGGCAGGGGTAGGATATCAGGCTATATGTCCCTTTTCTAGCCAAACTTTATCTTCTTATGAGCCATGTTTAAAAGGGAAAATCTGCTTATAGGATCACAGGACCTTTCAAGTGTTATGGGGTTAGATAAGGGGTAAATCTAGGAGTCTACGAATATCTGAACATCTAGATAATCCCCAATGTTCAATTAAAACCATATCTTCAGTTTATCAATGAGGTAAGACCCATCACAATGAAGGTTCAATATGTCAGGAATTATATGAGTTGTTATGACCATTTCTCATTCAAACCCTATAGGCTAATGTTTATGGGAGATATTGTTGATGATGGCAGGGCTAGCCTTGAGGCATGGGTTTATATGATGTCACTTCATGAGGTAATCCTTTCCACCTATATTGAAGGGTACCACCTTTGGTAAATGGTATGAACCATATTGGTTTAGCTTTCAATTACTATGTTTCTAGTCGATATGTCCTTTCTCTGTTTATGTTTTATCTGAGGATAATATGATGGTATCTTTCCAATTTTGGTTTAGGTTTACTAGGGGGAGGCTCATGCTGAGATAAAACTTCCTCCCTGTGATGCAAAAATTATTTTATCTCATCATTATGTTGAGGTATATATTCTTTAATATCCCAGTGGATAGTTATCCAAATTGGTATTTAAAGCTTCTTAGTTTCCACCGATTTCCAGGGACAATCTGAGTCTTGTATATAATTTAGATTTGATAGGACCAATAGCCTCAAAAAGTAACCTACAAGGAAATAAGGAATTTTCCATCACTGGTAGGAGCTCCAACCGATGCGGCTATAACAAGTGTAGTACCAGAGGGTGAAGTTATGTCAGAGTTATCATTTTTTATCGAATCTTAATAGTGAACAGATTAGAGGACATAGAACTCAGTGGATGAGATCTAGGGTATACTGTTCTAATCAGATATTCCTTTGGAATTTTTCTCCCAAGTCACTACCCCTCTATGTATCACTTTCAAACACCGGCTTGAGGAGGTTAGGGCCTTCTTCTGAGACCTTGAAGTTTCTTTGGAAAGCATCAGGGGTCAGATATTTTATTCCCCATTGGTCCAAAAAATGGTTTTTTTGGGTACGCTGCAAATTGGCATGGATGAAAAAGGGTTATCCCATTTCCAAGGAAGCAGTAAGAAAAAACTCATTACTATGCTTAAAGTGTTGTGGTTCCATTGAAACTATAATAACGCCATTTGTGTTTTTTATTAACACATTGGGAGGTTTCATAGGAGTGTATAATCCTTTCATCCCCTATATATTCTCCCCACGATACGTTGGTGGGATATGAGTTTAGCATCAACCGGGGAGACTGATTATGATGTATCTTCGGGTCGACTGGACTTGATGAGAGCAGTGATTTCCACTTCTGGAGAAACAGATTCAACATCATCACCCTCTAAATTTTCTACACTTAGGGAAGGAAAAAATGAAGCACATTGAACTTTTAGAGTCCCATTATCTAGGACCCCCAAGTAAGTGTAAAATTTAATCCTTCCATTGTTTTGGATTATTTCAGTACCACATCTAGAATTTTCCAAAATGTGTAGGTCCCTACTGATCACAATTAGAGGATCATGTATCTTGTCCTGAGTATGAAAGAAAGCATTTGGTTTCTTTAGAAGACCCTTTTCTATCAGGCCCATCCTGTCAAGAAGTGGAGGTGGATAAGGTTCCAGCTCTATCACACCTGTTACCTATAGCTGATGTCCCAGTGATCACACCAATTGATCTGGCATGATTGGACGCACTTTTGGATGATAATGAAATAGGTAGTTATTCTAATACTACATTATACTTGATGGAAGTGAGTTTCAAAAAAGGGTAATACTTATTCAATACTTGACACTTTTTTTATTTTTTTCATGTCACGTGATATTATATTTTGTTTCTTTAGATCTCAAGGGTGGAGAGTAAAGAACATCTTCAGGAAAAGCACCGGAGGTTCCATGATGCCACTCATTATAAGAGGGTGTCTCCTCTTTGGCTGAGTATAGAGTTGGGGTAGTAGATGTTTCCAGTGACGTGGCTGAGAATAGTGTGCTTCTAACATCGGTCGTATCCATTGGTTATTTGGTGATATCATATGATTCATCTTTTGGATGATAAACCCATTTTCCCCTTTTTGTAGTGTTTCCACCCCAAAGATTATAGGCTCTAGTCCCTGATCCCTTGGGGGTTCCTGATCGTACCATGATTCACTGTTTCGTTTTCACCCTTACATCGCTGTGCTAAACATATTTTGTATTAAAAATTATAAAAATATTATCAAATTGTGCTTCATGTTTGATTCAATAATTTTGTATTTATAACTTTTAAATAGGTCAATGATACTTCTTTTGAAAATTACAATGTAGGTGGAGGTGATTTGGAGGGCCCTTGATGAAGTGAAAAAAAATGGGCCAAAATTGCATGGATCCATGGACATCTGTCCACTGTTTTGAATATTACACGAAATCCGTGCATCCAAATGGGCTGAAATTTTTTGGGCATGTCCAGAATTCAATATTCTACATTTAATATTAAGTAACCAAATCCTGATTCGGCTTTCATGGGGCCCATATTAACTGATATGTCCAAGACACCGAATTTGGACCAAGTCAAATGTAGTGTTCTGTATTTTATCAATATCTTGATCTCTAGTTGTCCAAACGGTGCCAAAATTTCTGTGGAGACAGTAAAGAGGTAGTTCTACAACTTTTATATTTTCTTCAAAGCGATATAAGACTGTCTGAAGGCCGAAACGCGTCGTGCAAGTGGATTGATGAAATCTGTGTTCCCAAAACCACCTCCCACATTTCCTATAAAAGGACACCTTGGGCTCCTCATTTGTAAGTTCGGCCAAGGAGTGAAGTGCTACCAATTTGGAGTCCTATAGGAGTCTCCTAATCACCTTGGAGGTTCTGGAGGCCTCTATCCTCATAGGGGGGTCAACAATGAAGAAGGAGTTCAACACGAGCTTCCTCCTCCTCCCGATGTCGAGCTAAAAGTTGGGTGTTCGTTGTGAGGGAGCTACACACATGTCAAGGGAGTTCCGATGCATAAATTAGATACTGGTTTGGAGTAATTTGGGTTTTTAAACATTTCATTCCATGTATCTTATTTTATTTCAGATTTTAATGCTTGATTTGATACATGTGAGTGATATGCTCTTAATTTCTAACCGATCGGTGTGAGGTTTTGAGTGCGTGACTTGTGTTGTTCCGATTGGACATCACAAGAATCCTTTTCATACCCAACTTATTGAGATTTCAATATGCTTTGTAAGCTCTTATTCCATGCATAAGTACTGGACCTTGACAATACGATTTTTACGTCAATGTTTGGTCCTTAAATCATTGAAATAAAAGCTTAGGAATTAATCGGGATTTCAATTAACTCCAACCAAAGAATTACTCTAAACCCAAGATGAATCTCTATGAACGATGAACTTGATATGTGTGTAGTGAAATCACATTGACCCTTTTATCTCATATTTCTCAAAATCCACTTGATCAATCATCTTTTAAGCTATTTCAACTCAGTCATTGTTTTAAACTGTTTTCAAAACCACTCCCTCTCTTAGTCATTTTTATTAAAAATACACACTCTAAACCTACCAACGCTCCTTGAGAGATGACCTAGGGTTTACCCTAGACTATAAATCAACCTTAAAAATATAATCAATTTGATTTGTCACGACATCACGGTCAAATTTTGGCGCCGTTTCCGGGGAGCGCTTTGGTTTTTTGTGCGTGTTTTTGATAATTTTTTTTGTAATTTTTGTGAATATTTGTTTGTTTTATCTTCTACCTTTTCATTTGTTTTTGCGTTCTAATTTATTTATTGTGTAGGTTATTTGTATGACGCGTTCTACTCCGGGAGACCTACAAACTTTCGAACCCGAACCGGAGAGGATCCTACATCAACGAAACCGAGACATACAAGACCACACTTTGAAGGAGGAGACGTCAAATCTTAAAATTCTTCTTGATCCTTCTTCTTCTTCTAAAACCAAAGTTAAAACTGAACATAACTTGTATAACATGGATGAAAATAATAGAACACTAAAAGAACTAACCTCACCTGATGTTGATATCCAACCCACTTACATTCAATTACAAGGCGAGGCACCCAATTTTGAACTAAAATCTGGTTTAATTCATTTATTACCAAGATTTCATGGACTGCCTGGAAAAGATATACATAAGCATTTAAAAGAATTTCATACTGTGTGTTCAACCTTAAAACCTGATAATGTGGATGAAGAACAAGTGAAGCTTAGGGCATTCCCATTTTCATTAGAATACACTACAAAAGATTGGTTATACTATGTCAATTCACCAATTAGGGGTTGGGCAGACATGAAACGCCTTTTTCTTGAAAAATACTTCCCAGCCTCTCGAACTGCAACTATAAGGAAGGAAATATGTGGTATAAGACAATCTCAAGGGGAAACATTACATGAATATTGGGAACGCTTTAAAAGGTTATGTTCAAGTTGCCCACACCACCAAATAAGTGATCAACTTTTAATTCAATATTTTTATGAAGGTTTGATTCCTATTGATCGAAATATGATTGATGCTGCTGCAGGTGGTGCATTGGTAGATAAGACCCCAATCGCTGCAAGAACCCTCATTGAAAACATGGAACAGAACACTCAACAATTTGGTACACGGTCCAGTTTTCCCATTCAAGGTGTCCATGAGGTGCAAAGTATTGAGTTTGAGAAGAAGGTGGACACGAAGTTCGAAGAGGTAAGTACCCTTCTATGACAACTTGCTCTCTCCCAAGGGAAATATCAATCTCCTCCTCCCATCCATTGTGGAATATTCTCTTCTGACACCCACTATTCTGACCAATGTCCTCAATTGAGAGAAACTTCTGAGAGTTGTGAGGCAATATTTCCAGGACGCCCCTTTAACCAACCCTTTAGGCAAGAACCATACTATCCATCCAACCAAGGGTGGAAGGACAACCAAGCCTATAGGCAAGGGGGGTATTCAAACCAACCTCAACAGCAATGGAACCAACAGGGTCAGAGTAGTCATCCACCACCACCCAGAAATCCTCAACCACCCCAAAGGCCATTCCAACCACCCCCTCCAAAAACCGAGCCTAGCCTAGAAGATATGACGAAGAAAATGGCTGCCAATAATATCCAATTCCAACAAACCACACAAGCATCCATACAAGACCTAAAGACCCAACTAGGCCAACTTGCCAACTCGGTGGGGGAAATCCAAAGTCATGGGTCGGGTAAACTACCATCTCAACCAGTAGTAAACCCTAGGGATAAAGGAAATGTTAGTGCCATCACCCTTAGGAGTGGGACACAACTCAAAAGCCAAATGACCCCTCCATTAGAGTCCTCCCATCCAAAGGAAACCACCATCCCAACTGCTGAAAATGGTCCAAGAGAAGAAAACCCCTTTCCTGAGCGAAGCCCTTCCAAAGGAAAGATTGTGGTTGTTGATGAGCCACCTATCCCAACCATTCCTCTTCCATTTTATCAAAGGGCTGCCCAACCTAGGAAACAAAAAGAAACTGAACTTGATAAAGAAATCTTGGAGACTTTAAAAAAAGTGCAGGTTAACATTACATTGATTGATACCGTCAAGAAAATTCCGAGATATGCAAAGTTTCTGAAGGAGATGTGTACACACCGAAGGAGGCTTCATGGTGATGAGAAGGTGAGCCTGGGGAGGAATGTTTCAGCATTGATAGATCCATCACTTCCCACCAAGTGCAATGATCCTGGAACATTCTCGATTCCGTGCACCATAGAGGAGTATTCTTTCTCCAATGCTATGCTTGATTTGGGTGCTTCTATTAATGTGATGCCTCACTCCATATACTCTTCTTTGCAGGTCGGTGAACTAAAGCCCACAGGAATAGTTGTTCAACTAGCAAATCGGAGTACGGCACACCCTTCCGGTGTGTTAGAGGATGTTCTTGTGAGGGTTCAAAATTTAATATTTCCTGCTGATTTTTATGTGCTAAAAATGGAAAATGATAGGATGAATGGACATGCCCCAATTATATTGGGGAGACCTTTCTTGAAAACTGCCAAAGCCATAATTAATGTCCATAATGGTACATTATCTATGGAATTTGGTGGTGACATAGTCCATTTCAACATCCTTGATGCCATGAAGCACCCCTCGGAAGAACATTCCTCTCTCTCGGTAAATTCAATTGATGTAATCCCTTCCCCTAAAATAAATTCATTTGTTTCCCCTGATCCCCTTTCTGAATTTTCCTCTTTGATAGAAATTCTTGGAAATGAATCATGCATTGATTGTTGTAGTGGTCTAGAGATATGTCATGCATGTTTGTTAATTGATGATTTCTTGAACACAGAGGATCACATGACCATCGATGATACTGCTAAGCTTGTAAAAGCTCATTCCTCATCTGAGGATGTTACCATTGAGCAGTTAGATGGGATCAGTGACTTCTAACTTTCACACACACTTCCTTCAATCCAAAATCCCCCAGGATTGGAATTGAAACAACTGCCTCAAGATTTAAAATACTCATATCTTGAGAATGGAAACAAGTTGCCCGTCATCATTGTTAGTTCACTCCCTCCTGAGCATGAATTGCGACTGCTTGATCTTTTGAGGAAGTATAAACAAGCTTTTGGATGGACACTTGCTGACATTCCTGGCATTATCCCATTAATTTGTACACATCATATTTTATTAAATGATGAGGCTAAACCAGTGAGGAAGTCACAACGTCGACTGAACCCAAACCTACTTGATGTTGTTAAAAAAGAAGTAACAAAATTGTTGGCTGCTGGAATCATTTACCCTATCTCTGACAGCCAATGGGTCAGTCCTGTTCAAGTAGTTCCTAAAAAAACTGGCCTTACTATAGTTAAAAATGAAAATAATGAATTGGTTCCAACTCGTGTGCAGAATAGTTGGCGTGTCTGTATAGACTATCGCCGGCTAAACCAACACACTAGGAAGGACCATTTCCTATTTCCATTCATTGACCAGATGCTAGAGAGTCTAGCAGGGAAGTCCCATTACTGTTTCCTTGATGGGTATTCTGGATACTTTCAGATCCATATTGCCCCTGAGGATCAGGAAAAAACAACCTTTACTTTCCCCTTTGGTACATTTTCTTATAGAAGGATTCCATTTGGTCTGTGCAATGCTCTAGGTACTTTCCAACGATGTATGGTTAGTATTTTTTCGGATTGCCTGGATAATTGCATGGATGTTTTTATGGATGATTTTACTGTTTATGGATCCTCTTTTGATGAACGTTTGAGTAGTCTTGCTTCTTTCCTACGTCGCTGTATTGAAAAGAATCTCGTATTAAATTATGAGAAATACCATTTCATGGTGCGACAAGGCATAGTTTTGGGACATGTCATTTCTGGGGAAGGTATCCAAGTGGAAAAATAAAAAGTAGATATCATTTCCTCCCTACCATTCCCTAAAAATGTTCAGGATGTGCGGTCTTTCCTGGGTCATGCTGGATTTTATCGTCGTTTCATTCGTGACTTTAGTAAAATTGCACTTCCCCTCTCCCGATTACTCCAAAAAGAAAAAGAATTTTATTTTGATAAAAAATGTGAGGAAGCTTTCAATAAGTTAAAATGGAGTCTCACATAACCCCCAATAATCCAACCACCTCGGTGGGATTTACCATTTGAGCTCATGTGTGATGCCTCTAACTATGCAGTTGGGGCAGTCTTATCACAAAGGGTCGACCGAGCTCCACATGTCATAGCTTATGCATCACGTACTCTGGACCCTGCCCAAGAAAACTAAACCACCACTGAAAAATAATTTCTTTCCATTGTGTTTTCCTTGGATAAATTCAGGCCATACCTTCTAGGTTCCAAAGTCGTTGTGTTCTCAGACCATGTAGCCCTCCGATATCTCCTAAAGAAACCAGAAGCCAAACCACGTCTCATTCGCTGGATGCTCCTCCTTCAGGAATTTGATCTAGAAATTAGGGATAAAAAAGGAGTAGAGAATGTGGTTGCTGACCATATCAGTAGGATTCTCCCATCCACGGACATTGACTCATCCCCCTGTATTCCCATAAATGAATTGTTTCCTGATGAGCAATTGTACTGAGTGCAAGATGCTATTCCTTGGTATGCTGAAATTGTAAATTATTTGGTAGCGTCTTGCATTCCTGCTGATTTCACCAAAAACTAGGTCGACCGTCTAAAACATGAGTCTCGTTGGTACATTTGGGATGACCCCTACCTCTGGCGCACATGTAGTGATCAAGTTATTAGGCGTTGTGTTCCCGATAGTGAGTTTCAATCTGTCCTTAGGTTCTGCCACACACTTGCTTGTGGGGGGCACTTTGGTCCCCAATGGACTGCTCGCAAGGTCTTAGATTCTGGTCTCTTTTGGCCCACATTGTTTAGGGATGCCCATGAATTCTGTAAATCTTATCCTCACTGTTAAAGAATGGGGAATGTCTCTAAAAGAAATGAGATGCCCCAACAACCCTTACTCTTCCATGACATTTTTGATGTTTGGGGCATTGACTTTATGGAACCATTCCCCAATTCATTTGGGAACCTTTACATTCTTCTGGCAGTGGATTATGTTTCAAAGTGGGTAGAGGCACGAGCCACGAGGACAGATGATTCCAAGACAGTTGTGGAATTTTTGAGAACCCAAATATTCTGTAGGTTTGGATTACCTAGGTTTATCATCAGTGATCAGAGTTCTCATTTCTGTAACCGCACAATGCAATCTCTTTTGCGCAGGTACGGGGTTGGGCATCGAGTGTCTACTGCTTATCACCCACAAACAAATGGTCAAGCCGAAGTATCAAATAGAGAGGTAAAACAGATTCTTGAGAAAACGGTTCAACCAAACAGAAAAGACTGGAGTCTTAGACTCGATGATTCGTTATGGGCTTATCGTACTGCATTCAAAACTCCAATTAGCATGTCACCATATCGGCTAGTTTTTGGGAAGAGTTGTCACCTCCCTGTTGAGGTAGAGCACCGAGCCTACTGGGCTATTAAACAATGCAATTCTAATCTTTCTGGTGCAGGTATTCAAAGGAAGTTGCAGATTCAGGAGTTAGAGGAAATGAGAAGAGATTCATATGAGAACTCCCGAATTTATAAAGAGCGAACCAAGGCTGCCCACGACCATCTCATCCTTCATCGTCAATTCCACATCGGGCATAAGGTCCTCCTACACAATGCAAGGCTGAAGTTGCACCCTGGTAAGCTTTGTTCCCGTTGGTTTGGACCTTACATTGTTACTAATGTCTCTCCATTTGGTGTTGTCCAGGTTCAAAATGAAGACACCAAGCAAACCTTCACTGTCAATGGGCAGCGGCTGAAGCACTTCCATGAAGCCATTCCGGAGTCCCCAATGGAGGAACTCCATGTTCAAGAAGCAGTCTATGAATAACACTCACCGGGTTTTATCCTTCCTTCCCACAGTCTCTTTTATTACAGTGAGGACACTGCATTCTCTAGGTGTGGGGGGGTGGATACATTTCTGGGTTAGTTAGGATTTTTCACCATTTTCTCCTTTTGTTTTCTCTTTTTGGCCTTCTTTATGGTATTTTTATTTTTCCCCATCAACAATTTCAAAATTCCATGATGTGGAGACCATAAAGTGGGGAAAGTAAAAATACCATAACGAAGGCTAAAAAGAATATTTGTATGAATTTAACATCAGGGAGTGATTTTTAGTGAATTGGTTTTCTGTCAATGATATAAATGGTCGTATCTATGTGAAACCTTTAAGATGATTGATGCCCATTGTGCGAGTAGTTTTTGGGAAAACTGTGTCACTAATATCTCCAAAAAAATTTGCACCAAACCACAATGTGTGATTATTTCTTACTTAATATAAGGTAAATATATGTTGGGTTAATATTTTTCAGCTTTAAATGATATTTCCATACGTTCGTTCCTTATCCGATCTATTTCATTACTATACCAGATTGACCTATGCGTGTGTACCTAATGTCCGACTGTTGTACGCCCTCAAAAAAAAATTGTTGTGTCTTGGGAAGGTCAAAAACCACTCCTCCTCAACCTTTGATCTTGTTATAACTATTGCAATTAGTGTCGTGAGGAGATCAAACAAGGGTTGAGAGATGAGTGTGAGATTTGTTCCAATTGCAACTTCAAAAAAAATGAGGGGAGTGATGAAATGTGCAACATATGGGGATATCTAGTTCGGGAGCTTATGGTTTGACTTCTGGGAATGCTTAAATGAGTGGGTCTTGAAATATGATTGCAAAGGATGTAGGACAGGTTCGGTGACAAAATCATTTAAGCTGAAAAATGTTAAAATAACATATATTTATTGGATAGAAAGTGGAAAGAATAGCATGGAATGGTTTTCACACACACACATGGAGAGTTAGTGTCATGATTTACTTCTGAATTCCTTTCTCAATTGGGTATCATGAACCTTTTTGAATTTTTCTATGATGTGATTTATGAGACATCCTTTTCTATTTTCACTAGGAAGAACTCCTTGGTGTGATTCGTGAATTGATCAATTTACTTTAAATAAAATTCCCTCAAATGCTAAATCTTCATGATGTTGTAAATATATATATATATATGAATCATTGTATTTGGATGTGTGACCTTTCCCAGGAGTGCAAATGTTTAGGTGTGGGGGTGTGATCGTACCACGATTCACTGTTTCATTTTCACCCTTACATCGTTGTGCTAAACATATTTTGTATTAAAAATTATAAAAATATTATCAAATTGTGATTTATTTTTTATTCAATAATTTTTGTATTTATCACTGTTAAATAGGTCAATGATACTTGTTTTGAAAATTACAATGTAGGTGGAGGTGATTTGGAGGGCCCTTGATGAAGTGAAAGAAAAATGGGCCAAAATTGCATGGATCCATGGACATCTGTCCACTGTTTTGAATATTACACGAAATTAGTGAATAAAAATGGGCTGAAATTTTGTGGTCCTGTCCAAAATTCAATATTCTACATTTCATATTAAGGAACCCAATCCTGATTCGGCTTGCATGGGGCTCATCCGAACTGATCTGTCCAAGCCACCGAATTTGGACCAAGTCAAATGAGGTGTTCTGTATTTTATCAATATCTTAAGCTATAGTTGTCAAACCGGTGCCAAACTTTCGGTGGAGACAGTAAAGAGGTAGGGATACAACTTTTCTATTTTCTCCAAAGCTAGATAATACTGTCTGAAGGCCGAAACGCGCCGTGCAAGTGGATTGATGAAATCTGTGTACCCAAAACCACCTCCCACATTTCCTATAAAAGGACACCTTGGGATCCTCATTTGTAAGTTCGGCCAAGGAGTGAAGTGCTGCCAATTTTGAGTCTTAGAGGAGTCTCCTAATCACCTTGGAGGTTCTGGAGGCCCCTATCCTCATAGGGGGATCAACAATGAAGAAGGAGTTCAACACGAGCTTCCTCCTCCTCCCGTTGTCGAGCTAAAAGTTGGGTGTTCGTTGTGAGGGAGCTACACACATGTCAAGGGAGTTCCGATGCATACATTAGCTACTGGTTTGGAGTAATTTGGGTTTTTAAACATTTCATTCCATGTATCTTATTTTATTTCAGATTTGAATGCTTGATTTGATACATGTGAGTGATATGCTCTTAATTTCTAACCGATCGGTGTGAGGTTTTGAGTGCGTGACTTGTGTTGTTCCGATTGGACATCACAAGAATCCTTTTCATACCCAAATTATTGAGATTTCAATATGCTTTGGAATCTCTTATTCCATACATAAGCATTGTACCTTGACAATACGATTGTTACGTCAATGTTTGGTCCTTAAAGCATTGAAATAAAAGCTTAGGAATTAATCGGGATTCCAATTAACTGCAACCAAAGAATTACTCTAAACCCAAGATGAATCTCTATGAACGATGAACTTGATATGTGTGTAGTGAAATCACATCGACCGTTTTATCTCATATTTCTCAAAATCCACTTGATCAATCATCTTTTAAGCTATTTCAACTAAGTCATTGTTTTAAACTGTTTTCAAAACCACTCCCTCTCTTAGTCATTTTAATTAAAAATACACACTCTAAACCTACCAACGCTCCTTGAGAGACGACCTAGGGTTTACCCTAGACTATAAATCAACCTTAAAAATATAATCAATTTGACGTGTCACGACAGCACGGTCAGTTCCTCTAACTAGATCAACCAATATTGAGTCTGGTTCCTTTCCCACTTCATCTAAAACCATGAGCATGACTCATTCTTTGAGCAACATAGTCCTGTAATATGTTCACATTCCAAGGATGGTATTAGATCAAGGATCGGGGTATGCACAATTCTACCAGTTGATTCAGTGAAAAATGTGGAGGGAGATTTACACCTTAGTTTTAGATACCCCCTTGGAAGAGTTTAAAGATCAGTTGGGACACCTTCAATTTATGTTTCCTACCCTTAGTTATAAGGGATTGGATTATACATGCCTCTATACCTAGGTAAAGGATGTGGTCTCTCTGTGAGAGCATAAGAGGGTCCAAGAATCAATTGTGTTAGCTACTGAGGCTTCATATTCAGTGAAAAAAACTAGTAAAAGGCTATAGATGAAGCTTCCCAAAGTGTGGTGGAGGCGGAAGCTCATCAAGACATAATCAACACTAAGAAGATTGAAATTGACCATCTCCAGTCTGTGATCAGACATTTTCAATATGAGATCATATATATTTAATCAGAGCTATAATAGTTCTAACATGAACTTAAGATATCATAGAAGACTGTGCTGGAGAAACAGATACTTCTTGATGTGGTGTAAAAGGTGGGTCTTGAAGTTTTCACCATGGTGGAAGAGTTTCAGTTGGTTGCATAAGTAGAAATCGAGACTGTTAGCCAGTTATGCCAATCTTTTACCTCCATAGAGTATAGGATTTCAAAGTTCAATGATTTTTCTGAGCACATTTTGTGATGGATTTTTAATTTTTCAACTTTTCCTTGGATTACATGTTCATGGGAGAGACTCTATTATGTGGATATTTCTCCTTTAGTATGATATCAATGAATGGATCCACTGAAATTCATATTTTATTGTCCAGTTTTATTTCATTTGTGATGTGTATGACTTTTCTTTGGTCTGATGTTATATAAATTTCCAACAATACCCATCCTTTATATATTATCTAGTAAACATGAATGTCTAGATCTAAATATTTAAATCATAATATATTCTTCTCAAGAAGTGATCATGAATACCCACCAACATGATATTCCTTACTGATATATCTTCTCTAGCTATCTTGAGATTACCTGATTTATAGAAGGATAATTTGGTAGAATACATGTCCCAATGGGAGAGTGCTTTATATTTTTCTGAATCCGATAGTTTTTTAGAGAGTATCTTGATTTTTTTCAAGTCCATATGGTGGGCCTTACAAGATTATTCATTCTTTCACACTAAATCATTGTTGTGTTTTAGTTTAGGGTATTTTAACTTATACCTTTTATCACTATAGTTTAGGGTCTTTTAGATCAAACCTTTTATCATTGTAGTTTATGATCTTTTAGCTCAGAACTTCTATTATTGTAGTTTTAGGTCTTTTAGATCAGAACTTCTATCACTTTAGTGTAGAGTCTTTTAGATCATACCATCTATCATTTTATTTTAGGATATTTTATATTGGAAATTATGATGTCATGAATTTTAAATTCTTACTGCCATGACTTGATCGATGATCATGAAATATGGTGCATACATGCTAGGAATGACAAAAAACACCCTAGGCCATTGATTTTTGTCATGGTGTTGTCGAGGCTCATGAGGATTATATCTCCTTTCCTACAAGGAGGAGGTTACTCTAGTTGGTAGGTCAAAGAACTTATATATTGGTAGAATCATTATCAAACAGAGGTGTCTCTACTCTTTTACAATGGTCATGGAAGATTTATGGTGGGCGTATTGGTTGAGGGAGAAATACTAGGGATGTTAGGTCCACCTAAATAGTTGGAGTATGGGTGATATAATTCATAACCCAAAATTTTAAGTTAGTGTATATGGGATGGAGCAGACATGTTGGGGATGAATCATGACACACTAAGGTTCCAGATTCCGCCATGATGTTGTCAGGGCACACAAGGATTGAAGCTTCTTTCTTGTAAAGAGGAGATGCCTTTTGTTGGTAGTTCAGATCCCTTATGTGTCGATATCAAGGTAAACAAATATGATCTCCACTCATTTATAAGGGACATTAGAGATTTTTTAAGACTCAAACATCTAGATGATGAGGTTGGGTATAGAGTAAAGCTATCCAGGAAGGAAGGGTTCTGGAACCCTAGAGTAGTTTATCTCTTAATAGTAAAGCTCGAACCCTAAACCCTGTAATTTCAAATCAAGATGTGTGGGGCATCAAAGGTTTGATAATGGAGTGTCTCATTCCTACCTTGAGAATGGGTACAAAACAAAGTGACCTAACATTGAGGGTGTTTAATTTTCTTAGATATTTTGGTACGAAGATTATAAATCATGGTCCAAATTAATCGAGTTAGGAGAATGATATGGGAAAATCATAGTGGGAATGGCCTAAAACACACTGAGGTTTCAAGTTATGTTGCAGTGATGTTAGGGCTCACAAGGATCAGAAATCCATTTTTACAGAGTGACACATTTGGTTGAAGACCATAGGTGCATATACAGGATCTATAGGCATACATGCATAGTTAATAAAAGGGTCCCTTAAAGCTTGGTATCCTTTTCCAATGGCCATGAAAGACTTACAATGATTCTTGGTGCTCAAATCATGAAGTGTGATTTGTGAAAAGTGTAATATCCAAGAAGGGTTCGAACACCCAAAAAAAATTCACCTCCTAGAGAAAATATCTAATGAACCAAGCTTTATGTACATAGACATTACATTACTTTTGCGGAATACTTAATACATGACACAAACAGACGCCCAAAGACCATATTGTTTTAGTGTCTTTGGAAACTTGGAACACATTCTTCTAGATTGGTGAAAGATCTTAAACATCTCCCATAAAGATATTCCACATTATTTTTATTATCTAAAAACTTTCTTTATATCCTGTGTAAAAGAAAACACAAAAATTTTGAGCTCAAATGCTTGGTAAGGGTAAACATTGAGAACATAAAACAAACCGTAAACATTAGAATGTAAAAACATGAACATAAAGTTTAAATATTAAAATATTGAGTCATAAAATAAATCTTGGCAGTTCATAAGACATAAATAATAAGTGAACATGGACATGATAATATAGCATTGACATAAAACATAGAATTATAGAAAAAAATATGTACATAATATGATTTCCATAGTATCCAAGGCATTTCTGTCAAGACCATCATAATGGACAAAGTCCTTCACTGAATCGGGTTTACTTTTCATTCCATCCATGTGTTACTTAACTAGATTTACCTATCGTTCTAGCTCTGTATTGCTGAATTGGATTTACTTTCTGTTCCAACCACGTTTTTCTCATGAGATATAAATATTTACTCAATGCATTGTAGAGAGATATAGGTCCCACCCATCTCATAATGAAATCATTCTTACATGTTCCACAAAAACATAAATCATTCATCATAGCATAACCCAAGAAATAAAATCAATTTCTTAAACATCATTCCATCAGAACATAATTCATAAAAAATATCATTCTATCATTAACACACTCAAACCATAGTAATAATAGGGATACAAACATAACCCTATTTAAAGAGCATCATCTTAGATGGAAAATAATTTTGATAAAACACTTGAACTTAATTATTGATTAAAATATTCTTTATTCTTCAAAAAAATTATTTTCTCAAAATATTGTGCAATTTTAAAAGAAAATAATTTAGTTGAAAATAAACTTGAAATAGTGTAGAGTAAGCTTCATGGAAATAAGGCGTCATGAAACTATAAAAATCCATTCATGCCGTATAAGTTAAAAAAATATTCTCCGCGTACATTTTCCATAAAATTAAAAAAGTATCTTGTACGGTAAATAAAAGAAATATTTCTTCCATACCATATAGTAAAAGTCAAAAATGGGTAAAAACGACTTTAAACATTCATAGAATAATATTAAAAAATTTATGAAAACATTTTTAAAAAACATGTAATTGTATGATAAATATATCCCCATTAAATACTTATGTATGAACAATCTCAAATAAAAAAATGAGATTGAAAAATTATCCCTTACCTTGGGTCTGATTTCTTCTGTATGTGTCTGAAACTCCCCTTCTTTGACGTTCTCTCTTTAGATCTCCTCTTAATGGAACTAGAGTTGATTTTTGAAGAAGACCAATACCTTTAGAATATTTCTAGGGAAGTTAATAAGGTAAATGGTTAGGGTGTGGTCTAACTTGAAGGCTCAAAATGAAGTGAAGAGTTGAGGAAAGAAGTGCCCTTTTATAATTTAGGTGAGGGGCACTTTTAGAAACCTCAAAAATATTAATTTATAAAAATATGAAAAATCAATCCAAATACCTAAAAAATGAGATATATTAGAATATAATATATGATAAGATTTAAATCTCATCACCCAATAAAATTTAGACAAATTTTGATGTCAATTTAAACATTATCGTTTTAATTGACAATTGATTATTCTATTTAATTTTAATTAAGATAATGAATGTTTCAAAATTAAAAGAGTGAAATATTTACTTATTTGATTTAAATTATACCAAAAATTAATAATTTAGAACATTTTATACCATACCATGATTATTATATATTTTTTTAAAAATTATAATTTTTAAATAATTTTGTAAAACATTATTTTAACAAAATATCAATTTTGATACTATTAATTTCATGAATATTTAGAAATATCAAGATAATGTTTTATCCTAGAAAAAATATTTTATTATATCACTAATGGGTCAAGGTAATTTATAAAATTCATTGTACAAATTAATTATCCCAAATTATATTTATTTTAATATTTTTAATAACATTTATTTTATATCTTCATTATTAAAATAATCACTACATCAATATTGTGTAATTATTAAATATACTTATTTGTAGAATAAAAATTTGAAATAAATAACTATGATGAACATAAATTTACTATGTTTTATAATAATATGTGTAGTGTAATTTATCTTCTAAAAAAGCCAGCATTAAAAATGTTGTACTTATTAAAGTATGAATGTGACAACTTTAACATCACTTTAAATAAAATAAAATAAATGTCATAATCTCTTCTATAAAGCTCCAAATGGTCACTAGATTTACCTTTGTATGATTATGGTCTAGATATAATCAAACAATAAGATTTGGTCATGTGTTTGAGAATTTTTATGACTATTATAATTTTAATAAAAATTGTTTCATTGATTTCTCATCAATTAATTAGTTTTTACATCATCAAACAATAAAACATGAAGGTAATTGTTTATTTCCTAAAAATTAAAAATAAATTAAAATTATGTAGGTGATTCTTTTATATTTTCATGGACTATTTATTTTTGAAGATATCACCTGGTTATCCCTATATTCCAATTATTATACTTATAAGAAATGTGAGTTTAACATTTTTTTACTTTCATTGGTTTTTTTAATATCTGTCATTTTTATTTTCAAGTGGATATTAAATGACTATGTTTCAAACCAAATATTTTAAGGGTGTAATTTTATTTATCTAATGGGATTTTTTCAGGTTTTAGAATAATTTTATTATCCTTATTATATTATTAGTTACCTTAATTTACCCGATTTACCTTTAACTGTGGTAAATAAAAATTACCATAGTTATTATTCATAATATTCAAAAATAAAAGTAACCTATTAACATAATTTGGACTCAATGATTCCAAATATGGAATCCATTTTTCATAATTAAAAACTCATAACTGGTAGAAATTAATTTATGATTAATTCCTATTGTCAAAACCAAAAAGTGGGTTTTTAGAAAGTAAAAACTTATCAAAAGATTGTCATGTGTTTATATCCAATTTAAATGTTAAATTACTTAAAATTACCAACATTGTATTAAATGATAAAAATATATTCCATTTATAATTTAAAAATATTAAATAATATTATTTAACCACATAAATTATTTTTATGGAAAAAGTTGTTTTCAATTAATTTTTTGCGCATTTTTACTATTCATCAAAACGTGATAATTATCAGAAAAATATCAAAAATTCATCCAAAGTAAATTTTGATGTCCCTGTTCTAAAAAATAAGTTTATTTTGTTAAATTGAACTTATAAAATTGTTTAAAAACTAGATTTAAAATGGGTGTTCCATCAAAAAGTTGTAAAACTACATTTTTTTGAAAAATACTTCTTTTATCCGAAAAAATTAATTTTTTCTTATATCATGTCTAGAAAATACATAAGATGAATTTTAATTTTATATAAAATTAAAAAATTGGTTAATAATATTCATAACATCTAGTTTATATCCCATTAAATAATAATATTTTAATAGTATATAGTTGTTTACTAAAACTCGTTATTGCGTACAATGCAAGTTGTCGAGGAAGGTCACGCTTGTGTGTAATGCAATCCAAGTAAGGGTTAAGTTTAGTGAAATATTCCTTTGGTGTTTTTTATAACATAATCTAAACATAGTTCTTTTATATATTGAACAAAATCTATACTTAGTGTTTCATGAAATGAATTCTATCAAAAGAACTTGAAATTGTGTGTGACACAAGCCAAGACCAGTGTTGTATATACTTTAAGCTGATACGATGTTGTGTATAGAACAAGCTAATCTTGTTGTGGCGTACAACACAAGACATCAAAAAATTTAAAAAAAAATTATCTCATAAAATCTCAGGGTATTACATTATATCCCCCTTAAAATAAATTTCTCCCTCGAAATCCGTCGGGGTTATAAATGGTTTACTACTTGAAAGTTTCTTTTATAGAAACCCATGTCGTAAAAAGGAATACTAATACTTTATTTTAAAAATGAAAGTTAGAAACATAACGGTTACTCAAAATAAGTCATCACTGTGTTTCCACATAGGATAACATAGGTGGGAAGTGAAAACATGGATATGAAAGAGAAATCTAACCATCATGTTTTGATGGATAGTGATAGAGAATAAGGTATGGAGAAAGTTAACTGCCATAAATTCATAAATCTGTGATGATTTAAGGGACCTTATGATTCATCAAATAAGAGGGTACTAGGATAAAATTTATGGTTTCAAGATCATTTTCCTAAAGTTGATGATTTTTTGCATGAGGAGAAATAATTACTTGATTTCAGTACAATCTCATTATTGGTCATTCCCGGAACAATTTCCACTTCATCTCTTATTTAAAGAAATGAAGTTGAATTTTTCATTCATGAAGTATTAGAATATCATGTGATAGAATGATAGGTAATTTCATATATCTCAAAAAAAATGTTAGAACATGTTATGAAATATAAATAATTCCATCTATGGTGAGATTAATCGTATATGGTTCCAAAAATGGAATTATAATTCAACTATCATACCGCTTAAATAAAATAATTTATACTAACTAGGGACTTCCTGTAGGCCAATGGTATGTGATAAAGGATTGTCCTACTTCAGTTGTGGGTTAAATTCCCACAACCTTGTTTGACGTGACAGGTTGTCATCCATCATGCGGGTTGTCCTTTTTATAAAACTATACTATTATAACATTCCAGAAATAATATTAAAAAAATTATCCTTAAACAATACTATCTTATGTCCAACTTAATTCATTCCATACTTTAGGCTTATCCAAAATACTTTTGTCCAATCTCATAGTATAAAAAAATTACAATAAAGGTCATATAAAAAGTATGTGAAAACCATCATTTATCCCCCATATATCATAAGATATATCTTGTTGGTCACATTCCAAACATTTGAATGACTTCATCATGCATTATATTGAGTCATTTTAATAACCTAAATTAACATATATCCTTACAAAAAACATGCATGTTTACTTATTCTATAACTTGTTGGATATATTCCTTAAGTCCAAAAAAGTTTTATACTTCATCCATGATATCATAACCCTCTTGTCCACAACTCCATAATTAGTTCCCAAGAAACTAGCATCATGAAATTTACTTATTCAAATCCAACATATCTTTATCCAAATATAAGTATCTTAACATACGGGGCATATTAAGGGATATATTTCCCTTAATCATGTTTTGTCCAAGTATATCACCTTACCCTGAAATCACTTTTTGGATCCTTAGAACTATTCAACATATCCTTTCTAATCTTCAATGAAAAACATATACTGAAAACACTTATATATTTTATGATTCATATAACATAATCTTTGAATTCCAAAACATATAAACCTCAATCATCCAACTTCATTCTTAAACCATTACTCAAGATCCATCATCTTCGTCTTTCTTAAAATACGAATCAGGTATTAAGGTTTCTCAAACTACAGCTTCTTAGGTTTAATGTAAAAAATATGGGAAGAACATATCATACCTTTCACATGTAGTTTACAATAACTTTATCCTCAGTAGTATGAAACATACTCATATCATCATCATGATTCTCTTCATGTTGTTTCTACATAGGAAATCAATCTTCATTATTCACATAATTTCCATATATGAAACATTCAAATGGTTAACTATGTTCTATGTAGTTTTAGTTATTGACTAAGACTAGAAATAAATTGTTAGAAATACATATCATAGATTAAAAACACATAACTAAGGTAAAATACTTATAATATTTCAATCTATGACATCTTAGGTTTAATCCTAGGTTATTCAGGATTATCACAAAAAATATAGGATTGTAACCTATACTTGACCTATCCTTAGGACATACCTAGACATATTCTTAGAAATATATCTGGGGATCTCACTAAAGTTTTTTCATCCTATTTTCCAAAGGTTAACTAAACCTTCACTCTGATACCAAATCTAACGACCCAAGATTATCATACATGGACATTACATTACTTTTTTGGAATACTTAATACATGACACAAACAGAAGACCAAAGACTGTATTAGTTTAGTGTCTTTGTAAACTTGGAACACATTCTTCTAGCTTGGTGAAATATCTTCAACATCTACCATAAAGATCTTCCCCGTTAGTTTTCCTACATAAAACCTTTCTTTATATCTTGGGGAAAAGAAAACATAAAAAGGGTGAGCTCAAATACTCAAAGAGGGTAAACATTGAGAATACAAAACAAAATATAAACATTAGAATGTAAAGCATGAAAATAAATTTTAATATCAAAATATTGAGTCATGAAATAAATCTTGGCAGTTCATAAGGCATAAATAATAAGTGAACATGGCCATGATAACATATAATTGACATAAAACATGGAATTGTGGAAAAAAATAAGCACATAATAAGATTTTCATATCATCCAAGGCACTACTTCCAAGACCATTATAGTGGAAAATTCCTTTACGGAACCGAGTTCACTTGTTGTTCAAGTCATGTATTACTGAACCAGATTTACTTGTCGGTCCAGCCCTGTATTAATAAACTAGATTTAATTTCTGTTCCAACCATGTTTATCTCATGAGATATTAATATTTACCCAATGCATTGGAGGGAGATATAGGTCTCACCCGTCTCATAATGAAATCATTCTTGCATCTTCCACAAAAAGATAAATAATTCATAATAGCATAACCCAATAAATAAAATGGGTTGCTTAAGCGTTATTCCATCATAACATAATCCATATAAAATATCATTCCATCATTAACACACTCAAATCATAGTAATAATAGAGATACAAATATAACCCTATATAAAGAGCATCATCTTAGATGGAAAATAATTTTGATAAAACACTTGAACTTAATTCTTGAGTAAAATATCCTTTCTTATTCAAAAACATTTTCTTTTCTCAAAATTTCACGCAATCTTAAAAGAAAATAATTTAGTTGAAAATAAACTTGAAATAGTGTAGAGGAAGCTTCATGGAAATAAGTCATCATGAAACCATAAAAATACATTCATTCCATATGAGTTAAAAAACATTATCCTCGTATTTTTTCTGAAAAATTAAGTACCTTGTATGATAAATAAAATAAATATTCCTTCCATACCGTATAGTAAAAGTCAAAATGGGTAAAAATAACTTTAAACATTCATAGAAGAATAGTAAAAATTTTATGAAAATTTTTTTAGAAAACATGGACATGGATGATAAATATATACCCAATAAATACTTACGTATAAACAATCTTAGATAAAAAAATGATATTGAAAAATTATCCCTTACCTTAGGTCTGATTTCTTTTGTATGTGTCTGAAGCTCCACTTCTTTGACGTGATCTCTTTAGATATCCTACTAATGGAACTAGAGTTGATATTTAAAGAAGAACATGACATTTATAATGTTTCTAGGAAAGTTAATAAGGAAAATGGTTAGGGTATGGTCGAGCTTGAAGGCTCAAATCGAAGTGAAGAGTTGAGGGAGGAAGTGCCCTTTTATAATTGAGGTGAGGGAAACTTTTGGAAACCTCAAAAATATTAATTTATAAATAATTGAAAAATAAATAAAAATACATCAAAAATGAGATATATTAAAAGATAAGATATTATAGGATTTAAATATAATCAACCAATAAAATTTATACAAGTTTTGATTTCAATTTAAACATTATCCTTTTAATTGACAATTGGTTATTCTATTTAATTTTAATTAAGATAACAAATATTTCAATATTAAAAGGGTGAAATATTTACTTATTTGATTTAAATTATATCATAAATGAATAATTTAGAACATTTTATAGTATATAAAAATTATTTTATATATTTAAATTGATTTATGGTTTTTAAATAATTTTATAAAACATTATTTTAACAAAATATCAATTTTTCCAATTTTAACACAATTCATTTCATGGATTTTTATAAATATCAAGATAAGGTTTTATCCCTAAAAAAATATTTTATTATATCCCTAATGGGTCAAGGTCATCTATAAAATTAATTGGACAAATTATTTATACCAAACTATATTTATTTTAATATTTTTAATAACATTTAATATACTTATTTGTAGAATAAAAACTTGTAATAAAATACTATGATAAACATAAATTTACTGGATTTTATAATAATATATGTGGTCTAATTTATCTTCTGTAAAATCCATCATTAAAAATGTTGTACTTATTAAAGTATGAATGTGACAACTTTAACATCACTTTAAATAAAATAAAATAAATGTCATAATCTCCTCTATAAAGATCCAAATGGTAATTATCTTGACCTTTATATTATGGTCTAGATATACTCGACTAATAAGATTTGGTCATGTTTTTGTACATTTTTATGGTTATTAGGATTTTAATAATAATTTTTTCATTGATTTCTCATCAAGTAATTAATTTTTACATCATCAAAGAATAATACTTTAAGCTAATTATTTATTTCCTAAAAATTAAAAATAAATTACCATGATGTAGTTAATTATTTTATATTTCTATGGACTATTTATTTTAAAATGTATCACCTGTTTATCCTTATATTAAAATTATTATACTTATAAGATATGTGAATTTGACATTTTGTCACTTTCATTAGTTTTATTAATATCTACATCATTTTCATTTTTCAGTGGACATTAAATGACTATGTTTCAAACAAAATATGTTAAGGGTGTACTTGTATTCATATAATGGGATTTTGGAAGGTTTTAGGATAATTTTATTGTCCTTATGATATTATTAGTTACCCTAATTTACCTAATTTACCTTTAACTGTGGTAAATAAAAATTACCGTAGTTACTATTCATAATATCCAAAAATAAAAGTCAACTATTAACATAATTTGGACCCACTGATTCCAAATATTGAATCCATTTTTCATAATTCAAGAAACATAATTGGCATAAATTAATTTAAGATTAATTCTCCTTGTCAAAACCAAAAAACAGGTTTTTAAGAAGTAAAAATTTATCAAAAGATTGTCATGTGTTTATATACAATTTAAATGTGAAATTGCTTCCAATGAACAAAATGGGATTAAATGATAAAAATATACCCCATTTTTACTTTAAACCCATTAAATAATATTATTTAATCATATAAATTATTTTTATGGAAAAAAGTTGTTTTCAATTAAAATTTAGTGTATTTTTACTATTCATCAAAACATGAAAATTATCAGAAAAATATAAAAAAAATCATCCAAAGTAAATTTTGATGTCCCTATTCTAAAAAAGAAGTTTATTTTTTTAAAATGAACTTATAAAGGTGTCAAAAACTATATTTAAAATGATTTTTCCATCAAAAGGTGGTAAAACTGCATTTTTTTTTTGAAAAATACTTCTTTTATCCAAAAAATTGAATTTGTTCTTATATCATGTCTATAAAATAAATAATATTAATTTTAATGTTATATAAAATTAAAAATTTGTTTAATAATATTCATAACATCTAGTTTATATCCCATTAAATAATAATATTTTAATAGTATATTGTTGTTTGGTGAAACTCAGTATTGTGTACAATGCATGCTATCGAGGAAGGTCGATCCTGCATGTAATGAAAGCCAAGTCAGTGTTGATTTTAGTTCAAGATTCCTTTTGTGTTTCATATAACATAATACAAGCATAGTTATTTTATACATTGAACAAAATCTATACTCAGTGTTGCGTGAAATGAATTCTATCAAAAGAACTTGAAACTGTGTGTAACACAAGCCAAGAATAGTGTTGCATATACTACAAGCTAATACGGTGTTATGTATAGTGAAATATAATCTTGGTGTGGCATAAAACACATGACATAAAAGAAATTAAAAGGAATTTATCTCATAAAATTTCAGGGTGTTACATTCTACCCCCCTTAAAATGAATTTCTCCCTCAAAATTCGTTAGGGTTATAAATGGTTTACTACTTGAAAGTTTCTTTTATAGAAACCCAATTCCTAAAAAGGAATACTAAAAGTTCATTTTAAAAAGGAAATTTAGGAACATAATGGTTACCCAATGTAACTCATCACTAGGTTTCCACATAGAAGAACATAGGTGGAAAGTGAAAACATCGATATAGAAGAGAAATCTAACCATCAAGTTCTGATGGATAGTGATAGAGAATAAGGTTTGGAGAAAGTTAACTACCAGAAAGACGTAAATTTTGATGATTTAAGGGACCATAGGATTCATCATATTAAAGGGTACTAGGATAACATTTTTGGTTTAAATATCCTTTTCTTAAAGTTGATGTTTTTTTTCATGAGGATAAATAATTACTTCATTTCAGTATAATATCACCATTGGTCATTCCCTGAATAATTTCCACTTCATATCTTATTTAAAGAAATGAATTTGAATTTTTCATTCTTGAAGTGTTAGCAAATCATGAGATAGAATTATAGGTCATTCCATCTGTCTCAACAAAAAGTTCAGAACATGTTATCAAATACACATAATTATATCTATGGTGATATTAATCATATAAGGTTCCAAAAATAAACTTATACTTCATCTATCATACCACTTAAATAAAATAAAACTAATTTATACTAACCAGGGACTTACCGTAGGCCAGTGGTATGTGATAAAGGCTTGTCACACTTCAGTTGTGGGTTCAATTCTCACAGTCTTTTCTGACACGACAGGTTTTCACCCATCCAAAAGGTTGTCCTTTTTCTAAAACTAAACTATTATAACATTCCAAAAATAATATTAAAAAAATATCCTTAAACAATACTATCTGATGTCTAACTTAATTCATTCTAACCTTCATGCTTATCCAAAATAATTTCTTCCAATCTCACAATTCAAAAAAAATAATTACAAGAAAGGTCATATAACAATCATGTGAATACCATCATTTATCCCCCATATATCATAAGATATATCTTATTGGTCACATTCCAAACATTTGAATGACTTCATCATGTATTCTCTTGAGTCATGTTAATGACCTAAGTTAACATATATCCTTATAGAAAACATGCATGTTTCCTTATTCCAAAACTTATTGGATATATTCCTTAAGTCCCAAAAAGTTGTATACTTCATCCATGATATCATAACCCTCTTGTCAACAACTCCATAATTAGTTCCCAAGTTCCCAAGAAACTATCATCATGCAATTTACTTATTCAAATCTAACATATCTTTATCCAAAAATCATTATCTTAACATACGGTACATATTAAGGGTTTTGTTTCCCTTAATCATGTGTTCTCTAAGTATATCACCTTACCCTTAAATAACTATTTGGATCCTTATAACTATTCAACATATCATTTCCAATACTTTATGAAAAATATACACTGAAAACACTTATATATTTCATGATTCGTATAGCATAATCTTTGAATTCAGAAACATATACACCTCAATCATCCAACTTTATTCTTAAAACATTACTCATGATCCATCATCTTCATCTTTCCTAAAATATGAATTAGGTATTAAGGTTTCTCAAACTCAAGCTTCTCAGGTTTAATGTAAAGAATACCTGAAGAACATCACATACCTTTCATATGTAGTTTACAATCTCTTTATCCTCAGCAGTATAACCAATACTCGTACCATTGTCAAGATTATCTTCATGATGTTTCCACATGAGAAATCAATATTCATTATTCCCATAATTTCCACAGATGAAACATTCATTTATTAACTATGTTCTATGTAGTTTTTGTTATTGACTAAGACCAGAAAAAAAATTATTAGAAATACATATCAAAGATTAAAAACACGTAATTAAGGTAAATTACTTATAATATTTCAATCTATGATGTATTAGGTTTAATCTTAAGTTATTCATGATTATCAAAAAAACTATAGTATTGTAACCTATACTTGACCTATCCTTAGGACATACCTATACATATTCTTAGAAATATATCTAGGGATCTCACTAAATTATTTTCATCCTAGTTTCAAAAGGTTAACTAAACCTTCGCTCTGATACCAACTCTAATTACCCAAGCTTGATATACGTGTACATTACATTAATTTTGTGGAATACTTAATACATAACACAAACAGACTCCTAAAGATCATATTAGTTTAGTGTCTTTGAAAACTCGGAACACATTATTCTAGCTTGGTGAAAGATCTTCAACATCTCTCATAAAGATCTTTCCCATTATTTCTCCTACCTAAAACCTTTCTTTATATCCTGTAGAAAATAAAACATAAAAATGGTGATCTCAAATGCTCGGTAAGGGTAAATATTGAGAACATAAAACAAACCATAAACCTTAGAATGTAAAAAACATGAAGATAAAGTTTAAATATCAAAATCTTGAGTCATGATATAAATCTTGGTAGTTCATAAGGCATAAATAATAAGTGAACACGACCATGATAACATAGCATTGACATAAAACAAGGATTTGTGAAAAAATAATAATAACATAATACGATTTCCATAGTTGATAAGGGATTACTGCTAAGACCATCATTGTGAACAAAGTACTTTATTAAACCAGGTTTACTTATCGTTCCATCCATGTATTACTGAACCATATTTACTTGTTGTTTCAGCCCTGTATTACTGAACTGGATTTACTTTTCGTTCCAGCCATGTTTATCTCATGATATATAAATCTTTACCCAATGCATTGGAGGTAGATATAGGTCTTACCCATCTCATAATGAAATCATTCTTACATGTTCAAAAAAACACAAATCATTCATCATAGTATAACCTAAGAAATAAAATAGGTTTCTTAAACATCATTATATCATAACATAATCCATATAAAATATCATTCCATTGTTAACGCACTCAAATAATAGTAATAATAGGGATAGAAACATAACCCTATTTAAATAGTATCATCTTAGATGGAAATTTTTTTTGATAAAACACTTGAACTTAATTCTTGAGGAAAATATCCTTTCTTATTCAAAAACATTTTCTTTTCTCAAAATGTTGTGCGATTTTAAAAGAAAATAATTTAGTTGAAAATAATCTTGAAATAGTGTAGAGGAAGCTTCATGGAAATAAGGTGTCATGAAACCATAAAAATCCATTCATGATGTATAAGTTAAAAAAATATTATCATCCTACTTTTTTTGGAAAAGTCAAAAAGTACCTTGTATGGTAAATAAAATAAATATTTCTTCCATACCATATAGTAAATGTCAAAAATGGGTAAAAATGACTTTAAACATTCATAGAAGAATAGTAACAATTTTATGAAAACAATTTTAAAAAATATGGAAATGGATGATAAATATATCCCTAGTAAATACTTACATATAAACAATCTCGAATAAAAAAATGACATTGAAAAATTATCTCTTACCTTAGGTCCGATTTCTTCTGTATGTGTTTGAAACTTCTCTTCTTTGACGTGCTCTCTTTAGATATCCTCTTAATGGAACTAGATTTGATTTTGAAAGAATACCAGGACATATAGAATATTTATAGGGAAGTTAATAAGGTAAATGTTCAGGGTATGGTCAAGCTTTAAGGCTCAAAATGAAGTGAATAGTCGAGGGAGGAAGTGCCATTTTTTAATTGAGGTGAGGGGCACTTTTTGAAACCTCAAAAATATTAATTTATAAAAATGTGAAAAATAAATAAAAATACCTCAAAAATGAGATATATTCAAAGTTAAGATATGATAATATTGAAATCTCATCAACCAATATAATTTAGACAAATTTTTATGTCAATTTAAACATTATCGTTTTAATTGACAATTGGTTATTCTATTTAATTTTAATTAAGATAACGAATGTTTCAATATTAAAAGAGTGTAATATTTACTTATTTGATTTCAATTATACCATAAATTAATAATTTAGAATATTTTATACGAAATTATAATTATTATATATTTTTTAAATTATGTTAGGATTTTTAAATAATTTTATAAAACATTATTTTAACAAAATATCAATATTGTCAATTTTGACACTATTCATTTCATGGATTATTAGAAATATCAAGACAAGGTATTATCCTATAACAAAATATTTTATTATATCCCTAATGGTTCAAGTTCATATATAAAATTAATTTTACAAAATAAGTATCCCAAATTATATTTATTTTAATATTTTTAACAACATTTATTTGATATCTTCATTATTAAAATAATCACTACATCAATATTGTGTAATTATTTAATATACTTAATTTTAGAATAAAAATTTTAAATAAAATAATATGATGAAAATAAATTTACAAGATTTCATAATAATATATTTAGTTGAATTTATATTTTGGAAAAGTCAGTATTAAAAATGTTAAACTTATTAAAGTATGAATGTGACAACTTTAACATCACTTTAAATAAAATAAAATAAATTTCATAATCTATTCAATAAAGCTCAAAATGGTCACTAGATTGACCTTAGGATGATTATTGTCAAGATATACTTGACCAATAAGATTTGGTCATGTGTTTGGACATTTTTATGGTTATTAGGATTTTAATAAAAACTGTTTCATTGATTTCTCATCAATTAATTAATTTTTACATCATCAAAGAATAAGACTTTAAGGTAATAATTTATTTCTAAAAAATTAAAAAAAATTACCATGATATAGTTATTTCTTTTATCTTTCCATGGACTATTTATTTTATAAGATATCACCTGTTTATCCCTATATTAAAATTATTATACTTATAAGAAATGTGAGTTTGATATTTTGTCACTTTCATTGGTTTTATTAATATATATGTCATTTTCTTTGTCAAGTAGACATTAAATGACTATGTTTCAAACCAAATATTTTAAGGGTATAATTTTATTCATAAAATGTGATTTTTTCAAGTTTTGGGATAATTTTATTTTTCTTATGATATTATTAGTTACCCTAATTTATCTAATTTACCTTTAAATGTGGTAAACAAAAATTTCCATAGTTACTATTCATAATATCCAAAAATAAAAGTAACCTATTAACATAATTTAGACCCAATGGTTCCAAATATGGAATCCATTTTTCATAATTCAAAAAACATAATTGGAAAAAGTTAATTTAAAATTAATTTCTATTGTCGGAACCAAAAAGTGGGTTTTTAAGAAGTAAAAACTTATCAAAATATTGTCACGTGTTTATGTCTAATTTAAATGTGAAATTACCTCTGATGGCCAATGGGATTAAATTATAAAAATATATTCCATTTATACTTTAAAACTATTAAATAATATGATTTAACCATATAAATTATTCTGATGGAAAAAAGTTGTTTTCAATTAAAATTTAGCATATTTTTACTATTCATCCAAACATGATAATTATTAGAAAAATATCAAAAATTCATAAAAACTAGATTTTGATATCCCTATTCTAAAAAATAAGTTTATTTTTCCAAATTTAACTTATAAAAGTGTCAAAAACTAGATTTAAAATGGGTGTTCCATCAAAAGGTGGTAAAAATGTTTTTTTTTTGAAAAATACTTCTTTTATCTGAAAATTTAAATTTGTTCTTATATCATGTATAGAAAATACATAAGATGAATTTTAATGTTATATAAAATTAAAAATGTGTTTAATACTATTCATAACGGCTAGTTTATGTCCCATTAAATAATAATATTTTAATACTATATCGTTGTTTAGTGAAACTCGATATTGCGTACAATACAAGCTATCGAGGAAGGTCACTCTTGCGTGTAACACAAGACAAGTCAATGTTATTTTTATTTAAATATTCCTTTAGTGTTGTGTATAACATGATCCAAACATAGTTATTTTATACATTGAACAAAATCTATACTAATTTTTGCGTGAAATGAATTCTATCAAAAGTACTTGAAATTGTGTGTAACACAATCCAAGAATAGTGTTGTATATACTTCAAGAAAATACGGTGTTGCATATAGCATAAGATAATATTGGTGTAGAGTATAACAAAATAAATCAAATAAATTAAAAATAATTTATCTCATACAATCTCGTAATGTTACAACATATTATTGTGAAGAGGAGATGTGACAAATCATTAATCTAACATTTTTTAAACTAGGGGGTCCAATGAGAATATTTTGGATTTTATTAGGGATATGGAGTAGGACCTATGATATTTATGCCTTATTTATTTGTGCCCTAATTTTTTACCTAAAATCTGAAGATGAATATTATAGTGAGTAAATATTTGACTTTTTCTCAAACCACACTTTGTGGGTTTTCAACATATTAAGTTTTGTGTCTCTTTCATTAGTAGTTTAAGGAATCACTTGAAGGTGGTGGGTACTCATTCTAGACTTATCTGGGTATATTTTTATAATATGGAGGTGGGATGATACCCCGTGTCACACAAATATGGGTTATAAGTTCTTTTTTCATTTTTGGATTCTTTTGTATACTATTAGCTTATACCTTGTATCACCAACATGACCTCCCATCCCATTTCTTTTGTTATTGTTTAACAGTTTTACTTGTTTAATACTTATTATTATTTTATGTTATGATGTTTTTTTCATTTATTATTTATCTTTTTTATGTTATGTTTTGATGTTTATTGCCACCTATTTAGGTCATTAATCACCAAGTTATGGTGATTTCATGTTAATTTATTGGTTATGACCACATGTTTGATTTATTTATTGGTCAAACCATTCCCAAAAGGAACTTCCTAGATTCCCAGACACTTTTTTCTAGCCCGTGGATATCAGGAACACCCTTTGGACTATGTTAAAGACTGGATTAGGTGTCTATGTTAGGGGAATACTAGGTTGGTTAATAATAATTAATAACCTATCAAATGGTGTATACTATAAATTAATGACACATAGACAGATATTGATTAGGTTTAATGATATAATTAATTTTCTTTCCGAATCAAATTAATTTTAATTTTACACATAAATTTGTAGGATACATAATGTGTGAAACCCAACTAAAAGTCATGTAAGTATCTTTTCCATTATTTGTGATGTATTCCTAGGGAATGATTGTTTATATCACTTTTGGACATTTGTGAGGTACATGATTTGTACAATCCAACTACATGTCATGTATCCTCTGAGTTTTAGGGATTTAAATCACACACATCATGTATTAATACATGATGTGTATTTGAATATGTGTTTTCCACCATGAAAGAACATAGACTACATGATGTGTACATGATTTATACATTATGTAGTCCAATAAACCATGTTTCGCCCTGGATAATTCAAAACATGGTGATTTAATGAAAATGCATGTGATTCATTATGCGATATATCGAATTAAATTTACTGTATATCCTAGTGTATTGAACATGGGTACACTGTCTGTAACTTTGGGTAATACATCATGTAATCCCATGTTATCTTTCTAGAGTCCTTGGAACCTCTGGATGGGTTCTTGAATGTTCTTCATTTGAATTTAACTTGTTCATGGTTATATAAGTGATGAAAAAGAAGGAGGAGGAGGAGGAAGAATAGTTCTTGATGTTTGGATTTAAAGTATGATTTTATAAAATGAAAAACTAATGAAAATAATTAATAAATAATTATAAATTTAAATATATATTCTCTGGTACCACTTGAAGGTTTCGGACACAGCAGAAGCACTTATTGGGTCTTGGCTAGCTTAGCTTTTATCACTACAAAAAAGGGTAAGTAGCTAAAGTTTTTTCATGAACTAATAGTGGTTTAAACCACCGCATAATAATTTAGTGGTAGTTATTAAAACCACCACTTATTGCACATTCTCTATTCATTTAGTGGTATTTTTTTAAATTTAGCGGTGGTTTTGTTAAGTTTCATTTTTTGAGAATTTAGCGGTGGTTACATGTTTATTTAGAAGTAGTTTTTTATTTAAAAAATATTTGGGGAAATATAAAAAAAATAAAAGAAACCATCATGAAATGTATTAGCAGTGGTTTATTTTAGCGGTAGTTAAGCGTAATCACCTCTAAACATTTTTTATTCAATATATTTAGCGATGGTTACTTAAAACCGCTGCTAAATTAGATTTATTTTTTAAAAAATAATAATAAACAATAAATATAAAAAAATTAACATATAATAAACTAAAATATAAATATATTATAAACCTATCATACATATATCATACATGCATAGTCATATACAAACATCCAGTTATTATAACCTCAATCTAAGTCAACCCATACATCTATCAATATACATATACAATACATACAATAACAACCAATTCCCAATATACATCCATTTCATGAACTCCATTACATCTGTATATCTCCACATCATGTCATCAACAGAAACGGACCACGTCATCTCACCAACTTTAACAATAAAGTAAACAAAAATTCAAACTACACATAATAAATCATAATTATAGTTGAATTGTTGATAAAATTGTAACATACCATAGAAACTAAGAACTATCACTAATGCCTTCTAAATAATTTCATGGATTGGAATGGTCAACCTCCTCCCTACTGTCAGCATCTATCGCCTATAATTAAAACTAGAACATTTGAGAAAATAAAATCAAAATAAAAAAGACACAGAATATATTCCAAATGTTGCACATAAAATTTTTTATTTTTTGAATCAAATAGAATACATTTTAACATAAAACAAATGTTATATAATAAAAAACACTTTAAAAACATAAACATACCTATTCAAGATATGATTCAATAATTGAAACTAAAAAAGGGATGATTAAATATTCTAATTTACTTTTAAAGTGACGTTCGGTGTACTTGAAATTTAATTAATAAAAAAATTAAATATTTTAAAATAAAAGATTTTATCATATTTAAAAAAAACTCAGTAGTGGTTTCCCCATTATTTTACATCAAACTGGGGTTTTTTTCTATGGTTTTGACTATTCCATGCACGTTTTAGTGTTTTAAAATACTAAAAATATATTTAGAACCATAACAAAAAAAACATAATTCTGAATGATGTGTCGTTAGTTCCTATATTTTAAAATTAAATGTATGATTATTTTCCTATTATTTCAAGGAAATCCAATATCATTTGTATGGTTTTGACCCCCTCACACTGGTTATTAAAGTCTTTTATACCTTTTAAAAGTGTATATCGAGTAATTCTGACCACATCGCACATTGGATTGATGTGTTATCTACAAATAAATGTCACAAAAACTAAGAGGTAGTTTTCTAATGATTTCACAACAATGTGAGGATATTTTATATGTTTTTGACAGTTCTATGCATGTTTTACAATTTTAAAACACTAAAAACACATTTAAGTACATAATGGGTAAACCGTAATTCAGAATGACATGTCATGAGTTCAAACATTTCACAATTAAATATACAGTAATTATCCCATGATTTTAGGGAAATATAACATTTTTTGGATAGTTTTAACCCCCTAACACTTGATTTTAAAGGCTTTTATACCTTTCGAAAGTGTATACCGAGTAATTACAACCACACTACACATCAGATTGACATTTTTTATGCACATACACATAAAAAAAATTAGTGATAGTTGTCCCATGATTTCACATCAATATGAGGTTTTTCTCTATGGTTTTGACTATACCACACATGTTTTAGTGTTTTGAAACACTAAAAAAATGTTTACATACATAATGGGAAACCATAATTTGGAATGATATGTCATCAGTACTAAATTTCAAAATTAAATTTGTAGTTTTTTTCCCCTCATTTTAGAGAAATTCGATGTCATTTTTCTAGTTTTCACCCCCTAACACTTGTTTTTAAAGGCTTTTATACCTTTTAGAAGTTTATACCGAATAATTCCAAACACATCACATGTCATATTGACATGTTTTCTATTTACATACATAAAAAACAACTCAGCAGTGATTTTCCCATGATTTCACATCACTATGAAGTCGTTTGTTATGGTTTTGACCGTTCCATGCATGTTTTAATGTTTTAAAACACTAAAAACATGTTTACAACCATAATGGGAAATCTTTAATTTAGAATTATGTTTAGGAAGTTCCTAAATTTTACAATTAAATATATGGCCCTTTTCCTATGGTTTTAGGGAAATCCGACATCATTTTTCTAGTTTTGACCCCCCCCCCCCCTCCCCCCCCCCCCCACACACACACACTTGTTTTTCAAGGCTTTTATACTTTCAAAATTGTATACTGAGTAATTACAACCACATCACATGTCGGATTGAATTTTTATCTACACTTACACGTCAAAATAAATTAAGTGGTGGTGTTCCCATGTTTCGCATTAATATGAGGACATTTTCTAAGGTTTTGACTGTTCTACGCACATTTTAGTGTTTTAAAACAATAGAAACGTGTTTATAGAAAAAATGGGAAAATGTAATTCATAATTACATATCAACAGTTCCTAAATTTCAAAATTAAATTTATAGCTATTTTCCTTTTATTTTAGGGCAATCTGGCATCGTTTTCCTATATTTGACCCCCAATACTTGTTTTTAAAGAATTTTTTACCTTTCAGAAGTGTATATTGAGTAATTCTGACCACACCACATGTCAGATTGATTCTCTCTCTACATGTATAGTTCAAAAACAACTCAAAAGCGTTTTCGTATGATTTCACATCAATCTAATGTCATTTTCTATGTTTTTTACTGTTCCATGCATGTCTTAGTGTTTTAAAACACTAAAAATGCATTTACAACCATAATAAGAAAATACTAATTCAGAATGGCATGTTTTTAGAACCTAAATTTATAATTAAATATATGGTCATTTTCCCATGATTTTAGATCAATCCGATGTTGTTTTCCTAGTTTTTGACCCCCCCCCCCCCCGACACTTGTTTTTAAAGGCTTTTGTGCCTTTCAAAAGTGTATACCATGTAATTATAACCACACTACATTTCAAATTGATGTCTTGTATAAGTTTACATGTCAAAAACAAATCATAGGTTTTTTCCCATGATTTTACATTAATATAATATTTTTTTTCTATGGTTTTAATCATTCCATGCACGTTTTAGTGTTTTAAAACACTAAAAATGTGTATATGGACATAATAAGAAAAGCGTAATTTATAATGACATGCCATTGGTTCCTATATTTAAAAATTAAATTTATGGATTTTGTACCATCATTTAAGGGTAATATGACGTCTTTTCCCTAGTTTTGAATCCTGACACTTGTTTTTAAAGGCTTTTATACCTTTTACCAGTGTATACTGAGTAATTATGACCACACCGCACATCGGATTGATGTGTTGTCTATGTTTACACATCAAAATTAACTCATTGGTGGTTTTACCATGATTTAACATCAATATGAGATAATTTTATATGTTTTTGACCATTCCATGTATGTTTTAGTGTTTTAAAACACTAAAAACTCATTTACAACCATAATAGAAAAATCGTAATACAAAATGACATGTCATCAGTTCCTACATTTGAAAATTAAATCTTCAGTCATTATCTTGTGATTTTATGGTAATATGATATCTTTTTCTTGGTTTTGACCTTCTGACGCATTTTTCTAAAACTTTGATATCTTTTAAAATTTCTTATTGAGTCATTCAGAGCACACCGCACATTGAATGGATGTGTTGTTTTCTTGTACATGTCACAAATAATTCAATGGTATTTTTACCATGATTTCACATTAATATGATATCGTTTGTTATTTTTTTGATCATTAAATGTGCATTTTAGTGTCTTAAAACACTAAAAACATATTATGGAAATCATACGAAAACCATAACTTATATTAATGTGGCGTTGATTCCTACATTTCAAAAATCAATATGTGTTCATTTTCCTATGATAACTTTTTTTATCATTAAATATTTTTTAAATTTTATAATTTTATAATTAATATATTATTAGTAAAATTAATTTTTTATTACTATTTATAATATTAGTTTAATTAATTAATAAAATGTATATTGGTTATTTTATATCTTTCAGTGCACGGATTTGATTGAATAAATAGAATTTTACTTTCTAAACCACCGTGTATTTAATTTTCAAAAATCATTATCGGTGATTTTTATAATTGAGTGATAGTTTTTATATGTGTTTTTTTGTACACAGTGGTGGGTTTTATTTAGTCTCCACCAAAGGAATTTTTTGTTTTATAAAAGGAGAAAAGGATGAAGAGATTATAAGATACAATTACAGGGGCCTGAAATAATGCAGTCCTAGGTCACCTTCGCGAACAAAGTTGATGCCCTCCGGAGGAAAAGAATCAAGGTTGGAAAAGATCAATACCCCATAATTCTAAGATGTTTTAGAAGCAATAAATTCTTCCACATCATTACCCTCACGTCAAGTGTGGAGAATGATCATGTGATTGTTCAATAGCTAATTGCATCTTCTGATAAAATATTCAATAGACCAAGGGACATATCTCTTACCTTATAATGAATTGTAAGCTACTAAAGAATCGATCTATATCTCTATGATAGGGATGTCTCTCTAATTATATCTTAAAATTATTACAAGGATAGCATGAGCTTATGCTTTCAGTGAATCACCAATCCCAAATAAGGCTAAGAAAGCTACCATAACTGAACCTTTGCTGTCTTTGAACACCCCACCACGATGCATAGATCCCATATAGTAGGAACCATTAGTGTTTAACTTGAACCTTGAGAAGATATGAACCCATTTGATCTATTTTCCTTGGATAGTGAAATTGTTTATGGGGAAGTTCGGAGGATCTAGGGACATAATAGAAGTGTTCCCCAGATTTTTACACAGCATGTACAAATCCAAAATTAAGTTTATTTTCTTAAAAATTATGTCTATAGTGGACACCATTGTAGACTGATGCCTCCTTCCATTCCTGGATGACCAGATAATCCAAAAAATTGCTATGACTATCAATGACCTGGCCTTCCATTCATATCCAGGTCTATCCGCTCCTCAAAACCAATGTTTAAGGAAGGACTATGATGAAACAGTTTGATCATACGACCCTGTGAACTGTCCAAATTCCCCTCAGACCACCTTTAGACAATCACTATTGAAAAATAGGTTCTTTTTGAATTCTGGTCTCAGATCCATGCAACAAAAACACTTGTAATTGAGACTGATCCCTCGTCCCTAGATACACTCCTTGGTAGGCAAAGAAATGTTTCGTACATTCCTTATAATAAAATAGAACTTCAAAGGAAGCTCCATGCACCATAAAACTTCTCCCCATTGATCCTGAAGAGTTATCACCAATTTAGTATTATGAAAATATCTAATATTTAAAGAAACATCCATATAACTAGTGAAGATACATTTTTCTAGATCATTAGACAACATAATATCTGGTGTAGGGTAGTTAGGGAAACCAAGAATATCACCTAGAAATTTTTGGTTCCAAAAACTAATACCCCTAAAAATTAACCATCGAGAATGATTATAGAGTATTGTAATATAAGGATGAATAAAATTCTGAATTTTGGAGTGTTTCAATCTGGACAAACACCCTTTACTTCCATAAGTACCTGCAAATATTTACCCCAAAAAGAGTTCCCTTCTAAAATTTCCCAAGAAATTTTAGCATGAATATTGTTCATGGTTCTAGAAATGATTTATAATTCGATACCCCCACCTATAATAGGTTTATAAAGTTTATTCCAAGAGGACCAATGACACTTCCCTTCAAATTGGTCATCCCATAAAAAAGTAATTCAGAGATCTCTCTATGTTGGAAATCACCTTCTTTGGGACCTTCAAAGTAGATAGGATGTGCATGGGTATGAAGGAGAGGAAATAATTTATCAAAGTGATTCTACCTAAAAAAGATAAAAATATATTTTTTCAGTTGAGAATGCAGCCCATGATTCTCTTGGTAACCATATCAAATTATTTAATGGGGAGAGTATTAGGCGACATTGGGGATCCTAATTATTTCATAGGGAAGGAGCCTTTAATCATACCAATATTGGTTTCCAAATCCCTAATCATCCTGTCCAAACATTTTTTTGGGAAAAACTACTCTTATCAAGGTTGAAAACATGACCAATCCAAGAACAATACACCAATAAATCTCCATTCACCCCATGAATAGACCTTCTTTTACTATTAACGAAGATAACAGTGTCTTCTGTGAACATAAGATGAGAGATACCACCAACCAATTTCTTGTTTCGAAATAGAATAATGGTTATCCACTGAATGTGGATAATATTAATTGTTAATATATATAATATTCATGTTATTTATTATTCATAAACACCATTTTAGTGCAGTTTACACTTTGGACGTTATTTCATATTATAATTGTAATTCCTTCTTAAAATGCACTATTACATGGTACATTTTTTAACATCATTTAAAGTAACCAATGATATTTATTTTATTTTAATATTTAATTTTCAGGTTTCTCATTACATTGATAACAATTCATACTTTTGGAGTACTTGATTATTCATATTGGAAGACCACCAAAGTTAGCCTTGAACAAACAATATCCTGGGTGAAGTGAACTGGACCGCATCCCAATAAAACTATTATATCAGTCAATATCCAAGACCAATAATTCTGAAAATTGAACTGAAGATATAGGACATCATGGGGAACATTTCATGAAATAGTGGACAAAGCTAATTCTTATTTTTTAATAAAGTTACAGGCAGCCCAATTTGGATATAAAATTCTCGTCTAGATTCTTCATCCCAGAAAAATAGCCCACCATTTTACACATATCTCGTAAAAAATAAATTATTTTGGGATGAAACTTTTCAGAAGGTTGGGATACATCCTTAGATTTATTTTATTATTTTATGTACTACTCTAATTCGGCAATATAGAAGCTCATTTAGGCACTTCTATTTGGTGGATGCAAGTTGGCTTCCACCACGGGTCAAGAGTGAAAAAGTCCAAGTTCCACAAGCTTTCCACCACCCTAAGCTGACCATAATCAAGTGGGATGACTTTAACTATTTGAGGCTCAACCAAAGTCTCAAAAAATGACTATTTAAGGTAGTTTTATTGGAGTATTTATTCATCTTTGGTGATTTGTTTAATTGTAATGTTATGCTATGAATTTGTTTCCTTAAGTTTGTCTTTCTCATGTAAGGTGTTCAATTCACCTTAGTTTCTTAATAAAATTTCCTCTTATACTCTTATTTTATTCTTATTCATATTTCTTTGATACAGTTGGTTCACAGTTTCAATTTATTCACACCAAAATTTGTGAAATTATCACACAACGGTGGAGTGATCGTTATTTCATTGTCTTTTTTTTTACTTCTTCAATTCCTCCCTCATGAGTCTACTTTCCACTTCCACTAAAACCATAGAATCAATAGAGGGATAACCCACTTATGGGTTGATCCAAGTGATTATAAAGGGTCTGGATTGGATGTTATTTCTCACTCCATTAATTTCTAATCACTTCTTTTAATTGAGAATTTTGTTTGAAGATCTTCAAACTCTTTAGTCCTTGTTGAATTTAAGGCTACACACTTCAAGTGCTAATACGAACCTTTACCTTGAAGTGCTAAAAACTTTGATCCCTCGAGTGTATAGGTGATTAGTATTAATGTTTGTAGGTATTAAACCAATAAGTTATGATTTTGTTTGATCTTCTTAAATGAACCCATCTCAAATATAAGAAATTGAAATAGATAAAAAAGGAATGCATCTAATCCACCCCAAGTGATAACCTAAGATCAACTCATTATTTTAATTTTAATTCACTTAATTCTATTATAATTCACTTAAACCCATCTAAAATCAACCCAATTTAGCCACTTCATAGGAAAAAACAATCCATAGAATATATGTGTATGTAGGTTACTTCTTAGGTCTCTGAGGATTCGACAACCCAAGATAAACTACAAGCGACCGCTTAACCATAAAAACTTGGGTAAATTTTTGAGAGACCAGAAAACCTTTCCCACAACAATAAAATGAGTAAAGAACCATCTGAGTACTTATTAAGAAATTAAAAAATGGAGGGGAGAGGGGATATCCCTGCCTAAAACCCCTAACAACTTTAAAAAACCCAAACTGTTTTCCCATAAATGAAGCATAAAAACAAGGGGAGCTAAAACACTAAAAGAGGATATCAATAACCCACACAGAGAACCCCATGAAAGTGAGGACCCTATTTATGAATCTTCATTCAACTCTATCATAGGCTTTGTTCATATTCCGTTTGATGGCTACATTTCAACCAAAAGATTTTAGGTTGATTTCATTGATCACTTCGTGATCCAATCCTATAGCCCCTTGGATGGAACGACCCTTCACAAACCTGTATTGCTCCTTAGCCACCCAACTAGGAAGGAAGGTAGTGATCCTTCTATTTATAATTCTAGAAATAAATTTTTAGGGTACATTGTACAAGCTAATAGGTTAGTAGTGATTCAAGGACTTGGAGTATTTAATCTTAGAAACTAAAATAATTTTGGTTGCATAAGAAACACGGGGGAGATTACCACAATGGGAAAAATCCTACACTACATTGATCAAAATTTTCTTAAAAATATCCCAAGCTGACCTGTAGAATTAAGTTGGAAAAGCATTTTTCCCAGGTGCACTAATTAGATTAATGGATCATACCAACTCTTTAATTTCTTCCTCACTAGTAATAAACTTCATCATTTTGTTAACTTCCTTAGACATAGAGTAGGGAATTACATCAAAAAATTTAGATGGGACACTTGGGAAACCCCTCGCCATGCTCATGTTAGGAGATGCAAAAAGAGACTTAAAGTAACTATTTTTTATCTTTCCAACAACCTTCCTATCATTGGTTTAAGATCCATCTTCCAAAAGAATCTTGGGAGACATGTGCCTAAGTTTTTCTATGATAGAAACATGGAAATAATTGATGTTTCAATCCCATTTTTAAATCCATTTAAATCTTGATTTTTCATAAGAAATATGCTCCTTCTTCAACAAAAAATCAGCTAATGAGTCCTTATGGCATCTAAAATCTTCAAAGACACTATCATCCCAAGAATTCTTTAGGATATTCTCTAAATGTTGTATGTCCCTGTTAATTACCTCTAAATCTTGATCACCTGAGGGAAGACTCTTGACCCATCCGTGAAGTTGGATTTTGAGTTTCCATAAGTTATTATGGAGATAAATACAAGGATTACCTCTAGTATAGTTATACCAAGAATTCCTCAAAATTTCCAGAAACTCATAATTATCATCCCATAAGGGGGAGATGGAATAATTCATCACTAACACTTCTAGACTTCAATATAATTCAAAGAGGAGAATGGTTCAAGAGACATCAAGCCAGGTGAGAAACTTTGATGTATGGAAAGGAAGAAAGAGCCACCCCATTCACAATACATCGATCAATATGACTCCAAGAGCATTGGACTCATCACTGTTTATTACACCAAGTGAATGGCTCTTATAAGAAGCTAGCATCCATGAGAATGTTAAGATCCATGAACTTCACAAAGTCCTGACTTACTCTCTTAGGAAAAAGACCACTTCTTCTCTTCTCTCTTGGGAAAGCTATAATGTTGAAGTCTCCTCTAATAATCCAAGGGACATATCCTATATTGATATAACTTAAGTCATCCCATAAATTTTCTATATAATGAGCATCACATTTGGAATATATGAATGATAGAACGAATACTCTTTCTCCCACTGAAACTTTAGTACTTATAAATTGATCCAAAGAACAAATTAGATACACTAGAATTATATCTTTCTAAAATAACCAAATGTGTGAATTAATGCGAAAACCATTGAGAAAACTCATAACTCTTAGGTAACACGTGAAATCCTTGACTTTGGAATGGCCCTATTTGTGTTCCATCACTAAAACTATTAAAACATAGTTATAATGAAACTAATTAGAGATTAAATCCTATTTTATATGAGAGCCCAAACCACGAGCATTCCAGATGAGGAAATTAATCATCGATGGAAGAGATGCCTGACACTGGCCCCAGACTCATGGCCATGGAATTTCTTTAAATATTTGATCTTATAATGGTATTTCAACTAGGATATGGTCCAAACACCCCTTGTGTAAACACGGTAATGAGAATCAGGAGAGTTAGAATTATCCACCAATCCCTTCGTAGAAGATAGGAGGTTGTCCAGAAGAGGGGTATTTGAAAGGCTCACATCCAATTAGTAAGGAGGGGATCTTATAATAGGAGAGGTAACCTTAAAAATAGATATAAGATTATCTTCAGGGCCCAACTCACTGATAGTGAGATGATAAATAGAGGGAGAATCCTGATAAAAAAATCTAATCTCCTTAGGCAATGAAGGATGAGGGAACATGGGCCTCAGAAAACCAGAATATGGAAAAAACACCAATATCTAACCTCTTAAAGGAACCACTTCTAAACATTAAGGGGCCAACACCTCGAGCTGAGAGTTCACATAAGAAGAAAAAGATTTCTTTGTTGATGGATCAAATGAGATAATCACTCCATTCCCTCGATCATGAGACCCTAAAACAAGCTTAGCATGCAATGCCTCAGAAACCTTAGAAGAACCCTAGAAGCTACTTGGGACCCTCACCTAATCATGATCATTCTTTGGCAGATAGGATTTACGAAATTTAGGATAATCATGACCTTGAATTTGGAATCTTGAATTGAAGTGTGGTGGGGAAGGTTAGACCAGATACTAAAACCAATTTTCCATACCTTCAACCCTAATAAGAAACTTGGATGGAAGAGGGAATGCTACATCCATCTCTACACAAATCTGGATTAATGTCGTATCTTCCAGATGAAGGGATCTCTCATAGGCACAAAGAAATGATCCCAAGGAATTCCTAATACCACTTATAAAACCATAGTTCATGAAAGGAATAGGTAGTCTCAGAAGATATATCCACACCGAAGCTGAAATGGAGTCCTTACCCATGTGAACATCCATTGACCACTGAAAAAGGAATAACCACCACCATCCTACAAACATAGGACTGAAATGCCAAGATGAAATGAAGTCTTCTAATGAAGACATCTCAATGAAAAAAATATTTATTTTTCATCACCTAAACCCAATCTATAGGCTCCAACCTCCATGATTTGACAAAATGGTGGAAGGTAGGAATAGGAGGCTTTTCAATTCCAAATCTCATAACCAGGTTCCATTACAGCTGATCAAAATATTCAAGAAACATAGTAGAAGAGATATTGAGAGTTGGGATACCATATTTTGACCAAGAAACAAAACCCTAATAATTGACAATAAAAACATTAAAACTATTTTGGTTAAATATATTCCTACAGAGATCTTCTTTGAAACATGGAGCTAGCAGAGGCCTGGGAAAGGAAGGATCGTAGGGAATCAGAGGGACCGAAGAATCTAGGGCGGAATCACATATAAAAGAAATGGATGGTAGATCTGTAGAAGGATATGACACATAGGTCACATTCTTCACATATTCAAAAACCATCCCTTTTTGACCATTAAGTTTAACTTTAATTAATCATGGGTTTTTATTTAGTTTTCGAAAAAAAATTAACAAAAAACAAAAAAAAATAACATGAGAGAAGTTAATATAACCATTGTTAAATTATTTATCAACGGTTATCAGGAACCATCACTAAATATATAAAATAAATTTTTTTTAGTGATGGTTAATATAAATTGCAGCTAAAGATATTATGGATTTTTTATGTGTTCTTTGAAAATGTTTGAATGACATATGGAATTTAGAATTTTCCTCAGCGGTATAAGCTATAAGGATGGAAATTTCTTTGTGGATCATGTCGGTCATCTACTGAAATACATAAACTAAATAATTTTCCATTTGAGACCACCACTAATCTTTTGGTTTCCTATAACAATCTTATTCTTTCACTTTTTCCTTCAATTTTGAAATTTATCTTTGTGATTCCTGATCAACAAAACTAATCAAACCCCCATAGGGTGTAGTAGTAATAGATGACACTACCCTACCAAGGACAGCTAATGGAGTAGGCTCAAAATCCATCTCTCATACACGTCTGGGATGCTCCTTCCCTAAAACTATTCCAACTGCGTCATTCTGTTAAAATAATACTGATTGTCAAGGGTTCACATCCCAAACATCTTTAATTTTAACCTGTTAATACAAAAATATTAACAATGGTTTTTTAAAATATATAAACTTCATAATGATATCTAATTAATAAATTTTTCATTAGTATTTGTTTTTATTTAAATCTATAAAAAAATATTTAAAGTTATATTATAATAATGAACAATCCTTAAAGCCAATTAATTGGGGTAGGTTAGATGTATCAAACAATGAAAATTTGGAATCGTTTGATCCATGTAGCTGGAACCATTTAATTAGATTTAAGTCTTGTTAGTTATTATAATATATTTTTCATTATTATATTTTTATAGTAATTAAATAATATGAAATGGTAATGAAAAGTACTTTCTCCAACATCTTCGGTAGGGACATTTACAAAACTGCCATTGGGTTTTCTATGCACTTTAAACCACATCTATGTTTAGCCAATCGAGTGACCTAATTCATTAGACTTTATAAAAAATTTAAATATGTTATAAAAAACCTTGAGTTATAATAAAATGATATAAATCATAATGAATAAAATACAAAGAATTTTTTTTCTTTTTCTCAAAAAACTCTAAGACCCTAAAATTTGAGGAATGACTTGCTTCTCACAATTCACATAATTTTTTTAGATAATTCCTATAAAAAATAGCAATGTTAATAAAAATTATAATTTTATTGTGTTTATGTTATTAATATACTCTAAAATATAAAATTACCTCATGATATACATCTCTATTTATATCAACAAATATCTTATATTTCTCATGAGAAATTCCTTCAGGAACTTTCTCGTACATTTTTTGTGAGCTCAGAGAAGTTTCATTAAACTCATTCCATAATATCCATTTAAAATATCTTTACTTCTTTCCCAAATTTTTTAAAATTCCATGGACATGAAACAGAGTCAGAGACATCAAAATGAAAAAACATCTAGAAATTAAAAACATAACACTTTATCATTATATTACAAAATTTTACTCATGTAATTTAAATTAGTTTTCAAGGAATATTAAATTAATATTACCTTTACTTGAGTATCAAAAACCTCATTTTTTCAAGTTGTAGTAATATACCTCCAATCATTATAATTAATGGGAAAGCTCACCATCTTGCAAGTAAGATGCCTAAGAATCTGCCAGTAATTATGACAGCATCACCGGTAGGGGCCTCGAACTCATAAAATGAAATGATGATCTTGAAGTCCTTCAGGTCCCATAAATCTATCATGTTCGTATTTTTATCCCTTCTATAGTGGTCTTTGTCTGCTTGAAAAATCCATTAAACAATTAATAAAATATAAAGTTTTTTTGAAAAATGACATACATACCAGTAACGGTAACTTGCCAATATCCTCTAGATGGAGGGGTGAAGAACTGCTCCATCACCATAGGTGAATCAGGCGGTGGGATACCAACAAAATATTTGGAAACAGTTGGCTTTCTAGTAGTCTTAGGTAAAAAAGAATCACTAGGATCCACATAAGATGACGGTATTGGTGGCGTGCTCTGAGATGTTGATCGGCTAGGATCATGAAATATTTTTTTTCTCGGAATTCTTGCATTTAAATTGGTTAAGGACCATATTATTACAAATTTATGTGTAGAAAATTTATTAAAATGATTGGAAAAGTTTTTTTTCAAAAAATGAATGTTTTTTATAAACCATTTTTAATTGAGTTTTGATGGATTCTTATAGAATTGTGAAGTATAACAAAGAATCTTTAAATGAATTTATTGCTTGTGTTAAATTGATAAATATTCAATAAAATGGGTGAATCATATAGTATAAATCACTATTATATTTTAATATATTATTTGAATATTATATATATCAAACACAACATTATAATCATAACTGAATCCTAGGGTATTTATCAGAGTCCTATATCATATCATACAGTAGATCTGTGATATAGTTTATGTAATATAATATAGCAATTCATATTTCTATATTGGTTATTATTCCAATGTTAATCATTATAATGATTCATATAATAATTGATAATAAATATATAATCATAATAATGTTCATAAATTATTATATAAAAATATCCACAAATTTCAGTAGCTACAAATTACATGTATCTATCAAGAAATGTTATTTAATGAAGTAATTCAAAATAAATAATGTGAACCATATATGTTTTTGGTAGTGTAAAAGAACCAATATTATTTTATTCTCTCTTAAAACCTCTTCCTTATTAATATTCAATGATATAATGGTAAAACAATTTTTTTGATATGTAAATTCTGGCATAGTATATGTAGATTTTGGTGATCGATATAAAAACATTAAAGGTAAGAGAAAAATAACTATTTCTTAGTTATCATCATCAAGTATACTTTATCGATATAGATCAAAACTTACTTGTGCTAAATATAGTTATTTTACTTTATTTTTATTTGATTTTTATTTTTTGATGACAGATTAATATTTAAAAGGGTTTTATCCACAAATTTATAATAATATGATCATTTCAAAAAATCCATTTGAACTCATTCATGTTATAATTAATAATACAAATTTGAAACCTTTTTAATATGGACTATAAAATTATGTTTGTGTCTTGATTGAAAATGGGTAGTGATCATAGTCTCTCCAAGTAATTTATGTACAAAATAATTATGGTTATATGAATTTGTATGTAAGAAACCACAATCATCATACACCAAAAGAGTACCATTGATACTTTATATCCTTATATCTATCTATATTTAGATATAATGCATTCTTATTGTTTATGAACCCAAAATCATAAATATTCACATATTGAATTAAAATCTTTTGATTCAAAAAAACTAACATTATTATATATAAATTAAAAAAATAATAATTATTAATAATATATGTATCTATACCTTTATAACAAACTTTAATAGTAAGACCACTATCAGGATGTTATTTAATCAATAATAAATTCTCATTAGATTTGTATTCACTCTAAGAGGGATAGGGTGAGTCTATGTGGTTTTTTTTACATATTTCAACTCAATTTTTATTTTCTCATTATGATATTTGAACTTTTATCCTAATTATGGTGTATGTAACTGTTTATGAATTCTTAACATAGCTGACCACATTAAAAAAATAAACCAATTATAACACCTTTTACTATTTTTTCAAGGATCAAGCCCAATGTGTAAATATACACCATATTGTTTTTAGGATGAGTTTTATATAAAAATTTATCTATAAAAAATTGTATTTAATACAAATTCATGATATTTTATCATAAATAACACTATATTTAAAAGGTTTGGGATGGTATCATACACTATAATTATACTCAATAATAGATTTAGGGTGAGGATGATGCAACCTTTAAGGGGGGTCTATGTTGCCACTAAGGAGGGGATCCGAGCTAGGAATTGGGAGCTCAGAGGGGGTCTACATAACTGCCGAGGAGGAGAACCGAGTTGGGGTGAGGTAGGTTGGAGGGGGGGTCACATCACCAATGAGTTAGCCAGAGAGGAGGTTTGAGGGGGGGAGGGTCATAGGGGTCAGGGTCAGAGGGGGGGTCACGGGCTCGAGGTTGCAGGCTCAGGGTTACCACTGGGGAGAGGAGAGGAGGAGGGGTGGGTGGAAAGGGGGTCGCAGACTCGGGGTCACTGTGAGGAAGAGGATAGGAGGAGGTTGAGGGAGGTGGTGGGGGTAGAAAGGGTTCGGGTTGCACAAAGGGTGTGGGGGAGGGGGAGGGATTAGGGTTTTTTAATGTTTAGTATCCATTTAATTGAAAATACCACTAATTAAAAACATAAAAAAAAAATATCACAGTGGTTTTATGAAACTGCGCTATATTTTGTTTAACTAGATTTATTTCATGGTGGTTACTAGAACCACCATGAACAAACCACCTCTAACCATCTCTTTTCTTATAGTTTATTTTAATTGATAAATAATCATAGATATACATTATGATGAATCATTATGATAAATGAATTAATCCAAAAAATTATTAATAGAGAATGTCAAAACCAAGAAGATATGATTGTTTTCATATTAAATTTATAATTAATTTAAATTAATAATTACCTCATTATTGGTAATTATTTCCTTATATGATAGGTTGATCTTTTGAATGCTATTTGGTTGCACTATCATTACACTATGAGTATCCAAGGATATAATCCCTCTATTAGTGATCCACATGTGCTTCTTTAAATATCTAAGTGTTATATATGGTACTCTAGGTGCTAGCATAGTGGTATAAATCATAGTATGTTGCTCCCTATGATCACAACCATGATTCATTCTGTTTTGAATGATCATCTTCTTATCTCTCCATCTTGAGAGGAAGAAAGGATAATCTCACTTCTATTATTCTTGATAGAAACCCTAGAGATATTCTTGGTGGATAGAAATCTATATGGATGATAGGAAAGTTGCCGTGCATGAAAAAATTTCAACCAACTCTGACATAACAAGGTATACATATATCCAATAATTGTGTTTAATATTAATTAATTTCATGAAGAATTCTAATCAAATATTAATCCCATAATATACCTCATTCCATGTAAATTAATAATATTATTATTTTATCTCATGGCATATGCTAATTTGTATAATCATAAATATTATTTTATAGTCTTGTAAATAAATATTTATCACCAGAACCAAAAATTGGTTATCTCATCCTTCTTAAAATTTATTAAATTCTCAAATAAATATTTTAAATAAATATTATTCATTCAATAAATAAACAAATATTATATACATTCTCTTGTGGATAAATATTTATTTAATATTTATGATCAATAAATCCAAAATAAATATTATTAATTAGTCTAGAAAATAATGTTTATTTTAATAATTAAATTCAAATATAATTTAATTAAGATCAATAGAAACATTAACTGTTTGACTGTCTATGATTATTCCTCAGTGGAATTAGGTAGGTTCACCTAAAGTCCAATATCATCATTTCACAACATGTAAAGGCATCCAAGAAAAAGAATTTAATGTTGTAATGTTGAAACCACATATTAACACTCATTGTGTAATATAATCTCTTTTCCTTGATATCTCATCAATTAGGTTGTGTACTCTTTTCACTAAACTATACTCTTGATAAAAATTTCTTTTACTTCCTAAAATGAACCTGTCAATACACTATTTCCATAAAATTTAATGTAATGGATCCATTTTAATCAAATGTAAAATATATCAACTTCTATAAATATGCAAGGGATAAATATTTTCTCAAATTATTCACTAAAAAAAATCACTCATTATGTTCTTAACATACCTAACTTAACTGTGAACATATTTCGTCATGTTTTATAATAATACATCCAAGTATGTGACTCATGATATGTGTTAATAATAATCATAAATTATAAGGATCATTACACACATGATGAAGAATATATTTTTAAAAAAATTATTTTGAAATTAAATTTTTTATCCCACTATTTTTCTATTTTAAAGGTAATTTTTACATTTTTAAGTTTTTTAATAATTTGATCTTATTATGAAAATGTATTAAGTTTAAATTTTTAAGTGATTTTTGTTATTTTTATATTTCATTCATAACATTTTATACACTAATATAAATTTTAAAATTCATTTTTTTAGGCTTCTATATTAATTGGGATACATTTCATATAAGTGTACCTAAAGCTAAATCTAACAATTAGAGGCTCAAAAGAAGCATGAAAGTGGGGCCTCAAAATTCATGCACAATTTAGATGAATTTTAAATATAGTACCATATCTCACAATTGGAAGGCCCATATGAGATGAAATATTGAAGGAATATCTAGAAAATGGTAGAAAACTTTTTGTTATTTTTGGATAATCAAGATTCATCCTTATTTAAGGCCATAAATGCATGTGGAACTGGAAAAGTGGAATTTGAAGAGTATATATGGACATAAAAATTTTATTTAAAAATATGATCATAACCTATTATAAAAATGGACAATGAAGCTGAAATTTGGAAGGAGAATGAGAATTACATAGAGGGAAAACATTTTAGAATACCAAATTCTAGTATTCAATCATTAAAAGGTCCAAAAATGTTCCATTTTTTCAATGGTTAAATATAGAGATAAAATGTGCCAACCCTCATGTTTATAAGTTTATACTTCCACATTCTTTAAAGAAATTAAACTTGTTAAGTAGATCAGGAGGAGGTTATTGATATTGTAGAAGATTTATTCATTTTCAATATATATTATATTATCTTCTTCTCTTATATTTTGTTTTATTTTTTTGTCTATCCCTCTATGTGATTCTTATGTCTATGAAAATGGAGAACTAACCTCAATGTTGTTCAAGGGAGGGAGTAAAACTACTTTATTTTATTACAATTTAGTGATTTATATTATTTTATTCTAAGACTTATGTAGTAGATAAAATGTTTTTAGTTTGTGGTCTCTCCTCTTTCCACGCTACTAAATTTTTCCACTTGTTTATCTTTTTGAATATCCTTCTTCATTTCAATACTACATACAGTAGAGTGGTATTGAGATAGTGATGTGTTTACAAGATGTATCCTAACTATTATCCAGGAGATATTATCCCACATACAATGGTATTGGTGTAAGGAAATCACATTTCAATCAAGTGTGTGTTGATTGAAAATTTTTATTTTAGCATTGAATATAATACTTTTTTAAAAAAAAGTTTGGGGATGAAGCCTCATTTATTATTAAATCAAAGTAAAGACCTATTTAACTAGGTAGAGGGAGACCCATTACATAGCCCGAAGGCCCAGTGGGTATTTATCCCATTACATGGCCTATAGGCCCAATTTTTTGGCCCAAGGCCCATTCTATGAATAGTACTACTATAGTACCCGCCTGATGCAGTACCACATAGTACTCGCCGACACTACAGTGCTCATCATTGCTACAGTGCTGCTACTGCTATAGTACACTACAGTACTTCTATAGTACCTATGCCCAGCGGGTTTTGAACCCCCATTTTTCATGTATGATTACGGGGTTCTTACCACTAAGACAAACCCCAACTACATATAATACTAATAATTACATTTTTAAGAATAATGATTTCATTACTATATATATCCAAGATCAGTAATCTTATTCTAATAACATCTTTATGTTTTTTATTTTTTTTTGTTTTCATTTTCATTTATATAATTATATACCATTTTCATTTCTAAAACTCTCATTATATTATCATATCTGTTTTTTATTATAGTAGTTAGATAATAAATAGTGACAATAGAAATTTAATTTGAGTGAGTGGCCTCCTTGAGAGATCAACCCTAAGTCATGCCAAAATAGTGCATACTTAATAAAATAAGAAAATATTGATTGGGGATACCTGGAAAAAACCCACATATCAATTAGGTTCCATTTATAGGGAGTTCAAACACTTACACATGATTTTTTTTACAAAAAAACAAGAAAATCATAAATTTCAAAAACTAAAAAAGATAACTTTATTTCATATCCTTCATTTCTTAGGTCTAGGATAGATTTTTGTATTTATTTTTTATTTTATTGTCTTGTTCATCAAATAATATATAAGAATTATAGGTAATTGTTTTTGAGTAATTAGGTTCGATAGAATTTTAAAGTAATTGAAGAAGTTAGTTGACAAATGGCATCGTTGTCCACTACATTCAAGGAATTCAAAACTTTGTGGCTGGAATAAAAATAAAAACAATATAAAGAACAATTAAAGATTTTTCCACCCATATTTAAATTTTAATAACCCAAATAATTAAGGTAAATATTTTTTAGAATAAAAATTGCTCACTCCAAAAAAAATCATAGTGGTAGTGTTTAAGGAAAAATAGTTTTAAGTTGAAATTTATGAGGGACTTTCATTTTTTGAGCATTCATTGTATTAAAAGATCATTGATTTTAAATTTAAAATTGACCTACCTTATACTAAAATTAAATATTATGCTATAACAGTGTCGTTCTTAGTGAGTTATGATAAAAATAAAGTGACCATTATCGAAGAGTAGCTGGTGATGGAATTCAAAGAGATGGCTGATCAATAAGAAGGGATCAAGAAACCCAGGGTGGTGAAATAGCCTACGTTACATAAAATTTCATATTAAATTTCTCATTCCTTTACCTTTTCAATTTAAATTTTACCTTTCTTCTTTCATGGGGGTTGGGATATTTTTTTTTCTTTTCTTTATGGGTTCTCACTCTTGGTGTCCACTTATGGATATCAAGAAAAAAATGTGTTGGTTAATTTCATGAAAAAACCCATCCACCTTTGGATTAAAGATAAAGTGTTTAAATTTCCTAAATAGGGGTAGTAAAAACCTATCAACTACTTGGGGTCCAAATGAATCTTTATACCTTTACTTTCTCTTTCTCTTCTCTTTTTATTTCATTTTAATTTCAATAAATATCTTATGTTTTATTCTTGATTTCTTGGTTGGATTAATAGGGCAGCGGCTATGAGTTTAACTCAATGCTTACACTATATAAATAAACTCAGTTCGTGTATTTCCTTCTCCTTGTTTTTTTTACCCTTATATTTTTAATTTATTGAGCTAAAATGAGGGGTCTTTAAATTTAAGTGTGGGGGGATTTAAGGCCTACTTAAGAGTCTTTGTTTTTTTTTCTTTTTATGTGTCATTTTTTAGGAACTTTGACCTTCAATTAATATTCATTATCATTTTTCACTATTTAATTGATTTTGATATAGTTTTATTAATTCTTTAATAAATATATTTTAAATTATTTTAATGTGAAGCTTTTTCTTGTAATTATGTTTTCAAAAAAAATTATGAGTTTGACCGATTTGTAAAATTCGTGCGCATGAAACACTGACTTAAAATTTTTTTCTAGTATTTTGAGGTATTCTAAACCATTTAGATATATTATTTATAATAACCACACTTTCTTGAGATAAAATTGGATTTTTTGTGTGTAATGACCCAATATTTTGGATCCTTTAATTTAATATTATCTTCAACAGCTTGTGTCACACCCAACATTGAACTAACACAGACCCAACTAAAATGAACCATTATATAATAAAAATATGTGAATGATACAACCATTAGTAGATAAAATGATAAAAAACAAGTAAAATAATTATATATTATTATTCTCTTTGATTAATATTTTAAAAATCCTTTCTTTCGAAGAACCATTTAAAAAGGGTATGTATTTTACCTTAACAAATTTAAATTGATCATAGTTAAAAGTTTATCATAATAGGTAATATTTATATTTATAAACTAATATATCAATAATAAATTATTTATAAATAAATATTAAATAATATTAAAAACACTTTATGTTTAAAAGGGTTGTTTTTTTAATAAAATTGGTTTTTCTTAATATATTTTATTTTCAATTAAAAGCATATTTATAAATTTTAAAATTTTAATTTGAAAAAAAAAATTGTTCATTTTTTTATTTTAAACATTTCAGTATTAACTTAAAACTAATTTTTGGGTTTTTTCTAAAATATTTATTTTTAGGTTAATGGTGTAAAATATCATTTTTACAAATAACATGACTTTTATAAAATTATTAGTATACAAATATGAATTGAAAATTAAGAAAATATTTTTATAAGACCAAATATATATTTTATAAGTGACTTTATAGTTTTAAAATTTTGGTTTTAATTTAAAATTTATATTTTCCATTTTATAAAATAAGTTATATTTTTAAACAAAATTAATAAATTATATATTTATTATTTTAAAATTAATTTTTATCAATTTAAAAAATTTAATCTTATTAAATGAATTTAAAATTTTGAATCAATAGTTCTAAGTTTTATAATAAGTATCATTTGATTTTTGTGAATAAAGGATAAATTACCTAAGTAAAAAATAGTTATTATGGTCAAAACTAAAATGAAAAAAACAAATTAGTAACCTTAAAGGTAAAGTGCCTAAAATGTTTAAAATGTGTTTCTAATTTAGTATTGGATATTTAGATCGAAATTATATCTTCTTCACTCCATTATTTATCATTTTTGTATCCACTTTCCTTGTGAGTGACTTCCCATTATTGAAAAGGTTTGTGTATTTACAAAAATGATACTTCTTTTCACTTATAAAAAGGGAACTCCTCTCCTCACTTCCCATCACACTAGAACCCCACAATTTCATCAAACAATCTGACCAGACCTCTCATACACACTCCAAGAGATCATAAGGATTGTTTTTTCTTCTGAAATACCATCACTCAAAGTTTTAATCCTCTTCGCAAAGGAGATAATCCAAGAAGTGAGGTATAAGTTCCCAACCTCTCTTTATTTTCTATTTATTTATGTTATTTTATTATTATCTAAATTTATTTTTACCATATAATAATGATATAATATGTATCATTATTATATTATTATGTTATTATAATGGTGTTATAATCATTAACCACTCTCCCTTTTTCCATTAATAAAAATGAAAATGTGAAGCGTGTGTTGTGCAGACTACCACCTCCACGACGCAATGTGTTTATTTTTCCTTCACTACCTTACAAGGATGGTCCGAATAGGAAATTTAATATATAATTAATTTATTTATGAAATATTTTATATTCTTAAATGATAAATCATATTAATTATTTTCCCATTCTATTTAAAATGAAATTGTCATCCATGTGTATGTGTGGACTACTGCCTCCATGGAACGATCAATTACCATTTTTCATTTCATCTCCATCTTACATGGATAGTCATGATAATGGTTTTAAGGGATAAATATTTTTTTAGGATATAATTAAGGTTATGGTGTGATAAATTTTGGAACTTATTAATGATATTATCAACAAACAATTATCATTAATTAAATCATTTAAAAAGGCATACTAAGAGGAAAATCATTAATTCAAATTATGTAATATTTTCATATCCTTTAATTATTCTTATAATTACTTTATAATTATAATATATAACACTAATAAACACTAAAATATGTTATTATACAACTTTTGAATGATATTATAACTAAATCACCTCATAATCATCAATAATCATGGAATGTTCATGATTAGGTCGGTTTAACCACCCACTTGAACAATACTATGAAATTATATCATGGATGATTATGAAAACTTAGTTATTGAAATAATATGATATAAATATATTAATAATTATTATTATTATTTTCTGGTAATGATACATTAATATTTAACTCACTAATTAAGAAAACACACATCATAGGTTAAAAATCAACGAAAAATGTTCGTTGTTGATTTCATCTTCTAGGATAAAGATTAAAGTACTCATGGAAGAAACTTTAAACTTCATAAATAATTATAAGTCATAAATTATATTAAATTTAATGATATTTTAATTATTAAGTTTTTAATAATAATGAATACCTACATCATTCTTACAAAAATAGTACAAATGATCAAAACAATAAACACCTGAGGTGTGAAAATAAGCAAAAACTAACTAATATATATATATATAATGATTATAGATTAATATTAAAAATAGTTTTAGGTGTGAATATTGTTATGAAATTATTTATTAATATATTTATTCATATTATATATGATCTTATATTGCATCTGACTAATCAAGGAAACAAGGTAATGGTTTTCATCTCAAATTCCTCTCTTTAAGACATGTTTTGTATTATGCACATAATTTCATCTAGTGGTGTATATAATTCCTATTTTATATATCATATCATGAATTATATTTTAAAAATGGTATTTAAAGTACAATTATATTCCTACTCTTTAAAGGGGTTTTGATTTAAGTGTTACTCAAGTTGTAAGGGTTTTCTTGGTCTCAATTCTGATTCTTTGAGACATGTTACATGTTATGCACCATGTTTACTTTGTATGGTGATATATTGAAATTATAAAACATTAATTTCCTATATATTATTTACTTGTAATTATTAGGATAAACTAATCCAAATAAAGTTCTTTTATTCAAATTTATTTTGAATCAAGTGTTACCCCAGTTGTAAGATTTTTTTGGTAACTCAATTTTCATTCATTGAGTTATGATCATTCTACTGAACTTATTTTATATAAGTTAGTAAAATTATTCCCATTGATTTTATTATGTGTTATTCTATCATTTTTTAAATTTTTACCACATACACCCCTTTTTAAATATTTCATGATTCATGGAGTATGTTACCCATAAGGGATATTGATAACTCAAATATCCTTTCCTTGATTTATAAATTTTTATCTTAAACTTTATTCTTCCATGCTTGGGTTCTCCCACCCTAATATTCTATTATATGGTATTTTATAATCCCATTTAGGAAAATTAAATTTTAATAAAAATAATTTTTTATTACTCTTTTTACAAATGGGTTTTCAATAAAGGTATTTTCAAAGTATTAAAAAAGTTGTTTTCCTTTCATTATCACATGTTTTATATTTGGCTCCAAATTTCTTATAGAAAACTTTATGTCATTTTCAAGGATCCATTATTGGATTTTTTTTTGAATTAAATTTTTTCAAATTATTTCACTTCATCATTTTAAAAGTTACTTTTGAAAGTGACATGTAAGTTTGTATTTTATATCAATGTTAAAAATTATTTCTAAATGATCTTTTAAGTTTTCACTTCCACTTTCTCATTCATATTCAAAAGGATTTGAACTCATGGTATTTGTGTTGAATTATTTATTATATAATATATATATATATATATAATTTGATTGATTTAACTCACAGCATAAAAAGATTCAATTCTTGATCCTTTCTTGGGTGATACAATTTGAAACATTTTTTTCAAGGGATGTTTTTTTGTCTATTTAAACAACCTTCTAATTTTCCTTTATTACATTGAGGATACATTATATTGAAACCACCTGCCTTATTTATCTATATTTCTTGTGTAATTACATTCTCTTATAGAGAAATGATCCATTACTTCCTTTATCATGCCTAATCATTTTCAGTGTATAGGCAAAAATTTTCTTCCAATGTTTTTCTTCTTTGAATACCCTATTATTCATTCCTTTTATTGAAGGGTGTTCACCTAGATGTCACACATCAATTAATTGGAAGAATTATTAACTTAATCATATATCCTTTATCTATATTAAGTAAATACTATATTCTTTATTATTTTTATTGAATGGTATTTACCTATAAAGTTACTCGGTGTCATTAAAACCCATTTTCTTTCCATGGGTTCTTTAAGACATGATAACTGAATGATTTTCAAGTATCACTCATGATTATGGATGATAACAGATGGGGTCCTATATCACCCTCCAATTAATTGGTTAAAAGTCTATATCTCATGAGATAATGTATTTTTGAGTACCTTTTTAGTGGCTTGTAATCACGGTCACTAATGGTGTGGATCATGAATGTAATGTTACCTATACTAATTTTGGTGCTAAAGTTGAAATATGTTTCACTGTTTTATTCTTGTTATCATGAGTATGTTATGTTCTCATAGATCATATTTATTAAATCACTCTTTTGATTCGTGTCTTATTTTATTTTAATATTTATGCCATTATTTATTTCATGATTTATGACCAAATATTTTTGGGTATGATTTTATTATGTATCTTGATTATACCCATATGGTCATATTATGCTCACTTATGATCTTTGATTGCTATAACTTATGTTTACCCTTACCAATTAATTGATCTCGCCCCTTTATTATGTTTCCATTCCCCGATTTATAAAGAAATTTAATATGTAAGAGTTGTTTAGAATGATATCTTATGAGAATAATTTGTGTGTGATTTTGAAGACTTATTATAGATTAAGTAGTTTCTCTCATAGTGGAAAGGAAATATATCCATTAGTTGAAAAAGACATGAGTTTTTTTAGTTAATATTTTATCCTAATTCTCTAAAACTATAAACATAAAAAGTCTTGGGAATGTGTTAAAATAAAATATTTTCGTTAAGTCGTGTAATTACTAAACAATTAGTTCTAGGTTATCATAGTGTGTGGACTTGAACTTGTGATTTTTCTCTTTCAAAACTTTGGATCTCATAAAATGTTTTTGAAATGATTGAGTAATTTATTTAGCATGACAAATTTTTCAATTGAGGCCTACATTTAAATCTACCATTGTTTATACCTTAGAATACATGAATTTCATTATAGTTTTAAGCCACATTTCAAGCTGGTTTTTCCTAACCAACCTTCACTCTTAATGTTTTCTCATGGATATTTCTAGTTTGAGTGTTGGGGAAGGTCCTTTTGTTTTTTTTCATTATAAATAAATTAATTTTAAGGTGTTTTGAGGTTTTTTTCATTATTATTGATAGTAGATAAATATAATTATCATGATTTCTTATTCGTTTCACTTTATTCATGTCATCTGTCTCTCCTCTTAAAAAATAAAAAAATGGAAAAAAATAGTAACAAATGGTGGTGAGATTGAATTATTTATTTTTATAACTTTAATTAACTATCATAAATTCATTAAATTTTATTTTAATCTCATCCTCCATTAAAAAAATCAAAAAAAAATAAAACAAAAAATTGATAAAAAAGGATAGTTTGGATGGAATCATTCATTATATTAATTGTTTGACACATGGACCATGTCATAAAAATGGGATGTGGTGTATATATTATAAGGTTAATTGAGTGTTTATCTCATGTGTTTTCACTTGAATATTCATTCATGGTACTTAAGATTTCAACCTCCTCTTTTTAGCCTTTGAATTATTAAATGTTTTTACCCACCAACCCCTGGCCACCAAAATCACTTGGAAAAGTCCTCATGATTGGAAACATTTTTATGTCTCATAGTGTGGAGATATAATAATTTTTACATGACTATGGTGATACATTATTTTTATAAGTATTATCATAACTTTATATTTAATGTTATACATTTCATCTAAAGTAACTTAATCCCAATTCAGCCACTAAGAGGTCCATATGACTTGATCTGTCCAACACACTGAATCTGCATGAGGTCAAAAGTGATGTGTTTTGATCTATCCATATATCAAGATGTAGTTGTCCAAATTAATCCATAAATTAGGTTGAGATAGTAATTATGTGGGTATAAACCTTTTTAATTTTCTTTAAAGAAAGATAATGATGTGTGATGTTTGAAAATCATGTTCCAAGTGGTTTTAATATATCTGTGTTCCCAAAACTACCTTTCACTTTGCCTATAAAATGGAAACTTGGGATCCTCATTTGAAAGTTCGTCCAGGAGGAAAATATCTGATATTTTGGAGACCAAAAGGATTCCCCTCCTTATCCAAGAAGTTATATAGTCCCCTATCCTTATAGTGGGATCAAGGATGAATGTGAAGTTCCACCCAAGCCTCCTCCTCCTCTCAATAGAGAGATAAACGGTGGATGGTCATTTCAAGGGAGCTACACATGCTTGGGAGGGAGTTATATCACTTTTTATTCTACTGGTTTTGTGTAATTTGTTTTTTAAATATTTCACTTATTTCTAATCTTGACATTCTTCTCCCTTGATTTCATTTTGTTTTATATAATTAATTGAGACACTTTTTATTTCAACACCGATTAGGTTGAGATTTCGAGTGGGAATCTTGGGCTGTTCCGATTGGATAACACAATAATCCATTCTCAATCACACATATATGAGATTTTATTATGCTTTAGTGTCCATTTTTCTATAATTTATTACCAAAACTTGTCAACATCATTGTTGTGTCAAGGGTTGCTTCTTTGCGCATCATTTTAAGGGGTAAGAGGGGAATCAAGATATTGACAACCATCAAGAAAATTATTAAACAAAACCATGTGAAATTTTCAGAACAATGAATTATCAAAGATGTGTAGTGAACTTTAAATGATCTCCTTCTCTCATAATTATTAAATCACAACCTTTATCTATCAATTATTAAACTCTTTAAATGAAGTTATTTTCTTAAAATTATTTTCCAAACCACCCCCCTTTTTAGTACTTTTTATTAAAAACACATACTATAAAACTATAAATTCTCCTTGAGATATGACCTAGGGTCTTCTCTGTAATATAAATAAAACTTAAAAACATAATCAATTTGACTTTTCACAACAAAACGGTCAAATTTTGGCACCATTTCATAGGAGTTCTTTGGTTTTTAGTGCGTGTTTTTTATAAGATTTTTGTAAATTTTGGGAATATTTTTTTTTTATCTTATAAATTTACATATCTTTTTGTGTTATGATTTATTTATTTTTTAGGTTTTGTGAATGAAACATTCTACTTTGGGAGACTTACCACCATTCAAACCAAAACCAGAGAAGATTTTACCATAGTGACACCGATACGCACAAGAGAACCCTTTGAAGGAGGACACACAAAACATCGACACACATCTTGATACTTCATCTTATTCATCTAGAACCAACATCAAAAATAAAATAAACTTGCATAACATGGATGGAAATGATCAGAAATTAAAATAACTAACCTCGCCTGATGTTGATATCCAACCCACATATATTCAAATGCAAGGCGAGGCATCCAATTTTGAACTTAAATCTGATTTAATTCATTTATTACCAAGATTCCATGGACTCGTTGGAGAAGACCCACATAAGAATTTAAAATAATTTCACACTATTTATTCCACCTTAAAACCTATTAATGTGGTTTAAGTACAAGTGAATATTAGATAATTTCCACTATATTTAGAAGACACTTTGAAAGATTGGTTATATTATGTCAATTCACCAATAAGACGTTGGGTGGACATGAAACGCCTTTTTCTTGAAAAATATTTCCTAGCCTCTAGAACCGCAACAATAAGGAAGAAAATTTATGGTATAAGTCAATCTTCAAGAGAAACACTTCATGAATACTGGGAAAGATTTAAAAGGATTTGTTCAAGTTTCCCACAACACAAAATAAGTTATCAACTTTTAATTCAGTATTTTTATGAAGGTTTAATCCCTATTGATCAAAATATGATTGATGTTGTTATAGGTGGTGAACTAGTGTATAAGAACCTGATTGCTTAAAGAACCCTAATTGATAACACGGCACAAAACACTAAGAAATGTGGTTCACCTTCCAGTGTACCCATTCGAGGTTTCCATGAGGTGCAATCTACTAAATTCGAGAAGAAGGTGGACATAAAATTCTAAGAGGTAAGTACCCTTCTTTGAAAACTTGCTATTTCCTAAGATAAATCTTAATCTCCTCCCATAAATTGTGGTTTATGTTCTTCTTACACTCACTAATCTGAATAATTCCCCAAATTGAGAGAAACATTTTAGAGTTGTGAGGAAATATCTCCATGTCGCCCCTATAACCAACCCTTTAGGAAATAACCTTATTATCCTTCCAACACTATGTGGAAAGACAAATGAGCCTAAAGGAAATGGGGTATTCAAACCAACCTCAATAATAATGGAACCAACTGGGTTAGATTATTCATCCACCACCACCTAGAAATCATCAACCACAACAAAGGCCTTTCTAACAACCCCCTCCAAAACCTGAGCCTAAACTAGAAGATATGATGAAACAAATGGCTTCCAAAAATATATAATTCCAACAAACCACCTAAGTAGCCATACAAGACCTAAAAACCTAATTAATCCAACTCGCTAACTATGTGGTGTAAATTCAAAATCATGGGTCGGGTAAACTACCCTCTCAACCAGTAGTTAACTCTAGGGATAAAGGAAATGTTAGTGCCATCACCCTTAGGAGTGGAACTTAGCTTAAAATCCAAATAACCCCTCCAATAAATTCATCCCCTACTGAGGAAACCACCATCCAAACCACTGCTAAAAATGGTCCAAGTGAATAAAATCATTTTCCTGAGATAAGACCTTCCAAAGGAAAGAGTGTGTCTGTTGATGAGTCACCTAACCCAATCATTCATCTTCTATTTCCCCAAAGGGCCACCCAAACAAGAAAACAAAAAAAACTAAAATTGATAAGGAAATATTGGAAACTTTAAAAAAATGGCAAGATAACATTCCCTTGATTGATGTCATGAAGAAAATTCCAAGATATGACAAGTTTTTGAAGGATATGTGTACACACTGAAGGAGACTTAGAGGTGATGAGAAGGTAAGCTTGTGGAGGAATGTATCAGCATTAATAAAACCATAACTTCCCACCAAATACAATTATCTAGGAACATTCTCAATTCTATTCACCATAGGATAGTATTAATTTTCCAATGTTATTCTTGATTTAGGTGCCTCTATAAATGTGATTCCTCACTCCATTTAATTTTCATTGAAGTTCAGGGAATTAAAGCCCACAGGAATTGTTGTTCAAATTGAAAACTGGAGTAATTCACACTCATTTGGTTTGTTATATGATGTTCATGTGAGGGTAAAAAATTTAATATTTCCTGCTAATTTTTATGTGCTAAAAATGGAAGATGATATGATGAATAGACATGTCCTGATTATATTGGGTAGACACTTCTTGAAAACCTCCAAAACCATAATTAATGTCCAAAATGTTACATTATCTATGGATTTTAGTGGTGACATTTTCCACTTCAATGTCCTTGATTCCATGAAGAACCCCTTAGAATAATATTCCTCTCTCTAGGTTAACTCTATAGATGTACTCCATTCCCCTAAAAACACTTGTTTTCATTACACTGAACCCCTTTCCGAGTTTTCTTCATTAATTGAAATTCTAGGAAATGAATCATGTATATAATGTTGTACCAGTTTAGGAAAATGTCATGCATGTTTATTAATTTATGATTTCTTGAACACTGAGGATCACATGACCATTAATGATACTATTAAGCTTGTAAAAGCTCATTACTTGTCTAATAATGATACCATTGAGCATTTAGATGAGATTAGTGACCTATCACTTTCACAAACACTCCCATAAATCTAAAATCTCTCTGAACTGGAACTAAAACAACTGCCTCAAGATTTAAAATATTCATATCTTGAGAAAGGAAACAAGTTGCATGTCATCATTACTAGTTCACTCCCTATATATCATGAATTAAGACTGCTTGAAATTTTGAGGGAGTATAAACAAGCTTTGAGATTGAAACTTGCAGACATTCCTGGTATTAGCCCATCAATTTTCACACATCATATATTTTTGAATGATGAGGCTAAACCAGTGAGGCAGGCACAATGATGACTGAACCCAAACCTCTTAGTTTTGGTTAAAAATGAGTTAAGAAAATTATTGACTGCTGGAATTATTTACCCCTTATCTGATAGCCAATGGGTTAGTCTAGTACAAGTGGTTCCTAAAAAACTAGTCTGAAGATAATTAAAAATGAAAATAATGAATTGGTTCCAACTCGTGTGTAGAATAGTTGGTGTGTCTATATAGACTATCACTGATTAAACTAACACACTAGGAAGAATTATTTCCCATTTCCATTCATTGAACAGATGCTAGAGAGTCTAGTAGGGAAGTCCCATTACTATTTTCTTTATGGATATTCTGGATACCTTTAGATCCATTTTCCCCTGATGATCACAAAAAGATAACGTTTACTTTCCCCTTTAGAATATTTTCATATAGAAGGATGTCATTTGGTCTATGCAATGCTTCAGGTACTTTCCATCAATGTATGGTTATTATTTTTTCATATTACCAAGAGAATTTCAAGGAAGTATTCATAGATTATTTCACTATTTATGGCTCATATTTTGATGAATGTTTGAGTAGTATCAATTCCATCCTATGTCGTTGTATTGAAAATAATATCATATTAAATTATGAGAAATTCCATTTCATGGTGTGACAAGGTATTTTTTGGGACATGTAATTTATGAGTATGGTATCAAAGTAGATAAATCAAAATTGGATGTCATTTCTTCCCTACCATTCCTCAAAAATGTATGGGATGTGCAGTATTTCCTAGTTCATGCTTTATTTTACCATCATTTCATTCGTGAGTTTAGTAAAATTGCACCCCCCCTCTTGATTGCTCTAAAAAAGAAAATTAATTTGTTTTTAATAAATATTGTGAGGAAGCTTTAAATAAGTTAAAATGGACTCTCACGTCACCCCTAGTAATACAACAACCTTGGTGGGATTTCTCATTTGAGCTCATGTGTAACGCCTCTAACTATACAATTAGGGAATTCTTATCACAAAGGGTCAATCGAGCTCCACATGTCATTTCCCATGCCTCACATACACTGGACCTTGCCTAAGAAAACTACACCACAGCTGAAAAAGAATATATTTCCATTGTGTTTGCCTTGGATAAATTCAAGTCATATATTTTAGGGTCCAGAGTCATTGTGTTCTCAGACCATGAAGCTATCTGGTATATTCTTAAGAAACTGGAATCCAAACCATGTCTCATTCATTGGATGCTTCTCCTTCAGGAATTCAATTTAGAAATTATAGATAAAAAGGGAACAGAGAATGTGGTAGATGACCGTATCCATAGGATTCACCCATCCTCGTACATTGAATCATCCCCCTGTATTCCCATAAATGACATGTTTTCTGATGAGAAATTGTACCGAGTGCAAGAATATATTCCTTGGTATGCTGAAATTGTAAATTATTTGGTAGCAGCTTGTATTCCTACTAATTTCAACAAAAACCAGGTCAGTCGTCTAAAACATGAGTCTCGTTGGTACATTTGGGATGACCCCTACCTTTGGTGCACATGTAGTGATCAAGTACCTAGGCTTTGTATTCTCGATAGTGAGTTTCAGTCCATCCTTAGGTTCTTCCATACTCTTGCTTGTGGGGGACACTTTGGTCCCCAATGGACTGCTCACAAGGTCCTCAACTCTGGTCTCTTTTGGCCCACATTTTTTCGGGATGATCATGAATTTTTTAAATGTTTTCCTTACTTTCAAAGAATGGGGAATGTCTCTATAACAAATGAGATGCCACAACAACCCTTTCTCTTCCATGACATTTTTTATGTTTGGGGAATTGACTTTATGGGATCATTCCCCAATTCATTTTGAAACTTTTACATTCTTCTAGCAGTGGATTATGTTTCAAAATGGGTAGAGGCACGAACCATAAAAACATATTATTCCAAGACAGTTGTGGAATTTTTGAGAACCCAAATTTTGTGTAGGTTTGGATTACCTTGGTTTTTAATTAGTGACTAGGGTTCTCATTTCTGAAACCGAATCTCTTTTGTGTTGGTATAGGGTCGGGCATAGAGTGTCTACTACATGTTACCCACAAACCAATGGTCAAGATAAGGTTTCAAATAGGGAGGTAAAACATATTCCTAAAAAATGGTTCATCCTAATGGAAAATCTTGGATTCTTAAACTTAATGATTCCTTATGGGTTTACTGTACTTCTTTCAAAACTCTCAAGAGGATTGATGAAGATCTTATTTTTCATAAATTTTATTCCATAATTAAATGTTTTAATCCCACCATTTTTTTAAATTAATGTAAATTGTCACATTTTTAGGTTTTTGTAAAAAAATTAGCTTAATTGTTAAAATGGATTAATTTTGTTTTTTTAAGTGATCTTTATCATTTCCTTATATTAGTTATATGAAGAATCCAAGTGGGGCCTCAAAATCTATGAACGGTTTAGATAAATTTTAAATATAGAACCTTATCTCACAAATTAAAGGTAAAAGGAAGAAAAAATTTATAATGAAGATCTATAAGATATTGGGGAACATTTTTAGTGTCTATAAATATGTGCAATTATGCCTTCTTCAAGGTCATAAATGAATAGGAAATTAGAATAGTGTAATTCCAAGATTCTAGATCATGATAAAAATTTTCTTGAATAATCTAGTCATAACATATTCTAAATTTAGAAAATTAAGCTAACATTAAGAGGGATAATGTGTAATATATATAAGAACAACCTTTTAGAATACCACATTCTAAGATTCATCCATTTAATGGACCCAAAATGCTCTAATTTTTTAGAGGTCAAATTTGGAGAGAAAATGAGCCAAGACTCATGCTTATAAATGTGTACTTACAAATCCTTCAAAGGAGTTATCCAAATTAAGTTTATTAGGATGAGGTTATAAGGGCCCTAATATCATTAGTTTAAATTCGATGGTTACTTTATAAAATTATAATAAGATACAAATGATTTTATACCAAATAAATAAATATTTTAGTGGTACTTTTAAACTAGATACATACTTGAATCTCAAATTTCATTTGAAAACATAAAAAAATAAAACATGGTGAAATTAAATATTTTGTAAACATGAAATCATTCAAAGATTTTTTCTTCATGTCCTGGGTAAAGGAAAAAAACAGGGGTGAGTTCAAATGCTCAGTAAGGGATATGTACAGTAGAAGCTAATATGAGTGAATAAGGCATAATCGATATAGAAAGATAAATAACTAAAAACATGTTCCATTTAATCAATAAATTAAGAAAGAATGATAATATGGTAAGAATAAATAATTATTAAATAATTTCATATAACTAATCATATGATCTTGAAACTTATCCATGAATATCATAACAATTAAAATAATCCTATGGATATCAAAAACTAATCTCATAATTATGGAATACATAACTTTAGACAACATAAACATATCATTGAGGCCTCGTGTCAGGACATATTATATAAATGGGTAAGGCATTGGCCAAATACCCAAATTAGTTTGTCTTATTAGGACTATTGATTTATCGAGGGGCTATAGTGGGTCCTTCTCATCACTTACAATGTCCAGTGAATTCATCATATGAAAAGGGATAATAATAATTCAATTCATAATCAACATACACATTCTGATTAAAAAACTATCATATGAAATGTTAATATTTCCCCCAATAAACTATATCATAATACATCTAGAGAAAGAATAAGTATTTAATAATTACAACATATCCCTAGTGGATAATAAGTAAAATTAAGGTTTTCTATCATTGATGAATAGAAATAACACAAAAATATAATTTAAAACTTTCTTGAGGAAAATAACCTTTTCACATTAATTTTAATTTTTAAAAACTAAAAATTTCCAAAATATTAAGAAAAAATATATTTTAAAATAATAATGGAAAATTTTAAAGGAGTATTTAAAGCATTGATCTTCATGTCGAGTATGTTAAAAAACATTCCCTCCGCACTTTTTTAGGAAAAGTAAAAAAGTACATCATTCAAAAAATGAAAAGAAGATTGTTTTTAAAAAAAATTAAAAGTAAAAAATGGGTAAAAATGTATTTATTAAGTCATTGGGGAATATTAAAAATACTCTTTAAAATATTTTAAGGAAAATATAGATATTAAAGAAAAATATTCTCAGGTGAGTAGAAAAAAAAAGTCGATTTTTCTTAAAACATGGTTTCGGTATCTTAAGTACTTAAAGAGTGGAAAATTAAAGGAAAATATTTAATTCCCATAAATAAATATATTAGAAGAAAATATTTTTTTTTAAGATATAAATATCAAATAATTCCTTCAGTGGATACTTTAACATAAATAATCCTGGATAATGATGAGACTTTGAAATAAACCCTTACCACTTTGGTAAATTTTGAATCATAACCCCCATGAAAGAAGTAACTTCAATTGAAACACTAAATACCATTTATATAAAGATATTTATGCTATAAAATATTAAAGGGGTAGTAGATACACCTCATAAAAATAAATAGGTGTATAATACCAAATATGTCTCGATGGAATGAAAATTGATACGAAATCTTTTGAAAAGATCATACCATTGAAGTGAGAATTAATCAATGAATTTATTATGAATATCAAATATATATCCACATAAAAAAAGTTTAAATAAAACATAAAATAATCAAAATTCATTAAAAATTCTATCTTATAGTATCAAAAATAATGAATTAGTAATATTACCCAATGAAAAGAAATTGAGTTATGAAACCCCTTATCACTTGGTAACTTTCAAATAAAATACCCTAGGATGAAGTAAAATGAATTGTAGCATAAAATACAATTAATTAAGAAGGAATCATGATATAATATATAAAAGGGGAATTATATACACCATATAAAATAAATTTGGTGCATAACATTAAAATATGTCTTAATGAAGGGAAATTGAGACAAAATCCCTTACCTCAGGTTCAACTCATCACATACATTATTTATCTTATTGAATAATAAAATTATGTTAATTATTTACTTTCTTAATAAAATTTTTAAATTTTATTATTTATTTTATTTTATTCATTATCATATTATATTTATTTACTTAATCAATTAAATTCACATCATAGGTTTTCACGATATTTGGTTCATATGTCCAAGATGACTTTGGTAGTTTGACTATGGTAAAAGAGGGAATTATTAAATCATATAAAGAATGATTATAATTAAATAATTATAATTTTTATACATCAATTATACTTTTAAAACTAATAATTAAATATAGTTATTAAAAATTAACAGTGTTACAATCATGGAGATGATAGGTCATACTTACGCATGAGTAACATTTCCATTTTTCAAAAATCATGATGGAAAGAAGGTAAGTGTTATTTTATATTTATAGAATTATAATTATATCATAAATATAATATTAAATCATTTATTATAATTATATAAATTATTCATGTTATGAAATAATGAAAAATGAATCACAACACTTCGTGAAGGTGAACTACTAAAAAATAGGCCTTTAAGAGCACTAGAAATGGCCTTTATCAGTGCTAGAAAAGCGCTGACTACATGAGTGTCGTTAAAATTCTTAGTCTTTTATAAGTGATGAAAAGACACTAATAAATAGGTCCTTTATCATCACTAAAAAAAGCACTGATAAAGGATTTCTTTATCAGGTCTTATAAAAGCGCTTATAAAGGGTCTTTTATTAGTGCTTATAGAAGCACTGATAAAGTATTCCTTTACTAAAGCATATAAAAATGTTGATAAATGACATTTTATCAGTAATCATAGAAGAACTGATAAAGTATAAATTTATCAGTACTGATAAATGTATCCTTTATCAGCACTGATAAAGGGTCATACTGCTGTGTGTTGTAACAACACACTACAGCACAACTGCAATGTGATGTAACAGCACACTACAGCACAACTGCAATGTGCTGTAACAGCACACCGTACCACCAGAAACATACCAGATATAAAAAAAATTATCAATACAGAATTTAAATGAAATGAAATTTACAACACAAACATAGGAAAAAACACTATATTATAGACATTTCAAATATTTATTTATACAATTACATAAATACAAATTATTTCATACATTCAAAAACATTAATGTTACTTTGTCTTTTAATCCTAACCCGAATCATGTTATTTCCAAACAAACCACCCCCTCTCGATAAAAATAACATGCATGTATAAGAAAAAAATTCTTATGTTAGTAATAATATAAAGAAATAAATTATCATAAAGTGTTAATTTTACTAAAATTGATGTCAATTTCAAATAAAGACACACTTGGAGTCATATCGGTAACACCATTCATAGTATTGAGGTTTGAATGATTCCAACATTTCTAAAATTACTTTTGGATCATTTTCCTAAAGTATCAAAACAATCTGAATGTGTTTTTTCAGTTTTGAGTACGTTAGTTGTCTTTTTTACTAAAATATCATTTTAAACTGGAAACACAAACTTTTGAATCATTACGATCACATCATGTATCAGTTTGACATGAAATGGATTCATACACATCACAAATCACTTATGAATCATTTTCCAAAATTATAAATAAATTCCAAGTGTGTTTGATCGATTTTTAGTGAGTGACACATTTTGAACTAAAATGTCAATTTTAAATTGATAACGGACACTTTGAGTCATACCGGGAACATTGTGTATCGGATTGAGGTGAGGTTGATTACTACACATCAAAAATTACTTATGGATAGTTTTTTTAAAGTATAAAAGCAATATTAATTTTTTTGCTCAGTTTTTTGTACGACAGTTGTCCATTTTACTAAAATTGATGACAATTTTAAATAAAAAGACACAATTTGAGTCATACCAGTTACATCGTGATTAGGATTGAGGTGAAGTTGATCCCTACACATCCCAAATAACTTATGGATAATTTTCCAAAATTATCAAAACAATATGAATTTTTTTTATCGATTTTGAGTACGTCAATTGTATTTTTTTCTAAAATGTCATTTTAAACTTGAAACACAGACTTTTGACTCATTCTGATCACATTGTGTATTAGTTTTACTTGAAACAGATTCCTACACATCAAAAATGAATTATTAATCTTTGTCCTAAATTATCAAGAAAATGTGAGTTCATTTGATTGGTTTTAAGTGAGTGAGACTTTTTGATCTGAAATATCGATTTGAAACTAATAATGGATGCTTTGATTCATACTGAGCACATTATGTATCGCATTGAGGTGAAAATGATTCTTAAACATCAAAAATTACTTATGGATTGTTTTCGTAAAGTATCAAGATAATTTGAATTTTTTTTCAGTTTTTGAGTAGGACATTTGTCTATTTTACAAAAAAATAATGACAATTTTAAATAAAAAGACACACTTTGAGTCATACCAGTCACACCGTGCATCGAATTGAGGTACGGATGATTCATACATGTTCCAAATGACTTATTGATCATTTTTATAAAGTATCAAAACAATATAAATGTTTTTTATCATTTTTGAGTAAGTCACTTATCTTTTTTACTAAAATGTCATTTTAAACTAGAAACACGCACTTTTGACTCATTCTGATCAAATCGTGTATCGGTTTTATGTGAAATGGATTCCTACACATCATAAATGACTTATGAATCATTTTCCTAAATTATCAATAAAATCCAAGTGTGTTTTATTGGTTTTCTGTGAGTGACCCTTTTTGAACTAAAATATCAATTTTAAACTGAAAACAGACACTTTGAGTCATATCGGGCACATCGTGTATCAGATTCAGGTGTGGTTGATTCTTACACATCAAAAATGACTTATGGATCATTTTAGTAAAGTATAAAAACAATATGAATGTGTTTTCTCAATTTTGTGTAGGAAAGTTGTCCATTTTACTAAAATTGGTGATAATTTTAAATAAAAAGACGTACTTTGAGTCATACCGGTCACACTGTGCATCAGATTGATATGTGGTTGATTCCTACATATCCAAAATAACTTATGGATCATTTTACTAAATTATTAAAATAAATGAATGTTTTTTCTTGGTTTTGATTATTTCATTTATCTTTTTTACTAAAATTTCATTTTAAAATTGAAACACACACTCTGACTCATACTGATCACATTGTGTATAATATTGAGGTTTGGATGACTTATACACATAAAAAATGACTTATAGATCATTTTACTTAATTATTTAAACAATTTTAGTGTGTTTTATTGGTTTTGAGTAGTTCAGTTGTCCTTTTTACTAAAATTGGTGTAAATTTTAAATAAAAACACACACTTGGAGTCATACCGATCACACTGTGCGTTGGATTGAGGTACGGATGATTCATGCATGTCTAAAATCACTTATGGATAGTTTTCATAAACTATAAGAACAATATGAATGTGTTTATTTGGTTTCAAGTAGGTCAATTTTTTTTTACTAAAATTAATGTCAATTTTAAATAAAGATACACTTAGAGTTATACCGGTCACACCATACATCGGATTGAGGTGCAGCTAATTCCTATATACTCTAAATCACTTATGGATTTTTTTCCTAAAGTATAAAAATAATATGAATGTTTTTTCTCAGTTTTGAGTACATCACTTGTATTTTTTACTAAAATCTCATTTTAAACTTAAAACATGAACTTTGACTCATACGGATAACATCATGCATCGGTTTGATATGATACCTATTACTACATGTCTCAAATTATTTATGAATTTATTTCCTAAATTATAAATAAAATACAAGTGTGTTTTATTGTTTTTTAGTGAGTGATACTTTTTAAAGTCATATGTTGATTTTAAACTGATAACAGACACATTGAGTCATATCAGGCACATCATGTATCAGATTGAGGTGCGGATGATTCTTACACATCACAAATGACTTATCGATTATTCTCTTAAAGTGTAAAAACAATATGAATATGTTTGATCGGTTTTGAATATGTCAGTTGTCTTTTTTACTAAAATTAATGTCAATTTTAAATAGAAAGAAGTAATTAGAGTCATACTGGTCACATCATGTGTCAGATTGAGGTGTGGCTAATTCCTACATCTTCAAAAGTCTCAAAACAATCCTAACTATGTATGTTGATATGATTTCCATTGAATTTTTTTGTTAAAATTCCAACACTGCATGAGCATCTTCGAACAAACTACATCAACTCAAAAAAAGGAATCCACCTATATAAGAAAACAATTATTATGATTAATACTAAAAACAATAAATTAAACATAAATATGAAATAATAAATTAATTATATAGACAATGATTTTACTATGAAAATATCAAGATTAACTCTATGATTTAGTAGTGGAGAGAAATTAAAGGAAAGTGATAAATTTCAATACAACATGGGTGAAAGGTTTTGAGGGAGAAGAGGTATGTGGAAGTTTGGGTGTAGAAAGGCATGAAATATAGACAGATCACCCCAATTATAAAAAAAGAATCCACCTATATAAGAAAACAATTATTATGTGATTAATAATAAAAATAAATAAATTAAACATAAATATGAAACAATACATTAATTCTATGGACAATGATTTTATAATGAAAATGTCAAGATTGCCTTTGTAATTGAGCAAAGGCAGTGTTGTTGCTATTCCTATAAAGGCAGTGGAGAGAACTTGAAAGAAAGTGATAAATGAAACACTATATTGGTGAAACGGTTTTAAGGTAGAAGAATTATGTGGAAGTTTTGGTGTAGAAAGGCATGAAATATGGATAGATCACCCCAACTCGAACAAAAGAATCCACCTGTATAGTAAAACAATTATTATGTGAGTAATACTAAAAATAAATAAATTAAAAATAAATATGAAAAAATATATTAATTATATGGACAATGATTTTACTGTCAAAACATCAATATTACCTATGTAATTGATAATAGGTAGCATCATTTCTCTTCCTAAAAAGTTATTGGAGAAAAATTGAAACAAAGTGATAAATGCAACACTATAGGGGTGAAAAGGTTTTGAGGGAGAAGAAGTTTGTGGAAGTTTTGGTGAAGAAAGGCATAAAATATGGATAGACCATCCCAACTCAAACAAAATAATCCACCTATATAATAAAACAATTATTATGTGATTAATACTATAAATAAATAAATTAAATATAAATACAAAACAATACATTAATTCTATGGAAAATGATCTTACTGTGCAAACATAAAGATTACATTTGTGATTGAGAAGAGACAACATCGTTACTCATCTTACAAAGGCATTACACATGGATAGAAATCTTCTAAAATAAACAAAATCTATAAGGAATAATGAAAATTAAATCAATGTTTCACTATATACTTTTTTGGTAAAATAGAGAAAATATATTGTAACATTACCTTTACATATTTTCAAAGGGTTTCCTTCATTATAGTATGTTCTTATGAGATATTGGTAACATCATAATGTGTAGAAGACATTTTTTACATGATTAGTCAAACATTTAATTTATATTATGTTAATTCAGTAGATAAGATATAATATTATGAGGAAAAATATAATATATTAAAAAACACTTTTACCTTCTCATTGAACTCTCTTTCCGTTTTTTAAAGGTTTCAAGGATTTGGTTCCTCTATTGAGAATATAAATCCCCTTTTTATTGTCCCCTCTAACCTATAATACATTATCTACATTGGGACTGGCATGAACTGATTTTGATGTTCTAATGAAAGCTTCATTCTTGATTGAATTTTCATCTGACTCGACATTTGTTTTAGTCTCCAGTTGGACAATCGAACAATTCTTGTTAGTTGGATCAGAGACATAAAATACTTACACTGCTTATGATACCATTATGAACGGATCATCTTTTTTCCCTTCTACACTGAAATTCACCTTCACAAACCCCATTTCATCAACTTTCACTCCATTGATATTGTCGACCCATTTTTAATGAAAAAACAGAACTTGAAATTTTTTATAATACAACTCATATATCTATTCGATAAAGCCAAAATATGACATATTTTCATAAATTGGATTTATAACCTTGGAACCAGATATGTGCATTGCTTCAACCACAAACATAACACCACTATTTTGCATTGTACTGAAGTCATCGTGTTCTTTTGTATAGAACATATAACCATTGATAAAAAAACTAGTATAAGATATAACATTTACATTTGGTCCTCTAGATATCAATTAAAGTCATTCGAAAATTGAATTCGTATTTTTAGATAACTCTTTATAAATTTGATCTTTGAACCATGCTATAAACTATTGATTATGTGAATTTGATATACATCCTTCAGCCTTTTATGGATTCAAATATCTAAGAGTTTCTGTGTGGGATTCAATGTATGGATAAAAATATTCACTATTATGTAATATGTAAAGGTGTGCCTGATCTATCTCTGTCAAGGTAATTGTAGCAACATAACTTCCAGAAATCCCTTTGCCTGGAAGGCATTCACTACGATGATACTTTGGGAGACCGATGCTTTCAACATCTAATGGGTAATTGGTATAGAATTCAATAGCTTCTTCAAAAATATATCATCCTGCAATACAAACTTTTGGATGACTTTGATTTTTGACATACCCTTTCAAAGTATTCATATACCGTTCAATGGTTTGAATACATATGTAATGGATAGGAACACATAGTTGAACCTCTCTAAACAAGTGGACCATCAAGTGGACCATTATATCAAAGAATGATGGTCAGAAGAGAATCTATAATTTACATAATATGACTGAAATATCCTTACTTGTGATGGGAAACTTCTTCGAGTCAAAAACTTTACTGCATATGGCTTTGAAAAATAAGTAGATTCTAGTTAATGTATGTCATACATTTTGAGGAAAAATTCAATGGAAATCAATATGCATTAAATCTTACATAAAAACATGAAAGTCGTCTAATTTTAGTCCTTGTAACTTCAAATTAGTCATTGAAACGATATTCTTGATATTTTATAAATACCCTTGTGGAACTTTTACACTAGTAAGGAAAAGGAAAATTTGAAATTTTTCCTATCTCAATAGAGTGAAAGCTACTGGAGAAAGAAAATTCCACCTTTTACCCTTTATTGGTTCCAACTCTTCCCTTATCCCCATTTCAATCAAGTCCAAACTAGCCTTGATTCCATTTTTCATTTTTTCAGGAACATTTAGTAACGTTCCAATAACACTATCAAATATATTTTTTCTACATACATGACATCAAGAAAATTTCTGACATACAAACAATTCTAATACAGTAATTCAAAGAAAATTGATCTCTCCTTCCTAACTGATTTTTTAAGGTTTTTTTAAAATGGTTTACCAAAAATAGTGTTAATATTTTTTACTTTATTTTATAGTTGATTATCTGTTACTGGAGACAATGTTGTACCTTGTTCGATATTCCCATTGAATGTTGTCATCCAGGATTAGTATTTATGTAATCAAGGTGAAAATTTCTGATGTCCTAAAAACACATTATTCGAGGAATATTTCAACTGAACTGAATATGTGCATTTTTTGTATATGGTACACCCCAAAATTCATTTAATTCTATAGCCTAATAAATTTTCATAAGTGGGAAATTCATTTATCATTCCATACAATATGTCCCTCAATGTGAATTCTTCACTTATATAAGCATCATACATTGTAACACTTGTATCCCACATCAATTTTAGATATTCGATCAAAGGAGCCAAATAGACATCAATATCATTACCAGGTTTCTTTGGTCCAGATATAAGCAGAGACAACATGATGTATTTGTGCTTCATGCATAACCATGGTGGCAAGTTATAATTTACCAACATGACAATCCATGTACTGTGAGTACTACTCTATACACCAAAAAGATTTATTACATCTATAGATAATACAAGACACAAGTTTATCAGCTCATTTAAAAATTTAGGAAACTCATAATCAATTTTCTTCCACTGAGGAGAATCTACTAGATGACGTAGGATCCCATATTTAATTATTGTATCTGCATTCCATGTTAATTGTCTCACGGTTTCCTGAGATCCATATCGTCTACTAAATTTTGGAATGATAGGAAAGTACCATAAAAATTTTTAAGGACTTGATTCATTTTTCTTGTATTGATTCATGCCACACTTAGGTAATTTTATGAGTGATTCATGGTCCTTGAGAAAAAATATGAAATCATTTAGATAAGAATGTATTTTTTTAAAGATCATTCCCATTGATTGTAACATTCATTTAGCATCATATGTTCGGAATGGTAGTTCATTTTCTTCTAGTAGCATATCATTTAAAAGATCAAGTAATTTTGTAAATCTAGTATCACTCCATCTTCTGCCATATTTCAAATTATATAACTTTAATACAGCTGAAAATTTTGTGTATTTAGTAAAACTAGTATACAATGGTTTCTTGGAACAACTATTTAACTCCTCAAACAACTTTGGACAATCACAAAGGTCATATTCAATAGCCGTTTTCAGTTCTTATAAGTGGTCTCTATCATCATTTACAAAGGTATTCATATCAAATGATTCATAAACCACAGTATCATCATAATCAGTATCCACATTAAGTTTTTTCCCATGTTTATTCCAACATTTATATATTTGATCTATTCCATGAAAAATCAAATGTTCTTCCAACTCTTCTAGACTAATTTTTCTTGAATAACAACAACGTAAACATGGACAGAGGATTTTAGAAGGGTCTTCTGCATGCTCTCTTGCAAACTTGATGAACTATTTAACTCCATCTTCATACTTGTTTGTCAAATGATTAATGTGAATCCATTTTTGATTCATATCCATCCTATTGGGTTCATAAAAGATTAATTTTATACAATATATAAATAAATATAAATAATATATTCATTATCAAAGGTTAAAGTTATAGACAATTCTAATAAGGGAAACTCAACATTTGATTTTTTCAAGGAATTTCAGTATGTTGAAGAAAATGGGTAATTGGATTTAAGAAAATAATTACTCCACTATGGCAGGTGTTATCCTATGAATTCATTCAAAGGTGAGATTTATAGACAACTCATCCTAATTTCATTTTCCATGATTCATAACCACCCTTAATATTTATAGTCAATGCACAAAACATATATATTATTCATTCACATTGGATCCACATGAGATGTATATTTTTATTTATCACACATTAAGGAATGGGTATTTGAGAAAATGACACTCCTTCTCATTTATATAGGAACCCCTCCACCACCCTTTCAGAACAACAACTAAAATTATAATCCCTCAATATAAGCTATAAATAATGTTTACAATATTCATCCATTAGACTTTTTAGAGGTCCTAGTCTCAATAGGATATCCTAAATTATTCAATACAAATAAATATTTAAACAAAGGATATGATTTAATTTATGTAATTAACAATTTCTTATATTTATTTTCAATTTATCATCTTCAACTACCTATTCCTAATACTAATTTACCACTTTAATAAAATCAAAATAAAATAATTATACTTCTCTAATAAATATATTACAATAAAATTAACTTCATATTAATTCTCATCCATTTATTATTACATATTTTTTTTTTGTCAATTTAACCACCAACATGAAGGTTGATATAAAATAATATCATGTATTGTTATGAAAACATAATTAATTTTTTATTTGATATTTGTAATGAAAGGATTTTTTTTACGGTTATATAAAGGTAACATAACAATTTAAACCATTCTTAATAAACCACCTTAAGTTTTTCAAAAATTACTAAAACAAGCATGTTATAGATTCTATGTTGGGGAACCGTACCTAAAACATCCATGGAATTAACATGGAACATATTAACTCACAATGTAACTGTAATTATAATACCTTTAGTATTAATAAAATGATGAAATCTTGAATATGAATAGATGAACAAGATCTCTATATAGAAATAGATAAGGAATAATTGGAACTATTATCAACCAATGATCAATATAAATTAAAAACTGAGAATTAAGCATGTGGATCAAGCTGGAGCAGAGATGTAGACAGCGAAAAAAATGGATTCAAAATAACAATTTAAAAATACCAAAGAGGATATCCAAATTGGTAGTTAATAAAACAATGGATCATAAACAAAATATTCTATTCATAATCTAAAAGAATATAGTATACAAGAACTGGACCACAAATAACTAATAAATCATCGAACAAGAAATCAAAAATGAAACGAAAAATACACAAAGAAAATCATAAGGTCTACCTCGCTAGGTTGAAGAAAATACACTTTGTAAACCCTAACTACAATCGAACATCGGATGTCCGATTATGTTTGAGGAACTGAAGGTAGTCGAGTGGTGTGATTCAAGCTTTGATTAACCGAGGAGGAGCACCGATAGTGGGTGGCTTCTATAGAAAGCTTCTGATATTGTGATGGGTTCGCAAATGGTTAGGATTTTTTAAAAAGATCATTATACTATTATCAGCACTTACAAATAAGTGCTGATAAAGATTCATTTTTTCAGCACTTAAGTAATAAATGCAAATAAAAGGAATATTTATCAGCATTTTTTTAGCGCTCATAAAGACCTGCCTTTATTAGCACTTATTACTTAAGAATTGATAAATTATTTATTATTATAATTATAAATAAAAAAAATTGTAAATATATATATATATAATTAATAAATATATTCCTTTTTAAATATATTAATTATAATTTATAATTATTTATTTATAATTATAGAAATTTTTTGAAAAATAATATTTATATTTAATTTTAAGTACATGCATATGTATATATGTTAAAAATGAGTAAAATTGAATAAATTAAAAATAAGTACACTTTAACAATAGTAAAAAAAATGGATAAGCTTTGTGTGTGTGAATTGTATATAAAAATAAATTAATTACGTATATGTGAAATAAATATAACACACATTTGATCTGTGTTAAATTGAAAAATCAGATGACACATTCAATTATATATCCATTATACTATGCAATTAGTCTGTATTTTTAATTCATATTAATTTTTAATTATAAACTATTATTCACTAAATATATGACTATTTAATGTAAAATGTGTAAATATATTTTAATATATAAATCATATTTATATAAATTAATATATATCTATATATTTAATATAAAAAAATTATTAACATTAATTATCATAATTATCTCATTAATAAAATGTTTAATATTTAATAATGTATAATCAATTTATTTATTTTTATCCATAATTATTTAATTAATAAAAATTTTAATATTTTTTTAATAAACTCATTTTTTATTTTATTATATCATTTTATTTATTTGGACATTTATGAGTGCTAAATAAACGCTAATAAAATATATCTTTATCAGTGCTAAAAATAAAGCGTTGATAAAGGTTCAATTTATCAATGCAAAAAAACACTAATAAAAAGTTAAATTTATCAGTGCTTTCTTTACCAATCATAAAGATTCCATTTATCAGTGATTTTTGTAGTGCTAATAAATATCAGTTCTGTTAAACTCTGGTTTTGTATTAGTGGCAGTAATTCACACATACGAATGAGTGACATTATTATCTTTCAATGAATAGAAAGGTAAGAAAATATATGATATATTAATTTTCCATAATTATAAATATGTTATAAATATCATATATATATATATATATATTAAATCCATCAACAACAAAAATCATGATAGGTGATGATGGAAAACAAATTACATCATTTCGTGAGGCGTTAGTTCGTCGTACACACAAACAATGGTTTCGTTTCCCATTTGATGGAAGAGGAGATGGATTTAGGTTATTACATTAACATAATAACATATAAGTATATGTTATATACTGGTGATATTATATCATCATGTTTAAATGATATTTTAAGGAGTTTTAAGAAGAAATAAAACAAAAATACTCAGTTAAGAACGATACCTCTTCTTCGGACAACCTCTTTAGGTTTACACAAAAAAACTTACTATGAGGGTTTTATAAAAAAATATTATAAGAAATTTAAGGTAATTAAGTAAAGTATTTTGGTAGTTATTTTCCAAACTAAAAGGTTCTTGAAGTTTGGAAATGATAGGAGAGGGGTGTCCTTTTATAAGTGGGGGAGAGGACACACTTGGAATTTTTTAAAAGAATCAAATAATTTAATGTTCTATTCATACCAAATAGATCCAAAATTGACCATTAATTAACATTATATAATATAAGGTCTAAATAAGGCCATAAAATAAAAATTAGACAATTTTTTATATCATTTTAACTCTTATATTTTTAGTTTAACCCCCAGTAAACTTGTTTTAACTTTAACTACAATAACAACTTTATCAAATTAAAGGAGTTATAATTTTAATTATAAGTTAATAATTGATTAATAAATTTAAAGGGATGAAATTTTAGACCAATTATCATCCTAATTTTCCTATTTCGTTATTTTTATGATTTTTAAATAATTTAATAAAATATTATTTAATATAAAATAACATTAATGTCATTTTTGAAATAATTAATTTAATTTAACTTTAAATACATGAATATAATAATGAATTTTTAATATAATATATTTAAACATAAATATTACATCATTATTAACTATAAAATTCTTTTTAAACCATAAATCATTCCAAATACATTACTTTTAATGTTTTTAAAATTATTTACCATAAGAATTCCACTGTTTTCACAAGCGTTGTGTCAGTGTTGTATAAGCGTTTAAGATAAATATATAATCACTAATAATTAAAAACATTACCATAATTTAATTAAAATAAAATTTAATATTCATTCACAACTTATTTTTATCCCTATATCGACATATAAGATACATTTAAAGGAAAGAGAGTGACATTTTTTCTTTTTTTTACTTAAATTATTATATAGATCACTTTCATTGAAAAGTGTCCCATAAAAAATTAATCTCAAGAATAAGTTGATAAGGGTATAAATAAATTCCTATAATAATAATTAATATGAAAAATGGTGTTCTTATCACTTAGTTTTAACCCGGGTCAACCTGATTTACCCTTTTACCATGGTGATAATTTCATACTCTTTTTACAATTCATAATGACCAAAAATTAATTTTAACTTATTACATAATTTTAATTATTCTAATTAAAATTATGTAATAAATTTTATAAAATTCAATTCATAGAATTTTTGGTATTTAATTTAAAAAAATAACCTGAAAAACATGTCGAAAAATGGTTTTTCAGGAAGTGTTTTTTTCAAGCATAAGATGATCTTACGTTAACTCCATTAATAGAAATTATTATTATATGAATTTTAAATTAATATATATAGATATATAATATATAAATTTCATTTAAATAATTCCTCATTAGGGTTTATTTTAATTAATTAAAATGGAGAAACATTATGCACTTAAAAACATTTTTTAGGAAAATGTGTTTTTAAGCCTAAAAATAAACTTATACCAAAATATAATATAAAGATGATTAAAATTTAATTAATTATATTAAATTTAAATAAATAATAACTATGTTACCTTGAAATAAAATTAAAATCATAATGTTTCTTTTAAATTACTTAATGTATTGAAAAGAAACGACAGTTTTACAAAAAACGGTATTTTTCACTATCTAGTGGAAAATCACTCTTTATAAAAATACCAAAATTTCACCCTAAGTTAATTTTTATATTATGGTTTAAAAAAATAATTTATTTTTTACAATAAAATTTTTAAAATTATCATAAATTAATTATATTATTTTATCACAAAAATAAATAAAAGTATTTTTGCTGAAAAATATATTTTTGAAGCTTGTAAAGAATTTACTAAAAACTGAGTCCTTATTTACCAATATATTTGATTCATCTAAAATATTTAGAAATAATTTTAAAGAAGTTATTATTCCTATTAATACCTCTAATTATTATGGTCATGTTATAACGGTCATGTTTAAATAGTATATTGCGGTTCGTTTAGACTCAATCTTGCGTGCTGTATAAATTATCGAACATGATATCTTCTTTTAAAATATCAGGGTGTTACATTCTCCCCATATTCAATAAATCACATCCTATAAATTTTAATTTATTCTCAGATTTCAAGGGTTTTACATTTGAAAATTTCTTTATAGAAAACCCACATCGTAAAGGGGTTAATAAAAGTTCCTTTTAAAAAGAAGGAAATGGAAATACAAATTTCATATAGAATAAGAAAAAACTATGTTTCCAAATAGGAGAGTATTAATGGTAGTTGAAAATATAAAACAGAAGAGATAAATAACTCCCAATTACTAATATATTGTGATATAGAATAAGGTAAGGATAAATTTAACAACCATAAAACCATAAATATTTAATGGGTGAAATGACCATCAATTCATCAGAAATGATTATAATAAGATAAAAAATTTTGTTTCAATATTATTTTCCTAGAGTTTAGGAATTACGTTACCATATATACAAATAACATAAGGAATTATACTTAATTTAAAGGTAATATTTCATCCTGTAATCAATTTTCACCACAATATCATTTTTTTCTACAAATGATGAGTATTCAAGATGAATTTTTTTTATGACTGAAGCACTAAAATAAAATTCTAATATATCACAAGATTCCACAATATAATAACAATATATTACTCTTATATTTAATAAAATCAAAATGGTTTTCACAATATATTATAATACCTAAAATTAATAGACATTCATATGAATAGATAATATATTAATCCCCAAAATTCAACAATAAAACCAAAGGTTTAACATAGATCATTCCTTAAATAAATAACCCTATATCCCAAATAACCTCAATAAAATCAACATGAAAGAAGGTTTTAACCTCAAAGGTTATCTCATACCCTTAATCTTACATATAAAAAAATGTAATAGTATTATTCCTAAATAATCCTTTATGTTAAACCTAAAGGTTATATATATATACCTCAACATAATAAAATATATCTTGAAATATCATTAATTACCTCAAAATAATACAATTTAAAAAATTTATGATTCTATAACCTGTTTTCCAAAATCAACTTAATATTTATTCATCAAACCATTTAAGTAAAAATAATGTCATACTAACCAGGACATCATGTAGGCCAGTTGTAGGTGTTGCGCCCTTGTCTCCCTTTAGTTGTGGGTTCAAACCTCACAGCCTTTCTGGATGTGATAGTTTTTTGCCCGTTATGCAGGTTATCCTTTTTCTAAAATTATATTAATATAATTCCTATAACAATCCCAAAAATATGATAAACATCCTAAAAAATAATATTAATCATCAAATCACTTTTCAATACCCTGATTATTTATATAATAAAACATATGTTCCCAAATTTTAGTAACCCATAATTACCTCATTATCAAAGATCATATAAACCCTAAAGGTTATCAATACCTTTAAACTTATGTCCATAAAATAAAAATTATTATTCCTAAAAAATACTTTTCACTAAAATATGCACTAAACCAAAGGGTTGTATTCCCATAAATGTCTCTCAAAATATCCGTAATCATGTTAAATTACCATCACATAAAATCTCAAAAGGGATATCTATGTATTTAAACATATAATCATAATTAGACTTATTAACCCATGAAAGTACCAAAAAATATTAAATTATCCTCATATGAATCATAAAATTACCGTCTTTGAGTAATTTCCACAAATTCTGCCATAGGGTTATGTTCCCTAATCTATGTTTTTCTAAATTTAGTTTTCAAGGTTTCTACTAAACTTACTCTAATACCAATTGTAAATAACCCAACCCCAGTATCCTAGAGTTGCTAGTTACTTTAGTAAATTATTATAAGACACAAGTGATCACATCCCAAAGGACTTAATAGTTTAGTAGCCTTGGTAAACTAGATACATATTTGAATCTGGCATTACATTTAAAAAAATAAAATATATATAACATGGTAAAATTAAATGTTTTTCATCATTTAAATCATTCAAAGATTCCTTCTTCATATTCTAGGGAAAGAAAAAAAATTATGGGTGAGATACAATTCTCAGTATGGGTTACATAAAGTGGAATCTAACATGATTAAATTTTGAATAATCAATATGGTAAGGTAAATAACTAAAAACTCTTGTCATTTAATTAATAACTTGAGTACAAAGAATAATATGGCAGGAATAAATAATGATCAAATAATTTTATATAACTAATCACATGATCTTTAAACCTATAAATGTATATCATAACTATTTAAATAATCACATGTAAATTAATAACTAATCACATAATTATGGAATGAATAATGTTAGAAATCATAAACATACTGTCAAGGCCTCATACCATGGCATCTTACATAAATGGGTAAGCCCTCGGCCAAATATTCAAACTAGTTTATCTCATGACATATATCAATGCATAGAGGGGCTATAGTGTCCCCACCTATCACTTACTAAGTTTAATGAATTCATCATATGAAAGGGGAGAATAAGAATTAAATACATAATTAACATAAACATTCATATTGAAAAACTATAATACAAAATGTTAATATTTCTCCCAATCAAGATTATCATAAACCATCAAGAGAAAGAATAAATATGGAATAATTACAACATATCCCCAGTGGAACATAAGAAACATGAAGGTTTTTTTTAATTAATATAAATACCATAAAAAGATCATTTAAAACATTCTTGAGGAAAATACCCTTTTCACATTGAAGTTCATTTTTTAAAACTAAAAATTTCCAGAATATTAGGAAAAATATTTTCTTTAAAGATAATCATGGAAAATTGTAAGGTAAGATTAAAATCATTGAGAAACCATGATGGTGGTAAATTCCCTTCTTTTTGAGTATGTTAAAAAAACATTCCTTTCATACGTTTTTAAGAAAAGTCAAAAAGTACCTCATTCAAAAAATGATAAGAATATTACATTTTAAAAAAAATTAAAATTAAAACATGGTTAAAAATGTATTTAATAAATCATTGGATAATAGTAAAAATATTCTTTCAAAAAATTTAAGGAAAATATGTATATAGAAGAAAAATATTCCCAACCGAGTAGAAAAACAAATTCGGTTTTCTTTAAAACATGGTTCCAGTATATTGAGTACTTAAAGATTGTAAAATTAAAGGAAAACTTTTAATTTACATAAATAACAATAGGATAATAAAATATATTGGGTTTAAGATAGAAATATTAAATAATTCCCTCATTAGAGACTTTAACATAAACAATCCTGAATAATGATGATATTTTGAAATATACCCTTACCACTTTGGTAACTTTTGAATCAAAACCCCCATGAAATAAATAACATAAAATGAAAAACTAAATAAAATCAATATAAATATATTCATTATATAACATATAAAATGGGAAGTAGATTCACCAAATAAAAATAAATAGGTGTATAATAACAAATATGTCTCGATGGAATGGAAATTGAGATGAAATATCTTATAAAGATCATATTGTTGAAGTGTAAATTAGTTAATGAATTGATTATGTGTGTCAAATTTAAATCCACATAATAAAAAGTTAAATAAAAAATAAAATAATCAAAATTCATTACACACATAATCTTATAATATCAAAGACAATGAATAAGTAATATAACCCAATAAAAAGAAATTGAGTTATAAAACCCCTTACCACTTGGTAACTTTCAAATCAAATCCCCTTGGATGAAATAAAATGAATTTTAACTTAAAATAACATTAATTATTAATTATTCATGATATAATATGTAAAAGTTGAATTATATACACCATATAAAATAAATTAGGTGCATAACATTAAAATATGCCTCAATGAAAGGAAATTGAGATGGAATCCCTTATCTCAGGTCTGAATTGTCACGGATGTTATTTATATTCTTAAATAATAAATATATGTTAATTATTTACTTGTTAAATAAAAAAAATCAATTTTATTATTTGTTATATTTTATTTATTATCATGCTATATTTATTTACTTAATCAATTATGTTCACATCAGACGTTTTGATAATATTCAGTTCATATGCTTAAAATGACTTCAGTAGTTTGACTATGGTAAAAGAATGCATTGTTACATTATCTCCAGAGTAATATAATGAAATAATTATCATTTTTATACATAAATTATAATTTTAAAACTAATAATGAAATATATTTATGAAAAATGATCTATGTTACAATCATGGAGATGGTAGGTTGTACGTACGCATGAGTAACGTTTCCATTTTTCAACGATCAGGATGGAAAGAAGGTAAGTGTTATTTTATATTTAAATAATGATAAATAAATAATAAATATCATATTATTTCTTTAAATATAATTATATATATCATCCATGCGATGCGGTAATGAAAAATAAATCTCATCACTTCATGAAGGTGGTAATCCACACATACGCATGAACGGCGTTATCATCTTTCAATGAATGGAAATGTATGAAAATATATGATATATTAATTTTATATAATTCTAAATATATAATTAATATCATATATATATATATATATATATTAAATTCATCAACATAAATATTCATGAGAGTCAATTATGGAAAAAAATTACATCGGTTCGTGAGGCGGTAGTCCGCCGTACACACGAATGATGGTTTCGTTTCCCATTTGATAGAAGAGAAGATGGATGTAGGTTATATAATTAACATAATAACATATTATTATATTTTATAAAATTAATTTATTATATCATGATGATTAAATAATATATTAAGGAGATTGAAGAATAAATTAAACAAAAATACTAGGTTAAGAATGATACCTCTTCTTCGGAAAACCTCTTTATGTTTACACAAAAATCCTTCCTAGGAGAGTTTTATAATCCAAAAAATGACTATAAGAAATTTTAAGGGAACTAATTAAGTTATTTTAAGTATTGGATGAAAAAAAGTCTCTTTAATTGTGAAAATGAGAGAATAGGGGGTGTCCTTTTATAAGTGGGGGGGAGGACACATTTGAAATTTTTGAAAAGAATCAAATAATTTAATGTCTTATACACAAAAATATCTTCAAAATGGACCACTAATTAACCTTATATGATATAATGTCTAAATATGTTAATAAAATATAAATTAGAAAAAAAAATAGGTCATTTTAACCCTTTTTTTAGGTTAACCCCCGGTAAACTTGTTTTAACCATAATTGTGGTAACAAATTTTTCAAACTGAAAGAGTTATAATTTTACTTATACGGTAAAAATTAGAACACAAATATAAAGGGATGAAATTTTAGGTCATTTATCATCCTAATTTTCTTCTTTCACGGTTTTTATTATTTTTAAATAATTTAATAAAATATTATTTAACATAAAATATCATTAATGTCATTTTTTACACTACTTATTTAATTTGAATTTAAAGACATAAGGATAATAAATAGTTTAAAATATAATCCATTTAAACATTAATAATACATAATTATTAATAAAAAAAATTGTAACTATATCTCATTCCAAATACATTACTTTTAATGTTTTTAAAATTACTTACCTTGAGTTTTCCATTGTTTACACATGTGTTGTGTCAACGTTGTATAAGCATGTAAGGTAAATAAATGATAAATAAAAATTAAAAATAAATTACCATCATAAAAATAATTTAACTATAATCAAAATAACCTTTAATATTAATTCACCACTTATTTTTATCAATATGTGAACATATAAGAGATATTTAAAGGAAAGAGAGTGATATTTTGTCTTTTTCTTTACTTAAATTATTATATAGGTAGCTTTCATGGAAAAGTGTCTCATAAATAATTTAATATCGAGAATAAGCTTATAAGTTTTGAAATTAATTCATAAAATAAGAATTAATATGACATATGGTGTTCTTATCACTTATTTTTAACCTGGGTTAACCCGATTTACCCTTTTACTATGATGATAAATTTTCACTATTTTTATTATTCATGATGACCAAAAATTAAGTGTAAATTATTACCTAATATTAATTATTCTGATTCCAAATATGGAATCTATTTTATCAAATTTAATTAATTTAATTTGTGTAATTTAATTTAAAAATGAACTCGCAAAATGTGTCGAAAAATAAATTTTCGAGAAATGTATTTTTCAAGCATAAGATGATCTTACATTAACTCTATGACAAGTAATCATAATTATATGAATTTAAATTAATATATATATATATATATAATCTATAAATTTTATTTAAATAATTCCTTATTAGGTATTATTTTAATTAACGAAAATGGAGAAACATTATGCACTTAAAAATAGTTTCCAGGAAAATGCATTTTTAAGCCTAAAAATAAACTTATACTAAAATTTAGTAAAAAGATGATTGAAATTAAATTAATTAGATTTAATATAAATAAATAATACTTATTTTACCTTTAAATAAAATTAAAATCATAATGGTACTTTTAAATTACTTAATTTATTGAAAAGAAATGGCAGTTTACAAAAAATGGTATTTTTTACTATTCACTAAAAAATCACTCTTTTCAGAAAATCCCAAAATTTCACACTAATTTAAGTTTGATATTGTGATTTCAAAAATTAAGTTCATTTTTTATAATATAATTTCTTAAATTCACATAAATTAATTACATTATTTTCTCACAAAAAGTAATAAAAACATTTTTGATGAAAAATATATTTTTTTAGCATGTAAAGAATTTACTAAAAATTGAGTCCTTATTTACCAATATATTTGATTCATATAAAATATTTATACATAATTTTAAAATTTTGTTTATCCCTATTCATACCACCAATTTTAATAGGTATATTATAATAGTCACATTTAAATAGTATTTCATAGTTCGTTTAAGCTCGGTGTTGTGCATCATATATGCTATCGAACATAATGTTCTTGTTTTAAAATATTGGGGTGTTATAGAGGTTTTTTTATTTTTTTTATTAGATTTATGATTTTATTAATATATATTATATTATCATCCTCTTTTATATTTTATTTTATTTTTATGATTCTCCCTCCATGTGATTTTCATCTCCATGAAAATGGATAGCTAACCTCACTATTGTTTGAGGGATGAAATAATTTTGCTTGAGTTTCTTATGATTTAATAAAATTCTATTATTTTATTCTAATATTTTAGTTGTAGTTAAAATTATTGTGGTGTGAAATCACCCTACTTTCCCAACTACTAAATTCTTCCTACTTTTTATCTTTTCTACTCTCCATCATTCTAATATTACATATGGTGGAGTGGTATTGAGGCGGTGATGTGTGGATAAGAGGTATCCTTGTCATATTCTAAGAGATATTGTCTCGTATATAAAGGTATCAGTGTATGGTAATCACATTTCAAACAATTGGGTGTTAAGTGCAAGTTTTTTTATCTTAGTACTAAATAGAATATTGAGAATTTCATTTTTAAGAAAAATGATTTCATTAGCATGAACATCCAAGAGAAATAGTCTTATTCTACTAATATCTTTTCATTTTTCATTTTTTTTTGTTTTAATTTTTATTTATATACTTATATATCATATGCATTTCTAAAAACCCTATTATATTAGTATATCTCTTTATTATTATATTGGTTAGATAATAAATATTTATAATATAAATTCAGTGTGTGTGAGTGGCCTCATTTAGAGATCGATCCTAGGTTGTGCCTCTATAGTTAATGCTTAGAAAAATAAGAAAATATTGACTGGATATCTATAAAAAATCCCCACATATCAACATGTTAAAAGATAGTAATATCTATTGACATGTAAATATGTGGTATTTATACTGGTGGTTAAACCCTTATAATCTCTAGTCTTTTAGATTACCAAGTGTGAACTTTATGAGATAAAGTCTCATTTGCTTACAAGTAATCACACCTGATAGTCTGTTTAATTTATGTCCCATCAGATTACATCATACAACCATGGGACTAAGTTTAAGAATATCATCATATAATTTCAAGGTTCTCATCATAAATAGGAAATACTTATGACATTTTCAATGTGATAGATATTGTAGGACATTATCACATTAATTTTACACAAAATAAAAATCAATTTGTGATAAATCATTTATTTATATTTACATCTTTGAATATGTACATGTAATATAAAGTACAAAGAAGTTGATTCTAGGACACAAACTCCAACACTATTCATATTCAAAATAGGTGTTTGTTAATACTTAATTCAAACATGACTTCTTATGAGATGTGGTATAAAAAGAAACTAACGGTAAAATACTTCAAAATATTTGGCATTCCATGTTTGATGAGCATTAAAAACTCGAATATGGGATAATTTGGTGAGAAAACTAAGGAAGGTATCTTTCTTGGATACTTATCCAATGGAAAAAAGCTACAGGTGATGGAACAAAAGGCTTCATAAGATAGTTGGCAGTTATGGTGTAAAGTATATTGAAAATAAACCCAACATTAATGTTTAGGATAAATCATATTTTGAAGTCTTTGATGAAGGCAATGATCATGTTTTTGATAAGATGAGTAAGGAATAAGATGTAAATGAACCAACTATTTCTAAAATTGATTCCAATCTGACAAGTAATAAATAATGGGTTTCTGAATATGAGAAACATAAATATTATAATCTAATAAAACATGTATAATGATAAAATATAATAGGAAAACTGGATGTACCAGTTTATACAAGAAGAATATTGAGATTTGAAAATCAAAATGAATCTATCTAGACAAAAATAAAGTTGAGGTTTGACAATCAGATATATCTTATCTCTCAAATTGAACCTCATTGGGTTTTTGAGGCTACTAAATACAAATAATGGATAGATTTTATGAATGAGGAGTTGTATTAAACTAAAAATAACGCCACTTGGGATCTTTTCCTTATACCATAAAGGAAGAATGTGATTGAGTCCAAGTGAGTATTGATAAATAAGTTAAATGTTAAAGAGTAAGTCTTAAGAAACAAGGCCAGACTTGTATGAAAAATATACTCATAGGTTAAAGGGGTTTACTTTGAATATACTTTTTCTCTTATTTCAAGACTTTAATCCATAAGAATGTTCCAGGATATTGTTTTCACGACCCGTCCCAGTGGGGCTCATGCCGCAGCTCCCCAAGCTCACCTCCAAAGGGCCAGGGGCTGGTGACTAGAACTGAGTAGGCATATCACTAACATGGTAGACATTTCGTATGTACCTGTACATATGCACACATCTCCAAGCCCACGAAATGATGAAATATAAAAACCACTAAGTAAACAATGAATGTAAACCATTATATCCCACCACTAAAGTACAACAGAATTTGAAGAAAATTAAACCAGGCCAAATACAATCCCACCATCAGAAGTCTGTAACATGGGTCCAACCTGTAAGAAAAAAGGTACTCGGACTGCTTTCTGAAAGTCATAGGAACACACCTCAGTCTTTCTGGTTTCAAAATGCATCGTTTGGTCCTGGTCCACCTAGGACTCCGTCAATGAATCAATCGTGTGCACAAGACACGACACATGTAAGAAAAGCATGAGCAAGGGTGAGTATAACAATACTCAGTAGCACACCCCAAAACCACAAATAAATATAACATAGGAAAGATATGGTTATCTCTATATAGGTATATGTCTACAGTACATATAACAAGAATATCCAGATATACTCAACCTATACACATAGTCTAAAGGTAAGTCATAACCACTGTATACCAGCACTATAAATTCAGCTCAAGGATTACATGAAGCACTCATTTAGAAGAACACACTCCTAAGCATCATAGGAACGATGAAATATGTCTGAAAGATACTACTCATCATGTGTCTCCATAAGAGAGATACGCTGATAGATTTGAAGAGAGATGTGATACAACAAATGAAGATCATAGCAAGGGCTATGGGATGATACTGACAACTCAATCTGGATTAACCCTCTAAGTAGAGGATCGGCACCCGTGTAGTGTTGGTCATGTCGATACTGAGAACTCTGCCTAGGGAATGAATAATTAATAAAGGATCCTTCTCTGGGCCTCTCATGGGATTCCAACAACTCTATCCAAGAATTCCTACTGAAGGGATTATAGTCCTATGAGTAGGAAATGATTCATACCTACCTTCAGGGGAAATGATAAAGGGAACAAACCCTAACAAAACATATCCAATATATAGGAAAAAAAAGAATAAATCCATGTAGAAAGTTATACACGATGTGTAGTAGGGTCACATGTTGTGTCCCTTGACCCTGGGTACTACCTGTGTGAAACAGCCTGCACTATTCCAAATCGTGTCATATAGAATATGGGTACACAGCATGTTGAAGAAGTCACACATTGTGTCCTTCCATCCTAGGCCCTCCCGTGTACTCTGGTTGTGTGCCAGTACACGGCGTCATCCCATGTATCCTTGACCATGTACCTGTACATGGGTTAGTCTATGTAACTGGTTCAGGTTATGCTATGTGGGGGAGTACATGTTGTGTAGGCAACCCGTGTACTCTACCCCATGGTCATTTACTTCCCATGTACATGTTGATTCACCCAGCGATGAACACTGATAATCCTAATTTATATATATATATATATATATTTTTCATTTATCCATTGTTTTTCATTAAAATATTCAATAATGCACATGTTATGTGTCTAATTTTTCAGAAATAATAGATTTATAGTTTTTTAAGGAAGAAGGGCAAAAAAAGTGCAAAAAAGACCAAGTACGCATTATGATGCCTCAGTTCATGTTGTGTACCTGAGGATCACATCCTAACCCAAGTTGTAAAGCCAAGTCATGACCATCCCATGCATCTAAAAGGAAAAATCCTCTACATGTCGTGTACATCCTGGCAACGTTGTGATTCCAGTCAAACCAGTTAGCGAGAAAGCCGCGAGGATCCCACGCAAAATCCAACTGGACGTGGAGTACACGTCATGAACAACCGGTACACATTGTATACCTGGTTAAACCTCTTAAATTCATGAGATACCCACGTTCCACATTGGAGATCCAAAATCGATGGATAATGACGCGAATCAAGGATACACATCATGTACCTATGGTACACATCGTGATGAAAAACACATATATAAGTAGTGGAGTAATATAGAATTTGAAAAACTTTGGGATGAGCTCTTCCTCCCCCTCTTGATTCCCTGCACATTCTTTCACCCTTTCCCTTTCCAAACTCTAAATTTCTTTGTGTTTTCACATTTGTATTAATTTAAGATCCATAGAATTTCAATTCTTCAATGCTTTCCAATTGCATGCAATATTTTGATTCAATTTCTCTTCTCCTCTTTCAAGTACATATTTTGTTTTTAATTATGTTTTACATTCTACATGTTTCATCCCCTTTTTCATCCCTAAACCCTTGCATGATTTCACTTCAAGTAATTAAGTATTTTAAGGATATTCTGTTTTGTTTATTTTTATCCTTCTCTATTGAGTAGCTAAATTCCTTAGAAGTAGGGATCAATCCCGATGTATCTGTATATTTAAATACACCTTTAATCCAAAACTTGGTAAGTCTAATTGAATTAGTTTTTTTTTAAAGGTTGGGGATGAAGCCTCATTTATTATTAAATCAAAGAAAATACCTCTTTTAACTGGGTAGAGGTAGATCCATTACATAGCCCAAAGGCCTAGTCGGAATTTAGCCCATTAAATGGCCCGTAGGCCCAAATTTTTTTCCCAGTACCCAGCCTGTTACATTCCCCCATAGTACCCACCACTGCTACAATGCCCTGCCACCGCTACATTGCACATCATTGCTACAATTTCGTCACTACTACAGTGTCATCGTTTCTACAGTACACTACAGTTCTGCTACAGTCCCTTGTGCCCAATGGTTTTGAACCCCCATTTTTCATGTAGGATTATGGGGTGCTTACCACTAAGTCAAACCCCAACTACCTAATTGAATTAGTAATTAGGATATAAACCAATGGTTCATCCCATTTGTGCGAACATCCCTGACCACAGGACATTCAAACAAATAACCCTATCCTAATTAGAGTATACTAAGCTACGACCACTAGCTTAGGAAACTTCCTACCCTAAAGAATCCAAACCTAATGCACCTAGGCTATCACTATCTCCCAATCATGAAATAGTTACTTCCTAGGTAAAACTATGAGACTAATACCAAATTCAACTAGTGACCCCAATTTTCTTCACAGACTAAGACATAAGACCTTGCCAAGGATAGAATTAAGGGTTATCATTCGCCCATATACTTGAATTGATCCCAACCCCTCATTTATCATTTAAAGTGACCCTAAAAATAGAAAATAGATCAAAACTCCCAAATAAAGACCTCTATAAATGACTCATTTACGGGATTAGAAACCAGAATTACCCAAATCAAATGGTAGTCTCTCTATGGATTTGACCCCACACTCCCACTGTACTACACCTTTGTAGTTAGTGAAAGTTTGGGAAAAAGTATAAATTCTAAATTTGACCTGACACCTAGAGGGAATTAAAAATTCCCTTTCAGGGGGGGGTGTCAAATTTTGGCGTCGTTACTGGGGAGGCAATATCGTTTTTAAAAGAAGAACTCTAGTTTTACCCTAGGATTACCTTTTTATCATTCCCCTTTCTTATTTTCAAAATGCCCTTGCATCCCCTTATTTTCTTTTTAGTGCATGTACCAAGGTCCATTGACCCGATCAAAGAACCTTGAAGCACACAAGCTATTGGCCTTCGAACCTGAGATCGAAATGCATTTGTCTTCACTTTTCTAGTCAACAGTGGCTGAGAAACACCACTCTGTAGGTCCTAACCCACCAAACCATCAACTCGTACCTGGAGAACCTCATATGCACCCAGATAAGACCATTATGGACTATGGTTTACCATCTATCCATGGTGTGACACCCATTATAGTTCTCACACCTATTCAAGACCATACATTTTAAATCAAACCCAGACTCATTCATATGATCTAGAACATGGGGAAATTCAGTGGTCTTCAGAGCGAAGACATGCACGAATATATATCTAACTTCCTGGAGGTCTGTGATACCTTTCGCAAACAGGAAGTTTTATCTGATGCAATAAGACTTCATTTATTCCCTTTTTATCTAATAGATAGAGTAAAATAATGGCACAAAATCTAATCTCCCAAGTCAATCATGACTTGGGACAAGCTCACAAAAAGGTTTCTCAACAAATACTTCCCACCCATCTGAACCTAGAAACTCTGGAATGAAATTTAGAACTTTGCATAAGTAGATGGAGAATCAGAATGGGAAGCATGATATCAATTCAAAGAACTCATGAGGAAGTTTATGCATCATGGACTCAACACTTGGATTCAATTAGAGACTTTCTATCAAGGAATTCAGCCAACAGCATGAACATTTGTCAATGTTTCTGCTGATGGAAGTTTGATGTTTAAAATCCCCAAAGCAGGAAGAGTTGTTTTGGATGAAGTATCCCACAATTTCAGTCTGTGGTAAAGTGATTATGGACCACTGTGATGTGAAATCCACCAAGTTTATGAGGGAACACGGCTAGCAGTGCAATTTTAGGTGCTAACCAAGAAGGTTGAATCATTTCAAATACCAACCACACAAACCCTCCTACCCCAGTCATGTAAATCCAATCTTGTGAAATGTGTGGTGGGAAAAACCTATATCAAGATTTCAAGGAAGGATATGAGGAACCACAAGATTTTAATTATATTAATTACAATAAAAAATCATTCATTTTAGTAGCAACAGCAACATCCATTTTATCAACAAAGGCCTGCTCAGTAGCGACCTCAAAACAATCAAGGATATTTTCAGCAGCATAGTGGTCAAGCTCAGTTCCGCAACCAAGGACCACCAATGAACCTTGTATCAATACCACAATAGCATACATATCAACAATAACCCTTTCTGAGGCACCAACAACAAAAACACTTTAAAATCACCCAACCAAGACCACAAAAACCACCTCCACCACTACAAAGTAACTTAGATAACCCCCTGACATACTAGTTCAAAATTCCAATCAACGGATGACCATAAAGAAGACAAAAATGAAAATCAGTTAGCAGTTTTGAGAAACTTGGAGATTCAAATGGGTCAAATCTTGATGACCTTATCTGAAATATTATCAGGTACTCTACATAGTAATACTTGTTGAGTCAATAAGGTTTCCTTATGACTTTTCCATTCCTTCTTATTTTGAAAATCGCAAACACTCTATCTTAAGGAAAATTTCTTTTTCCCTATGTTTTATCCTAATTAGGAAAATTTTCCTTCCTTAAGGAAATTTTCCTTCCTCAAGTAAATGTTCTCCTTAACCTGTTTTTATTTCATAAGGAAATTTTCCTTCCCCAAGGAAATTTATCCTTACCATGTTTTCATTGTTTATATTATAATCTAATTCATTTTTCCTTCTAAGTATAAAATCTGGTTTTGTAACTAAAACCTCATAATCTTATAAATACTTAGATATAGAGCATTCTGTTTCTAGGATCTGAATTCAGGTTCCAAATTCTCTGAATTTAGACTCTGGAACTTTCTGAATTCAGACTCTGAATTCTCTGAATTCAGACTCTGGAACTTTCTAAGTTCAGACTCCAGATTCTCTGAATTCAAACTATGAACTTTATGAGTTCGGAATCTAGATTCTCTAAATTCAGACTCCAAACTTTCTGAGTTCAGGTTCCGAATTCTCTAAATTCAGACTCCGAACTTTCAGAGTTCAGACTCCGAATTCTATGAATTCAGACTCCAACTTATTATGAATTCAGACTGTAAGATCCTAGTTTTTTTTTTTGAAAGGTATGTTTTCATTATGTTTTGGTTGAATCCCTTGTTTCGGGATTCAAGGGATGTCTTCTGAAAGTATGAGAGGCCTTAGGGGTGTTCTGGGGGCTCATGGCACAAAAGAAGGGAAATCTGGGAAAGACACGGTTGGGCGCACGGCTTGCGCATGGCCTAGGTAAACCGTGTGGCCTACCCAGGCAAACCGTGCGACCCCTCCTCCTCCGGACAATAGCATGCGCATGTTTTGCACATGATTTGTCAAAACATGTGGCCCAAACCATGCGGCCTCTTAAAGTTGGGAAAAATTGCAAGTTTGCCACTCCGGGCTTTTAAACCCCAACTCGGGATTTTCCTACATTCATCCCCTCTCAACCCTAGTGATGAACTTGGCCGACCCAAACTTCCCAAGGGTGGTTCTCCTTCTATTATTGGTTTTTTAGAGCGTCATTGGTTGCAGATCGAAGCTCTGGGTAAAGCTAATCTCATCCTTGCTTCTCTTTTTGGTTTAGGATTTGTATCTTCTCTCCCTCTTGTTTTGAAACTCTAAAACCCTATCTTTTGGGTGAGTTTTAGGTTGAAGCTCCAAATGTTGGTCAGATCGAGGTCTAAGGACTCGATTGAGAGTGCGTTCAACCGCGATTTTGAGGTAGGTGGTCTACAAGCTATATCCCATGGTTATTTGGGTATTTGCGCTTATTTAGTTGTGTTCTTGGTTCCCCTTGGTTATGTTTTGAATAACCTTGGCATGTTTGGTAATAATGATGTTTAAATGGCTAATGGGAACCCTCACGATCCCTGTGGAATGTGTTGGGATGGACTTGACCTAATTTAGGGCCATCCATGGGATGTTCCAGCTTTTCCCGGGTTTAGGGATTTTTGTTAAACAAGTGAACTTGTTGTAGTGAATTGTAGAGACCTTGATAAACATATTGGAATGAATGGATGAATCATGGAAATGATGAATGGGTTAAATGGGTTAATGTGTAAACTGATTAAATACCATAATGGATAGGTTATGGGTCTAGTGCTAAATGCTTAGTGAGTTAGGCATAACACATGGGAATTGGGTGAATGGTTAAATGATGTGAAATGGTAATGTGTTAATGGGTTAAGGCATGATGTGGATTCCCATGTGGGGTATTGTGAATAGTGTTTGCTGAAGGGCAATGGTTTGGATGGTTGATGGTTACTTATATATATAAGCATGTCTACATGGCTTCGTAGAGTGGGGTATGACTTGAGGATCTATGCCCATGGGTTGAGCTAAGACTGAGGTTCTAAACTCCACCCTAAATGCATGGGTTAGGAAAGGAGATTGAGGGTCTATTCTCCTAATGGTTGCATCCACCCGGACTAAGGCTTCGAGGTGAGGATATGGTTTCTATGAGGGGGTTAGTCCTATTGAGATTGGATAACGATGTGTTCACCCTCTTGCATGTGATTGTTGGCCTTAGACCCATGTAACATAATGTATGTGATTAATCCATGGAAATGTGATGAGATGGTGAGTGATGATATTTGGTGTGTAATGAATGGTAATGGAAGTGGCAACGGCTATGGCTCAAAAATTGGCTAATGGAACCTAACTTAATTAATTGGAAATTATCATTCATTCTTCTTTTTTATGCACTACCTATTTATACTGGATATTTTGTTGACACCGTTAGTGGTGGCCTACTGAGTTGTACTCACACCCTGCTCAGGCCTTCGTTGGGTACCTGAGCAGACTTCATGTTTTCAGGTCAGGAGAAGGGCAAGGGTCCTTGCTATATAGTTGAGTGGACATGGGTAGCACTTGGTGGAGGATCCGGACTTGGAGTCGGGACCGTTTTGGGGATTTTGGTTGTTGTCCTTATTTTGGGTTTTTGTTCACTCTTGCACCTATAGTATGACATGACATATTTATTGTTGGAAATGGTTTATATACATGTTCCTTGTTTATTGGTTATTTTTTCCGCTATTTGGTTTATTTCTATTTTGGCTTACTCTGATAAAAAGGGGGTATAGTCTCCCCACTTGACCCCATAGACCCTCGCTGCTAGTCGGAAACCTTTGGCGTATGGGGAGGCGCACTTAAGGTCATGTAACCACCAGCTCGGAGCACTAGTTTAGTGGATTCTGGGTCAGGGATGTTACAAATTGGTATCAGAGGAGGTCTTTCTTCTCCTTCTCTGAGGTCTTGTTATTTGGGATTGGTAGCCACGGGTTAAGATGTGTCGGGCCTTGGTAATGAGCTCGTGCTTGGGAGTAGCTAACCCATGTACGGAGGAAACCCAATTCACCCTGGGTGGGAATTGTTGTTCTTGGTTGTGTGTTGTTACAGTTGATGATATTTCACCATTGGTTGATGCACATGTGGTTTGATGTGACTGTTTTATGATATTTGGTTCGTGGCCTTAACGGCACAATGATTTGTATTCATGCATCATTGTAGGCACCTAGGGAGATAGGTGACATGCATTGTGTTATGCACACACACGGGGTGGGTGTGTGAGGTAAGAAGGTAGGGTGCATTATACATTCCATGAAATCCAAAAATGATGAGATGAATGAAATAACACAAGTGGGTAAGGATGAATGAATGGTAAATAATTTTTAATGTAATAATAGGGTTTGAAATAAATTGGAAAATGTTGTCGGGTTAGTGTATGAAAATTGGGTTGTTGTGGCTAGTAAGGAGTCCTTTGTGATGAAGTCATGAAATTTTTATGGTACGCGTTCTCAATCTCGTTCTAGGAATTGTAGAGAAATGCCACCACAACTTTGGTTACCAGTTGGGAAATGGGAGGGTGTTACTGAGAACACTCCTCCAGTAGAGGAGTAAGAAAATTTGGCGATCCATGAAGGTAGAGAAGACCAGTTCTGGGAGAACTTGACTCGCCTTATGCAGATGATGGATCGGGACCCAGGGCGGGTTACATCGAGTATGTTTGAGCTAACCAGGGAGTTCCAGATGTAGCACCCTCCAACCTTCACCGGAGAGGGTGGGACAGAGGCAGCAGAGTTTTGATTAGAGTCTGTCCAGATGATATTGGATCATCTAGAGACCCTTGTCAAAAAGTGAGTGAATTTTTCCACTTATATCTTGCGGGGCCAGGCTAGGCGTTGGTGGGACATTCAGGCTCAAATCGAGCAGGCTGAGGAAATTTCATGGAAGGTTTTTTAGGAAAAGTTTCTGGAGCATTTTTATCCAGATACTTTGAGGCCGGAGCGGGCTGCAGATTTTATAATCTTGACTCAGGGATCACTATCGGTGATGGAATATGATAGTCACTTCACTAATTCGAGATGCTTTTTTCCAGTGTTAGTAGGGGATGAGGCAGCGGTAGAAAAGCGTTTCCAGGATGGGTTGAGACATGAGATCAGGTCTCAAGTAAACATCTTCCATTTGAAGAGGTTTGCAAAGGTAGTTGATTAGGAATTGATCTCGGAAGGAAACCTGGAGGGAGATTCGGGTGGTGGGCTTGTGGTACCAGTGGGGCAGACGAGTAGTGCAGCTACTGAGGGTCTGAAGCGACGCCATGAGAGCTCACAGCATGGCGGAAGTGTGCAAAGTGGCTGGAAGAGAGGGTCAGCCTCTCAGAGTGGAAATATGGTGTTCTGTTATCAGTGCGGTAGGCCGGGGCATATGTGTGGTTAGTGTCCTCGACCTCCATTTGAGTGTCGTTCATGCGACAGGATGGGACATGTGTAGAGGTTCTGCAGAAAGCCTCAGCAGGTGGTCGATTATGATGATGGAAGGCAGGTACTGGATACGGGAAGGGGATTAGTTGCCCCATATCAGGAAGGAATTTGGAGATCCACAGGTCGTACTGGAAGGGGCGGTGGATGTGGGACTCCAGGGCAAGATCGCTCATGCCAGCAGGGCAGTGCAGCATAGGGTACTCAGGTAGGAGCCTAGAGTAGAGGGGCAGGTCAGCTTCAGGCAGTTCAGTTTGCACCTGGTGATGGTGAAGTCGGATCGTCGACTGTTCGAGGTACGATCCTTGTAGTTTATTGATGAAGCTAAAAATTTAATATATTTTATATTGTAATTCATTGTTTATAATCCCACTATAGTGTAATTTTATGGGTAATTGTCACATTTTTAGGTTTTAGTGTTATTTTGAGCGTAAATTCAAAAATGGCCTAATTCTGCAATTTTAACAGATTATTTTCATAGAGGTATTTTGGTCATTTCCCATTAAATATATGTTCAAAGTTTATTATTAAAATTTTGTTAGAATAACTATTTAATTTCATTAATTTTTGTCTTCTGGACCAGGGGCTGAATCAATCATCTAGTGGCTGTAAAAATTCAATGAAGTTGAAGAGTTTTCCGGGCGGACAGAATGGGCCCCACCGACGTAACGGATGAATAACTCAGCGAAAATACCTCCAAATGCATTAATTCAAGCTGAAAATGAAATAGGATTAAATATTTCACGTTCATGATGAATTTCAAGTCAAAATACCCTCATTAAGGCATTATGGGAACGCTCACAACATGTGGAAGACGAAATGTCTCACCGGGCAGAAACGGTTCAATTGGGTAATAAATTCATAGCATCGCGAAAAATCATCCAAAATGGATCATATTTTGTGGAGATAAGATAAATTACATGTGTAACAACTTCTATTAAGTAATAAACGTTTAAATTGACGGTTTTGAGGGAAATAATGTCACATGAAGTTGAAGAATTGAAAATTCGGCGAGTCAAATGGACAGATTAAATTTCTCGGATAGAATCGGTCATAACTCCTACATACAATGGCCAATAAATCTCATATTTGGTGGGTTAAATGAGGAGACATTATGGAACATATTTTATGAAGAAACCTATTACAAATTAGTCCATTAAAATGGACATAAACGCGGCATCATTTGGAGGATTATTTTGGAGAGAATTATTTCACCTCATCTCCCTATAAATATGTATCTGCACCCCTTCTCAAAGCATTGGAACTTCTGTGTGGCCATTTTTCATTGTTTTGTAGTTTCATTCCATTGTAATAGTATTATGAATTTTTAATATATTTTCCCTTCTCTTATTTATCTCATTCTCATTTTTTTTATCTTTTGTTCTTCCACCCTGTCCTTCTCCACTGCGATCTCTTATACTCGTGATCATGAGTAACTAACCTGAGGAACTTCTCGGGGGATCAATCCGGTGTTGAACACAAGTTATTATACATTCATTTTTTTATGTTTCTTATTTTCTTATAGTTAGGCTGAGGGGGATCTTAGTGGTCAAGGTGCCTTTGTGTCTCCACTTGCCACCCGAGGCTTAGCTTTCTCTTCTACAATATTCTCCCTCGATCGAGGAGGTGAGTGTGCGGTCTCTCGGAGATCGTTAAATGCATCGTATATCCACACCCATAGGTAGAAGAGAATTTTTATGCATATGATGGAGCATGATCATTAAGTATATTTGAAACTAATAATGAGACGATGAAGGTTTAATCTGGGTGATTCTCTCAGGAATATCTCCTTTCTTTCTAACATCATTTTGTCTGCATTCATTTTGTCTGCATTATGCATTGCACGTTTACTTTTCTTTATCTTGCATTATCATCTCTTAAATCATAGTTTCATTTAGTTTTGTATTATAAATAATTAAAATATAAAAAAATTGAATTAGAAGTAGTGATTTATTAACCACAAAATCTCCTCAAGAGAACGACCTAGGTCAGCCCTTGTGCTGCACTTAGCTATAAATATTTTTGAGAGTGTGCAAGACAAAGCTTCGTCACTTCTACTTTTTCCAGTGCATTGTTTGACATAGGTGCAACACTCTTTTATTTCTACTCAACTTGTGGTAGCGTTGGGTTTACCTATGGAGAGGGTGTGTGGAGTTATGTCAATTGACACTCCGTTGGGGGTGTGGGTTGAGGATATCAAGTAGTGCAAGGGATGTGCCTTGGAAGTTAGTGGGTATCATTTTCCATGGGATTTATTCATTATCGAGATGTCAAAGTTTGACCTAATCTTGGGAATGGATTGGTTGGTGTTGTATCGGGCACACATAGACTGTTATTGTTGTAGAGTATTGTTCAGGTCGCTTGAGGGTGACGCTTATGTCCACCGTGGTGAATGGGATTTTCAAGCAGGGCGTGCGGGGCTGTTTTGTCAACAGATGAGTGGACTTACAGTTCTAGTGGCATATCTTATGCTAGATGATAATTAAAGAGTGTAACAATCTAATTTTCCTCCTGTGGTGGATCGGTTTTAAGATGTGTTTCCTGAGGATTTCTCAAGGTTACCCCCCAAGAGGGATGTTGAGTTCACAATCGAGTTGTTGCCGGGAGCGGAGCCAGTTTCCATTCCTCCATACCAAATAGCACCAGCAGAACTCCAAGAACTAAAGGTTCAGCTTGAGGAGTTTAATCGTAAGGGGTTTATCTGTCCTAGTACATCTCCTTGGGGATCTCCTGTGCTTTTTGCAAAGAAGGACGATGGGTCGTTGAGGCTGTGTGTTGACTATCAGAAGTTGAATCAGATGACGGTGAAAATCGGTACCCTCTTCCTAGAATCGATGACCTATTTGATCAGTTGAGGGGTGCATCAGTGTTTTCTAATATTGATCTGAGGTAAGGGTATCACCAGTTGAGGGTGAGGTCTTCTGACATACCGCGGACAGCTTTCTAGAGTCGGTACGGGTTGTTTGAGTTTGTGGTAATGCCTTTCGGCTTGACCAATACACCAGTGGTGTTTATGGATTTGATGAACCAGATCTTTCATCCCTATCTAGATCAGTTTGTGGTTGTCTTTGTTGACAATATCTTAGTGTACTCGAAAACTCACGATGATCATGCCTAACATCTTAACATCGTCTTGGGTACGCTAAGAGAGCATCGGCTATACGCCAAGCTATCAAAGTGCCAATTCTGGATAGGTGAGGTACATTTTCTGGGTCACATCATCTCAGAGGCAGGTGTGTCAGTGGATCTAGAGAAAGTGCTGGCAGTTGTATCTTGGGAGCAGCCCAAGAGTGTTTCTGATGTTCGGAGTTTTCTAGGTTTGGTTGGGTATTACCGAAGGTTCATTAAGGATTTCTCTCACTTGGCAGCACCACTCTCGGGCTTGACCAAGAAAGGAATTAGGTTCGATTGGTCTGAGGTCTGTGAGAATTCCTTTCAAGAGTTGAAGAAGCAGTTGATGACCGCACCAATCTTGATCTTACCTGAGCCAGGTAAGAAGTACAGCGTGTTTTGTGATGCATCCGGAATCGGACTTGGGACTGTGTTGATTCAGGATGAGCGGGTTGTGGCTTATGGGTCAAGGCAGTTGAGACCCCATGATCAGAACTATCCCACTCATGATCTTGAGTTGGTTGCAGTAGTGTGTGCCTTGAAGTGTTGGAGGCACCATCTGTTGGGATAACGACTTACCGTGTTTACTGACCATAAGAGCCTAAAGTAAATCTTCTCATAGAGGGGTCTGAATCTTCGGTAGTGAAGATGGGTTGAATATCTCCAGTCTTTTGACTTTGAGCTGGTGTACACGCTAGGAAATGGAAACAGTGTTGCTGATGCTCTGAGCAGGAAGGTTCCAAATCAGGCGGTTCAGGAGTCCAGCACCGAGTGGAAGGTGATGGCTTTGTTTGCAGAGATGCACCTGGAGGTGTAGGAGGAGAGTGGTCAGTTCACTCTTGCTTCCTTAACGATGGATTCGACGCTTTTGAGTCGAGTTAAGGAGGGTCATCTTGATGATCCTGAGTGCTTGGACATAAAGGAAAAGCTTAAAGGTGGGGAGCTACCTTCTGGGTGGGTCGTCGGCGTGGATGGTGTTGTTCGTGTTCGTGATCATGTGGTTGTGCCAGAGTGTGTGCAAGAAGAGTTTATGCGTCAGTTCCATGCATCAAAGTGGGTAGTGCATCCTGGTTCGACCAAGATGTACCGTGATCTCTGAAGGTAGTTTTGGTGGCCTGGGATGAAGAAAGAAGTTGCAGGTTTTGTGGCACGGTGCCTTACTTGTCAGCAGGTGAAGGTCGAGCATCAACACCCAGGTGGTCTTTTGCATCCATTGCCCATTCTGGAATGGAAGTGGGATGATGTAATGATGGATTTTGTCATGGGTCTTCTGAGGACACTGTGGAAGAATGATGTAATCTGGGTGGTTGTAAATCAGTTAACGAAAGTGGATCATTTATTACCAATTCAAGAGACCTTTACAGTTGACCAATTGGGTGAGCTGTATGTTCGAGAAATAGTATGGTTTCATGGGGTTCCGTGAACCATAGTTTCAAACTGTGATCCGCGTTTTACGTCGCGTTTCTGGTAAGGGTCATTGAAGGCTCTTGGTACGCAGGTGTTTTTGAGTACGGATTTCCACCCGCAGACGGACGGGCAGTCGGAGCGTACGATCCAAGTGTTGGAAGACATATTAAGAGATTGTGTCTTGGACATTGGTGGTTCTTGGGAAAGTAACCTATCGTTAGTTGAGTTTTCCTAAAACAACAGTTTTCAGGCAATGATTCAGATGACACCATTTGAGGCACTCTACGGGAGGCCATGTAGATCTCCGTTGTGTTGGCTAGAAGTCGGTGAATCTGAGTTGTTGAGGCCAAGTCTCGTGCAGGAGACTTCAAAGAGGGTTAAGTTGATCAGGAAGCGGATGGATACGGCTCAGAGTAGGCAGAAGTCATATGCAGATCGGAGGCATAGACCTCTTGAGTTTGGGGTGGGTGATAAATTGTTCCTTCGGGTGTCGCCAAGGTTGGGTCACCGTTGGATTCGAAAGCAGGGTAAGTTGGCACCCAGGTATGTGGGACCTTTTGAGATTGTGGAGAGGATCGGACCAGTGGCTTACCAATTGGCTCTTCCACAGCGGTATGGTGGGATACACAATGTGTTTCATGTGTCACAGCTTCGATGGTATCACCCTGACCCATCTCACATGGTTGATGTTGAGGATGTAGAGCTTGAGGATGATGCGTCCTTTAAGGAGAATCCAGTTCATGTGGTGGATCGTAGTGAAAAGGTCTTATGAGGCAAGGTTGTGCCATTAGTGCGAGTACTATGGCAGCATGGGAAGGTTCAGGAAGAAACTTGGGAGAGAGAATTAGATATGCGGGCTCAGTGGCCCAAACTCTTCTCTTCAGTGGATCAATGAGGCTTGGAAACTCGGCTCGAGGATGAGCCGTTATAAGGTGGGGAGGTTGTAAGATCCCAATTTTTTTTTTTTAAAGGTTTGTTTTCATTATGTTTTGGTTGAATCCCTTGTTTTAGGCTTCAAGGGATTTCTTCTGAAAGTATGAGAGGCATTGGGGGTGTTCCGGGGGCTCGAGGCACGAAAGAAGGGAAATCTGGGCAAGAAATGGCTGGGCGCACAGCTTGCGCACGGCCTAGGTAAACCATGTGGCCTGCCCAGGAAAATCATGCGGCCCCTCCTCCTCCGGATAGTATCATGTGCATAGTTTGCGCACGGTTTTTCAAACCATGCGGCCCAAACCGTGTGGCCTCTTAAAGTTGGGAAAAATTACAAGTTTTCCACTTCGGGCTTTTAAACCCCAACTCGGGATTTTCCTCCATTCATCCCCTCTCAACCCTAGTGACGAACTTGGCCGACCCAAGCTTTCCAAGGGTGGTTATCCTTTGATTCTTGGCCTTTTAGAGCGTCGTTGGTTGTGGATCAAAGCTTTGGGTAAGTCTAATCCCATCCTTGCTTCTCTTTTTGGTTTAGGGTTTGTATCTTCTCTCCCTCTTGTTCCAAAGCTCTAAAACCCTATCTTTTGGGTGAGTTTTAGGTTGAATCTCCAAAGGTTGGTCGGATCGAGGTCTAAGGACTCGATTGAGAGTGCGTTCAACCACTGTTTAGAGGTAGGTGGTCTATAAGCTATATCCCATGGTTATTTGGGTATTTGCGCATGTTTAGTTGTATTCTTGGTTCCCCTTGGTTATGTTTTGACTAACCTTGGCATGTTTGGTGATAATTATGTTTAAAATGGATAATGGGAACTCTCACGATCCCCGTGGGATGTGTTGGGATGGACTTGACCTGATTTAGGGACATCCATGGGATGTGCCGGCTTTTACCAGGTTTAGGGATTGTTATTAAACAAGTGACCTTGTTGTAGTGAATTGTAGAGCCCTTGAAAAACATGTTGGCATGAATGGTTGAATCATGGAAATGATGAACGGGTTAAATGGGTTAATGTGTAAACTAATTAAAGACCATAATGGATAGGTTATGGGTCTATTTCTAAATGCTTAGTGAGTTAGACATAACACATGGGAATTAGTTGAATGGTTAAATGATGTGAAATGGTAATGTGTTAATGGGTTAAGGCATGATGTGGATTCCCATGTGGGGTGTTGTGAATAGTGTTTTTCGAAGGGAAATGGTTTGGATGGTTGATGGTTACTTATATATATAAGCATGTAAACATGGATTCGTAGAGTGGGGTATGACTTGAGGATCTATGCCTATGGGTTGAGCTAAGACTGAGGTTCTAAACTCCACCCTAAATGCACGGGTTAGGAAAGGGGACTGAGGGTCTATTCTCCTAACGATTGCATCCACCCGGACTGAGCCTTAGAGGTGAGAATATGGTTTTTATGAGGGTGATTAGCCACTAAATGAGGATAATATTCATTGTTAATATATATAATATTCATGTGCTTTATTATTCATAAACACTATTTTAGTTCATTTTACACTTTGAACATAATTTCACATTATGATTGTAATACCTTCTTAAAATGCACTATTATGTGGTACATTTTTTAACATCATTTGAAGTACCCAATGATTCATCTGATTATACATATTTTAATTTTATATTTTTTTAAATTGATATAAACTCCAATATTAACATGTTTCATTCAGGGATCAGTGGAGAATTCATGAAAGAATATGGGGATATTTTTTGATGAAAGGAAGCAATTCTAGAGAAGGCAGATTGGAAACCAGCCCACTGATGAGACGGTGGGGACCAACATAAAGCCCCAATGAATCCCAAATTTCTTTTGATTCTATAAGAAATGTATAGTAACAAATAACTCTTCAGGATCCAATGCTAATTCGGCATCCATGGTGTCCATTTAGGCGTCCCAAGTTAGATATAAAATTCTAGTCCAGATTCTGCGGCCCAGAAAAACAGCCCACCAATTAAACCATATCTCGAATACCATAACTTATTTTGGGCTGAGATTTTTCAGGCTGTTAGCGTACATAAGGAGATTAATTTAAGTATTATATGTCCCACCAAAATTCTGTCATCTAGAAGGTGTTTTATGCGTCTCTGTTTGGTGGATGCAAGCTGGATGCCTTTTCGGGTCAAGGGTGGAAAGTCTTCTCTCCCTTACTTTCCACCCACCTATGGCCTACCACAATTAATTGAGGAGACTTATACTGTTTTAGGATCTAACCAAGGGCTCAAAAATTCCTATTTAAGTCAGTGGTGTTGGAGGATTAAAGAATATTTTGGTTCTTTGTTCAATTGTAATGTTATGCTGCAATTTTGTTGTCTCAAATTTTTCTTTCACATGTAAGTTATTCAATTCACTTTAGTTTCTTAATAAAAGTTCTTCTTATACTATTATTATGTTGTTCTTCATATAACTTTGATACCATTGGATCAAGTTGTGAATTTATTCACACCAAACCTTGTGAAATTATTCACACAACGGTGGAGTGATCATTTTATTTTTGTTGTTCTCTTTACTTCTCCATTTCCTCCCTCAAGAGTCTACTTTCTGCTTCCATTGAAACCATGTGATCAATGGAGGGCTAACCCACTTATGGGTTTATCCAAGGGAGTATCAAGGGGCTGTATTGGATGTTATTTATCACCCCATTAATTTATAATCACTTCTTTAATTGATATTTTTATTTGATGAGTTTTAAACTCCATCATCCTTGTTGAATTTAAGGCCACACACTTCAAGTGCTAATACGAACCTTTACCTTGAAGTGCTCAAAACATTGATCCTTCAAGTGTATAGGTGATTAGTATTAAAGGGTGTAGGCATTAAACCAGTAAGTGATGATGTTTTTTTATCTCCTTAAATGAACCCATCTCAAATATAAGAAATTGAAATCATTAAAAAGGAAATACGTCCAATCCACCCTGAGCGATAACCTAGGATCAACTCATTATTTTAAATTGAATTCACTTAAGTATCTTAGAGTTCCTTTAAACCCATCTAAAATCAACCCAATTTGGCCACTTCATAGCCAAAAACAGTACATATAATGTACGTGTCTATAGGTTACTTCTTAGGTCTCTGAGGATTCGACAACCCAAGCTAAACTACAAGGACCGTCCTACCTTCTTCTCTTGGGTAAATTTGAGCGAGAATCAAATTTTGGCACCGTTTCTGGGGACCTAAGTAAGTTATCTTAAACATTATCATCCTTTTTTTTCATCCCTCCTATCTGTTCTCACCCCCTAACTCCTATGGAATTCAATTTTGAACTAGTCCAAACATGGGAAACATATCCCTACTTTGATCAACCAACCCCATGTGTGATGTACAATGACCATCCTAATTTCTACATGTGGGATCATCAACAACCTAATTAACCATAATGTTTTTACTCCTATGATCTATAATACATCCCAACGTATAATGAGTTTCAATCCACACAAAGCCTATCTGAACACCCTCCTGTGAAATTCCAACAACTTAATTATCCACCTGGAATAGATCATCTTTATCAACCCCTTTCCCATCATGATCCACAACCATTACTTGAGAAATTATGTCAAAAAATGGAGAAAATGAATTTTGAGGTTTCATATTTGAGGTTAGAACTACAAAGAATTAAAAATTATGAGGAACCCATCCCTACACAAACTATCCCTTCCATAACCTTATGTGAAGTGTCTAGTTTCCCACAAACCTCTCATGAATTTACTGAAGAGAAAACCCTTGGATTTGGGGAAGATGAAGAGGATCAAGGAATTGTTGATGTGTATTTAAATCAAGAGGAAATTTACTTTTTGGATTCAAAAGAGGTGAATTTGACATCATGGATTGAGTCTCCTAAGTATAACTCCATTTATAAATTTTCAAAAACACAAATCACTGAACCATTAAGAGAAATCACAAACTTTGAGTCCATACCCATTCCTGAAACTGATCTTTTGAATTTTGTGGTTGAATCTTCTATTCAAAAGGAACCAATTTTGTTGAGAAATTTGGAAAATGAAACTGATTTGGATTCAAAATATCAACTTGTGTCTAAATGTACTATCCAACCCGAGCTCAAAATTATTATCCTTCTTTCCCCAATCAAGTATCCATTCATAGGGTGTAACCATGACCTTTCAGTTGGAATTCATTCTTCTATTGAAAAAGAAAATTTAGGAATGATTATTTATGTCTTAGGAAAGACTAGAGAAGAAACTAGATCCACCATTTCTGATATTCCTTGTATTTACCCACTCATTTTATGATATAGGTTTGTGAATGAAACAAATTCTAAACATAGAATCAATCTCAACCTAGTTGAATTGGTGAAAAATGTGGTCTATAAAACATTGAAAGTTGGTATTGGATAAGTTGTGGGGGTTCAAGTCAAGCTAACGACATTAAACAAAGCGTTGCATGGGAGGCAACCCATGGTTTTCAAGTTTCCTATCATTTTGTTGTTTTAATAAAATTTATATTTTAATTAATCATTTTTATATTTAAAAAAAAATATTGACTGTTGACCTGTTATTATATTATGAGTATGGATGGGTATGAAAGGGGAGCACCATATTCATCTGTGTCATGTGGTGTGATCCTTGAGTAATGTCTTACCCAAAAATTTAAAAAGAAGACAATGTATCATCTGTTTGTTTTATTTTAATGTTTTTGTAGGTTAAAATAAAAATACAAAAAAAATAATATAATAATAATAATAATATGGGACATGTCATGGGTCATGGGTAAAACCCCATCACAACCGGCGAAGCCGCGGGGATTCGAACCTGGGACCTAAGGGAGATAGGGGCGCGCGCTTACCACTGACCTACGGTTTTGTGTGCTTCCTTATTCTATATTTTATATATATACTTATATTTTACTTTATTTATTGTATAAATATATATGTTTTGTTTTGTTTTTTTTTTGTTTTGTTTTGTTTTGTTTTGTTTTGTTTTGTTTTGTTTTGTTTGTTTTGTTTTTCCTTTTTCTAACTAGGGAACTCTGCAAGTGACATGGATATCAAAGGATTAAAATAAAGCAGCAAGAATTTCAACTTCAACCACCAGGTGACTTCATTCCATGATCCTCATTTTCAATTTCCTTTTTTAACTTTCATTCTCTAACTCTACCCCCTTCTAAATTTTATTTTTTTTAAACACTAGGGATAGTGTTATTTTAAGTTGGGGGGGGGAGATAAAATAAAAAATTATTTCGTGTCAAAAAAAATTAATGAATGATTTGAAAAAAAAAATTGTATAAATGGAAGGAAAAATTCTTTTAACTTTGAACATGGTAATACACATTGCACACTTTGAAACTGAATATCAAATAATTTATCATGCCCTGATTCTGATTTTAATCCTTGTATAATTTCATGAGCATGGATTTTTTAAAGTGTGGTTGTCCAATGTGATATTTCATCATTTATATTTTCATCAAAATAAAAAAAAGATCACAATGCATGTCCTTTGGATAGTGGGGTATTAGTTTGAGTTCATGGGGTCCCCTAAATAAATATCATAGGTTTGGTGATCATTTTAGTTTAATATGAGTATTCAAAAAAAATATTAAAAAAATTATTGTGCGTAGAGCAATGAAATGACCTAATTCGTGGCTTTCGGCACTTGGGGATCGTGACTCCATAGTTGTCTGACCCAGAGTTAGTAATTTTATCTCTATTTTTGGTAATTTGAATTTGTTTTTGACTGAGTTAACTCGAGATGATGCCCGAGTATGTGGGATTCACTTGGTGCCCTAAGGTCTTTGAGCTTGGGAGTCATCGGCAAAGTCTCGCTACAGGGGTTGACTCTTTTGAGTGTAATTTCAATTACCATGGCAAAACTACAAAAAAAACAAAAAAAAACAAAAAAAAATATAATAAAAAAAAAATGAATACTCATATTAATATTGAAATGTGATTCCACCAAGCGCTTCTGTAATTTCCCCCTTGAATAAAGATGAACCCCCATGTCTATTGTGATGCACAACACATCCTCATACTTAATTGATATTGGATAAAATATGGCAATGAATTTGAACAAAAGGAATTGGCTTGGGATTGAGATCTACTTATGAAACTATCTTGTATTAAAATATTTTTATGGGTTTCATGATTGTTTGGTATAAGGGTTTCTGGTGATCATTGTGTATTAAAATGTTTTTGGAAAAGGGAATTCGAATTTCATATTGTTGAGAAATATTTTGCTCGGGACTAGCAAAACTCAAGTTGGGGGGTGTGATTAGCCACTAAATGAGGCTAATATTCATTTTTAATATATATAATATTCATGTTCTTTATTATTCATAAACACCATTTTAGTTCATTTTACACTTTGAACATCATTTCACATTATGATTGTAATACCTTCTTAAAATGCACTATTATGTGATATATTTTTGAACATCATTTTAAGTACCCAATGATTCATCTGATTATACATATTTTAATTTGATATTTTTGGAAATTTATCTACACTCCAATATGAACATGTTTCATTCAGGGATCAATGGATAATTCATGGAAGAAGATGGGGATATTTTTTGATGAAAGGAAGCAATTCTAGATAAGGCATATTGGACACCATCCCACTGATGAGACGGTGGGGCACAACATAAAGGCTCAATGAATCCCAAATTTCTTGGGATTCTATAATACATGTATAGGAACAAATAACTATTCAGGATCCAATCCTAATTCGGCCTCCATGGTGTCCAATTAGGCGGCCCAAGTTAGATATAAAATTCTGGGCTAGATTCTGCGGCCCAGAAAAACAGCCCACCAATTAAACCATATCTAGAAAACCATAACTCCTTTTGGGATGAGATTTTACAGGGTGTTAGGGGACATCCGGAGATTAATTTAAGTCTTCTATTTCCTACCAAAATTCGGTCATATAGAAGGTGTTTCATGCGCCTCTATTTGGTAGATGCAAGCTGGATGCCTTTTCGGGTCAAGGGTGGAAAATCTTCTCTCCCTTACTTTCCACCCACCTATGGTCTACCACAATTAATTGAGGAAACTTGTACTATTGGAGGATCGACCCAAGGGCTCAAAAATTCCTATTTAAGGAAGTGGTGTTTGAGGATTAAAGAATCTTTTGGTGCTTTGTTCAATTGTAATGTTATGCTACAATTTTGTTGTCTCAAATTTGTCTTTCACGTGTAAGTTGTTCAATTCACTTTAGTTTCTTAATAAAAGTTCTTCTTCTACTCTTATTCTATTGTTCTTCATATCACTTTGATACCATTGGATCAAGGTGTGAATTTATTCACACCAAACCTTGTGAAATTATTCATACAACGGTGGAGTGATCATTTTATTTTTGTTGTTCTCTTTACTTCTCCATTTCCTCCCTCATGAGTCTACTTTCCGCTTCCATTGAAACCATGTGATCAATGGAGGGATAACCCACTTATGGGTTGATCCAAGGGAGTATAAAGGGGATGGATTGGATGTTATTTATCACCCTATTAATGTATAATCACTTCTTTAATTGAAATTTTTATTTGATGATTTTTAAACTCCATCATCCTTGTTGAATTTAAGGCCGCACACTTCAAGTGCTAATACGAACCTTTACCTTGAAGTGCTCAAAACATTGATCCTTCAAGTGTATAGGTGATTAGTATTAAATTTTGTAGGCATTAAACCAGTAATTGATTATGTTGTTTTATCTCCTTAAATGAACTCATCTCAAATATAAGAAATTGAAATCATTAAAAAGGAAATACGTCCAATCCACCCCGAGCGATAACCTAGGATCACTCATTATTTTAAATTGAATTCACTTAAGTCTCTTAGAGTTTCTTTAAACCCATCTAAAATAAACCCAATTTGGCCACTTCATAGCCAAAAATAGTCCGTAGAATGTACGTGTCTATAGATTACTTCTTAGGTCTCTGAGGATTCGACAACCCAAGCTAAACTACAAGGACCATCCTACCTTCTTCTCTTGGGTAAATTTGAGCGAGAATCAGAGGGGGTTAGTCCTAGTGAGATAGGATAACGATGTGTTCACCCTATTTCATGTGATTTTTGGCCTTAGACCCATGTAACATAATGTATGTGATTAATCCATGGAAATGTGATGAGATAGTGAGTGATGATATTTGGTGTGTAATGAATGGTAATGGAAGTGGCAACGGCTATGGCTCAAAAATTAGCTAATGGAACCTAACTTAATTAATTGGAAATTATCATTCATTATCATTTTGCATGCACTACCTGTTTATACTAGATATTTTGTAGACACCGTTGGTGGTGGCCTATTGAGTTGTACTCACACCCTGCTCGGGCCGCCGTTGGGTACCCGAGCAGACTTCATGTTTGCAGGTCAGGAGAAGGGTAGGGATCCTTTCTAGATAGTTGAGTGGACATGGGTATCACTTGGTGGAGGATCCAGACTTGGAGTCGGGACCGTTTTGGGGATTGTTGTTGTTGTCCTTATTTTGGTTTTTTGTTCACTCTTACACCTGTAGTATGACATGACATATTTATTGTTGGAAATGGTTGATATACATGTTCCTTGTTTATTGGTTATTGTTTTCTCTATTTGGTTTATTTTTGTTGTGGCTTACTCTGATAAAAGGGGGGTATAGTCTCCCCACTTGACCCCATAGACCCCCGCTACTAGTCGGTAGCCTTTGGCATACGGGGAGGCGCGCTTAAGGTCATGTAACCATCAGCTCGGAGCACCGATTTAGTAGCTTCCGGGTCGGGGACGTTACGCAGACTTCGAATTCTTATGAATTCAGACTCTAAATTTCCTTGAAATTCAGACTCCGAAATTCTATAGAATTCAGGTTCCGAATTCTTTTGAAGACAAAATCCGAATACTCGTGTATTATAGACACTGAATTTGTTTTTGGTTAGACTCTGAACTTTTATTTTTCCTTACACTCCGAAAAATGGATTTGGTTAAGAAACCATATTTTTTCTTACTCTTGTTTGAGTTATAAAATGATTTCGTGCTTTCTGTTTCTAACCAACCATTGTTTGAGTGACACATGTACAAGTCCCTCTGAAATTCAAATAAAAATATGATCTTTGGATGAGGGATCCGACCATTGAAGATACGTCTATAAATAGGAGCTCATTTGAACGAGCTCAATACTATTCTACGACTCTAGAGATTACATGCTGCTGAAGTGATTTCTAGAGAGAGACTTTCATGCTTTGTGCATACTAAACATCTTATTCAGAATTGATTTGTGTGGCTCTGAATGTTGTTGAGTATATTCTAGGGCTTCTGAGGATAGGAATACATAGTTGTCGACTACCTTGAAGTTCGAGGGCTTGCGGGGATATCAAGACAGACTCTGATATTCTTATCGAGGGCTTACCCTGGTGTGGGTAAGACAAAATTTCTTGAAAGTATAAATCAAGGGAACTTTATCCAAGGTTGTTGGATACCATTCTCTTTGGGTTAAAAGATTTACTACTTGTTACTTGTATTGTTTCAAGTTTTCCGCTTCATTTTGGTTGTTGAGTAAAGTATAACTATCTTATACTTTCTTATACTTTTACTCTGATTTGTAAGATTCTATACGCTTTAAGGTAGAATCTTTATCTTTGTAAACTTTTCTTAAGTTTCATTTCCAAAACCCTATTTCCATAATCAAGAAATTTTGTAGAACTAAGAGGTTTTGTGAATTTACCTTGTTTAACTTTGTTAAACATTACCATCTTTAAAAGTTCCAAAAGAATTTTTTTATAGTATACAATTCACCCCCCCCCCCCTTGTATATTGAGCATCAGTATCATTTTGATCCAAAAATTGGTATCATAGGAGGTCTCTAAAAAAATTATATTCACATATAATTTTTCTTGCTCAAGTTTTTTCATTGTTCTATATTTTCCTTGCTTATGACGTTTTTATCCTTGTTTACAAACTTTTGTTACTGACAAGTTTGTGTGGAAATATTTTCTTTAAGATGGCAGGAATAAATGTTGGTTCAATTTACAATCTTAATCCTACTAGACCACCTATTTTTTATGGGAATGATTACGAATATTGGAGAGATCGTATGAAGAATTTTTTTATTAACACTGGAGTGGACAACTTTGTTATGCTTACTGGAGCTTACAAGATTCCTGATAAGGAATTCGGAACTTTTACTAATCAAGAGAAGTCAGAATATCAACTTAACTACAAGGTACGCAATACTTCATTGTGTTCCAGGACCAGGAATATATATAGCCAGATTTCTTCTTGTGAAGCAGCAAATTGTATTTGGAAGAAGCTTGAAGTTACACATTTTGGTACTTCCAAATTTATTGAAACTAGAAGAGCTATGCTTAGAGATGATTACCATGGTTTTTTCTTTCCTTATCGATAACCTGTATGTAAGGTACAACAGAGATTTATGACTATTTTCAACAGCTTAAAATACATGGGTGAAAAAGGTTTGTATGATGAGTCACTTGTAGAAAAGATTATAGACATCATGCCTAATGAGTGGTAATCCAAGAGAACAAATATATATGAGAATAGAAAAGTTACACAGATCACTCTTGATGATATTTTTGGAACTCTTCTTCAATATGAAACCAGAATGAATAGAGATTTTGATAATGTTAAGAAGAAGAATGTGAATGGAAGTGTTGCTTTTAAAACTACTTCAAATCATATGAAAGCCAAGACTCCTGAGAGAGTTACAAGATCTAAGCCTAAGAAGGTTATTGTTTTATCTGAATCAAGTGAAAGTGAACATTCTAAGAATGAACTAGCTAATCTTTCTTGAAGGATGAACAATATTTTTGGACAAAATAACTTTCAATCTAGATACAAGAAAAAAGAAATAAATGATAAGAAAGTCTCTGAAGTCACTTGTTATAAATGAAAAAGATCTTGTCATGTAAGGCCTGATTGTCCTATGCTTAAGAGAAAAGATAGAAAGTAAAATCATTCTGAGAGGAATAGGAAGAAGTACTACAAAGATAAAGCTAAGAAAGTTTTGAAAGCTAATGACACTTGGAGTGCCAGTGGTGGAGACTCTTCTGATGAATCTTCAAATTACGAATCTTCTGGATAGAAGAATCTTGGTCTAATAGCCAGACTACCTATTGAAAATCATTATTTAATGGAAAAGGTACACAATTTTGAATCCATCACCAATGTATCCTTGAATGCTAATTATAGTGATAGTAAATACTATGAATCCTTTGATGAAGAATCTCCTTCTGATGAAGATAATACTTTACCTACCTATAAAGAAGTTTCTAGGTTTGCTAAGCTTCTTGAGAATGAAAATTCTAAAGTCAAGAAAAATATTGATAAGGAAAATTCTAAGATTTATATTCTTACTAAGAAAATATTAGATCTTTCTAGATACCTTGATAAGAAAACCCTTGATTTTGAAAGTATTTCAAAAAACCTTGAGGAAGTTAATTCTTAAAAGGATAAACTTTCTAAGGATCTAGAAAAAGTAATTTCTAAGAAAAATGTTTTCAAGCCTAACTCTAGTGCTAAAAATGATGTTTTTAAGGATAAGAACTTAGTTATTAAACTAAATTCAGAATATTTTCCTTGAGGAAGTGTTTGTCAAACTTTAACTTAGGTAAGAAAAATTTTGATAAGATGTATTCCCAAATTCGACCTCTAAGGAATAATTCTGGATTTGGTTATACTAGTTCAAAACCAATTTTTAGTAACAATTAGTTTGTTCCTCAAAGTGATCCATTATGAACTAAATGTTAGTGTGGTGGGCATTGGTCAAAAAATTGTTCCTTAAACAAAACTTAGTCTTTAGGTTTTCATAAAGCTTATTTTTCAAAGAAAATGTGGATACCTAAAATTTTCCTTTCTGAAGTTTTCGGATCCAAGAAATTTTTGGTTCTGAAAGTCTAACACTCTTATTTTCAAGAAATTAAAGATAGTACCAATAGAAATACATGTTACATGGATAGTGGATGTTCCTGGCATATGACTGGTAACAAAAACTTCTTTGAAAAGATTATCAAGACGAAAGGAGGAAAGGTAACTTTAGGAGATGATGCTAAGGGAGAATTTGTTGGTATAAGTAACATTGTTATTCTTGGAAAAACTTTGATTTCAAATTTTTTATTTGTTAAAGGTCTTAAGCACAACCTCATTAGCATAAGTCAATTATGTGATGAAGGTTACCTTGTGAATTTTAGGAATGAAAAGTGCTTAGTACACAATTCCAAGGAAGATTTTATTCTCTATGCCCATAGGCAAGAGAATGTTTACACATTAAACTTATAAGACCTTAGGAGCCAAGATCTATCTTGCCTTAGTGCAATGGAAGATCATTCTTGGTTGTGTCATATAAGGTTAGGACACTGTAACCTTAAGAATATATAAAAACTCTCTAATAAAAGACTAGTTAAGGATCTACCGGAGCTTAGATTTGATTCTTCAAAAGTTTTTGATCCTTGTCAGTATGGAAAGAAACATAAATCAAGTTTTAAATCAGTCGGTGAAGTCTCAACTACTGATGCATTACATTTGGTGCATATGGATCTTTTTGGTCCAATGCAAACTGGAATAATTGGAGGAAAATATTATGTATTTGTCTTAGTTGATGATTACACTAGATTTACGTGGGTCTATTTTCTAGCAAAGAAATATAAAGATTTTTCTTATTTAAAAACTTTTAGAGCCCAAGTTAAAAATGAGAAAAAATTTCCTTTGATAACTATTCATAGTGATCATAGAGGAGAATTTAAAAATTCTGATTTTGAAACTTTTTGTAGTAGAAAAGGCATTACTCATAACTTCTCAGCACCCAGAACACCTCAACAAAATGGTGTTGTTGAAAGAGGAAATAGAATTCTTCAGGAGATAACAAGAACCATGTTGAGTGAATATTCAGTAGACAAATATTCTTGGGATGAAGCTGTAAGTACTTCTTGTTATACTATAAATCGTGTTTTGATTATACCTTTTCTTATTAAAACTCCTTATGAGTTATGGAATGGTATAAAACTTAGACTTTCCTACTTTAAGGTTTTTGGTTGCAAGGTATTCATTCTGAATACTAAATATAATCTACAAAAGTTCACACCAAAATCTGATGAAGAAATTTTCTTAGGCTACTCTACAACTTCTAAGGCTTATAGAGTTTTCAATAAAAACACTTATACTGTTGAAGAAATATTACATGTCAAATTTGATGAAACATGTCCTTTTGTTTTTAAACAACCTCAACCTACATCTTCAGATGTGTTTTCAAAAACTAATTATCAAGCTTTGTTAGAAGATCCTTCTGATAAGGAAAATGTTCAATAAGATATTTATGAAGCATTTACCTCAGAAGACTTCTTACCCTATGTTGATGAACAGGTTTTACAAAACCCAAATCAGTTGTTTCTAAAGAATTATCCCAGTGATAGTATCATTGGTGATGTAAATCAACCTGTGAGGACTAGAAGTTTCTTAAGAAATGAATTTGAACATCTAGCATTATTTTCCCAATTAGAACCAAAAATCATTGATGAATCTTTAGGTGATGATGATTGGATAAAATCTATGTAAGATGAGCTAAATGAATTCGAAAAGAATAGAGTTTGGACCATGTTTGAAAGACCTAAGGAAACTTATATTATTGGAGTAAAATGGTTCTTTAGAAATAAATGTGATAAAAATGGAATTATAGTAAGAAATAAAGCTACATTGGTTGTTAAAGGCTATAATCAACAAGAAGGAATAGACTATGAAGAAACCTATGTTCCAGTATCTAGACTTAAATCTATTCGTATTCTACTTGCCTTTGCAGCATTCTTCAATTTAAAACTTCTTCAAATGGGTGTTAAATGTGCTTTCCTTAATGGTTTTGTTCAAGAGGAAGTTTTTGTTGAACAACCTTCTGTTTTTGAAGATACAAAACATCCTGAACATGTTTATAAACTTACCAAAGCTTTGTATGGACTTAAGCAATCCCCTCGATCCTGGTATGATATACTTACAATATTTTTGCTTCAAAATAATTATGTTAAGGGAAATGTTGATCCAACCCTTTTTATAAAGAAAGATAATAAAAATGTTTTAATTGTTCAAATTTATGTTGATGAAATTATATTGGGTTCAACTCAGCAATCTTTAACTGATTCCTTTGTGGATCTAATGAAATCTGAGTTTGAAATGAGTATGATGGGTGAGTTAGAATTTTTCTTTGGTTTTCAAATTTCTCAAAAACCATAAGGAATCTATATATCCCAACATAAGTATATTAAATATCTTCTTAAAAAGTATGGATATGACAACACTAAGAGTATAAGTACTCCCATTGGTACCTCAAATTCACTTGATCTTGATGAAGCTGGGAAACCAGTAGATCAAACATCTTTTAGAGGTATGATAGGAAGTCTACTTTACTTAATAGCTAGTTGTCCAGACTTAATGTTTTCAGTATGCTTATGTGCAATATATCAATCCAATCCTAAATATTATTATTTAAAGGTAGTGAAAATGATTTTTTTCTACTTAAAGGGAACCATAAATCTATGACTCTTTTACACTTCTAGAAATGATTTTGTTTTAAAAAGTTTTTCGGATGCTGACTTTGGTGGATGTAGAATGGATAGGAAAAGTACATATGGAACTTGTCATTTCTTAGGAGATTCATTAGTTTCTTGGTCATGCAAAAAACAACACTCTGTAGCACTTTCTAATACTGAAGCTGAATATGTAGCATTTGGAAGTTGTTGTGATTAAGTGTTGTGGATGCAACACACACTCACGAACTATGGTATGAGCTTTACCAAAACAAAAAAATTGTGTGATAATACTAGTGACATTGCCTTAAGTAAAAACCATGCACATCACTCTCATGCAAGCCACATAGATATTAGGCATCACTTTCTTAGGGATCACACACAAAAAGGAGATATCATTCTTCAATTTATGAGAACACAAGATCAACTTGCTGATATTTTCACAAAATATTTACCCTTCAATAGATTTGAATACATTAAACAGAAGTTAGGAATGATAATCATTAAGTAATCTTCCATGTTAAATTCCTGTTGAAACCTATATTCTTACAGTAACAAACTCCTTTTCATAGGGGGGGTACATTTTTTATTAGATTTCTAAAAAATTCATAATGAATATTTTTTTTGTAGTTCAAAATTTTTTATAATGAATATTTTCATACTCAAATTTTTGTAATGAAGATTTTCGTACTTAAAATTTTCGTAATGAAGATTTTCTAAATTTTTATAATGAATATTTTCTAAATTTTCTTAATGAAGATTTTCTAAATTTTCGTAATGAATATTTTCTAAATTTTCATAATGAAAATTTTCTAAATTTTCGTAATCAAGTTTTTCAAAATTTTCATAATGAAGGGTTTCTAAATTTTTCATAGCTTTAAAATTTTTCATAGTCAAAGTTTTCATAATCAAAATTTTCAGAATCTAAAGTTCTTCAAGAAGAATTTTCCTCAATACGAATAATCTTCCTAGAAATCTGAAAGGTATGTTTCCTTTCTTAAATTTTTGTAATCATCTTTTACTTGTTGGTATTTTCATCTGGTTTTAAATTTTCATATTCATTTTTTTTTCTTAAATCCGAATGTTTTTGTTAAAAAAACTCAAAAGATCGGATTCTATCAAAATTTCTTTCTAGCTATCATCTCAACTGTCAGATCTGATTTGAAGGTTTTTCAACCATTGGGTTGAGTACGTAAGTTGACCATTCATCTCAATTGCCTATATAAAGGACCCCCGATGGTTGTCCCACATCAAAACTCAATATCATACGTGCTAAAGCTCTGCCCTCCTATATAATCCCATTCTGAACTTCTCAGATCTTTTTTACTTCCAAATGTCTGTTGAAGTATCCTCTCAGAAAGATATGTCAACTGTCAAACCAATCTCTAAATGGAAGATATACAGAGAAAGTTTAGTTGATCCAAAGTTTTTCACAAAGTATGATTCTATTATTTCTAAGAATATAAAGCTGAATGGATGGGAAAGTGTTTGCCTTTCAAAACCAAAAGATCGGGATTTAGTGTATCTGGATTTGTTAATATAATTCTATGAGTTAGTAGTTTTCTTCAAGGAAGAAGGGAGGAATAAGTTTTCGTTCAAGTGTTATGGAAATACATATTCTATTTCTTACACCAAGGCTGCAAGATTGGTTGGTATTCCCTATGAAGGGAAAGTAGAATTTTTTTCTCATAAGTTGCCTGATGTTCAAGGTAGTTTTGATAAGTTGAAGGCAATGGTTTGACTTGGTCTCTCAGAGGTAAAGACTCCGAATATTCTTCACCTGACTAAAAATTATTGGATTCTTGAATTGTGGGTTCAAGGATTCATTATACCGAGAAAAGGAGACAAGTATACTTTAAAGAAAAGTGATATGTACATTCTGGATTTCTTGGTAAACCTAAGGAAGATAAACTTGGTTAAGCATATCTTGGTTATGATTGAGAACATAAAGAATGGAAATCTAAAGGCTCAGATTATTATGTATCCAGCCATTCTTTCAAATATGATTGTTTGGAGTTTATAATCCTTCAAAATCCCTTGTAAATCTAAGTCGAGAAATTGTAAAGTTATATTGTTAAGTGATGACACTTTGAGAAGGATGAAAGTTGGATTTTCTAAAAAATCCAAAGAATTTTATGATTTGCCTGAGGAGGAGTCAGAAGCCTTACAAAAGAAATAGAAGGTGGCTAAGACCTCTAAAAAAGGTGGAAGGAAGAGGAAGTTAAAGGAAGTGGAAGAGAAGGGAAAAACCCTGGTGGCTAAGGAAAACTAATCTTCACCACCGAAGACAAAGAATCAAAAAGCCTATCCTGATGAGGTTATGGCTAAATTGAGAGAAGACAAGAAAAATCTAAAAGAAGGGGAGCCTAAGTTTGTCTTGGACCATACTGAAGAAAAATCTTTGAGGGAGAAGGCAACTTAAGAGCTTGACAAGCAAGATAAATAAAATAAGCAAAAGAAGAAGTTGTCTGAGGCTGAAATAGTTCAATCCCTTCTGAAGGCTGCTGAGAAAGCTTTCAAAAATATTCTGGTACTAGAATACTTCTTGATAGAATCATTACCAGAGACTTCGGGAAAGAATTTTGTAATTTCGGAAAAAAAATCAAGAAGAAGTAGCAAAATAAAAATAAGTAGAAGAATAATAATAATAAGGTAGTGGTGATACCAAGGATCTGATAAAGCAAGTTGAAGATTTTCATGAAAAGGAGATTCCTTCTGAGAAGTTATCATTCTGAACATCTCAAGCTGAATCATCAAAGCTTGCTACTCCTAGGAAGGATGAAGAGAAGTCTTAAGATGAAGTAGACAAACCATCTGAAGAAGAAATCATCAACAAATATTTCATTCACCCAGAGAATGCTGAGGCAGGATCTAAAAAGGAATAATTTGATGAAGGCAAAATTGTTCATCTATCTGATAGTGAACATGAATCTCATGATCAAGAACAAGTCATTCTGAAGGTTGATAAGGTAAAATAGTTAGTAGTTGATACACCTACCAAGGCTGTGGTGAAGAAGAAATATATTGGTGGTTCTTCAAAGAGGAAAGATGTTGAGTTAAAAAAAGAAACCTCCCCAAGAAAAGTCTCAGATTCGGAATCATCCTCTCTTGGACATGATTTTGTAGTCTAGTATTTAAAGAAGCTTGTTGGGACTATTACAATATTTCCCAATATAGACTCAATATGTTAGATGTTTCAACACACATTAAATCAAAAATCGGATTCAGTATCTATGGTGATGGATAAGTGTGTCAAACTGGAGGCAGACTTCAAGAATTTTCTTATTAGCTATGAAGCTCATAAAAGGTCATGAAGAAAGATGAAATTCTGGTCAAGGAAGACATTATAAGACATGATAATTCTTGATGAGTTCCAAGAAAGTTTCAAGGATTCATTTGACACTGAATATGTGAAGATCAAGGATCTCACAAATAGTTTTGAGGAAAAGCTAAATCTGGAACAGAATTCTCAGATGTAAGAAGTGAAAGATCTGAATGGGAAGTTGTATTCCGTTGCTCAGATTTGGAAGAGGTAAATAGATCTTAGAATATAACTTGAAGAAAAATTTTCTAAGAAAGAATAATTTCTAAAGGGGCAGGCTGAATCTCTTAAGACTCAGGAAGAAAAAATCAGAGCTTTAGAGAAGAAAGCATAAGATCAGGATTAGTTTCTCAAACGTGAAGAGGAGGATCACAAGGAACTCAAGAAGCTCAAAACCATAGTGAAGAAGTTGATACCAAAGGAGAATTAAGGATAATTTTGTTCAATTACGATCTTTTGTTGTATTCTTACATGTATAAATTTTTTCAATCGTAATGAAATTTTGGGTTGCTCTTTATGTTTTTGGTTGTCTAGTACTAATGTTTCAGGTACCACATTTCCTTTTCCATTCCCTGTATTCCTTTTTGAAAATCACAAAGGGGGGGAAAGGAATGTTAAAAAACAATACAAAGTAAAAGAAGAAATTTCCCTAAGGGGGAGTTCATCTAAGGAGGGGTTCTTATCCAATAAGATTTTTGTATGCAATAAAATGCTAAGTCTCAATCCGGAAATCAAGAATATGATCCTTAGTGTTTCCAAAGCCTAAGTGGGAGTTAGTCATATTCATCTTTTCCCATGTGTTAAGGGAGATAATTTTTATTTTCAAAGTTTAGAAAAAATTTCTAAGTCCTTATATTGTTTTTCGTAAGGATGTTTGTGCTTTCCAAAAAGGGGGAGATTGTTGAGTCAATAAGGTTTCCTTATGAATTTTTTATTCCTTCTTGTTTTGAAAATCAAAAAAACTCTATCTTAAGGAAAAAAAAATTCCCCTATGTTTTATCCTAATTATGAAAATTTTCCTTCCTTAAAGAAATTTTACTTCCTCAAGGAAATTTTCTCCTTAACCTGTTTTGCTTTCATAAGGAAATTTTCCTTTCCCAAAGAAATTTATCCTTACCATGTTTTCATTGTTCATATTATAATCTAATTCATTTTTCCTTATAAGTATAAAATTTGGTTTTGTAACTAAAACCTAGGAATCTTATAAATACTTAGATATAGAGTATTTTGTTTCCAGGATCCGAATTCAGGTTCTGAATTCTCTGAATTCAGACTCTGGAACTTTCTGAGTTCAGACTCTGAATTCTCTGAATTCAGACTCCGGAACTTTCTAAGTTCAGACTCTAAATTCTCTGAATTCAGACTCCAAACTTTCTGAGTTCAGACTCCGAACTTTCTGAGTTCAGACTCCGAACTCTCTGAATTCAGACTCCAAACTTTCTGAGTTCAAACTCCAAATTCTCTGAATTCAAACTCCAAACTTTCTGAGTTCAGGTTCCAAATTCTCTGAATTCAAACTCCGAACTTTCTGAGTTCAGAATCCAAATTCTATGAATTCATACTTTGAATTCTATGAATTCAGACTCCGAATTCTTATGAAATCAGACTCCAAATTTCCTTAAAATTCAGACTTCAAAATTCTATAGAATTCAGGTTCTGAATTCTTTTGAAGACAGAATCCAAATACTCGTGTATTATAGACACCGAATGTGTTTTTGGTTAGACTCCCAACTTTTATTTTTCCTTACACTCTAAAAAATGGATTTGGTTAAGCAACCATATTTTTTCTTACTCTTGTTTGAGTTATAAAATGATGTTGTGCTTTCTGTTTCTAACAAACCGTTTTTTGAGTGACACATGTACAGATCCTTCCGAAATTCAAGGAAAAATATAACCGTTGGAGGAGGGATCTGACCATTGAAGATACACCTATAAATAGGATCTCATTTGAACGATCTCAATATTGTTCTACGACTCTAAAGATTATATGCTGCTGAAGTAATTTCTAGAGAGATACTTTCATGCTTTGTGCATAATGAACATCTTTTTTAGAATTGATTTGTGTGACTATGAATGTTGTTGAGTATATTCGAGGGCTTATGGGGATAGGAAGATAGTTGTGCTGACTACCTTGAAGTTCAAGGGCTTGCAGGGATAGAAAGATAGACTCTGATATTCGTATCGAGGGCTTACCCTAGTGTGGGTAAGACAGACTTTCTTGAAAGTATAAATCAAGGTACCTTTATCCAAGGTTGTTGGATGCCCTTCTCTTTGGGTTAAAAGGTTTACTACTTTTACTTGTATTGTTTCAAGTTTTCCACTACATTTTTTTATTGAGGAAAGTATAACTATCTTATACTTTATTATACTTGTACTCCGATTTGTAAGATTCTATAGACTTTAAGGTAGAATCTTTATCTTTGTAAACTTTTCTTAAGTTTCATTTCTGGAACCATATTTCTGGAATCAATAAAGTTTTTAGAACTAATAGTTTTTGTGAACTTACCTTGTTTAACTTTGTTAAACATTACCATCTTTAAAAGTTCCAAAGAAATTTTTTAAAGTATACAATTCACCCCCCCCCCTCTTGTATATTGAGCATCAGTATCATTTTGATCCAACAATACTGAGACATACCCACAAGAGGAGGATAAGGATATAGTGATGAGGAGTGGAAAATTTCTAGACTTTCAACAATTGAAATAAGAAAGTCCACAAGAAGAACCTAAGAAGCAACAGCAAGAAGAAGTAGAAGAATTCATTCCCACATCATCACCAGAAGTAGTTCCAGCTGAGAAGGAGAAAGCCCTGGAAAAATATAAGGAACTCGTTTATATATCCCCACCTCTATAAAATCCACCTCTTCCCTTTCTAGATAGAGTGAGTCAAGTTAGGCAGGAGGCTCGGTACAAAAATTTCCTCAAAATGTTCAAACAGTTTCATATAAATATTCCTTTTGTTGAAGCAATCACACAAATGCCCATTTATGAAAAATTCCTTAAATAATTTATATCAAACAAGATAAAGATAGAAGATATGGGATTAATCTCATTAAATGAAGAATGCTTTGCTGTTGTAAAGTAGAAAATCCCACCCAAGATGAGAGATCCTGGAATATTTTCAATTACTTATGCGATAGGAGAGTGAAAATTTGGAAGAGCACTCTATAATATTGGAGCCAGAAATTATCTGATGCCAATGAGTGTTTTCCACAAGATAAAACTCTAAGAGCTTAAGGAAATAAGGGTATAGTTTCAATTATATAATTTTTCAGTTAAGTACCCGTGAGGTATTCTTGAAGATGTTCTAGTTAAGGTTGAAAAATTCATTTTCCCAACAGACTTTCTCATGTTAGACATGGAAGAGGAAGGAGATGTCCCAATCATTCTTAGAAGATAGTTCCTGGATACAGGAAAATTTTTGATTGATGTCAATCAAGGACATCTCATCTTCAGAGTCGAAGAAGAACATGTAATGTTCAACTTGATAAAGGATTCACAACACTCTGATGAAACTGTGGACTACAAAGCCATCTCTATCACTCAAAGAGGAGAGGAGTACATGGATATTAAGGAAGAGACTGATGAATCATCTTTAGAGAATGAATAATACTATAAATTTTAAGAATTCAGCTTTACTGATCCACTCACTAGAGACTTTGTGCCACCATTTATTCCATCCATCATTCAGCCACCCTAGTTGACCTTGAAACCTCTATCCAACACATTAAAGTAATCATACTTAGGAGATTAATTATCTTTTCCCATCATCATTAACTCTTAAATATCCCAGGTTCAAGAGGAAAAATTGTTTAATGTCCTAAAAATACGCAATCAATCAATTTTCTAGGGAGTGGTAGACATCAAGTGGATCAATCCTACAGAGTGAACTCACCGAATTTTACTGGAAGAGGATGCAAAACCAAAAAAGACAACCTCATAGGTGTCTCACACCACCAATGAAGGAAGTTGTCAAGAATTAATTATTGAAGCTCATGGATGCTGGAATAATATTTCCTATATTAGAGAGTGAATGGGTGAGTCCCCTCCAAGTCATTCCCAATAAAGGAGGACTCATAGTAGAAAGGACAGATGATAATGAACTCATTCCAACATGGACCATAATTGGATGGAGAGTTTGTGTGGACTATAGATGTTTTAACTCAGCAACCCAAAAAGACCATTTTCCATTACCTTTTATGGATCAAATGCTAGAAAGGCTAGTGGGGTGTGATTTTTACTATTTCCTGGATGGTTATTCAAGATATAATCAAATTGCAGTCGACCTGGGTAACTGGATGAAAACCACCTTCACCTGCCCATTCAGTACTTTCATGTATAGATGCATGTCATTCGGTATGTGTAATGCACCAGCGACATTCCAAAGATGCATGACCCACATATTTCATGATATGGATAAATAATTTCTTGAAATATTCATGGACGATTTCTCAGTTTATGGGAGATCATTTGATGTCTGTCTAACCAATCTAGAAATGGTTCTCCAACGCCGTGAGGAGAGAAGCTTAGTACTGAACTGGGAAAAATTTCACTTCATGGTTCATGGAGGAATTATATTGGGATCCAATATTTCTAAATAAGGCATTGTGGTTGATCCGGTGAAGATCAAAGTTATCAAATATCTACCTGAACCATCAATCGTTAAAGGAATTAGAAGTTTCCTTGGGCATGATGGATTCTACAGATGCTTTGTGAAAGATTTTTCTAAAGTTGCATGCCCATTGACACGCTTGTTGTCAAAAGACATTCCTTTAGAATTCAATGAGTAATTCCGACAAAATTTTTAAACACTAAAAAACAGTCTGATTTTGTCTCTAATTATCATTGCACCAAACTAGGAAAAAGAGTTTGAGCTTATGTGTGATGTCAGCAACCTTTTTGTATGAGATTTGCTCAGAAAATGCAATGAAAATATCTTCTACCCAATCTATTATGTCATCCAAACATTGAATAAATCCCAGATCAATTATATGACTATAGAGAAGGAGCTCCTAGCTGTCGTTTATGCCTTTGAAAAGTTTTGTTCATACCTGATTCTATAAAAAGTCATTTTCCATACAGATCGCCCTTCGATACCTAATAAACAAGAAAGATGCAAAACCAAGATTGATATGATGGATTATTTTACTGTAAGAATTCAGCATCGTAATCAAGGACACCAAAGGAACAGAAAATGACATTGTATTTCACCTCACTCGATTACCTCTTACCATCATCAAAGAAGATGATGATGCTAATATTGAAGTATATTTCCATGATGAGACATTATTTAGTGTCAAGACCCATCCTTGGTTCTCAGACATGGCCAACTATCTTGCCGCAATATTTCTCCATAATAAAATCTCATATCAGTAGTGGAAGAAGCTTTTATCAGATGTTAAGAACTACTTCTAGGATAAACGTCTGCTATTCAAGCGTTGTGCCAATGGACTTTTAAGATGTTGTATTCCAGAAGAAGAGATGCAGAATGTGATCGAAATGTGCCACACATTTCCAATTGGTGGGCATCGTGGACCTGAGCACACAATGGCTAAGATCCTACAAAGTGTATTTTTTTTGTCGTCATTGCATCATGATGCTAGGGGATTCTACCTTCAGTGTGATAGATATCAAATAACAGGGAACATTAGTAGAAGAAATGAGATTCCACAAAACCCCATTCTGGAAGTTGAAGTTTTTGACGTCTAGAGCATTGAATTTATGGGAACATTCTCCACATCACATGGTAGGAATTTCATTCTGGTTGTAGTAGATTGTGTCTCCAAGTGGGTTGAAGTTGGAGCCACAGCTCATGAAATAGCTAAGGTAGTTGTGAATTTTCTTAGTAAAAATGTGTTTACGCATTTTGGATTTCTGTGGATACTCATCAGGGATCGTGGAATGCACTTCTAAAATCAACCAGTGCGGAATATGCTCGAAATATATGGCATTCACTACAACATAGGAACTCCCTATCACCCAAAAACAATTGGGCAAGTTGAATTGTAAAATAGGGAGGTGAAGAAAATATTAGAAAAGACTGTAAACACAAGAAAAAGTGATTGGGTCCTAAAGTTTTATGATACATTATGGGCATACATAACTACGTATAAAACACCCATAGTCACCACCCCATTTATACTGGTTTACAGAAAACCCTATCATCTTCTGGTGGAGCTATAACATCATTCATTCTGGGTGATTAAAAAGATGAATCTGGATATAGAAAAGGATAGAGAGGAATAATTATTTCAATTAACCGTGTTAGAATAAATAAGAAAAGATGCGTATGAGAATGAGAGGATTTACAAGGAAAGAATGAAAAGGTGGAATGAACAAAAAATTACAAGATGTACCTTCATCCTAGGGAATAAGGTTTTGTTATTCAATTCAAGATTAACACTATTCCCATTAAAGATGAAGTCAATGTGGTCTAGTCCTTTTGAGGTTGTCCAAGTTTTTCCTTATGGGATGATTGAAATTTAACGAGATAGAGAACCACCATTCAAGGAGAATGGTCAAAGGTTGAAGATTTTTCTATAACCATTCCATGAAGGTTGTGTTATCAGCCTCAAGTTTCACTAAGCTTTTAAGGATTCAAGCTCTCTATTTTAAAGGAATTGTTGACTGGGAAGAAACCCAGGTTAGGAAATATTTGTATAAGTTAGAATAGGATCTTGGTAAAATAGTCTCGAATTTTCATGAGTAGGAAGCACATAAGGAATAAAAAAAAGGACAAAAACAGCTCATTACATGTCGTGTACACTAGTTACACGACGTGTCCCCTTTTACCCAAAAAATCATTTTATTTCCCTATACACGATGTGACTCACCTGTACACATCATGCATAGGGTTGGTTCTATTTTTAAAATCACAGGTCATGACCCGCAAGTCACGAACCGACCTTTCTTTTTCCCCAACCCCTTTTCTCCCTCGTCTTCCCCTCTCCCTCTTGACCGAACCAGCGCACCCTTCCCTCCTTCACTCCCACAAAATCACCCTCACCATCCCTCTTCCATTGTTTCACCCTCCCATCCCACTTTCCCTACCAGTATAGCTACCCTACTCTCCTCACGAGTGCTCTACACTTCTCCTACACACCACCCTCCTACATCCATGGCATGCACCTAGCGACCCCATCCTGAACCCTCTACCTCCTCTTCTACCTCCTCAGACTCCAAGAGCCAGCAACATCCAGCTACTAAGTTCCCACACACTATGTTTGATTCTCAGGATGACACCTCCTCCCCATCCACTGATGAGAACCTTCACCTACACCTAGTTCTCTACTTTATCAACCCATAGTATTGGGTTAACCTTCTCCACCTACAGGCCAAGCCGATATGCACCAACAAAACATTGGACTTGGACATGCTCGCCAAGCTAAATTTTTATGATAATGTCATGCACCTCCTTGAGACCTTACACATCGACAGCATTATATAAGTGTGTTAGGAGACATACTAAGAGTTATTCCTAGAATTAATGGCCACTTTAAAAATCATTGTGGACTACCTTCATTTCTATCTTTGTAGAAGTCCTCACCAGCTTGGTTTTGCTAAATTTGAAGTTGGACTCGGTATCTATACTAAGGAGTTCATAATTTTTTATATTTATCCCACACTACAGACCTGACCATCCCATGAGACTTCACTATGGCCCCTCATCACTGATGACCCCTAGTCACATCACAACCCTCGACTCATGAAGTTGACTCAACTACAGGGCTCAGCTTTGCACATCTTGCATAGAGACATGGCGCATGGATGGTTTCGTGCAGAGAAACCCATGGAAGCATTAGACAAATTGATGTTTTGATACTCGCAGCTGCTATGGGTGGGCCGCCCATCAACATGGATACCCAGTTCACTTCATACTCCAAGGTCCTAGCATAGAGGATGTAGGGAACACTCATGGGTGGATCTTTCATCACCAACCTATCCAAGCACCTTGGAATTTTTTATACCTCATAGCTCATCACCTTTATTAGACCACTCGATTTGATAGATCTTGTGATAATCCATAAGATAAAAATTGTTGGTGAAGGAGGATGACCGATATTTCTGGGCACCAGGCATCTAGGAGGTAGCACCTCATGAGCAGCCAGCCGGAATAGTAGCTATAGACCCACCCCAACCTCATCATACAACCACACCTACTCCATCCATACCCACCACCACCCCATCAACCATACCACCACTATACTTTCACAAACTCACCAAGATACAAGCCGATATCCAGTGCATTTGGTGAATCTGCACCAAATATTGACCCACCTCCATCTCTCGTACATTGAGAACACTACATTTACCCTTTCACCATATCCCACCCCAACTGCCCCTTCATCCTCTACCATTACCCCACCCCCTTTTGACCAGTCGGACCTCCCTCCCAATCTCACCAACAATATCATCCAGTAGGAGTTTCTGGAAAAGCAAGCCTGGAGGGGCAAGGGAGTTTCCATTGAGCCCATCCCTGAGGTACCATTCATAGATCCAGTTATCAGACCCATGGCCCTAGTACGGATCGATACTTCCCCACCATCCACCCCAACCCATCTCCCTACCTCTACTACCACACCATCCACTATATCCACCCATCCATCCTCTACTTCCGCTTCTACTAACACTAATGTGGTTGGCTAGTTATTCGAGACACCAGGCAGTGGGATGAAGCTCGAGGATATTTTTGGCACAGATCCCTAATCTGAATTTGATCTATATTTTGGGATTTTTGGGACTTTTTCATGTACTTGGTCTAGTTTTTGTTTCATCATTTTGTTTCCCACCTTTGTACGAACTTTGGATATTTATATACATGGGATTTAATTTTTTTATGTTCTATTGTGTTTTGATTTTCATGCCTTTTCTTTGTATCTTTAGCATGTCAATCTCCTCAGAATAATCTTCCATCCTTAATAGTTCAGTCCCACCAGTGATCTTAGAACAAATGGTACTCGAGCAAGTCATAGACATTTCCTGAAAGCTTCATGATATTTCACTCGAAATTCACCAACAGCAGCGGAAGCCACGACCAATGATTTTATTCTTACCACACCTCATCCATGCTTAAGCGGTTGTGCCTGAAGTGATTAAAATGCCAAAAATACCACACAAACTTGAGGAAACAACCTCTCGTAGTTGTAAGAGGTGAAGGAGAAACTAAGTCAGTGGACCTTATAATAACAATCTCAGTCCACCCATCTGGCTAAAGACGTTTAGTTAGTGCTTTATAGGAAACACCCATAGTTTATATCTTGTGTAGTTGAGTCATATTTTCCATGTATTTTTCATTTTCTTTTCATTTTTCATTTAACGTCTTTCATTAAGCTTCATTGTAAAATTGTCACAATTTGAATAAAATGAGTTTCACTATTTCACACTCGGTGTCCTGCCCTTTTGTTTTATCTGTTATTTATACATGTTTATCCCTGTGGACTGATGTTTGTACCTAGTGTAATATTTTCTTTTCTAACCACATTGTAGGTTCATTGGATTGAGTGCTACGACAGCTCCAAACACCCCCATGGCGTACCATTTTTTACCAGGGAGCTCTTTATTCCCTCTTATTTCAATTATATCATAAATTATATTTCCATTCCTTTAAAAAAAACTACATACCCACTCCCACCTATATTTCATTGAAATTGGGGACACTATCTCATTTTAAGTGTGGGGGGGTTTCTCACAATTTCACTAGTGATACACTTGAATTTTTTATTTTTCTCACTTTTCTAGGAGACATTTTTCAAAATAATAAGCATGATTTAAAATTGAAAATCATTATAACCTTATAAATAAAGATAAAGTTAAGTGTAAAAGTGTTAACAACCATTTTTACTCCTTATAATTGTTTAGAATTATTTCTAAGTTTAAAAAATTAATTCAAATTCAAAATTTTTGAAATTATAATTTATTGACCCACTAATTAAGATTTATGCCCATTGTGAATTCCAGTTTTTATTTGATTCTCACCACCCAAGAGGAATCTAAGCCTTCAATTTCATACTCTTATCTGAGTATATTTCTTGAGAGATGCCTGGGGCATGTAAACTGACTATAACTTGCATTGTAATCTTGTCAAAATGATGGCTGAACAAGTATAAATTTAAAATGATTGAGGTACTCTTTGATAAACATTTTCCCTAAGACCCACCTAACATGTATCCTTAATTTATCCCATAATTTCCATGAATGACCTATTAGAATGATGTTATTTCAATCCTATTTCCCTTCCTACCCTTCTCCTTATACAATGTTCAAGGTTACTTTTGAACAAGTGTGGGGGAGGCATTCAGACAGCACGGTATGCTTCCACTTTCATATATGTATGGTGTGCTCACTTGACTATGAGGTTGTGATCCATATACCTTTTGTTTCATTTCATTCATATTTTTTTCCTTTTCAAAATACAAAAAGAAAAGATAGAAAATTTGATATGGGTTATTTACTAGGAAGGTTAAAAATCACCATTTTCCAGACTGATGAATCCCTTAAAGGATTGTATGTGGTTAGGTGATGGATGTGAGATATATCCTAGGAAAAACTTTCAAAAAATAAAAATGTAAAAGAAAAATAAAGAAAAAGGAAAGGAATAGAATCATTTCTTATTGCACATACTTGTTATACATTTAGATGCAACCCAAGCTGGTGGAGTACGGATTTGACCAGCCAGAAGGAGGAACGTCATCACACTTGTCCTTTCACTTGTTTCATTGTACCACAGAGCTTAACCTCCTATTTGAGCCTGATTTTTTACATTTTACCTACCTACCCATAGTCGCAGAGTCATTAGAACCCAATTTCTTAAGACCTTAAGATTAATCTTATACTTCTGATTACATAGTGGAGATGATAGAACTGGTGCAAGCCTACAGTTAGGAACATGTACTCAGGGTATGAGCATACCTATACTTATATTTTTACCCTGAGTAATGATATAAAAGAATGGGAAGGTAAATTAAAATTGGGCATATAACTTAAGGAATAGAAAAAAATTTATAATTAAAAGAATAGAAGTTGTTTTGAAAATCTAGACTATGAGGCATGACTAAATTTCTATGTAGGAATAATTATAGAACTTGAACCTTTTTCTTCTTACACCTAAATTGAGTTTCATTGACATAATGAATATTTCTTACTTTATAAATTGCTTATCCTTTGTGAAGTCCTTTTTGAGAAGTATTTCTTGAGGACAAGCAGCTGTTCAAGTGTGGGGGATTTAATAAGACTAATTTATATATATATATATATTGTTGTCATTTATCCATTTTTTCATTAAAAATTCGATAATGCATATGGTATGTGTCTAATTTTGTAGGAATAAGATCTTCACAAGTTTCCAAGGAAGAAGGTCAAAAAAATTGCAAAAATGACAAAGTACACGCTGTGATGCCTCAGTTCACATCATGTACCTGAGGATTATAGCCTAACCCAAGTCATTAAGCCAAGATGTGACCATCCCACAAATCCAGAAGGAAAATCCTCTGCACATCATGTACAGCCCGACCACGTCATGATACCAGTCAAACTAGTTAGTGAGAAATATGCGAGGATCCCACACAAAATCTAGCTGGACATAGAGTACACATCGTGAACAACCGGAACATGTCTTGTACCTAATAAAACCTCTTAAATTCGTGAGAGACCTGTGTGCCACGCTGGAGATCCAAAATTTATGGAGAATGACCTGGATCAAGGATACACATAGTGTACCTACGGTACATGTCGTGACGAAAAACACCTATATAAGTAGTGGAGTGAAAGAGAATTTGACACACTTAGGGATGATCTCTTCTTCTCCCTCTCGATTACCTGCACATTCTTTCACCCTTTCCCTTTCCAAACTCTAAATTTATTCATGTTTTCACATTTTTATTAATTCAAGAGCCATGGAATTTCCATTCTTCAATGCTTACCAATTCCATGCTGCATTCCGGTTCAATTTTTCTTCTCCTCTTTCAAGTAAGTATTTTGTTTTTAATTACATTTTATATTCTGCATGTTTCATCCCCTTTTTCATCCCCAAACCCTTGCATGATTTCAGTTCAAGTAATTAATATGTCAAGAATACTCTATTTTGTTTATTTTTATCATTCCCTAATGAGTAGATAAATTCCTTAGGGGTAGGGATCAATCCCAATGTATCTAAAAAATTAAATACACCTTTAATCCTAAACTTGGAAAGTCTAATTGAATTATTAATTAGGATATAAACCAATAGTCCATACCATTTGTGCGAACGTCCCTAAACACGAGACATTTAATCAAAATACCCTATCCTAATTGGAGTATACTAAGCTATGACCACTAGCTTAGGAAACTTCCTTCCCTAAATAAGACAAACCTAATTCACCTAGGTTTTCACTATCTCCCGATCATGGAATAGTTACTTTCTAGGTAGAACTAGGAGACTAAGACCAAATTCAACTAGTGACCCCAGTTTTCTTCGCAGACTAAGACATAAGACCTTGCCAAGGATAAAATTAAGGTTCATCCTTCACCCAGATACTTGACTTTATCTCAACCCCTTCTTTATCATTTAAAGTCACCCTAGAAATATAAAATAGATCAAAACTCCCAAATAAAGACCTCTCGAAAGGACTCCTTTACGAGATTAGAAACCAGAATTCCCTAAATCAAATGATAGTCTCCCTGTGGATTCAACCTCGAACTCCCACATTACTACGCCTTTTTAGTTAGTGAAAGTTTGGAACAAATTCTAAATTCTAAATTTTACCCAACACCCAAAGGGAAGTAATGAATCCCTTTTAGGGGGTACCTTCAAACACACACCATGTAGCTGATACTACACGCTGTGTGTATCGGATTTTTTCAGAAATATGAGTTCTTCCTCCACTCATGCTAATCAAAATATGGATATCTCTCTAGTGCTCGGTTCACCTTGAAACACTATATTGAAGGTAATTTGTTTCCTCTAACACCAAATATATAGGATTTGGGCCAACAAACAGCTCAGAAAATGTGATCATAATCATTATTCATCATTTTCAAAGAACACAGATTCAACACCCACCATCATTCGATCCACTATTGCACCCACTGTCTTAACTCCTTTGATTAATCCCGATGTAAGATATCAAGTTTCATATTATTTCACCAAGAATCGAAGGTGCAATGATCAATTGTTCAAAGTTGGGGGAAGAATGAAGAATATGCACAAAGAATGTAAGAAATCAGGGAAGACAAATGAACAAGTAACAAACTAGAGGAATAAACCCCATCCATTGTTTATTTAAGACTTGATACATTCCCATAAAAATGATAAATGAATCAATAAAAATTATCTAGAACCAAACCCTGCAAATATTGTCTCATCCAGCAAGTACGGTCGATCTGCGGGATAATCTGTTCATGGATTAGTCATTGTTCATCATAGGAATCAAGAACGGGAAAAAAGAATCAAAATAATGCATCCTACTTAGATTTTGGATTGTTCGATGATGAATATTGTTCATCGTGTCATCACCATTGGCGAGATATACCAAGAATGGCATTCATCGATCTCTGATCCAATGTTCTGTCATCGCCTGCCAATAGGATTATCTAGATCTCTCTCTCCAAGGCCTCTATAGGATTCCAGGGTTATGATCCAAACATTATATCTTTTATGAAGGGGTTATTTAAAATAAACATATCACTGCATTGATGAAATAAAAATAAAATAAATTTTATCAATTTATTTTATTCATTTAAAACATCTGTGGTGAATTTCTACAATTGACCCGTACCGAGCAAAGTTAGGTCAAACCTAGGGTAAAGTCATTGTTCTGAATGCAACAGTGTCCTCAGATTTCTAATCTATGTACCCATTAATAATTTATTTCACTTCTTCAGGAAAACTATACACGCGTGCTATTTAATATTTTTAACATTTTTTAAACAATTGTTTCGGGTATAGAGGGCCTCAGAATTACACATCATCTCAGAGTCTGGTCTTGAATTTTATCCATATGATATTTAAAAATAATACAAAGAAAATTTGGGACATTACATTCTCCCCACCTTAGAGTTATACGTCCTTGAAAATCTAAAACAAGGGCTACTCAAAAATATGAGGATACTGAGCACAAATTTGAGCCTCTCACTCCTAAGTTCTCTCTTGGAGATTCATGTGCTATCATTAAACATGTACTAAAGGAATAGATATCCCATAAAGGATCATCTCCTACCGATCCTTGATCTCCACTGGGTACTCAACAAAAGTCACTCCATCCTCAATGTCCAGCTCACCCCAGTCAATAATGTGTGATAGGTCATGCACGTACCTCCTCAGTTACGGAACATGGAAGATGTCATGTACCCAGTCTAACTATGGGGGTAGAGCTAAGTGGTATTCCACCTCTCCAACTCTACACTGTATCTTAAAAGGACAGATAAGCCTTGGAGATAACTTGTTTCCCCATCCAAATCTTCGTAATCCATGTCAAGGTGAAATAAATATTAATACATATTAATTAAATAATCAAAAATATTAATAATAGTGTTCAAAATGAAAAAGGGATGTCAAATAATCAAATCTAGGTGCTTGTGTGGGTGAACAGATAGTCGGAAAATGGAAAAATGATGTCAAAAGGGGGCGTGTAAGAGTGGGAGTGGGGGGGTCTTGGCATGTCATTTCTTTTTTAGCACTAACAAATCTTATTTCTAGATTTTTTTAAAGTGTGAATTGTAGTAGTGATAAGACACCCATAATAATATGGGAAAATATAAGTATTAATTTATCAATTATAACTTAGGATTGGTAAAGACTATTCATCGACGTTATTGAAGTTGCCCAGTTATGATCCAAGTATCACTGAGAGGGGGGTGAATCAGTGATATTTTTTCATTTTATACTCCTTTATTTTTTAAACAACCTTCGCCTTCGGTTAAAGGTATTCTTCCCTACTGATCACGATCCAAACACACATCTACATAAACACAAGAATTTACAAGGTTCACTACTCAACAAGAGTAGCTACATCCTTGGTATGGTGTGGAAATAATACAATACCACACAATCTACTAGAAAATAACCATTTGGTCTGGAATACAATGAGTATGATATTCCCTAACACTCGTGTAGCACTATGAAAATAATCCAATAGTATGTGTGCTTCCTCTTAGCACAAATATGGTAATACAATGTTTTAGTGATTCTTGAAAAACATTCACAAATTTTATCTCTCAAAGCAATTCTTTACTTTTCTACCCAAAAGATGGTAAGAACTTATTTGCATACAACATACTATGTGTGCAGAAAATCCAATATTTCACACAACCTTTTGGGTGTCTGGAACTCAACTTTATTACCTTGCTCACAACATTTAACTTTTGTCGTGGAAGACCTCTTTCATGAAACTTCTTTCTTATTCATAAATCACTTCTTGCACACAACTCTAATTATTTAGCACAACTCCCTTTGCATACAATTCTTTTGCAATTCAGAGCTCTAGATTTCTCTAAGTGTCAATCTTGTTAAATGAGAGGGGGGGACCTCTTATTTATAGGCATCGCCAACCCCTGTGCGAAAAACCCTGATGCATGTGCAAAAACCTCTTCATGCGCATAAAACCCCATTTGACGTCGCATTAGGCATGTAAACCTCTTTTGTGCAGCCTCATATTTCACATGCATTCAAAATATTTCATGCACTTCATTCCTTTTCCATTTTTTAAAATTCTAATCCTGAAGCATGTCTTGCACGCAACATTCCAAACCACCTTCAAACTTGCATACAATTCTTTCCTTTTACATATTTTGATGTGCTGATCTTGGAACTCCACTTGCAAACAACATTTAGATTCATATTTAAACTTGCACACAACTTCCTTTTTCAAAAACATTTTTCTTCATTTTTCAAATCTTGAGCCCCAAAATTTTGGCAAACACTGGGAAATGGTGCCACCTTAAAATCTGTTTCAGCAAGAACACCAATTCTACTTCACTGTCATATAGATTAATCGACTCTAAGTTGATTTCATCATGAACCTTATCTATTGTGATATTTAATCATTGATCAAACACCTTTAGAATTTTCATATTTTACGGAAAGTACTGTGACTTCCCTATCTTCCAGCAACATCATTATTTCTAATAAAAATTGAATATGATTGGCATCACCTTTTCTCCCTCATTCCTTCATAAGGCTTGCATCAAAAGTTCTCCAAACAACTTGATATTTTTGAAATACAAATCAAAAAAACATCATCATATTCTCTAAGTCTTGGACAAAGTGAATTGATTTATCCTCTTTGAAAACAAAAGAAAACACTCTTTGAAAACAAACTTTTCTTAATTTCAAAAACCTTCTCCAGCCAACTTGGTCCCAACAGTTATTTTAGCACTGACCTTTATTAGTGTCTTCAGAATCACTTTTTAAGTGCTAATAAAATTCATTCTGATAGGTGATAAAACTCGATTTTTTAGTAGTGAACTCAAACCAAAGATTGATTGTATTAATTAATTATATTTCAAAATGATGGAAAATTCCTTTATGATTAGGTTACTTGTTAAAGAATTGTGGATAATTAATGCCTTATAACATTTCTTTAAAGTGAATAAAACCTTAAATAAATAAATCTGAAATTAAATTTGGGTTCTTCCTCAAATTCTCAAACTACAATCATATTTCACATTAAAAATTATAGAAGGGAATGTCATATCTAATTATTGAAATTAACATTGCATATCACTGTCTCCGTGGAGAATTATTTTGGTGGCTCATCATATTCCATGCCCTTAATTTATTACTCCTCTGATCCCTCCCCCCTCTTCACTTCCCTACCCATTATCATAACATGTATGATTATCTTCATAATAGGATTAATAATTACTAAAAATATAAATCCATTCCATACATATAGTTGAATGATGATACTTGGTGATTAATATGCCATCATCTTCCTTCCCAACCATATATTCGATTAACTCCGCCATTTGTTTTCTCCCTGGCAGTGGTATGTGAGTGTCGATCACCCAACCACCCTCTCTAGTGACCATTTCTATTCGTTCACATGGCTGGAGAATAGTACCAGATCTGTTGATCATGGATGCTCGATGAAGAAGAATCCTCATCCTTCCCTTACCAGCTTCATCCTCTCAATGATTAAAGGTGTAAATAATCATTCTTTTTACCCTTCTCTCTTTTGTACTTTCATTTGAAATTGTACTTAACCTAGATTTCCGCTAAAAGAGAGCTTTTTTTAAGCTACCCCTCTGAAGAATATACCAAAATTATTCTTCAACTTATGAATTTCCATATTTAAAAACTTTTATAACTTCACCAAGGATGATCTTCTTTAATACTTATTATTCGGAGTACCAAAAATATGATCAAACCATGATGATATCTTCTTTATACTTATTTTCTTGTATATACTAACACATTATTAAAATTCATCAATGATGACCCTATTTCTTATTTGTATTTGAAGACCAATTGAGGAATCATTCAAGGATGATAACTTCTTCATATGTGTGATCAAGAATTGATAGTACTCACTAATTCTCGTGTTATCCCCCATGAGAACTTGGTTCTCCATCAATTCCTTACATTATAAGAATGTATAAAATAAACAACGATTAAGTAAATATTGTGGATCTTCCTTACTTCTTAATGTGAATAGGAAGGTTGAGTTTTTTTCTCAATGAAGTTGGTCCAATTCCTCTAGTATTCATGATTACACATCTGAACATCTGTTCTGATTTATATTGGTGTAGAAGGGATCTCTTCACATTACATTATGATTTTTGTGGAGATTTTTTTCCTTATTAGCCTTCATGTATGATGCAATCTTAACCATCTTATGGATTTTTTCTTATTATATGGAAGAATATCAAATCGATGTTTTTCATAATGTCTGTAATTTTATCATATGATGGAGGTATTTTAACCTTAAAATCCTCCAGTGAAGATTGTGTACTAGTATAAAATGTATCCTTCTTTTATAAAGTCTAAATATGTATCTTCACAAAATTGGCCAAATGTACTTCTAATTCTATACATCTCATATTGTGGTTTTTTTTATCTTCAATCACAATCGCCTACTCTTTAAAAATATCCATTATTTATTCAAATTATTCTTCATGAAACTTAGTTTTTTTAACAAAAAATCATGTTCCGTGATCTTCTAGTATTTTACATCCAATTTCAAATCATTGAGATCGATAATATTTTTCAAGATTTCTTCAAGTTCACAAATCTTTTCATCTATAGTATTTTTGAATTAAAAATAAATAATATCAGTAATATTTATTAATGAATCTAATAATATTATTTATTACACATATATAGATAATAATATTAATTATTAATATGAATAAAAAATATTAATTATTTCTTTTGGTAAATAATTTTATAATAGTAAGGCACTTATTGAAAAAAAAGAACAGAACTCTATGAATGATAATAGTAAAGCACATACAACATGTATCATAAATATAATATCAATCTAATCTACGTATGTGGGCTGGATACTCTCCTATCCCACAGCCAGGAATATACTGAATGTGTATACACCGTGTCTATCTACATCTATCCTCTAGCATATGCTTCTCCTGTATATCATCATTAGTATCCATCTTCACATCCTCTTGTGTGACAGGTGGTGGATGTATAGTCTCACCACATGTAACATGTCCTGCCTCTAAGGGTAGTGGATGATGGCTAGAACTCTCACCAATATATGAATAAGATGGATGTTGTGTTGCGGATGTCTACAAATAAAGGTGTAATAAAGCATCCATATTAGACTAGTCAATGTCTATATCTGCCTCTAGCTATGACTGAGAAGCTAGAGGAGCATCTTTATGATCATGATGAACACCCTCCTCCTATACAAAATCAGCATACATAACAGGGTCATCACCCCTTGGTACATCTATATCAGTCTCATCATCCTCAGCATCATGTGGTGGATCAAAGAAAATTCCATGATAAATATCATCCATGGAAGGAATCAACTCTATCACAGATCTGTGAAAAATATGTCTGGTCAAATGTTCCTCCCTCTACTGGATCATAGATGTGAATGAGATAGCTGATACAAGCATCCTATGAAAGAAAATTCTACTGTTAAGTAATGTTAATAAAAATATATTCAACATTGAAAGGAATAACGATTACCAACTCATGAAATCCTCGCCTGTGTCATGTAAGAAATCTGACTGGGGACCTACAGTATCAGGACGTATAATCCAACTAATCCAATAAATGCATACATATTATCCCCACCCCTCGTAATCAGGACTCTTGTTATCTATCCCATAGATAAATATATGTGGAATGATATCTCCTCCAATAAAAGTCTCTTTTCCCTAACATCTTCAGGGAATGCTGTGAAGGTAACTGACTGGGCAGGTCAGGAATAGGTTGAAGGAATCTGAACTGCCACATAACTCTATTAGTCTAATGTCACTCAACAATATGAAAATGAATCAATAGAACCATGAAGGATCCGGTAACAAGCACCGCCGTATAATACTATGGAAGACTCTAGATGATATCATCAGTATATGGAATCCATGTAATCTGAAACAAAAAATGAATAATCAATTAATAGATGAAGATATGTACAGTAAAGAATAAATATTTAACAATATAAATAATAATAAATTACATCTTCTGGTTGAAGGCTATCCGGCATAAGTCTATAGAAATGGAAGTCATGTCTGGCGGTATCTGGATTCCGATGTGCTTCAATCCACCTATAGATAACATTATTATAGTTACATTTCATAATAGAAAGTTATACAATTAAGATAGACATTAGAAGGAAAGAATAACATACCATCGTCCATGTGGAACCTCTACTAAAATATTTGTAGTCAATGGCACATGAGAATGTGGAGCTAAGCAAGGGATGTGCTCTTATACCCACATCTATAGAAGAATAATGCATCATGTGATCCGTATCTTATCGATGTGACATGTGTTGCATATCACCCTGTATGTATATGTAAGACAAGAAGAACCCTAGCTATATCATCTTACCTATTCCAAATCCTCTAATAAAGGTAAATACATCATATGTATAAATTTAGTGGAGTTATCAATGAAAATCATGCACCGATCAGCCTCAGAATATAAGCACGTGAAAATCGCAGTATAGTGATCTCATCAACATTCTCTTCTAGATGTGTGAAGTGATGTTCTAACTAGGGCATGAGTAATCTACCACTAACGACGAACCCACCATCATCATGGACCTCTATTCCCAATAATCTATGAACAACCTCAAAACAATCTTCTCCGACTCAACCTATCACAATTGTACCGTCGATGGGGAGGCCCAACATAATAGACACATCCTGCAGTGTAATAGTCATCTCCCCTGTGTAAAATGGAACGTATGTGACTCTATCCTCCATCTATATATGAGCGCAACAGTGATATGATGATTGAAAATGGTGAATTCACACATCACTACACCATAGAACTCAACATGATGAAAATGGGGGATGATAGCGGGAGGTGGTGAAGTATGATGGAAATGATGAGATCTACATACACTCAAACGAGGCACATGACATCCCTCTAAAACCAGCTATGAAACCTGAGTAGCCTGGGATGTGAGCAATAGAGGACCTTCCATCTACAAAAATGATTTCATTGTTACTTTTTTTACATTTAATTCAATAAAAATTATAATTTTTTAAAACTACAAGAAAAACAAGGTAGACAAATATATATGGGTGGTGTTGTTGGTTTAGTTTATGAATTTCTTGTTTTATTAATCTATAATGAAGTTTAATTTATTCTATTTTTTTATATAAATCAATAGTGATGAGAAACCCGCATTAAACATGTAGATTCATGATATATTAATTTTTTGTATGCTTATTTTTTTAATAGTTATAGTATCATAAAATTATTTCTGATAGAATCTAGAAATGAAACAAAACAAAATTTAAATAGGTTAGAAATGGAGAAAGTTAGAAATAAAAGGATTCATTATTAAAATGTCCATATATAAAACAAAATATACACATTCATGATAAAATACACAGACTCAATCATGGATGATGAGAAATGAAGCTTTGTCTTGTCACTTGGGGACATCTCTTACGAGTGTGTCCTTCTACATGACAAATGGTGCATCATAGTCCCCTTCCTAGTTGTCGAGGACAATCCATCTCATTTCTAATTCGAGTAGACTTTGGTATTCCTTGGGAGCACAACCTAGTAGTATGAAGCCAATAATTTAAAAAACAACATAAATTGAAAAAAAAATTAAATGAAAACAAAACAAACTTACAAAACCTGGAAATATCAGGGAAGATAGTCAGATGATTAGCAGGAAATGGGATATAATGAAAGTCACCAATAGGCATCCAAGATGCACTATAATAGTTAACCAAAGTGATCATGTGATCCACCAGGTCAACATAGGGATCCCATGATATGTTTACTGATGCACAAACTACAACAACATGTGTATAAGGATATCTCAATGCCTGAAAGTTGTCGCAATCATAGTACATGTTATCCAACATGACCACAAGCACTCGACCACTGGTGCATGTAGCTCAGTCATAGCACTCTCTTACATTAAAGCTCCTCTTTTCCCAATCAAATGTTAGAACACTTCATCTTGAAGCCTCATATAGTATATAATCAATGTCACCTTGGAAATGTTGAGTAAAACGCATTCCATTTTCCATCCTATGATATACCTTTTGGGATCATTCAACAAAGTAGTGCACACATATATAAAATGTCTCTTGTACTAACCCTGTGATCAGAAGTTTTCGCACACCCTTGAGGACCCCATTTATGCACTCCACTATATTAGTGGTCATATAACCATATCTCTTATCACCATTATATGCTAATGACTATTTTTTCCTTTGAAATCTGCATTATATATTCATACACATCTTCATTAGCTCTTCGAATCTCTTGAAGACGTCGATCAACCCTTTTTTTGGGGGTCTCATATGTTGAAACCATAAGAGAATAATGTATTAAAAAGGATATTAAATTTTCTTTAAAAAAGTAAGTTTGGAAAAACATGTCCAACTTGAGGATCACCTTCTTTATTACCTCATCTCTAAAATTCTTATGCACATTACTTGCAATATGTCTAATGAAATATCGATGATAAGCATTCAGCTCTGTCTAAGAAACCCCATAACTATTTACAACCTCTATAATCACTTGATGATGATCAGATATCAGACACACTCCCTGGTTTTGTGTGATAAGAATGCATACACATACAAAAAACTAACTCCGTGATTCAAAATTATCATTTTCAAAATAGAAAATGCAAGTGGTAGAGGAGCATGATTACCATCCTATGTGGCAGTAATGAGTAGAACACATGTATACTTTCCATAAAAGAAATTTCTATTGACCTAAATGAATTTTTTACAATAGGGAAAAGCAGTGATGCATGGCCTGAATGCCCAAAAAATCCTATTGAACATCACCTTTGATCGATCAACTCAGTGATTGGGGGAAACATACTCAACAGTGTCCAAATGATAAATAACATGATTTTTGAGAGGTAACAATTCCATAATTTGTGGCAACATTGCATAAGATTCATCCCAATCACCAAAAACTTTTGCAATTGCTTTCTTTTTTTCATTCCAAGCTTTGTTTTAGGATATCTTATCGTTAAACAACTGTTGAATTCTTTCCTAAACAAGGGAAATGGGAATGTCCTAACATGTCCATATTATCTCTACAATAACAGTTGATATAAACTCTGCATCAAGTGAAGAGTGATCCTGTGACAAGCTTGGATGCACACAAGCGTGTGGGTCTTCTAATTTAGTAATATTCCAACATAAAAAAATTGTCATATATTTCCCTTAATCAGAATTTACATTTTGGCACATATTTTTCACATCGAATGAGATATTATGTCTTCTTCGACTCATCAACCACAAATGTGAAATATCGCTCTATGTGGTATTGTTTTATCACATTTTTCATGGCAAGTTTACTTTCAAACTCCTTCCCGGCAAAGATGGTGTTATCATTTGATGCAAATCTATTCCCTATAATGCCAAGGAATTCAGAAGCTAGTGTAATAACATATCAATCAAAATGTTGTTCACGCAACATTCCTTCAACTAAGGAATTCAATACTAAAGGATGATTACCACTAACCGATGGATGTCGTGGATGTTTGTCTCTCATAGGAACCTCAGAAGATTCATTCCCCACATCACCCTACCATAGATGCATGTCTCTCACAGGAACCTCGGAAGGTTCATTCCCCACATCACCCTCACCCACATCATCTCCTGATGCCTCGGCAGATAGTCCATCCTCAGATAAACTTTCATTCACTATATCAGTAGTACATAAAGGGTTGTCCCCTACATTTCCTTCCAAATTCTTATCATCTTCTTCATAATTTGGTTCTATCACAGGAGTCATATGAGAAGGAGGTGATGAATAAGAGTGTTGTGAAGGACTGACTTCTACAGAGCTCACAAAAACATGGTTATGTAGTAGTAGGTTGCACCACATCAATATCACAAATCACCACATACAATTCCATCAAAACATTACTACACTATTGCCTGAATAACAAAGATGCATCCATCCAATCCTCATTATCGACCAGAGGGTACTCGATGTGCCATAAACGTTCAGGATATTGAAGATGTCGATATGTTATTGAAGTGATTGATTGATCAGCTCTCAGTTTTTACCGACTATGAGTCTTATTGCGAACTTCATCCAATGTCAGACAACTATGAAGATTTGTCACTTTTGCAGGTGGAAAACTATAGCTAAAACCTTGCATGGTATAAATTACCTCACTGTTGCAATATATTTTCAAAGACGTTATTACCTAGAAAAAAATAATTAATAAAATATTATATATTACATGAAAATTTTAAATTATTTAAATTGGTTATTATTGAATAATTGACTTGATCTTGAGACTTTTTCTATGGATTGATTTATCACTATTGAGGTATAGTGATGATGATATTATTACCAAAGCAAATTTAATAAAACGTTATATATTTTTATACAACATCATCAAATGTTTCATAAATTTTAATTACTAATGAATAAATAACCACGACTTGATCTTGAGACTTACTATGGATTAGTTTATCATTATCTGATAACTAACCAAAACTTATGGGTGAGCTCCTGGAGTCTCTATTATCAAATATTTCAGCAACCTCTGGACTCATTTCAAATAGAAACACCTCTTGTCGAACGTCTCTTATGGAATGTCTGTTCTCAATCACCTCTTTGAGGACGCCTCTTATTGATCGCTTTTTAATTACAAATTTACTCACATACATGTGAGGGGATATAGGGGTATGAAATACATAACATTTTTTAAACGGACACGCAAGTCCTTACATACATAGTGAGGGATGACTCACAGGTCATCAATGCGGAAAAGAAAATGCAATTATTACAAATTATATAACCACATACACAAAAAAAAGACATGCAGTTTCAATTATGCATTGGTCGGTCATCTCAAGATCAGTCATCACACAATACTTTTAACATGTTTTTTGGAATATTTATTATGTTCTGCATATTATATAACTTTACCTATTACTAGATAAAATATATATTAAATATCTACACATGTTTTCCAAAAATTTGACTTTTCAATGTGTATGTATGTATATATATTACAATACTGAACACTTATGTTATTTTCAATTTTATAAAATTGTATATGTATATATAATATTTTCTTGTCATTCTACTACTTTCCAAAATATAAGTAAATATATTTTATACTTACTTGAAAGAATAATTATTTATACTTAATATAATTTAAATTTATTGATTAAAATTGTTATTAGTAGTAAATAAAAGTAATATAATTTACACTTACATAAAAACCATTAAAATAATATAAACTTATGTTATTTTCAATTTAATAAATTTACATATATATAATTTTTTGTCATTTTTCTACTTTCCAATATTTAATTAATTATATTTCATACTTTATTACTTCAAATAATAATTATTTACATTTAATATAATTTAAAATTATTATTTATAGAAAACTTTTTTTATACCATTAACAAAAATAATCTTCTATATATTTTTTTAATAAATTTAGATACTTAATATAACTAATATATTTTTAATAAATTATATAGCTGGTGTATAGAATATTATAATTTATATTTATATTACTTTAAAAATAACATATTTTATATACATATAAATCTATTCAAGCCGTCATTTAAATTAAAAATATATACATTTCTTAAAACAATTTTATTTCCTTAAATATAAATTACATTTTAGACACATCATATTTAAATTTCCTAAACATTCAATACGAATTATATCACACAACAAACAATAACTCATTCAGAAATTAAATCATACAAAAGACACTAATTTATACATTCATACATGCATCAATACATGATAAATAAATAAATCATATACACAGACACTAATTTCTACATCCATACAGTCATGCATCACATATTAAATAAATAAACCATACAAAAAAATAAATAAACACAACTAGACAATTAAAATTTTAAATAGAAAATTTACCTTCTTAAAAGGTGCAAATATATGTTGAGAAAGATTTTTTGCAGGACTTCGCAACAAAAACCAAAGGAGAGCAATGTGATTTGAGGGGGGGCTCCTTTTATAGATTTCAGCCAGGAGGATGCGTGAACCCCGTTCACGCATCCTTCATGAGCTTTGTGAAGGAAGCGTGAACGGGGCTCACGCTTCTCTAGTGGCAGAAAGAGAAGTGTGAACCCCGTTCACGCTTCTTCCTCGGATCAGAGAAGCGTGAACAGGGTCATGCTTCTTAGGTCCCATTTTTAAAATTATCGGGAACCCTATCCCTTTTATAAAAAAAATTAAAAACCCATTAAAAAACCCGATTGTGGGCAATGGGGTTGTGGAACCATTTTGGCAACATCATAAATTTATCTATCATGCTAGATTCCTTTGAAGTTCTCCTAGACTAATGGTTCAAGTGTGTGTTGTACAAGCATGCACACCTCCGTCTCTTCATCTTTGCGATAGTGTGTCGAATGATTTGGTGTGAGAGAAATGAAGTCGCCCATGGAGCTTATCCGCTGTAACTTACCTACATGCTTCATCGGAGCCTTATGGAAACTGGTAGTTGCTATCCAAGATGGTGCTCTTGAGAGTTTCATTCACTCGATGTGGGTGGAACTCTTATGCTTGAAGCAGTGATGCTCAGTGGTTTCCAAAGGGAGTTGGGTAGGATGGAATCCTCCAAGTCGAGGGTACAAGCTTAAAATATATGGTTTTGTGTGCAATAATGTCATGGTAGGGGTTGCAGTACGTGATGAGCAGGGATCAGTGATTATGGGTTTTACTGTGCATTTTGGGCATGGATCCTCTCTTTTTATTGAGGCTAAGGTTCTCTTTCTTAGCATGAATTTATGTTAATATAATGGAATCACTCTTGCGTGTATTGAATTAGATGTTGTTAACATTATGAAGTTTTTGAGAAATCTGGAGTCAGCCCATTGGTCAGTCTTGTACATTATTCGATCACTACTACAAAAATATCTTTTATCAACGCTCAAAATGGGCATTATCCATGCTATAAAATCGTTGGTGTGCAAAGTAGGGACAAAACTAGTTTCTTTTATCAGCGCTAGAAAAAAAAAACACTGATAAATGCTCGTTTTATCAATGTTTTTCTTAGTATTGATAAAAGAGACATTTATAAACGTTTTTTTAACACTTACAAAGGGCGAGTTTATAAGCGCTAATAAAAACATTGATAAAACTAGAAAAATATATTTTTCAAATTATTTAGATATTTCGCTCACCCCCCACCCCCAATCAGTTCTCGCCCCAGCCACCCCTCCTTCTCGTGCGTGACGCGCCCCTATCAGTGTTGTCTCACTCTTTGCTCACCCACACGTGCTTGGAGTCGAACACGAGACTTCCATGTGCAAAATGAACGCCCTTACCATTGTTCTATCTTGTTTTATTCTATATTTTGTAATATATTTATTTATTCATATATACTCACATACACATTTTTTAACCATATATTTATATCATTATTTTTAAATACATTTATATATATACACATGTCTATGTGTGTGTATAATATATTTATATTTATTTAAATATATTATATATTAATATTCATTTACATATACTAGAATATATACATAAATATATATATGTTTGTTAATACACACACGTATTTATATATAAACATCGTATATACATTTGTATAGGTATATACATATTCATACATTTTTGTAAGGTAAATAAAATAGACAATTTTTTTTTATTTTAAATAAAATGGATAATTATTTTTTATTTAGATATTTAAAAAGATGTTTTATATGTGGATGTGTTTAAATATTTATCTATACAATTAAATTTTTATATGTAAACATATACAAATATGTATATATATGTATATGCTTAATTGTAAATAAAACTACAATATGAAAAATGATAAAAATTTGAACTCTGTGATATTCATATGAATGTAATCCCAACGAATAAATTCAGTTATCACCAAAAAAAAGACAAGAGAAGTCTTATAAACGAAGCTGAAATTGCATTGAATGTTAAAAAATTAGGGTATCCCAACTAAAAACTAAGTTTGTAAGCCTACTTTTACCTTGTAAGCGGTTTGTTCGTGCCGATGTTATTTGGGTGGTCTTGATGAAGATGATCCTTTTCTTTGGACCCTATCTTTGACTTAATAAAATTTATTTTGATGTAAAAAAAAAGGAACCAACCCAAATGGTGCCCCCCTAGGCAACTAGGGGCAAATTAATGTACTGGACGCTTCAATTCACCGACTGAACTGGACACGATTGTGATACCGCGAGACGACTCACCATAAATAGTGAAGTCATTCATGAAGACTTCCATGCAGTGTTCACTGAATTCAGAAAAGATACTCATCATATACCTTTGGAATATTGCAGTAGCATTGCAAAAGCCAAAATACATTATTCTATATGCATATGTTCCAAATGGGCATGTGAAAGTAGTCTTTTCTTGGTCCTGAGGTGCGATTGAGATTTGAAAGTAGCCGGTGTATCCATCAAGAAAGCAATAGTGTGACTTTCCGGCTAATTGTTTCCGAAACCAGGACCTCCTCAGCTCACCACCACAGGTACAGCAGGGACCGAACTACTGAATTGCGCCCGCGTCTCCAGATTTTATTTCCTTTGTTCCCTTCCCCGGAAACTACCATGTACATATGAAGATCTTTTTGACCAACAATTGCCAAATCAAATTAGTTCTGAAATATCGCCACGCGTCCCTCGCATCACGCGGCGTTTTACCCTCCGTTCCGCTGCGACAACAAAACCACAGGCCGCGTAACGGTGTCCGCGTCATCACTGCCTTTGCACGTGGCGCTCATCCGGTCGCGACCGACAGCGGGTCGCCGGCGCACCTCTCTAAAATGCGCCGAGTCCTGCATCCTCTCTCTTGTACGCTAACTATATATATGCACACGCAAATCTCTCCTTCCTCCCTGTTTGTCTCTTTCTGTCGCTGATCAGTGCGCCGGGTCATCCACGGGCCGAGCCGAAGCTATAAGCGAAAGCTATGTAAGTTTCGCTTTAGTCAACCCTTCTCCAATTCTGCATTAGCTATCCGTATGAATCTGGTTATTCGGTGATCGGCAACGTATTTCTTAGGATTTTGGTTGTTTTATTGTGTTGTTCGATTCGTTTGATCTGGGAGTTGCGCCGTTGTTGTTAAATGTTGATTGCTTGACTGGATCCGATGGTCAGGCGTCCGTTTCTTTGCTTCTTATGTATTACTATTCGACGAAACGACTCCGATAACTTGAATTAGGGTTTCGGATTGGACGTTTTCATTTTCTCCGGCGTCAAATCTGATGAGACGCCGACCAACGGTGAGCGTTTTTCCTAATCAGATGGAGAAAAGCGCGTCCAAGATGCAGCCCAGCCGGATTTGTTGCTTGGCCTCGTTGTCCGCGCTTTTCTGGCTCCTCTTGCTGTATTTTCATTTTGCGGTGATCGGACGAAATACTGATAACGAGGTGGTGAAATTGCGACCTTCTGCCCCCACTTTTGAGCACGATCCATCTCAACGCCCTGCAATGATTCGTATGGTGCCTGCTCATGTTCATCAAGAACCCTCCCCGGCCAACCATCAGACACCTCATGTTCATCAAAATCCCTACCCTGCCAACCATCAGAAGGCAGACGATTTCCCTTTCACGGGAGCATTGAGAACCATGGAGAACGAGAGTGATCCTTGTGGTGGGAGGTATATTTATGTTCACGACCTTCCATCCCAGTTTAATGATGACATGCTCAAGAGATGCAGGAGCCTCAGCCGCTGGACTAACATGTGTAAATTCATAAGCAATGCAGGGCTCGGCCCCCCACTCAAGAACGTGGAGGGAGTTTTCTCTGACAAGGGATGGTACGCGACAAACCAGTTTGCAGTTGATGTCATTTTCAGTAATCGAATGAAGCAATACGACTGCTTAACCCATGATTCTTCGATTGCTGCAGCTGTTTTTGTTCCCTTTTATGCCGGTTTTGATATATCACGGTACCTCTGGGGGTACAATATATCCACAAGGGATGCGGCTTCATTGGATTTGGTTGATTGGCTCACGAAGCGACCTGAATGGAAAGTCATGAATGGGAAGGACCATTTTCTTGTGGCGGGGAGGATCACATGGGATTTTAGGAGACTGAGTGACGATGAATATGATTGGGGCAACAAGCTGCTCTTTTTACCAGCTGCGAAGAACATGTCCATGCTTGTTGTTGAGTCGAGCCCATGGAATGCTAATGATTTTGGCATCCCGTACCCGACGTATTTCCACCCGGCATCGGATGCCGAGATTTTCACTTGGCAAGATCGAATGAGGAGGCTAGAGAGGAAGTGGCTTTTTTCATTTGCGGGTGCCCCCCGCCCCGGCAACTTGAAGTCAATAAGGGGACAGATCATTGATCAGTGCAAAAACTCACCAGTTGGGAAGCTTTTAGAGTGTGACTTTGGGGAGAGCAAGTGTCATTCTCCGAGTAGCATAATGCAGATGTTTCAGAGCTCCCTCTTCTGCTTGCAACCCCAGGGCGATTCGTACACCCGAAGATCTGCTTTTGACTCGATGTTGGCTGGCTGCATCCCTGTGTTCTTCCATCCCGGTTCGGCCTATACCCAGTACACATGGCATCTTCCCAAGAACTTCTCAAAATACTCCCTGTTCATCCCAGAGGATGATATTCGGAAAAGGAATGTTAGCATCGAGGAACGGCTGAGGCAAATATCTCCCGAGCAGGTTGCATTAATGCGGGAGGAGGTTATCGGGCTCATTCCCCGGCTGATATATGCCGATCCTCGCTCGAAACTGGAGACTCTAAGGGATGCCTTTGATGTGGCGGTGCAGGCTGTCATCGACAAAGTCACGAAATTGAGGAGAGAAATCATTGAAGGCCGCCAGGATGAAAATTTTGTTGAAGAGAATAGCTGGAAGTATGCTCTGTTAGAAGAGGGGCAGCATGAGGTTGGGCCCCATGAATGGGACCCTTTCTTCTCGAAACCAAAAGACGCGAATGCGGATTCTGGCGCTTCTTCTGTCGAAGCAGCGAAAAATTCTTGGAAGAATGAGCAGCGAGGCCACTCGTGATGTTCACAGACTGAAATACCTCCAATGCTAGGACACGGCCACAAGCTTTTTGGTGGGATGCAGGTATATAAAGGGGCTTTTGGGAACTCTTTGTCTGATTTTTTTTTTTGAGGCTCCTGACCTTGATTGACCATGATCATAACATATTCTTTTTACATGATTTTTTGTATTTTGGTTATGAGTGTTTGTTTCACCTAGATAGGCCACACCTCTCATATATGTTTTATCATTATATTTTTTTGTTGTGTGGATTAAGGATGCTTGGGTATCCTTCACAGGCCTAAATCATATTCAAGTCTATTACTTCTTATTTTACATAATTACTTCTATCTGCTTAGATTATTTGGCCACCTTTGATGTAAAATGGGCCTGAGACCCACTCGACAGGCTTTGTGGGCCTGGGCTGTTTTTAGTGGGCCCTGAGCAGTGGAATGAGCCTAGCATGGGGCCCTGCAAAAGCATGTTTTAATTACAAAGAATGATAAAACAAAGAATTTGAGTCACCTACCTCTCACTTTCTAGATTTATCACATAATCTCAATTGAACACCGGTAAGATCGAGCATTACCACACTTCTTCCATTCCCCTAGGAAGGCTGCAATCAAACCTCAATAGGTTCAAATGGAAATCACTCAAGGTTTAAAAAAATTCTCCCGAAAAAAGAGTGAATAAAAAAGTAGAAAAATGAAGGTATTTGTGAAGAAAATCGTGCTGTTTAACCCTCTTTTATACTAGATCTTTACTACTGAATGAGAATCACATGACGTATCATAATCAAGGTGATATATTAAGATATCATTGAGCACGACATACTATCTTAATATAGGAGAATCACATGAGGTATCATAGAAATATGGCTTAGGAATGTGGAATACCATGTGATCCACATGCACATAATGAAATCATTGCATAGGATGGGTGATGTGCTTATTTTCCATGCAATTTTTTTAGTCTTTTAATAATGTTTTTTAATGTTTTTAATTGCTTTACCCAAATAATTAATTGATTTATTAAATCGTGGGTAATTTACATTTGAAGAAGTAATTTGGGGGAAAAAAGAAATGAACATGTTAAATTGAAGTTTATTTTTCCTTATGATTTTTTGTTGTAAGTATATAAGTTAATATTTTTAGGTAAAAAATGGCACCTCAGGTGTGGGAGGGGCATAGGTCACGCATAGGAAGGCACACCGGCACACGAGGCACCTCCGTGTGGCGGTGAGAGGAAAGCCTCGCCGGGGGGTCAGGCCCGACAACGGTGGGGGTCCTCTAACCCCTGTCCATCTTTGGTGACTCAAACTGATGTGGGATGTGCTTTTTCTATGCGACATTGTGCACTTACTCAAACGATGTCGTCTCATGCCAACACTCAAACACCTCCACTCAGACACTCATTGCTAGAGGTGTTAAACGGGGCAGAGCGGATTGACCCATGAGGCGGATCATGGAGGCTACAAATTTTATTAAGCGAGGCTTGATCCACAAAGAATGCAAGCTTAAAAAATAAAGGCCTGACCCCATTCATGCGAGACCCATAGACTAACGGGCTGGCCCGCAGGTTTAAAGAAAATAATATTTTATAACATTTTTTTTCTCAATGAAAGGGGATCGAAAGAGAATAAATGTTTGAGATTGAGATAAAATATTTAGTTTTAAATTAACAGCTACAACTCTAACAACAACAATAACAACCCTTAAAAAGTTATATATTTGATGGTTTATTTATGGTTGTATTATGTGAGTTTAAACTCGATATATTTTTTCCAACACTCGTGTTAATTTATTTTATTACATTATTTTATTTTATTTTTCAATCACAATTTTTTTTGTAGGCTATTTATAATTGCAGGCCAAACTAGACCTGCAAACACCCAACATGCTAGCCCGCGCAGGTTGCAGGTTTCACGAGTTGGATCAAATGCGGTCCGAAGTTTTGCAGGCCTAAATATTAAAAGCCATAAACAATATAAATCCACGGGCTAACAGATCAGTCTGTGGTCTTGCGGGGTTTTTGACAGGTATGCGCATTGCCACCTCTGCCACTTCCGATTGTCGGGTTGGTGCTGCAAGTGGCTGGAAGCACCATAAGTGTTGTTGCTGGAGCTTGGACTTGAGCCAATGAGCCACTGTATAGTTGGGATCACCATGGATATCATCTAAAAGCTCAGGTGACACTTGGGAAGGCCATAATAAATCAGATAAAGCCCTGCAAAAAATGGTGTTTGAAACGGATTTCACAACGTCATAGTGAGGTCGAGTCATGGTACACAGAGACTCCCATGGACTAAAATGATGATGGAAATGACCTGCTAGTCGTGGTCAAACGGAGAAGGTCGAGTTCAAAACTCCCATTAGAATGACTTGATGCCCATGTTGCATCTCGTGGTCGACATGCATGCATGAAGTAGAGGAGAATGAAACACTCGCCCTACTTTTTGGAAGCCATGGCTTATGGGGGGGGGGGGTGAGGACTTAAAACGGTCATGCCTATGCCGTGGTCACATTTTAAGAAGTCATTTTAAAGATAGAGGTACGAGCTAGGGTTTATGTGTGAAGCAGATAAAGATTAGGGCACCTTATCCCACACACACATGAGATACATTTTTAGGGAAGGTATAAAGGATGCCACGTCAGATCATGCAAAATTCAGGGGTGTTTATAAATGAAGATTCCAAATGTGGATAAAAATATTTGAAAAAGGAGGAAACTTTGACCAAATTCAAAGGGAGAAAAAGTTCATAAATTTAAAGAGATTTTGAGATTCAAAGGTCAGACCTTGGAAGATTTATTTAGGACTATATTGGGATGTAACTCCCAATTCCTTTATCTTTTTTCACTTTAATGGCACGGTCCTTACACTTTCATGGGTGGTATTCTTTTATAGGTCTATGATGATGATGGCACAAGACATCCCCTTAAGTTGCATGAAGACGAGAGTAGGACAATGAATCACGTGGAAAGAGAAGTTAACTTTTAAATCCATTATTTTTTAGCTCCCCTCATTTGTTTGAAAACCTGTTTTGAGCTTTAAAGGTAAATAACATGTCCACACTTAGAATTTGTGCTATTTTCTGATCTAGGAGACATAAGAGATTGATTAAGAATCCCATGATGTCATGTTTTAATTTTCAATGCTAATGAGATTGAATGAGTAAGATGGATAATTGAATGATTAGAGTGAAACATAGGTATTGATTTGACGAATCATGATTCAAGGAGGCTAGTGGATTCATGGAGATGAAATTTCCCTACCATTTTCATACTTTGAATTTTTGAAATTCATGCGGATTGATCCGTTACTGTTATTGCATGCCATGAGTGATTTTCTAATTTCATATGTTTCCCATTACCGAGAGGATTCTAGACCTAATATTTTATATTTCTATCTTAAGCATATTTTCCTGAAAACTCATAAGCAAGCATATAATATATAAGTAGGTAACTTGAGACATAATTATACTAAAATGGAATAACCGTGCGACCGACTTCCATACATGTCACTCTTACAAATAGAATAACCATACGATCGACTTCCACACCCAATGCATTGAAGGTCTATCACAGACTCACATGTTGTTAGTTTATCACAGAACTACCCTTCATTGGTTTATCACGTAATCATCCGTCAAATGTTCAAGTACCATTATATAATCACATCACATAAAAGCTTTCAATTATCAACATGTCACTATTAAAATTTTATCTCCACTCATAAAGAAACATTTCATGTTATTGAAATAATCAATCCATTTCCAAAACCCATTTTCAAAAACTAATACCCAAAAAAGGGGGAAAATGTTTTTTTTTTCTTTAAAAAAACACGAAGGCTTATAGAGGAAGCCAAATATCAATAATTGTCATAGCGGTGGAGAAGTTGTTGTCACCGTATACTTTTAAAAGGAACATTTCTTTTTTCATTTGTAAAGAAAGTCAAACATTCAACATAAAAAGATTCATTTTTGAAAACCTTTGAATGAAATTCAAACTCAAATGGGTTGTTTATACACCTCATAAAATGAGGTAGGTATATGACATTAAAATACGCCTCAACGAAAGGAGATTGAGACGAAGTTCCTTACCTTGAGTCTGATTCATCGTGTATGTCCTTTATCTTCATGAATAATAAATTTACGTTAATCATTTACTAGATTAAGAACAATTTTCAAGTTTATTATTCCTTTTATACCACTTATTACCATTTTATAACAATTAATTAATTATTCAAGTTCATGTTAGACATTTTGACGATATTCGGTACTTGAGTCCAAAATGAATTTGGTATGATGTCAATAGTCAAGGTGGTCATATGTCCATCATATTTATAATAATAGTCATGACATAATAATCAATTTTATATATCAATTATACTTTTAAATCCATTAATTAAACATGGATATGAAAAATGAACTACACTACAATCATGGAGAGATTAAGTTGTACGTACGCATGAGTAACGTTTTCATTTTTCAATGATCATTATGGAAAGAAGGTAAGTATCATTTTATCTTTATATAATAATCATAATATCATTAATATCATATTAATCATTTAAATATACCGACATATATCATCCATGTGATGTAGTGATGAAAAACGAATCACATCGCTTCGTGCAGATGATAGTTCACATGTACGCACGAATGATGTTATCATTTTTCCGTATATAGAAAGGTAAGAACATAAATGATATATTATCTTTTCATAATGATAAATATGTCCTAAATATCATATCTAAACTTTAATTCCATCATTATAACCAGTATTGAGAGACAGTGATGAAAATGAATTATATCGGTTCGTGAGGGAAGGGGAGGGACACTCTTGGAATTCTTCAAAATATTAAATTAATATAAATTAATTTTATATTCAAAATGGCTCCAAACTGATTTATTTCAAAGATAAGATGATTTTGGGTTAAAATCCATTCATACAATGAAAATTAGACTAGTTTTGACTATTTTTTAATCATTATCTTTTTGTTTTAACCCTTATTTAAACTTTTTAATTCTTATCACGACAACACGTGTTTTTATTCCTTAAGGGTTAATATTGTTACTATAAAATGAAAAACGAACCACAAATGGATCATTGATGATATTTTCAACATTATCCCAATTAGTTGGCCAAATTTTAGATTTTTTATGAATTTTATATCATTTAATAAAATATTATTTATTTAAAAATATCATTTATGTCAATTTTGACACTATTTATTACTTGTCTTTTTAAAAATATCACAACAACATGATATCTTTGAAAAAAATATTTTAAATCATTACTAACACGTCAAATTCATCTAGAAAATTCATGGATGACATTACTTATATCAAATTATATTTATTTTAATATTTTTAATAACATTTATTTGATATTTTTATTAATTAAATAATTACTGAATCATCATTATGCAAGCCTTTAATTTAATTATTTATTCCCTAAAAATTAAAAATAAATTACCATGATTAAGATAAATATTTTAGCATTCAAAATATTGTTTATAGTCAGACAGATCCCCTAAAAATCCCATATTAAAATTATTTCACTTGTTAAAAACAAAAGTATGACAAAATTGACTTTTCTTTGAATAAAATACTACAAATGGCTTAAAGTCATCCAAGTGGCTCTAAAAGCTTACAAAATCATCCCAAAGATGATTTTTTTGATAATCACTCATCCAATAAAATTAGAAAAAGTGTTAGGGTACTTTTCTATTATTTATAATATTATTTTTACCCTTAATTACTCGATTTACCCTTAACTGTAGTAATAAAAAAATACTAAAGTTACTATTCATATTGTCCAAAAATAAAAGGGACATATTTAATAAATTTAGACCTTATGATTCCAAATATGGAATCCATTTTTCAAAATTCAAAACAAAAAATTCGTTAAAATTAATTTAAAATTAATCCCGTTGACAAAACGAGAAAATAAATTTTAAAGGTGAAAATGTTCAAAAGTTTGAAATGTTTTTATATCCAAATTCAGTGTGAAATTTATTCCAATGATGTAAATTGGATTAATTGATATAAAATTTATCTAATTATACTTTAAAATCAATAAAATGGCACTATAAATTATTTAGATTAAAAAATTGTTTTCAATTAAAATTCAGTATTTTTCACTATTCATCAAAACATGAAACTTATTAGAAAAATGCCAAAAATTAAACCAAAGTAAAATTTGATATTCCACTTTCAAATAAGTTTATTATGTCAAATAGAATTTATAAAATTTTCAAAAACTAGAATTAAAACAAGTGCGCCATCAAAAGGTGACAAAACTGCATTTTAAAAAAAATACTTCTTTTATGCGTAAAATCCAACAAGAGTGATTTGTTTATTTATTGGTATAAAACACACTTGCGTATATTTAAATAGTTTTTCAGAAAAACATTTCCTTTTATTTTAAAAAGGGTCTTACATTCATTTATAATTAATTGGTCAAATAATTATATATACATGTGTAAACCATATTTTTATAATTTCCATTAATCATGTTCATACCTTTCATTCTAATAGTTAGGTTATAATGGTAACATTTAAATAATAATATTTAGTTGTTCGTTTAAGCCCGATGTGGTGTATCATGTACGATATTGAACATAATATGTATTTTTTAAAAACTTAGGATGTTAAATTATGTTTTTTGTCTCTATGGGGTGGAGAATATAGGTCCTTTTCAAGCTTATGGAAAGGATCATGCACTCATGGCGTGAGAGAAACTATACTTGAATTTGTACCTTGAGTGATGAGAGAAAAATTAATTGCAAGGTAAGTCACAACTGATGGTTCCAGGCACAACGGAAGCGTGTGGAGGTGGGTGATATATTAAAATTTATTTTAATAATCTTTTCCTAAAACCAAGAGCGATGATCTTTCACATCAAATTTATAATTAATTTATTTAATATTTGAAGAAATAAATACTTAGGCTTAGGAACTTTCTTCATTGGTGAATGTTGATCATCCGAAAAGACCCTTTTGGGTTACCTTTGTTATGCTGTGATGATCCAAGGATATAATCCCTCAGTGGTGGTGATCCATACATGCTCCTATGATCTCCGAGCAACACCACTTGATATCCGGGTGCTAGCGCGATGAGTCAAATGTCTTGCATTGTTCGTTCTTGATCGCTCGTTCTTCAACCTTGAAGAAATATCTCTTAAAATTCTCATTCTTGAGAGGGAGAGAGAATGAGTTGAGAGAGAATTCGCTGTGCGCAACAATTCTCTATTCTCAATTTTGAATACTCTACACAATAGACATAGCCGTCTATTTATAGAGATAGAATTTAAGTTAAAATATTCTTTAACTGCTTACTAGCCATTAAATAAAATTTATTATCATTAATAAAACCCATTCCACATAATAATAATTATATTATTACTATTTTGTGGTGCGTACCAACTTGCGCAATAAAAAATATTATGTAACGGTCTTGTTAATTAACATTTGTCACCCAACTTGGTCTTGGTCCGTTTGAACTCCTCCAACATTTATTGAACATCTGAATAAATATTTTATTCATAAATTAATTTTTTATTCACAATCTAGAGAATAAATATTTATTAAAATATTCAATAAATAAAATAAATATTTTATTCAAAAGTTGATTAATAAATATTTATTTAATTTATGCGATCAATATAACCTGAATAAAGTTATTCCTCGAACTTGAGATAATATTTATTCCATTAATTAAACTCAAATAGAATTTAATCGAGATCAATGGAAACACTTAGTGTGCGACCATCTAGGATTGTTTCTCATTGGCATTAGGAGAGTTTGCCTAAAATACAAGATTACTGTCAGCAATGGGTCAATGCACCCAAGAGAAAGAACTTAACATCACAATGTCGACAACCACACACGAACGCTCACTGTGTAATATAATCCCTTTTTCACAATATCTCATCAAGCATTGCACATCTGTGTCACCAATCTATATGCTCGATATGTCTTTCTTTGACTATTTGAAATAAACACGTCGTTACACTATGACCATGTAATTTAATGCGACGGTTCTATTCCAATCAAAGGGCCGAAATATCAGCTTCCATAAAGATGGAAGAGACAAATCTTTCCTCGAATTATTAATTAATGACATGACACTCATGATGCAACCAACATATACAACTTCTCCATGAACTGTTATCGTCATGGTTTATGAAATATATCTAAGTACGCGAGTTGTGACATGCATTAATAATAATCTTAAAGTCTAAGGACCATCACACACAGTCGTAGATAGGAATATCTGATGACACCAAAACATGAAGAATTCCTACTGGTGGACATGTTCTCATAATCTCCCATCTTGTAGATTACCAAGTGCTAACTTCATGAGAAGAAACTTCATCTTCTTACGAGTACTCGCACCTAACAGTCTATGTACTATGTGTCCCATCATAATATGCTATCCAATCACAAAACATTATTTTAGAATATCATCACAACACATTAAGGTTCTCATCATAGTGGGGAATTACTATGACATTGTCAATGTGATGTATACTCTACAACATTATTACATTAAATTCATGTAAAACAACAAACAATATGTAATAAGAAGATTTATTAATATTCAATACATTGAATATTTATATAATAAAAGTAAAAATAGTTGGTCCTATGACACAAACTCCAACAAAAACTTGACATATTTAATAATAATAAATTGAGATGCTTAAATTGAAGGAAGGAGAAGACCCATCAAATTCCAAAGGGAAAAAGTAAGATTCATGGATTGATCGGTTTCTTTTAAAAGTGTGAAGTTTGATTGATATTATATGTGATTCTTAAAAGTTTGATTTTATGATCGATAATTATTTCATTTTATTACTTTGAAATTTAAATATTGGTAGTATGAGTGCCTTTTGAGATTCTATGTTAAGATTCAATGCTTGAGGATAAGCATAAGTTCAAGTGTGGGGGTATTTGATGCCCTTATTTTTCATTCAATTTTTTTTAGAATTCTGATAATGAATTTTAATATTTTTTTTAATTATTTTATCCAAATAATCAATTGATTTATTAATTTGTGGGTAATTTACATTTTAATAATTAATTTAGGAAAAAATAAATGAACATGTTAAATTGAAGTTTTTTCTTATGATTTTTTGGTATAAGTTATACAAAGTATTTAATATTTTGAGGTAAAAAAATGGCCTAACACTTGGCCAACCCTCAACCCCCACAAGCAAGTCACATAGCCAGCCTTAGTGGTAGCTAACTAAGCCAGAGGGGAGGTCCATCTCTAGTGTCATAGAGGGCATAGTTCATGCATATCACATACAAGAAGGTACACTAGAACATGGGGCAACTCTGTGCGGCGATGAGAGGAAAGACTCACCGAGGGGCCAGGCCTGACCAAAATAGGGGTCCACCGACTCTTGTTTGTCTTTTCTGCCCAACTGAGGGAGAAAAATATCTTATCAATCAGTGGATTTGTTCCACATGAACTGATGTGGGATGCACTTTTCTCTACGACATTGTGCACTTTCTCAAATGACGCCGTCTCATGCTAGCATTCATGTGCATCTGCTCAAACACTCTTATTTCCACCTCTGCCACTTGTGATCATCGAGCCACCACTGTAAGTGGCCAGAACCACCATAACCACCACTATTAGAGCTCGGGATCAAGCCAACGAGTTTCTGCACAAATGGGATCACTATGGATATTATCTAGAATCTTAGGCGACACTTGGGGAAGGCCATAATAAATCAGATGAACCTTTCTATAAAATGGGGTCTGAAATGGCTTTCACAACACTGTAGTGTGGTCAGACCGTGGTACAAAAGGACTCCCATGGATTGAAACAATGATGGAAATGGCCTACTGTCCGTGTGGGATGCCACAGTGAGGTTGAAACATGTTCAATACACTACTACAAAAACATCTTTACGCAACACCACCCTTTATCAACGCTAAAAAATGCTGATAAAGGGGTACCTTTGTCAGTGCTAAAAAAGAGTTATTAAAATGACCCATTTATTAGTGCTTTTTTTAGCGCTGATAAAGGTACCTCCTTTATCAGTTCTTTTTTAGCACTGTTAAAGGGATCCCCTTTATCATTGCTTTTTTAGTAGTACTGATAAAGAGGGTCTTTATCAGCATTTTTTTACCAGCGCTGATAAAGAGTATATTTAAAAAAAAATATTTCATTAAAAATAATATATTAATATAAAAATATATTTATATTGATATAAATATAATATATATATATTTAATATGTTTTAGATAATACTAAATAGGTATTTACATATAATATATAAGATATTTAGTGAAAATGGATTATAAAATAATTAAAAAAAAAATAATTAATAAATTGTTAATTATTATTGAGTAATAGTCATTTAATAACAAATTGAAGATAAAAAAAATAAAAAAATTAATAAAAGATCTAAAATAAGTTGAAAACATAACTTGAACTTCAAATAACCATAACTTTTGATCCGGGTGTCTGTTTGAGCTCTACCACATATCAAATTGAAGCCCGTGATGAGCTCTACACACTAGTGATAGAGGGGAACCCTCTATCACATTTTTCATGGCCAAAAGTCTCAGAAGGCCTCCAAAACTGAGTTTTTAGTCAGGGTATCTCAATTTTTTAACATTCGATGGAATTTTAACCTCATTTAAGGGGGTCTTTTTTCCCATTTTCAGTATGGACTACATTTATTACCATGGATTACATTCAAATTGATATCATAGTTTTTAAATTTTATCATTTTTCAAAACGTACTGTTATTTATAATCAAATATATAATAATATATACATATTTTTTATATATTCTCACATAAAAATTTAATTTATAAATAAATAATTAAACATATTTACATACAAAATATATTTCTCAATATATAAACCTTATCTAAATAAAAAATAATATCCATTTTATTTAAAATACAAATGTATGAATATGTATATACACATATAATTAATGTATATATAATGTTTATATCTATATAAATATTTTTGTGTGTGTATTGAAAAACACACACATATATATATATATATGTATCTACATATTCTAATACATGTATATAATTATCAATATATAATATATGCAAATAAATATAAATATGTATAATTATATTTATAGATGAACACACATATATAAATATATATATATATATATGTATGTATGTATTTATAAACACACATACACACACATACACACAAAAAACATATTTTATATATGTATTCATATATATATATATATAAATAAATATATGAATATATATATATGGATAAAAAAATATAAAAAAATATATAGATATATCATAAGATAAAGAACAAAACAATATAAGCGAGTGGCAAAGGAATGAGATTATGTGGGGGAGGTATCAGGTTCAAAAATCACCAAATGGATATACCTAGTGATGTTAAAGGGGTGGGTGGGATTATTAGCGCTGTTAGGGGGGGGGGGGGAACTGATAAAAGGGGGGTTGGTCCACCCTCCGAATCTACAGAAAAAAAAATTCTTTTTAAAAATTTAATTTTTTGACTTTAATAATCATTTTTTAGCACTGATAAAAGGGACCCCTCTTTTAATAGTGCTTCGATTATCAATGATTTTTTAGTACCGTAAATGCCCTTTTTGCACATTTTTGAAGGCCATATTTGTAGTTGAGATATTTGGGCTATGCTGTAGCCAGCTAGGCCATGGCTGACAAGATAAGGTCGAGCTCGAAATGCCCATTAGGAGGGCTTGAAGCCCATGTTTCATATCATGGTTGACATGCATGCATGAAGCAAAGGATAATGAAACGCCCAACCCTATATTGTGGTATGTGAAGCTGTGTCTTACTTGGGAAGTGAGGATTTAAAACGTCCATGCTTACGTTATGGTCACTTTTTAAGAATCTATTTTAAAGATAAAGGTATGATATAGGGTTTATGCATGAAGTGGAGAAAGATCGGGCCACCTTATCCCATGAACATGCGAGATATATTTTCTAGGAAGGTATAAAGGATTCCACATCAGATCATGCAACAGTCAATGGAGTTTATAAATTAAGATTCAAAATGTGGATAAAAATATTTGAAAAAGGAGGAAACTTTGACCAAATTAAAAGGGAGAAAAAGTTCAAGAATTTGAATAAGATATTTTGAGAATCAAATTTAGGACCTTGGATGATTTATTTTAACTATAAACACATGCCATGATACTGCGGAAAAGGAATGAGAACTGGGAGGAGGCTATTATTTTAGTTTTTTTCTATTTTAATTTAGATTTTCTTTCTTATTTTACTTCATATGGATATTTTTAATTAAAGTTTCTCTTCATTATTCTCTCTCTCTCTCTCTCTCTTTATCGTGATCTCTTACACTCATGATGGTGAGTGTTAGTCCCGAGGCTTGGCCTAGGGGGAGGTTTTTGTAGTGTTCTCAAATTCTTGCACTTCAATTCTTTATGTCTTTATTCTATTTGTGGTGAGGAGAAGAGTAGTGCATAAGATGGGTGTGGCGATCTTCCACCACTCTTTTACAAGCCTCTCAAACTCATTCTATTTCTTAATTAAAATTAATTCCCTCTCTTTTATTGGACAAAAACATTCATACTGTGGAGTCAAGTGCATCCATCGGAAGAAATGACATATGATAAAGCTGGGTCTTGGATTTTGTCACACTCTTGATTGAGGTGTGTCATCAATCTTTACTATCAAAGGAGGTGAGGTGTTTGGGGTGTCAAAAAATCCTCCTAAGCATCACTACCACAAAAACAATTTTATGCAATTCCACCCTTTAACAACACTAAAAAAAGCACTGTTAAAAGTACTCTTTTATCAGTTTTTTTAGCACTGATAAAAGTACCACCTTTATCATCATTTTTTATCAGTGTTAAAAGGACCCCCTTTATCAGCGTTTTTTTAGTAGTGCTCATAAGGGGGTTTTTTATCAGCATTTTTTTACTAGCGTTGATAAAGGGTATATTTCAAAAAAAAATTTCATTAAAAATAATATATAAATATATAAATATATTTATATTGATATAAATATAATATATATATTTTAAATATGTTTCACATAAGGTAAATAGACATTTACACTTGATATATAATATATTGAGTGAAAATGGCTTATAAAATAATTTAAAAAATATTTTTAATTAATAATTAACTAATTATTATGGAGTAATATTCATTTAATAACAATTTAAAGATAAAAAAACCAAAAAATTAATAAAATATCTAAAATAAGTTGAAAACATAACTCAAACTTCAAACGACCATAACTTTTGATCTAGATGTCTGTTTGATCTCTACCCCATATCAAATCAAAGTTTCTGATGAGACCTACATCGTGGAGAGCCAGTGAAGCGATCATAGAGCTCAAGTAACATTTTCACCCCTATAAAGGCCTGAAAGAACTCTAAAACCGAGTTTTTAGTCAGGATACCCAATTTTTTTTAATATTCAACGACATTTCAGCCTTGTTTAAGGGGATATTTTTGCCCCTTTTAAGTAGGGACTGAATTTATTCCCAAGGATTACAATCATATTGATATTATGGATTTAAGATTTTATCCTTTTTAACAATGTATTGTTATTTATAATCAAATATATAACAATATATACATATTTTTTATATATTCACACATAAAAATTTAATCTTATAAATAAATAATCTAACATATTTACATATAAAATATATTTCTCAATATATAAGCCTTATCTAAATAAAAAATAATATCCATTTTATTTAAAATACAAATGTATAAATATTTATATACCTATACAATTAATATATATATATATATAATATTTATATATATATATTTGTGTGTGTATTGAAATATATATATATATATATATTTATCTATATATTCTAATACATGTATACAAATATTAATATATAATAAATATAAATAAATATAAACATGTATAATTATATTTACAGATGAACACACACATATAAATATATATATGTATGTATTTATAAACACACACACACACAACATATTTTATATATGTATTTAAATATATATATATATATATATAAATATATAGATAAAAAATGTAATGAAATATATATAAATATATAGATATATTATAAAATATATAAGAAAACAATATAGGTGGGTGGAAAAAGTTCTAGGGTATAAGGGGGAGGTCTCAGGTTCGAAACCCAGCAAAGGTAGGGGCACGCACATGGGTGAAACGAGTCTAGCGTTGTTAAAGGAGGGTGGGATTCCTAGAGCTATTAAAGGGGTGGAGGGGGGCTTCCTAGAACCGTTGAAGGGGGGAGGGGGGGGGGGGTCAAGTGTTGTTAAGGGGGGGGGGGGTGGGTGGGTCTACCCTCTGATTTCTAGATTTTTTTAGTTTTTTTCTTTTATCAGTGCTAAAAAAGCACTGATAAAGTACCATTTTATCAGTTATTTTTTTAGTACTGATAAAAGGGACCCCCTTTTAATAGCGCTTCGATTATCAACACTTTTTTAGTGCTGTAAATACCATTTTTGTGCACTTTTTAAGGCCATATCTGCAGTAGTGCATGCTAAATTTCACACTAAAAAATTAGGGATAGTAGTTCATGAATGAAATATTAAATATAATTCAGGCAAGATTAGTGGATAATGAAGGAACCTAAGTAACCAAACCTAGGACCAAGACCTTTGTTTCTAAGTACATTCATTCTGTCTGCATCTGCATCTGAATGTTTTATTTTCTATTTTTCATTCCACATTCTCAAACCCCCATTTTTACTTGCTTAAATAAAATATTAAAAACATAAAAATGTAATAAGTGAATAAGAATAGCGTGTGATCAAATGAAAAACTCCTCAATAGAGACGACCCTAGTCATCCACTATGCTGTATTGGGAAATAAGTTATTACTTTTACATCGCCCGATGATAGGCGTGTTAGTGACCATGAGAAAAATTGTAGGAATTAAAAATAATAATGTAGGGATCATAGGAATATGACACAAACATAATAATAATACATCATAAACATAATACAAGGCTTACTTCCCATACATCATAACATAGTGTTTATAGCACCCCCAGTTTCAGTTACTTGACCCTTTATTTATGTATTTTAAGTATATATAATGATTGGATTAATTTTTGAGAGGTATCTATGGGTTTTAACATTTTTTGGAGGATTTTATGGAGTTACACGATTTGATAATGGTTTGTAGAAACCATGAAACACCTCCAAGAAACTGTGAAAGACAAAATAATGGAAAGTGCACGGTTGACACATAGTTTGGCCAAACTGTGTGGGTGCTCAAGAGGAACCATGCAAGCCTACTATCATTTGGTATAATGGAAAATGCACGGTTGGAACATAGTTGGTCTAACCATGCTATCCAATTGTGTGGGGTGTTGGATTGAGAGAGTAGCAACCACATAGCTGGTGCATGATTTTCCAAAACGTGCAGCATATAGTTGGCCCTCTGAAATTTACAGATCTAACTCAATTTAGCAACTTAAACACTCAGTTTTTCCCTCATCCACCCATAACATGAAATAATTTTTCTCCCAAGTAATTAGAGACATTTCCCTTTGGCCTGGGAGCGATTCTTAGGTGAATCAAAGTGCATTGGAGGCTCAGATTCATCGGTAAGTGCTCGTTCTGGGATGTTCTTCTTAGATCCTTGATTCTTATCTCTATTGAAACCACAAATCTATTTTTTTTATCATTAGATATATATGTTATATGGATTTTTTATGATGAATTCTTATTAGATCTAATAAATGGAACATAGCTTGTGATCAGATCTAGAGATTCATTGTGCCGTTCTTTGATTTCACCAAAGTTTGTGAGGTAGGTGGATTCTCTCTTGATTCCACTTAATTAGAACTTAAAGTCTTAGATTGAAATAAATGTTTTTCTTGAAATGATTATGAAATTGATGTGTGATTATTTTTAGAAACAAATTTAGTGATGGTTTTGGGAAGTAGTGGAAATTGGACAGTTTGTGGAAAATCCTCTTTAATAATAATTTGAAAATGATGATTTTAAAATTTTAGAATTATTTTGATTCATGGGAAATGGTTTTTGAATTTTTTAAATAAATAATGGTTTTATGTGAGATGACTTGGCATGGGTTTTAGCATAAATGGTTGGTGTGGGTTCATTTGTATTAGACATGACCCTATGGAAGGGGTATGTGCCATTAGGGAACCTGGTATTGATTACATTATGATGACTTGGTATATTGATGAGATACTACTCATGAGTATGGATCTATCACCTGGGAATTCATGTGTGGACATGTGTATGTGTGTGAAATCATGGAATGGGTATGCCAAATGGAATGAGAAATGTTTTAAAGTATTATTTTATTTCTTTCCATGGATAACTATTTTGGATTTTATATAAACTATTTTAAATTGTTTTAAACTATTTTATATAAATGTTATAACAAGTTTTGTCTTAGTGGCATGAGTTAGGAAGTCATTGGGGGAAATCCTACCAATTTTATACCCACCCTCTTATTGGGAACTATTGTGCGTTTATAGATTTTGTTTATTGGGAAACAGGTAAAGGCAAGGTATCTCAGTTCTTTAGTGATGCTTCATGATTCTGTAGGCATGACTAGTTGAGAGGAGCTTGGAGCATGTTGGGTGTTACTAATGGATGTATTCGATTCCTTTGGGTTTTATTATCTTGATATGTTGTGGTTTGGTTAGGTTTTGTTTGAGTTGTATTTTGTACTCATGCACTATATAGAGGTTTGATTGTTATGGTTACCATGGTTTTGTTGTTTTATCTTCAAAGGTAAAATCATCCCTCAATTGTTTATGAAGCCCTTAGAATTTATTTCCAGCTTTTAGTGTCTTGGTGATTCCACCTAAGGTTAGTAACACCCACTACCTCTTCCCAAGCCAATGGGTGTGGGGCGAGATATTACAAATGATATCAGTTTATTTGATCCTTGATTATTAGTCTTGGTAAGTCTGAATATCCTTGGGATAGTAGAAAAGAGTAGGATTATCATAACTTGAACTATAAAGCATAAAAAGGTGTATCCAACCTATTTATGCTGAACTTAAAGTTACCAGGGATTTTGGGTACATGAGTGTTTTTTGAAACATCTAGGTGAGTGTTCACCTCATCATCATGGGTTTAACCGATGAGAGTTACATGAAATGCATTGGTAGTATGAATTCCCACTAGGACTAAATTATTCATTATTGAGTTAATGATTTATGAAAATGGTAAGATGTAATGATTTTTGAAAAGTGTTGAAAATGTTTTCCAATGTGATATTTTAAAAGGACTGATAATGGTATTTTAAAAATGGTTAAAATGGTTTATGGTGGATAAACATGATTTTGTAACTTGTTGAAAAGGTAATTAGAAGTAAATAAATCTTTAGTTGATAGAGAGTGAGACTAAATGGAGTTTGTTTTGGTTATAAAAAATGGCACCAAGTAGGCGCTGTAGAAACCAACCAGAAGAGGATACTAGGAATGTGGTTGGAACTAAGCCATTGGTGAACTAATAGTTGGTCTATAACATTGCCCAAGATTTTCAGGTCATGGATAGAGGGCACACAAAGGATGGACCAAGACAAGTGGATCATTCAGTTCACTTCTAAAAGCAGAATCCACCCATAATTAGGGGTGATTAAGAGCCGAAAAAAGAAGAAGTGTGGTTGAATATGATGAATCTAATCTTTGATTTCCTTAGCAAACCAAAAAAGCTAAAAGTGAAGTTGGAGATGTATATGATAGAGGATCTAGCATGCTAGTGGTGAGATTTAGCAGTTCATGCTAAATTAGACCAAGGCATGGCATGGGAGGATTTTGAAGATTTTTTCAATTTTTTTTATCCTCACACATTAAGAATTTCTAGAAAAATTGAATTATTCAGTTTGAAGAAGGAGAATATCTTATTAACAGAGTATATAGTTAAATTTTTGAATTTAGTCCACTTTTCACTAGAAATCACTACAAGGTCATCCTTAAAGGCACACATTTTTGAATCGGGTTTGAGGTCAGAAATTCTCTCAAATATTTTTGTAATTTTTATAATGGATTATAAAGAGATAGTAAATATATAGGTGGCGGAAAAAACATATATCTCATGAAATACAGTCAGAGGAAGCATGTTTATTCCTATAGGAATAGGCTGGAACTCAAATGCTAGAAACAAGTGGAGGAGGGACACCTATTCTGATGGGGGTAGTATATCTTAGAATCAGACTATGGGATTAGTCAAATTAACTCTTCAACCTAAGAGTAAGCCCAAACTTTTTTAGTGTGGTTCACTGGATCACATCAAACGATATTTTACAACACCATCTAGAGCATGTCACAATTGCAACAAGATGCGACATCTTCAACACTATTGTTGTAGTGCTCTAAGGTCGGGTGCTAGGGAAACATCTCATACTTCTTAAGCATCGTATTATTTGATGAGATGAGTGAAATAGAATAACTCTTGTTAGTATAATTGAGCAAGGTATGGTGATTCAAGGAACACCATGACTCCTTAACCAGTGCATCCTCAACAGGGTAATAAAGAGAAAAGTGCAGTGAGTAAGAAATTGTATGGAGCTGAGTAAGTGATCATGGATGAACAATCAGGACCTTCGAAAGAGAGAGGTAAAATTATTTTGAATTCTAACCTTATAAAATCTTTGTTTGATACAATAAATTACTATTAATTTATTTCTTCTCATGCTATTGATCTTCTAAGTTTACATGTTGGGATGATTCCCTCTATTTTGAAACTCTAAACAACTTTGGGATAACTTGAGTTTCGAGATTTGAAATGTGTATCATGTTTGATAACAATATATGGGAATGATTTGATACGAGATTTCTTGGTGACAGATATGGATTTATATGAATTGATTCTGGGAATAGATTAGCTGACAAACTTTGAGGCTCATATCGATTGTTATGCATGACAGGTGAGTTTCAAATCTTCTGATAGTGTTAGGAATATCTTTAAATGTGATTAGGTAGTGGATTCAAGAATACCATTACCCTTAGTACCAGTGTTTGGAAATATATCTTACTAGTTGACATAAATTTATTCAGCATCAGTAGATGAGATCGGGAATATAGATTTCCAACCATAGTGGACCAGTTCTTTAATATTTTTCTGATAATTTCTCAGGGTTTCCACCCCAAAGAGAAGTGGAGTTTATGATTGATCTCATATCAAGGATTAGTCCTATCTCACTTATGTCTTATTAGATGACACCAATCAAATTGAGGTAATTAAAGGATTAGTTGGAAGAGTTGGAAAGTAAAGGGTTCATCCGACCAATCACGTCTCCATGGGAAGAACCAGTTCTTTTTGTGAATAATGAATATGTAAATCTTAGGATTTGTGTAGATTATCATAAGCTTAATTAAGTTATGATAAATAATCAGTATCCTCTTACATGAATTGATGATCTATTCAATCAATTGAGGTGATCTTAGTGGTTTTCTAAGATTGGATTACGTTTGGGATATCACCAATTGCATGTTCATAAGGAGGATATTCCAAATACATCTTTCAAAAGAAGATATGGAAATTATGATTTTTTTGTTATGCATTTTGGTATTACAAATGCACCAACCATCTTTATGGAATTGATGAATCAGATATTTAAAAGGTATCTAAATTCATTTGTGGTGGTGTTTATGGTTGATATACTAGTGTATTCTAGAACAAAGGAATATCATGAACAACACTTGTCTATAGTGTTGGGTATCCTGTGGGAGCATCGTTTGTATTTCAAGTTATCAAAGTGTGATTTTTGGATATAAGAGGTATGTTTCCTTGTCCATGTAATTTCTAAAAAATGTTTTTATGTAGATTTTTAAAATATATAAGATGTTATATCTTGGAAACCTCTGAATAATATCTTTGAGATACATAGTTTCCTGGTCTTAGCAGGATACTATAGATGTTTTGTACATGAATTTTTACATTTGGCATCACTAATAACAACTTTGAAGAAGAAAGACATTCCTTTACAGTGGAATAAGGAATGTCAGAAATCCTTTCAAGAGATTAAGGTTAAACTTACATTAACACATATTCTCATGTTTCTAGAGTCTGTATAGGTCTATGTAGTCTATTATGATACATCGGGATCGAGGTTCGGATATGTTCTCATGAAATGGTATCACTTTGTTGCTTATGGCTCATGGAAGTAATGGTTTCATGAGAAGAACTACCCATTTTTTTTTGTAATTAGCTGTTTTAGTCTATAATTTGAATACTTGGAATCATTATCTTTTTGGTGCGAAATTATTGGTTTGTACATACCTAAGAGTTTAAAACACATTTTCTTAGAAAGTGATTTGAATCTAAGGAAAATAAGATGGATAGAATACCTTCAAATGTTTGAATTCGACTTGATGTATACACTGGGTAAAGGAAATTTGATGGTGGATTCATTAAGCAGGAATTCTTATAATCAGTTGGATAAAGAAGCTTTGGATAAGTATAAGCTAATGTCAGTTTTAACAAACATGTAGATGGATTGTACCAACCAGGGTGATGATGCTGTTTTCTTCCCAGTTTCATTTGTTCCTGATTTGGTTCATCATGTGAAAGAGGATCAGATATATTATTTTTAATGTGTTACTATGATTTCAAAACTCAATTGTGGGGAGACCATTGAGGGATGAAATATGGATGAGATTTTGGTTTTTTAGTTTAGAGATCAGATTTTGGTACATCTGGTTTGTTAGGAACAAATTATTAATGTTTAAAACCATTCAAAATGGGTTGTTCATCCAAGACTTCAAAATATGTATAGATTTATGAAATCATAGTTTTGGTCAGTTGTCATGAAAAGGGAAGCGACATAGCATGTTCCAAGATGCCTCACCTTTCAGTAGGTAAAGGTGAAACACTAACGACCAATGTCCATGTTGTGATCTTTACCAATTCCCATGTGGAAATGGGAGTATATAGTTATGGATTTTGTGACAAGTTTATCAATAATGATTAGGAAACATGATTCTATATGGGTAATTTTGGATCAACTCATGAATTTGGATCATTTTATCCCTATTCGTGAATCCCATACGGTGAATGACTTGTCCAAAATCTATATTTGATAAGTTGTAAAGTGGCATGGTGTTCCGGTTTCAATCGTATCAAATAGATACACAAAGTTTACATCTCATTTTTGGAAATCCTTACAACAATCCCTTGGGAATCAGTTCACTATGAGCACAACGTATCATCCTCAAATGAGTGGGAAATAATAAATGATAATACAAACATTAGAGGACATGCTTAGGGATTGTGTAATGAATTTTGGTGGCTCATGGGAGGATAAAATACTGTTAATGGGGTTCTCATGCAATAATAGTTACCAGGCCTCGATACATATGCATCATTTTGAAGCATTATATGGGTGTCCTTATTGTTCTCTACTTTGTTGGGTGGAAACAGGAAATACATCACTGGTTGGAAATAGCCTTGTGTAAGAGACAACATAAAAGATACAATTGATCAAAAAGATAATAGAGACGACTTAGAGTCATCATAAACAATATTCTTATCATCTTCAATGACCATTTTCCTTTGAGGTGAGTGATCATGTATTATTGAGAATCTCTCTAAGGCCTGGGCATCATCATTTTGGGAAGAAAGGCATGTTATATTCTTGATACATAGGTCCTTTTGAGATACTTGAATGAGTTGTTGAGGTGGGATATCAGTTGGAATTTCCTACAAGGTTTAGTTCTGAGCATAATGTGTTTCATGTATCTCAATTAAATAAGTATCAACTTGATCCTGACCATAACATTCAATGGGATCACGTTGAACTAGAGCTGGATTCTATGCTGATTCATGTGATAATACATATTATGGATATGTAAGAGAAAGTATTACATGGAAAAAGCATTGGTCTAGTGTGAGTTTTATGGAAACATGGTTAGATTTAGGAGGAAACATGGGAGCGTAAAAATGGAATGTTGTAATAGTGACCGAAACTCTTCCAAGATAACTCTACTTTTCTACTTTATAAGGACATAAATACTAATTATGGGAGGAATATATCAACCCCAGTTTTAGGTATTTGACCCTTTATTTATGTATTTTAAGTATATATAATTATTGGGTTAAGTTTTAGGAGGTTTTGGTGGGTTTTGACACTTATTGGAGGCTTTTCTGGAGGTGCACAGTTTGAGCACAGTTAGTAGAAACCATTCAAAAACTCTAGGAAACCATGAAAGGAAAAATAGTGGGTAGTGGGAAGACACACGATTGATGCATGGTTTTTCATAACCATGCAGGTTATCAGGAGGAACTGTGAAATCCTATTGTCATTTGGGATAGTGGCTAACACATAGTTAGTGCATAGTTTATCTAACCATGTGAGCTAACCATGTGAGTTGTTGTATTGAGATAGTAACAACCATACAGTTGCCACACATTTTACCAAAATGTGTAGCCCAACCAAGCGAATTATAATTGGACCTCTGAAATTTTTAGATCTAACTTGTTTTAGCTCCTTAAGTACTCGTTTTTCCTCTAATCTTCCCATAACACGAATTTTTTTCCCCTCAAGGTGTGAGATACATTTTTCTTTGGTACAAGAGAAATATTTAAGTGAATCAAAGTGAATTGGAGGCTCAGATTCATTAGTAAATGCTTTTTATGTGTCTTTCTTATTATACCCTTGATTCCTCTCTCTCTATCTCTCTCTTGGAACCATAGATCTATTCTGTTATGGTTAGATATATGTGTTATGGATTTTTTTGTGATGAATTATTGTTGTATCTAATGAATGAAACCTAGTTCATGATCAAATCTGGAGATTTATTATGCTGTTCTTTTTTTCCCCAAATTTTGTGAGGTAGGTGGATTCTCTTTAGATTCCAATTTATTAAAACTTGAAGGCTTAGATGGAAATAAATTTTTTTCTTAAAATTATTATGAAATTGACGTTTGATTCTTGTTGGAATAATCTTTAGTGATGATTTTGGGAAGTGGTGGAAATTAGATGGTTTTGTTGAAAATCATATTTGATAAAAATTTTAAAACGATGATTTCAATTTTTTTAATTGTTTTGATTCATGGGAAATGGTTTTTGAAATGTTTTAAAGAAATAAAGGTTTTATGTTAGATTACTTAGCATGGGTTTTTTCATACAGGGTTAGTGTGGGTTCATTTTCATTAGAAGTGACCCTATAGAAGGGGAGTGTGCCACTTGGGCACCTGGTATTGGTTACCTTGTTATGAATTGATAGATCAATGAGAGACCACTCATTAGTATGGAACTATCACCTAAAAATTCATGTGTGTACGTATGGGTGTGTGTGGAATCATGAAATGGGCATGAAAAATGGAATGAAAAATGTTTTAAAGGCTTGTTTTATTGATTTCCATGGAAAACTATTTTAGATTTGATATAAACTATTTTAAATTATTTTAAACTATTTTATATAAACGTGCTAACAAGTTTTGTCCTAGTGACATGATTTGGGAAGTCATTGGGGAAATCCTACTGAGTTTAGACTCACCCCCTACTTGGGCACTATTGTGTATCTATAGATGTCATCTATTAGGACACAAGTAAAGGAAAGGTATCTCAGTTCTTTAGTGATGCTTCATGATACCATGGGTATGGCTAGTTGATTTGGAGTTTGGAGAATTTTGGGAGTTACTTTTTCATATATTTGATTCCTTTGGGTTTTGTTGTATTTGGTTTTACTTATATGTTGTCTCTTGGTTTCCACTTTGTACTCTCATATGGTTGTGGTTTTGTTTGGTTTTGTTTGAGTTGTATTTTGTACCCATTCATCATATAGAGGTTTGATTGTTATGGTTATCATGGTTTGGTTATTTTATCTTTAAATACTAAATCATACCCCAATTATTTATGAACCCCTTGGAATTTATTTCCAGAATTTGCTGTGTTGAGGATTTCACCTAAGTACAATGAAACTCAACACCTCTTCCCTATCCAATGGGTGAGGGGAAGGATGTTAAAGTGTGCTAGACTCACTGCCTATACACTATAACAGTGTGCTTGGCTTACTTCCCCACCATACATAATATCTCCTAAGATATAATCTTTACCCAATGTATTGGAAGGATGTATAATTCCAGACCCACCCATCATATCATAATATGTTTAAAATAATTGTGTTCCACATGGAAAATAAATATTATAATAACCATACATAAATCAATAAGAATAACATGGATAACTCATGTTGAAAAAGAAATAGATTGCATAAATTTCATATACATCATTTCATAACATCATTCATGGAAAAAATATAGAGATATAGGTATATAACCATGATATAAAGGTGAGAGTTTTAAGATCATTCTATTGTCATAAAAGAAATAATACTTTGATGATAATTAAAGAAAATGATTCAGAAGATGAAGTGAGCAGAAATCTAGGGAAAACTTGTGAAAAGATCCTCTATAAAGTACTATCATTTTTAAAGTAAGAATAAATCACATTGAAATTAGGATAAGGATAGTAATAAGAAAATAAAAGGATGAATAAAAATTTCATGAAAAGATTCTAAAGAAAGATATAGGAAGAGAGTGAATTCTAAAGATATGAAGAAAGAATGTTTGCATGCAATGTTGTAATTAACACAAATGAGACATTTAAAAGAATAATATCCCAAAAGGATAGGGGAAATTATGAGATAAATATACATAGGTCATAATATAATAAGTAAAAGAGAAAATATAAGTGGGGAATATTTCAAAACTATAGAATTAGTGTGGAATATCCTTAAAAAATTTGTAAGGTATGACTTAAACATGAATGATTGAGATTACAATGAATATTTATCTAAATTCCTATAAAAGATCAATAATAAAATTAATATGATAATTGTATTGGAAAATTCATTCAAATATTCTAAAAGTGTATTAGACAAAGAGATAGAATACCAAATATGATAAATATAAATAGATATCCCCTTATCTCAAGAATCGTTTTGTTTTATCACACTTAAATCTTTTGTATAACCAAATTATGTTTATTACCATTAAAAATTATTACAATTAAAAATTATTTATCAACCTTTTTTTAAAGATAAAAGGCTTGAGGACATGTTTTTTTAAATTATTCTATTTTAATTTCAATATTTCAGTATTGGTATGCTATTTATCAATGAATTCACTATAAGAAAACTGCCGTTTAGTGGCAGTTTTTTCGCATCGGTTTTAAAAACCGTCGCTAAATGTGTTTCGGGCCGCCAACCGCCGCGAAAAAACCGCCGCAAAATGACATAATTTTTTTATATATTTTTTTAATTATTTTAGAGGATTAGCAGCAGTTTTTTAAAAAACCTCCGCGAAATAGCGGCGGTTTCGGTAAAACCGCCGCGAAATGAAAGGAAAAAATAAAAAAACACGAGGAACCCCGAAATCACTAAAATGACCATAACTTTTGATACGGGAGTCCGTTGGAGTGCCACGACCAGTCAAATAGAAGATCATGAAGAGATCTAGAGGCACATATAATCAAAACCATGAGACGGTCTAAGGTGCGAAGATATTAGAGTTATAAGAAAGTTGAAAAAAGTTCTCCAACTTCAAACGGCCATAACTTTCGCTCCGGGTGTCCGTTTGGGCTCTACCACATATCAAATCGAAGCCAACAAAGAGAGCTATGCACTAATTTGTCACGAGCAAGATTCTGTCAAATTTTTAACCCCAAAAACCCTTCTTAAGGCCTCCGAAACCCTATTTCCGTCACCGGTGTCCCGTCGAACTTGTCTTCAAACGGACCTAACTTTCGATCCGCATGTTAGTTCGGACTCCTCCACCTGCTAGATCATATCTCGTTCTATGAAATTTAGTTTGACAGGTCGCGGCACCCACATGCACTCCTGGATCATATTTTATGGACTTTTTAGTGGGTATCGGGTTTGTTATGTTTTTCAATGCCTCGTTTCTAGCACCCGTTCCCCGTCAGATTTTTTTTAAATGGTCGTAACTTCCGATCCGCCTGTCCATTCAGACTCTTTCACCTATCAGGTCGAAGATCGTTTCAGGATCTTTGATTTGACAGGTCGCGGATCTAAAACGGACTCTCGAATCATAAGTTATCTCCGTTAATGCGAGTTCAATGTTTTTGTCTCTTTATGACCGTTTTGACGAGTTTTAACGGTTGCTCCATTTATTACTGTTTATTTGGGTTTGCATGACTTGTTATCTTTATCAATGGTTTTTTGTGGGTTATTATGATGATTATGTTGAATTATTAAGGGGTTTTCCAGAGTTTTCATGAGTTTTCATGCGTTCTCATTCATTCTAATGCCTCATTCTTCATATGCTTCTCCATTCGTTTTCATGCGTTTTCATGATTTTTCATCCCTTATCACGTCTTTTCATACTTTTTCATGTGTTTCCTTTATTATTTATTATTTATTATTTATTATTTATAATATACTTTAATTTATTTATTATCTATTATTTGTAACTGATTATTTATTATTTATTATTTATTATTTATATTTATTTATTATTTATTATTTATATTTACTTATTATTAATCTTTTATTAGTAATTATTTATTATTACTAATAATAAAATATTAATAATAATAATAATATTTGTTACTGGTTATTTATTATTTATTATTTATATTTATTATTTATATTTATTATTTATATTTATTTATTATTTATGATTTATTATTATTTATATTTATTATTTATTATTAATTATTAATTATTAATTATTAATTATAATAAAATAATAATAATAATAATAATATTTGTTACTGGTTATTTATTATTTATTATTTATTATTTATATTTATTTATTATTAATATTTATTTATTATCTATTATTAATATTTATTTATTATTTATTATTTATTATTTATTATTTATATTTATTATTTATATTTATTATTTATATTTATTATTTATATTTATTATTTATTATTTATTATTTATATTTATTATTTATTATTTATTATTTATTATTTATTATTTATATTTATTTATTATTTATATTAATTATTTGTTACTTATTATTTATATTTACTTATTATTTATTATTTATATTTATTTATTATTTATTATTTATTATTTATTTATTATTTATTATTTATGTTTATTTATTATTTATTATTTATTATTTAGTATTTATTATTTATATTTATTTATTATTTATTATTTATATTTATTTATTATTTATCATTTATTATTTATATTTATTTATTATTTATTATTTATATTTATTTATTATTTATTATTTATATTTATTTATTATTTATTATTTATTATTTATATTTATTTATTATTTATATTTATTTATTATTTATTATTTATTATTTATTATTTATTATTTATATTTATTTATTATTTATTATTTATATTTATTTATTATTTATTATTTATATTTATTTATTATTTATTATTTATATTTATTTATTATTTATTATTTATTTATTATTTATTATTTATTATTTATTATTTATATTTATTTAATATTTAATATTTAATATTTAATATTTATATTTATTTATTATTTATTATTTATATTTATTTATTATTTATTATTTATTATTTTTTATTTATTTATTATTTATTATTTATTATTTATTATTTATTATTTATTATTTATTATTTATTATTTAGTATTTATTATTTATTATTTATATTTATTAATTATTAATTATTTATATTTATTAATTATTTAATATTTAATATTTATATTTATTTATTATTTATTATTTATTATTTATTATTTATTATTTATTATTATTGAGTTTATATCTATTATTTATGTATTATTTGTTTTTTCAATTAATATATATATATAAGTATATTAAATTCTGTTTATTAACCACATGACAAGCTTGCTGGAGTGGTAAAGTCTTTGGAAAACATGCAAGAGGTTAGGGGTTCAAATCTCACCGTGTTTCCCGACGCACCATTTCGCGACAGTTTTTCAAAACCGCCGCTAAATCGTGATTTTGTCGTAGTGATTCCATGAATTCCATTATCTCTAGAAGCATACAAATGAATAAAAATTACATATACATATACATACATAGGTATATACATACATACATACATACATACATACAAATATATATATATATGTTATATAAGCTACACTAACTAGTCATGAAAGTTGTGATAAATAAAGAAAGACAATATCCTTGTAGGTGGTAGAACTTTCATGTAAGGATGAGTCAAAAGAGAGAAAGATATTATATATATATATATATATTAGTTTATATAAAGTATCTAGTAGTATAATAACATTAATATCATGTTTATATATTGATTAATTAATTTACAGAGGATTGGTTTAAATAATGTAAATGAGAATATAAGAATAGAAGAAGAAAAATGAATAGAGATAAAGGATTCTTACCCCATCCTTGAAGATCACTCCTTTTCCCAGGGATTACTACCTCGAAATCTTAGAGTGGAGTGAGATCAAAATGTCTCTAAGACCATTAAGAGGACTAATATGGTAAATTTAGGAAGATATTGGAAAATGAGATGCTTTTTTGGAAGTGATTTACAAATGTGGTGAGAGGAGGAATTTATATTTAGGGGGAAGAGGTATTTTGAGTTAAAATACTGAATACAAATTTAACTAATGACCAAGAATTGCAACAATGGCCTTCTATATGACAAGAAATTTTATACCATTTCTTTTTGGCCTAATCTAAGTCATTATTACATGATGGATGATATTTTTTCATGATGATGTCATTGTGACATCATTATTGCATCATTTTTACCCATTTATAAATTTATTTTATTAATTATTTATGAAAAATATTAAAATTTTATGATAAATTAATTTTGAAATCCTGATTCCAAATATGGAACTTATTTTATAAAAATAAAATTTTATATATGAGAAAATCAATTTTTAAAAAATCCCACAATACGTTGAAATTCAAGTTTTTATTGTATAAAATATATCTTAACCATCTAAAAATATTATTTTAGGATTAATAAATTTATTGATATATTTTAGAAATAAAATGTAACATTTTTAAAAAATTTATTTAACTAAAATAACATTTTATGTTTTAGAAAATATCATTGCATGTATTTCATAATGTATTTTATTATTAATCAAAAAAATTCATCCATTTTAGAAAATTCTCAAAAAAACACTACTGACTAATTTTAACTTGTTGATTCCAAATTCACAATCCATTTCATCAAAATAAATTTCTAAATTTTATAAATTCAATATTTTAGTTAAATTTTAAAATAAAAAGGCTTTATAATTAAATATAAAACACATCATCAAAGTAAGTACTTTATTTGTGTTAAATGAATTTAAACATTACATTTACCACTTTATAAAATTTTATTTATGATATTTTGATATTCATATATTGGTTTTTATTAAATTATATAGTTATTTAAATATTTACTTATAACAACCACCTAACTATTCTAATGATCATGTTGCTATTCTAATGATCATATCTCCAATGGTCACATTGCCTTTCACTACCTTATATATACCCATTAAATCCTATAAATCTCATCAACTTAGTTTTTTTCTCAAGGATCTATAAATTTCATTTATAAAGTTCCTACCTCATTTAAAATCATTTACTTTCTTATTATAGTGGTGTTTGTGACTAAAATATTTATGGGATACCATGACCCTATGAATTTTCGAATTCTAGTGATGTTGTTTACTTCTATTTATTATCCCATTGTACCAGTATTAGTCTCATGGAATATATTTATCCATAATATATAATGTTATATATTGAATAAATAGAATAATGTTATTTTTTACAAGGTGCATGCCATTTATTTATACTATACCTTATACTATGCTTTATAAATAAAATATATCAAAGTATAACATATATATGCTATGGAAGAAAATTTCTTATAAAAAATTCTAGGCTATTACATCCCCCCATAAATAAATTGCATCCTCACAATTTTAACATATTAATAAAAATATATTAATGTTTACACCTATGTTCTATAATAATTAAAACTAAATTCATCATAATTTCATGATACACCTTAGTATAAATAAAGTTGAAATTCTAACTCTATATGTTCATACTAGTTATGCTTGATCTATTTCTATATAACTAAAGGTTATATACATAAGTTTTATTATCCTATGTTTCTACATCCTAATTCCCCAAAATAACTAAACTCTTCTTTGATACCAAATGTGATACCCTCATAACAACACTTCCAGATCTAGTGAAAGACATACATACTTTTTATACATAACAAGAATATTTATTACATTCAAATATTCCAAAAATAAAAAGTTTAGTGTCTTTAGTAAATAAGTACATATTATACAATAAAATTATATAAATCCATAAAACATTAATCAAATACTTCAAAATATATCTACTATAATTTGATTAAACCCTTTTTAATATATATGATTACCTAGGGACATGCATCAAAGAAAAGGTGAGATGAAAGCCTAATAGTGGGAAAGAAATGGAAACAATAGAAAAATAATCAAGGTGATATATCAAGATATCATAGAGTATGAAATAAGATCATAAAATTGGTGAATCATAATCCATATCATATGAATATCGCATAAGAATATGGATTACTATGCATATTATGAAATCATAACATTGGATAACATAAGAAAAATTATAGGTGTAAAACACTACATATTTTGTGGTGTGTTTTTGATATATATATTTTTTCAAATATTGTATATTTCATTGAATTATGGATGTTAGAGGTGTTTTTGAGGGATTAGGGTCATGTTTTGGGAGAATAGACCAGTACCAGGGCTTTTTTCGTGGTGAATGAAGCTAACATGTTCATGACGGTTTGGTATAGAGTACTTGGTGTAACCCTCAAGTGAGGGGGCATTTTTGTGAGGTCCATCATGTGGTCAATGACCCTGGAGAGAGTACCCAGTGGCCACTGGGTACTCAGTGTGTAGCTAGCTGGTACCCAGTGGACACCTACTATGTTTTTTTAATTTTATTTATTTAAAACATAAATGAAGCATTCTCTTTCATTTCCTATGGCCAACTGATTGACCCCCTACCCTCTCCCTCTGATTTCTATCTTTCAAGAGATATATTATCCTTATTACCTACCAGATTCAATTTTTATTTATATTGGGTGGTAACTAAAGGTAATTCTATCACTCCTCTTAAATCTATTCCATGTTTCTTCCACTAATTCAGCATGTTCCACCGTTTATGACACAAATTTTTTCCCTTCAAATTTTATGATTCCTAATGATTAAAGCTGAATCAATCATAGATATTCATCAAGAAGGATTATACTGAACTAATAAAAGTGGTTCCTAACCATTCTTGATGGTTTATGTGTGTTTTATGTAACATGTGATATGGAGTCTCACCATTTGTGTATGATTAACCAAAAATTAAATTGATTTTATTTCCCCTCAACCCATATGAGTTGGGTAAGGATGTATAGGGCCACTATGGACCCTTTATTCATTTTTATTTGGCTCATTTTCCATAAATGGTTGTGGGATTGAACCAAAATATATAGACCTTATACTTAGGATACCTTTGGGGGATTCCTTGAATTATGTTATGGCATAAAAGACCTCGATTAGGCTCCCTTAGCCTCCTTAGATAAATGAGAAGTGTGCAATTGAGAGAGGCCAACACGAGGCATGACCCATATAAAACTTGTGAGTTATCTTATGGACTTTTGGATAGTTAAATTGGTATTTGTGGTGAGTGTTCCTCCCCCAATAACTTGTATATATATGAGTATGTTTATATTGGTTTGATCTTGGAAATATGTTGGAAGTGTGAGGACCCACTTGGATTAGACTTAATTTGTGTTGGAATCTATGGAAACTCTCAGAAAAATTGCTTATATTATATTGCTTCAACTATTTATTATACTATATTATAGTTGAGGTTATATTGTGGGATTATTTCCCTATCTATTTGTTATTTCCTTTGGTAAGGGATGATATACACTATATGATTCCATTACTTTTATTTTGGAAGAAATTCCAATTGGTGTTATGTTTTTTATGATGAGGGATGAAATTCCAATTATATGATATGCTCATAAATAGTATTACATGGTCGTGGAAATGGGATGTAATGTCCAACATGCCTTATAACATAATGCCCATGTGGCCCTGATATTGATAGAGATGGGATGCTATTCTTGAGTATTTTCTATTACCCTTGGAAGTGGGATGTACTACCCATGGTGTGATGATTACAAGGAAGGGTATGAGATGATCATATGTAAATGGTTGTTTATGGGACATAATTCTCTCTCTTATGATGTGACCTAGCACTAGGGACTCTTTTCCCTCTTATGATAATGGCTATGACTAGGGATGTTATGCCCTCTTTTGATGATTATGTCAGTATATGATGCCCAGTTGATATTCTTGTGATATGTTAAGAGAAACACTAGAATTTACTAAAGTGGGTATAGTAACACCTATGTGTCTATGTATTACCCCTGAATGTGACATATTTATTATTTCTACTAATGCATGTTATTACATACAAGCATGTCACACTATACATGCACTTATATTTACTAGAATTACTTAGGGTTACCATTGGTGGTGGCCTTTTAAGTTGTACTCACACTCTAATTAGGAACCCTAGTACCCAATAAAACTTCATGTATATATACACAAGTAAGGGAAAGGGCCTAACATTAGATGGATGTGCAGGTGGAGTCTAGATATGGGATCAAGTAGGGACTTGAGGCCTAATTTTTCTATTGTATTCTTCACTTGGTTATCTTGTATATCCAGTACATGGTTGGTCTATAGGTGACCTTAATTTTGATGTATTCCATGCAAAATCATAATACATATCATTTTTTTGTAACATAGTTTATGTTATTTACTTTCCATTGAATCATACTTGTGATTTACCCTTTATTACACCTTATTATTATAATGACTATTATATATTTATTTTAAAAAGATTTATGGAAATATACACCAAAGTTAGTATATACACCCCATTTTTTTAATAAGCCCTCACTACTATTCGACAACCTCTAGAGTATAGAGGGGCACACTTGAGGTATGTGGCACCTAGTTTGGTAACAGTGGAAGTGATCTGGATGAGGAAATTACAAAGTGGTATCACAACCTTGTTTTTTTTACTTTTTTCTTACTATTTGAGGTATGATAAATATTAGAAAGTTTGTGGTTAGAATATGAGATGGACTTTATGTTTGGGAGTGGGTAACCCATGTGTTGGGAAAGTAGTGGTTACTAGGGAAAATATTGTTTTTTAGTTTTTGATGTTACAATTTCATGTTTTTCAAGAATATGATATGTGATTTATTGATTTATGGTTTTGTTCTTGGCTCTATGTGCCAAGAGGCTAACAATCATGCATCATTATAGACATGTGCTCGATTTTTGTTAAGCACCTTGACTATGAGATGGGGTTCAGTTTTTTAAGGTGATAACACCAAATTATATAAAATTTACTAATATAAATTGATGATTTCATTATAATTAACCAATTTATAATTATGTTATATTGTTACTAATTGATAATGTCAATCCTATATGTATCTTGATTCTTGCCTATAGAGTGGGTAGTTAGGGCTAGAGAGAGTGCCTGAGGTGATTGTAGACCTGTAGTATGCTAGGGTGTGTGTATAATGTAGCTGTATTATCTACCTATTATCAATTATCCTATATATTACATAAATAACCACTATAAATGCAATTATGAGTAATTTATTTGGCATTGAAGAAGAATAAAACCCTGACAGTTGCCTATTGAGCACTAAGAGGGCGGGGATGAACATGCCCCACCTGTTGTTAATCCAATGGATCCAATTTCACATATACCTCCCATTGACTAGTAGATCCATGAGATTCCACTTGATTTGATTCATTCTATGGGGTGTAGAGATCTGATAGTTACAACTTTTATGTCAGATCTAACTAAAGAGTTTCATCTATAACATACACCTCTATTTTATAGAGAGTTTTGACCTTAGGCTATATAGTTCTGGGTTGAGTTGATACAAAATATCTTTGACCATCTTGAGATCTCACCCAAGAGGTGGGTGAAGCTTATTGTGTATATGATTTGTGTACATTTGAAGCACTGGTGAGATTTATTATTTTAGAAATATAAATATGTGGGGATATCTTGGAAGTACTTTCATGATAATTTCTTTGATCATTTTTTCCTAAAATGATGGGAGTGGTTAGGGATTAGGAGTTTCTGAATCTAGTTTAGGGAAGCATGTCATTGATGGATCATTCCACCTATTTTAATAAGTTTATTTGGTTTTCACATTTTCTAGTGAGTGATGGGACTGCCATGGTTCAAAATTTTGAGGATGGTATAAGAAATTTGATTTAGTATCAGGAAAACATCTTTCATTTTAAATCTTTTTATTTTGTGATTGTGAACCAAGACCTCATTATTGAGAGGAGTCTGGCTATAGATAGACCTTTCATTTAATCTAATTCTCATGTTGGGATTGGGAGTAGATATTTTGGTAGCTGAAAATGATTTTTTTGATAATTATCACCAAAGTGGTTATAATTAGGGTAGTTAGGGTTGTGTATCTTCTTCTTCATAGTGTATGATGACTCTACTAGTATGATATCAGTGTGGCGGGATGATTTTTACATGACCACAACAACACTAACCTCCATTGGAGTGTCATTATTATGGGTAGATGGAGAATATATAACACTTTTATTAGATATATTATCAACCATACAATAGATGTGGTGATGGATATTCTTAGATATTAGTAGAAATATTAGCATTTTTACCATAGGGATGTAGTTATTGTTCTTCTGGCTAGATAGGGTATGGAGGTGGTCATGGTTCCTAGGGCCAGTAGAGGTAGAAGAGTAGTGTTCCTTAGGGTATCCATGGGTGAAAAGGTTAGAGCATATGATCGAGGAGAGATCAAATTCATTCTATCGAGATGACACCAACCAATCATAGTGAGGTGCCATCGATTATTCAAGGTAATATCTTAGTAGCATCTTCCCTTATATCTTATTTGTTCATTAAAAATTCACCAAATTTGTTTATATCTACTCAATTAACCATTGATTATATTTATGGAGTGATTTTTATTTATACTCCCTTATGGGTATAATCCAAAGGTATTCATAGGTGTTTTGAATATTCCCTCATGATCAATGGATATTGGCATATCTAGGATTTCATTATGTTAGAGTTGTACAATTTTTATGTGTTTCTAGGTATGTATTGGCTGACTCAGTATCAAGTAAACATTGATTACTATCATCATTATGTATACTTTATATCTATTTATGGTGATTTTTATAACCTTTTTGATGAGTAATATTTACAAGAAGGCCTTTTGAGACTTGACAATCGATAAATGGGAACACTTTCAGCCTAGTTAGCTAGAATTATTCTTGGATATGAGGTAAATTTTCAATTTTTCATTCCTCCTGTTGTATATAAGTTATTGGAATTATTTCTTGAGAATGTATTGGGACTGTCTCTCAGGAGAGATGTAAAGTTTTTGATCGATCAGGTTCCAAATATGGATTTTATATCCATTACTACTTATAAGATGACTCCTCCAGATATTATAGAGTAGAAGGTTTATCTAGAGGATCTTGAGGTGAAGAGATTCATTTACTAAGCATGTCCCCTTAGGGTGATCCTATTTTATTTTACAAGAAGGTGGATGGATTACAGTGCTTATGTGTGGATCACCAAAGGTTAAACCAAATTATGGTTAAGAATCACTATCCTCTTACTCATATCAATGACCTATTCATCCAGCCGAGGGGATCCAAGCCATTCTATAAGATAGAATTAAGGTTCGTCTATCATCATCTACATGTGAGGTCTTCTGATATTCCCCGTACTGATTTTAGGAGTAGATATATCCTGTATGAATATCTTGTGAAGCCATTCAGATTAATGAACATTTTAGAAGTGTTTATGTCCCCGATGAATCATGAATTATATATATATGGACCCATTTTTCATGTTCTTTATCAAATATATCCTGGTATACTCCTATTCACAGGATCATCATGATCAACATTAGAATACCATTTTGAGTACACTTAGAGAGCATCAAATTTATACTAAATTTCTATTATGTATCAGTGTGGTTTTCTTCTTGGGGAATTTGATATCAGAGGAAGATAGATTATTAAACCCTAATAAGGTTGAGGCCATAAGTAACACCCCAAGCACAGAACACTCACTAGTGTCCCGATTGGTGTGCTACGTGACCTCATACGTGACTCCTAGTAAACCATATGCTACCAACTAATAATGAGGTCCTAAAGACTATTCCATCGACATCATATCCATCAATAAAAAATAAAATAACTAAACAACATCCACATTAAACATCAAAGTATACATAAGAAATAAACATACCATGCTATAAAAAATTTACCATGAAGAAGATTAAAGTCATATGAAAACTAATTGCCCACTAGGATAATCACATATACTATAAAAATAAAATAAATAAAATATACAAGAGTCTCTACTACCGTCCCATCACCTCACCTCAATCCCAGTCTCTAGTACCCATCGATTTTCCCCAACCTAATCCTCTGCACATCTTATGCTTTGACCTGTACAACATGAATAAGGTATGAATGCACACCAAAGTTCCTATGTAGGGTTTGATAAATACATATCATTATGGTCTCACTAATTTCCCATAATATACACCATAATATACATTAATTCATGAGGAAAATAAATGAAAGAAATAAAATTTCACACAAAAGTACCTCAGAACATCATGTGTTAACCAAGACACCATGACTCCATGCATGTTAGGTCATAGTATGCTAAATAGGCCACCATGATACCTGATTTTTCCTAAGATAGAATCCAGTAGACTCATGATACCAAAACTATATCCTAGCCCATACCCAAAGACTCAGGATAGGACATCACTAAGCCTTGACCAATACCTAAAGGTGTAGGGTAGGGTCATTTATCCATGTCCTGGACCACCCCTTATCACTCAAGGGAGTCTTGCTAGAACCTTATCACTCAGGATGAGGACATGTATAAATCCCAACTATTACCATATCACTAAAGGTAGGGACCTGGACCACATATCATGTTATATTATAATCAGGACCACCTTCTCACTGAAGTAAGTCGATGCCAACATCTTCTCACTCAAAATGAGGTCATTACCTAACCACTACCTTATCACTTAAGTTAGGGTCTAATATCATGTAATTGTCTAACTATTACTTTCTCACTAAATGTAGGGTTCAATTAGTACATTCTCACTCAAAGTGAGTTCATTATCCATACCACTACCTTATTACTCAAGGTAGGCCTAACATCATAACAAAATATGATCACTACCTTATCACTAAAGGTATGGTCCTTACAACACCTAATCACTAAAGGTGATACTAGGACTTAGGACTCATCATCATCCATAACATGGTCCGTCACCAATCACATGCACAAATTTAGCACAAACATGAAACAATATACATAGAACACATCACATCCCATAATATAACTAGATTTACTAGGGATAAAGTCATTCGATACCTAGCCCCACCACTAAGCACCCCTATTCATCCATAAAACCTAGCATGATAATATACTCAAGACCATATCAATTTATTAATAATAACCTACCAAACCTCTTGGAATCCTTATCTCACCCATTAGGGAATCCACTATGGTATTTTAGATTCATCCTGATCTTTGGTCATTAAAACCAAGACATGGCCAATACTATATACTCAATAGGGGTGTTTTCATAGCCCACAAGCTCTTCCTGATCCTGACCTCAAATACCACTCCACATCCTCATCAAAACCCCACATCAGAATCCTCACCTGGGTTCCATCTCACACCGCTCTTAGAAGATCTATCAATCCCATCACTTAAAGTAAATACCTCTCCATCACACCTCATAAATCCCTAGAGGAATTATCCCACCCATGGAATATACCAAGTCTCAATACAACCTTAGGAGGGTGATCCTTACCATGCATGATATGTATGGATGCCTCACCTATCATCACCTAGACTAAGACTCACATACCCACCCAACTAGCCCTATAAAACAAACCTAGGCTACTCATATCACATATTATATCTCGAGACCTGCATGTGGTCTCTAATTAACTCATCCAAAACCTTCTACCCTTGGATACATAGCTTAAAATTGATCTTAACTTACTTAAGTGTTGAAGAGAACTTATTCCAACTCAAGGAGGCTCAATGAAACCCTCTCTATTTATCTAGGATGCTCTCGATCCCTATCCATTTTACCTGATTCCATAAAAATATATAGGCATGAAAACTCATGAATAAACAAGTATATGGTTTTTTATTAAAGGAACCAACAACATCTAACATAAAGTTACCACCCTTATCGAGCTCTACACATCCTCAAAAAATATAATTTATGCTTTGTCTAAGCTCATATCAAATTCTGAGTTCTTATCTTAATCTATAACATCTATATAATTAATTATAACCAATTATAATTAATTATTCAAATTAAACCAAGGAGGTTTATTCACTAAAAAACTCACTTGACATAACTGCATTGCATAATCTATAGAAAACCTTAACCATTCATCCTCCTAGGACATTGTCTATTTATGTCAAGTCCTCACCATCCTCACTCGATTCCACCATGCTCCTATGGAGTCGATTCCAAAACCTTATCTTCAATCACACAAAATCAATAAGATTAAAAGGAAAATGAAAAGGAAGAAACTAAAGGATAAAAATAACCTTAAAACACCATGAAATGTCACAGAATATCCCCTATAAAATGGGGAAATAGATGGGTTAAGAGGTGGGATAGAGATAGATGAATGAACCTCCCATGATTCCTCTCACAATAAATCATGAAGGGGGATAACCAGTAAATGACAGATCTAAGATTGTTAAAAAAATAGGTTTTCAAGTCAGTCTTGGCATGACCATGGGGGTTGTGGTGTGATACTCCCTCACCCAATAATGTAATAACATGACCTATCTAATAATAAGGACCAACCCTTATCCTACCTCCATCATGGTGTGACCTTTATGGGTCACGACATGACCGCTCCTAGGTAGAGGGGGCATCCTTCATCCTTGTACCATTATAGAAAGACCCATATGGGCTGCAACATGATGTATCTATCTTATGTGAGGCCCAATACATTAGGTGAAACCTCATATCCATCATTGTGTATTTCCTCTATACACCCACTATGATACACCCCTCATGTCAATCTGTCACGGTGAGACCTCCCGTTCACAGCAAAACCAACAACTGTTGCTATAGAATTCAGTAAGGGCAGTCACCCCAACCCTAATCCAACATTCACTCGAGAAACAAAAACTTCTCATGGGCATCAATACATATCCAAAAACATCTCTTTGATAAAATATAACCCTCAAAATTGTGACTTAATTATCAATTCACTAAACATACCTTGATTTAGGATTAAAAAAAAAAAAATTTCCTCTAAATTTCACAACCCATAATGTCACGGGTCATTACAAAATCCCCATAATAATGATTATAGTCATCAAGAAGACATATTGGAACTATAGACATTGTTCTTGACTTACCATGGTCATCAATTCACCATCGACTCACCATATTTCATCCCTAAATGCTGAAATATCTTTCACTACACAACTCCAAACACCAGTCACACTATTAACTAGAAGTTGAGGCACCTACTCTTTATCATCACTGATACCAAGATGGAATCCAACAACAACTATCTATATCACCAAAATTATAGTGATCCCCACTATAATATTATGATCATAAGGACAATTTTGAGTCACGGTGCTCCCCAATATAGGAATCACATTCTGAGAATTCACTTCTAATGGTCCATTAACATACTCAATTCGATTTCCACCTCATCACACCCATTTCCTTGAAAAACACAGATTAGTCATCCTCTATCCAACCTCTCCCAAAAATTCTCTATCATACTTTCCAACACATTATCACATCTTCCAATCATGATTCCTTAAACATCGATGGCATCATGAGATTTTCTAAACGCCCACATTGAATCCTGAACCTAATATTTAGTGTAATTCCATGGTTGGATCCATAACCAACCAAACTAGCCATCATAATCTCTCCATGAGAACCAGTGCACCTCTGATCCAACTCACTCTCAAATCACACCAACTTAAACTTGAACATAATTGCAACATCTATACTTTATTCACCACCACATATTAATCCTAAAATATCCATCACACTCTCTACATCACATGCGTGTCACTCTTCCCAAACCATGATTACCCCAACCAAATAACCTCTATCAAGATACAAGTTCCAATCGATCATACCACGACACTCAAATATTTCCATGATGTCACCATTCATTATATAGGAAACACATACTATTCTCAATGAAACCTTGGGCTACCATTACTATAATCATTCCATAAATCACATTAGTACTCACCCTGCACATTGCCGTTAACCGATTCACAACCAAATGGGAACTATGTGTAATAAAAATAGACTTTCCATCAGACATCAAGGATTTTATAAAAAATCCATGAAATAATTAATTCTCCTCTTCAAGGTAGAGTGAACCTCCAAGAACCCTCTCACAAGTTTTTACATGCTATCTACCCTGATCTCATATGAACCCAATAGGTTTACACTCCCATATAATACAATCACACAACCCAAATCACACTTGCATGAGTTTCACACCATCAAAACTAGGTTCACATACCTAAATAACTTACCATGCTCCCCCTCATGTTAGTCACATCTAGCCAAAATAAATTCTCAATGCCTTCTATTCTAACAAGACTAAGGCATCTCACTTATGCCAAGACCAACCACACAATCACCTGAATCCAGAGCATAATTCTAAAACCATGAAAATATACCAATGATCTCACCATGCCCCCTGAAATCACATCTATAATAAATAGGGTCATGCATCCCATTGATCCTTCCCTCAAAACCTAACCTCAAAACCAAGTCAACTAAAGTGATTTAGAAATCAAAATCCTAAGGTATCTCATATGAATTTTCTCAACCCTCACAAGGGCACTCACACCCCCAAGTAATTTAATGCCTGAACCAACCCACCAAGGGAAAATATACATACCTTGAACAAAGGGACTATATAACCATCACAAAAGAATGTATTGGTGTATTATCCACATGACCTACCATTAGAAAACCACCCATGAGTGAAAATATCTATACAACAATATAGAATTCTTGACAAGCCCAATGAGAATTTTCATTTACCTATAGGTATAATAAAAATACAAAATTTATAAAACCACGGCTAGTGCAATTAATTAATTAAAACATAGTATGAAAAAAGTTGAGGTAAAACCTACAAATATGGTGAAATTATTTTAATTATGATTTTAAATAAAATTGTTTTATTTTATTGATTTTAAGAAAAAGGGTGAACAAAATATGTTGGTTTTGAAAGAGATTTGATGAAAGAGAGAGAATAGAGAAAAGTAGTTTGGGTTTTGAAAACAAAGTTTTGAAAGCATTCTAGGGTTTTATAGTTTTAGGGTTCAAGGGAAATTGGATTTTAGAAATAAATTAATTAATCCATGTTTGGTTTCAGATTTGAGATGATGTGGATTCAATGGTAATGATATACCCTCCTTAACATAGTAATCCCATATTTCCCTTGGTCAAGTGATTTAGGGTTTCACTAAATTGAGTTTGTATTGTTACCATTTTTAAACTTGGGTACCCTAAATGAAACAATGGTCATGCATAATCTAGGATAACCAGTTTCACAATTAAAAGGTTCCTTTTATATTTATTAACTAATGGTTATGATTAAACAAAAAGAAATGGATTGTAATTGGATAAATAAATTATGGCAATCCAAATAAATGAATATAATAGAAGAAATAAATCCAACGACACCTTACCCATTTGGATACATAACCCTAGAACAAAGAGGGTATAACCCCCTCATCATAATGATGATAGAGTAATATGGATGAAAATAAAGGAAAGAAAATATAAATAATGACAAAGACATCAAACCGGTGAGGAACCTACACAATATAACTTCTCACTCCAAGCTTTGGTATCCAAACCTTCCTAGCAGTAACAACTCAAATATATATTTATAGAGATCATTGTGGATCATGTAGTATTTAATGGTGCTAAAAAGTTACCCTAGGTGGTCCTGTGTCATAAAATAGGTCTTTGCCACCAGATACATCTAATATTTCCATTTTTGGTTCATCCTGAAACTTTCACTTCGTGTAAGTGTTTCATGACGTGTAATGTTTGGGTACTTGAAATATTTATGGATTTTTTTCACATTCTATCTTGGGTTCACATATTTTAATTTTTCATGATGTGAAATGTTTTCACGATGTTAATTGTGAAATTCCATCTCCATTTCAGCTTTATTTCTCCAGTGTCATGCCACACTCATGATAATTGTCACTTTTTGTTTCGTTTTAGAATATTGGTAGTATCCTTCCATAAATCACAAAACAACTTAAGCAGTTCAAATATTGGAAATAATATCAATTAAATTACCTAAATCAGTACATTTAAACACCCTAAAATATATGCCTGAAATACACATATCAAATACCCATCACACTTTAATTTAGACTTGTCCTCAAGGATGGAATATCAACATACTACAAAAGGAATTCACCATACCATGATTTAAATTCAATGTTAATAGAATTATTTGATTAAATTTGAAATTAAATATTCAATTATTATGCAAGAAAATTCATTAATTCCTCATTTTTCAAACAAAACATATCAACCAAGTATTTTACTTTTCCCCTTTTGAAACAACTATACCTCTTCATCCTTCCATTTTCATTTTTCAATTCATTATGAATATGCATTCCATTTTCAATTTACCTCAATTTTAATTTTACTGATCATAATTAAGTTACATATGAAAATAGAGTTCATCACATTCCTCAAGAACATTTCATTTACCATAGGCTTGTAAGATATCTAGTATCTCCACCACGTAAATAAAAAAATAAAAAATAATCATAAGGGTTTCACCATTTAGGATTAAATGATTTTGAGGCTTAGTGAAGGTAAGTAAATGATGTAAAACAATTAAATCTCAAAAAGGATGTTAAAATCTAAATCATAGTGAAATATATCAAAATATAAGCTCAATAAAAATATCCCTATACAAATATCATATCTCTTCCCCCCAAAAAAATATCAAAGTGGGCTCATGATAAAAGTAATAACAATGAATGAATCATCCTCTATTGATCTTCCTTTTCTTCCTATTTTATTTTATTCTTATTTTTTTGAAAACATTGTTTAAGAAAAATCTCATATCCACTCCCTAACCACATACGATAAAAAATCACTGATTTAACAATGATTTTTGATTCTCCTAAGACATAACTGTCATGACCCACTCCCCAGAAAGTGTACCCCTCCTGGGATAGAAATGGGAGAAGAGAGATAATTAATCTTGAGTCCCACCTCCAGTAGGCCTCGGGTTGGCGACTAGCACCGAGGGTATAGTAAACACACTGATGGGAGGCATTACCCTTTAATAAAAAACATGAGAAAGAGAGAGATAATACATACACCAACCAAATATTTCTTAGAATACAATATAAAAGAAATCCCAATTACACATATGTAATTTCATGCAAGAATTACAACAACTAAAAGGGAAACTGCAAGTACCAAAAGAAAGTAAATGACAATGACCACGAAGCCCGAAAAACTCCTACAAAAACCTGAGCTAGTAGTAACCAGCCTAATCTGCAACTTTCTCCAAGTGACCTGAAAAATAGTTTATATAATATAGGGTTAGTATAACAATATAATTAGTAGGATCTTCCCTAGAGCCTCACATGAACAATTAAATAAATCATGCTAAAGCACAGTAAACAACAAGTAAAACTAACTCATCACCTAAATAAGTATACCATGTTCCCAACATCACCATGACCACTATCAACAAGTTTTGAATACAAGAGTATATAATATAATAAATAATATTAAGGGTACCCCACTAACACTTCCCCAATTTTTTCCACTTTTCCCCAACATCGCATATCCTGAGCATCTCTCTCCAAAAAGGCTTGCCCGCAGACACCTGGGTTAAGTACCACAACATTTACCTTATGCAACTCACCAACACAACCACACAACCAAAAGTAACCAAGTAGTTTCTGAGATCCACCACAACTTTCATATCATATATCATACATAAAGTGTTATACCTCAATCCATTACAGCCCATACACCGAGTAAGGATCCTCAAGCCATCATGGCCTATACATGTTACACCTATAGTAGTCCATAGGAAACTATATCCAGAATACATGTGTGAAAAATAACAACAAGCCATTACATATCTCTACACACATATATGGGGAAAACTAACTGATGTACATACCATCATAATTAACTACCAAGATAAGAGAGAGGGACCAAAGAGGGTAGTTAGCCATCCATCCTCCCACCGAGATGTTGGAGAAAACACCCCAACACTCAGAATCCCTGGGGTGTTAGTTTCCATAATAAACAGGATAGATCAGTATATAGAAATAAAAAAGGTATAGAATATAATATAGTGAACAACCACACTATGCCAAAAACATAGTCTCAGACTCAACAATAGCTAACATCTCTCAAAATCCCGCCTTTCACTGCTAAGACTAGATATACTATAAGAACATAACAATTTAAATAACTATATTAAGTTACCTATCTCTTTTTATTAGTTTCACTTTATGTTAATTAATTATTTAAACATTAATTAACCATTATTAAATTCCACATTACATTTAATTACCATCTCAACAAAGTTCTATGCCCTCCAGGCATAACCAAACTGAGTCCATGGCTTCTCAGAATCACAACCTTAGTATTTCATCCCAGTAATCTCTAACCCCATGGGTTAAAAAACATTTCTTCATTTATTTAACAACATTACCACTTTATAAACTTCCAGGCATTCTAGGAAAACATCCTAAGCTACCAAACATAAGGGTCTCAACACAGTGAGTAGTTAAACTACCCATTGAGTCTTCACCACCTATAGAAGGAGCATAAACCCATCCATCCTTGAGAAGCTAAACACGGAAAACACGTGGAATACCCCATGAGTTTTCACCTATTTTATAAGAATCATAAGAAAAACCACCTGCCTCAAGCAGTGGGGAAAGTAAAGAAGATAAACAAACAAAAAATTCAACAAGAATCCACTTTCATATCAACAAGTAAGCCCATATTCAACCCATTCCATCATCTCTAGTGTCCTCCCCGACACCCAAACACATAAACCGATGCATCTCACCACTCCAGGCTTCAACTGCTTCCACAACCACTAGTCCTACCTTCCCCCACATACCACAATAGCCTTCCAGGCTCAGCCATCCTAGGCTCACATCACATTCGGGCCTCCCTACCCACATACCACAAGTATTGTATCTTGAGCACATCACAAGAAGTAGAAACAAACATAGAAATGGGCTCTCGACCCTAAAACAAGGAATCAATACTTCACATACAAAGATCCCTCATGGATCCAAATCACAAGGCACTCAAACTTTACAAGCAAGAAGGAAACTCAGGCCTGATAAGGTATTAAGTTTTATCACACAAACGGTTCTTTATTCCATCTTGAATTAACCAATTCATTATTCACATGTTCTAACTACGGGAAACCTAAGAAATAATATATAAAAAGCTATCATAAAATTAATTAAACAATTAAATTATCATGAATTTAATAATTTTATCAACAAGCATCAACATGCTTTAGGTTCATCAACTAATTTAGTTAAACATGCATACTTGAATCAATTTGATTATCATCAAATTACAACAACAACCAATATATTCATTAACACACCTATTTATATTTAATCCAATTAATTAAACAATTAATTACAGGTTTATTTTCTTTACCAATTTACATCAATAACAATATAATAAAACAATAAGGCATATATATCACACTATCTTGATAATCAAGAGGCAAACCGTTATCATGGTATAAAGCAACAACATACGATTGATACCAATTCTTTAATCCAGTTTATATAATTACCATGTCAATTTCATCATGATAAAAAGGGATAAATTATGATAATTATATGATTGCACGTAAATATAGATAAGCAGCAAATCCACTACCTTAAAAGGTCATTTACATTCTTCACATGAGAACTGATCAAAGAAACAGATCACAATCACCTCTCCTGCAACAACTACATCCACCCAAGGACACCGCGACATAACCAAACCAACCAACAACCAAGTAAACTCCATTAAAAATATAGATATCATACACCATTACATAGAAAGAAGAAACATAAGAAAAAAGATTGAAGAAACCTCAAGAACAGAGGTAGATTATACCTTATATCGAAGACGGATCACTACAGATCAAATGAGAGAGCTAGGGATCATTCCTTGATGAAGGAATTCCCAAAACATTGAAGAGAGGGTCGTCAGGTTTCCTGGGGTCAAGGGAGAGATACTTCAGCTATAAGTTTTGACAAAACCTGAGCAGTTGGAAATCACTTAAAACATACAATGTCAGGGTATTACATGACGTGTAATCCCCTTTCATGTTGTGTAATTCATCAAGGTTGAGTTCCACTGAAAAACACATTACACAAATGATTTATTTTAATTTTCACACCCTAAAGTATTTCACACCATGAAACCCTCTTTCACATCATGAATCAACCTATGAAACAGGATGTCATGTCATGTAATATAGTTACACGATGTGAAATCCCCTCTTTCTATCTTTTACTTAACCAAACTTCTACAAACTTATTCCAAGACACCTAAGAGCACTTAAATATTTAAAAACACAAAAAGGTTTGATCCATGCAGATCCAAACCCTTACATTAGATACCTCTCAAAACATTCTCATCCCTGAGAATCCAAAACCAACCTAGAGAGGAAACAGAAAGGGGTCATCTGAATAACCACCCCACGAGATACATATTAAGGCTCTCGCCACCACAAGAGCTCAAACGCTTCAAAAAAGGAACAACATGAAACCATGAGACAACCAAAACCATCTCTTAAACACTCTCCTAGGGTAGATACCTCTCAAAAGAGAGTAAGACATAACAAGTAAAAAGAAAAATCCATATCATAAACGGAAAGGGTCCACAACCACTAAACTATCAAATTTATAATAGAATATAAAAAAATCAAACAAATCAGGGTACTGAGCATGTATCTGTGACTCAGGTTCCCAAGTACACTCCTAAATGCCACCATGCCACCACAAGACATGAACCAAGGGGATAACATTCCCATGAAACACCTTATCCTTGCAGTCTTGGATCTCTACAGGCCACTCCTCAAAGGTCGCATCATCGTCAACATTGATCTCACCCCAATCGATGATGCAAGAGTCACCATGAAGATAACGATAGAGATTCAACACATGAAAAACATAATGTATCTGGATCATCGTTAGGGGAAGTGCTATTTAGTATGCTATGGATCTAACATAAGCCAACACCTCAAAAGTCCCAACAAACCAGGGAGAAATCTCACTCCCATAAACAAACCTTCTCTACCCACAATAGGGAGTCACCTTCAGAAATAGGTGATCCCCAACACCAAACTCCATAATTATCCTCCTATTATCATCATAGAACTTATAATGATCTTATGTTACCTTAATCCTCTAGTGAATCACCTAAGCTATCTCTATCATACTTTGTACCAGATCCGGCTCAAGAATTTATAACTCTCCAACCCCATTCCAACACAATAGAGAATGGAAAGGTCAGACATACAAGGATTCAAACGACACCATACCTTTGGTAGAGTGAAAAATATAATTTTAATCATACTCTACCAAGGTTAAGTATAAAATTTCACCTTTTTATAACATAACATTTCATTACATTTTACAAACATAGGATCTTTAAAGTCTAGTGTCTTGGAAATCAGGAACATAAAACATGAGAACAACATAAAACATTATTCTAAACCACTTGAAAGGATTATTCATTGTTCATCATAAGTTAATTATAGCATCTCATAACCTGGGATCATACATCAAAGGAAAGGGTGAGAAGAAGGCCCAGTAAGGGAAACAAGATAAACATTTTACATGTGAACTTGAGATACATCAATAAAGTCATGATAAATAAGTTTAAGGCATGAGAAAGAGATCATGATGCATATCATAATAAAAATAACTTGTTTCATAACTTGAAGTTGTGGCTACAACATTTAACATAGAAAATAATTTCTATCTCACAAAGGTCTATCCCCAAGGTGTCATTAAAAAAATTACCAAGGTTATTCACCAAGGTATCGTTAAAATGACCATCTCTAGAGATTAAGTCTTTACCCAATGAATTAGAGTGCTATCAGGGTGAAACCATAATTTTTATTTATTATAATGTGATACACATATAGAATCATTAAAAATTTCATTAATAACCCATATATAATAAAATAAATGGGTTTCATTTCATAATCATAACGTTTTAAAAACTGCTTTAAAGATATGATCTTCATGTCACTTTAAACCCGCATAAAAGGAAAGTGGGTCTCATGTATGTAAATACCAGAATTTAAAATAGAAAATTTTTATATATATGTGAATACCCCTGTAGAATAAATAGTTTTTAGTATTCACTTAATAAAATAAAATAATTTGAGAAAAATAGAGAGACATTTTGAGACGAAAATTCGGCAGTATAACGACTATGTTGCAGGGTTTTAGAAAATATTGAAAAGAGAGGGGACATGGGTCACCCACTCATAAATGATCCATAAAATAGTAGAGGGAAAAAATATAAAGGATATAATAACATGGTAATGAAATTTTAAGGACATACCATATGAAATGAAAAACTTGAAAGGAAGACAAAAATAAGATTTATCTTATGAAAAATTCGACAGCCTAACGGTGTCACTTAAAACTTAAAAAAAATGAATTGATGAGATTAAATAGGGAGTATCATCATGTGAACATAAAAGGAAAGTATGATGAATATAGAGATCATACCCCAACATGAAAAAAATAACTTTAAATACTTGACATGAAAATAGAACTTGAAAATGAGAAGGGTGAAAGAATCCCTTACAAAAATTCGGCAGCCTAACGACGCCACTTAAACATTCTTAAAATGAATTGATGAGAGAAAGAGGGGATATCTCATAATATGAACATGAAAAGTATAGTAGTATGAATATAAAATAACATCCCCAACATAAGAACATGGAGCTTAAAATAAATTACATAAAGGAGAATACATGAAAAGAAAGAGAGAGGAAGGATCCCTTACCTTGAAGAGTAACTTCAAAAGCATGAAGTTCGGGACCTTGGGAGGCTTGAGGGCACCTTGGGAGGTCTCCTTGGGAGGTAAAAATACTAGAACTTCATTGGGGAGGATTTTTAAATGAAATGAATGAGGGAAAGGCTTGGTATTTATAGGAGAAGTGAGGGGACAAAACATTAATTGCCAAGGGACACCTCATCAGTGGTATTGGAAAAACCATGGGCTTTACCATGGTATTTGCCCATGGTATTGGCCACATAAGACACCTCATACCTTATCTTACTATGAATAAGTCGAAAAGAATTATTTTATAATTAATTCATCCTTAATGATGTCATTAAACACCAAAAACAGAAAAACTGTATTTTCACTATTCACTGAAAATTCAACTTTCTCCGAAAAATCCCAAAATTTCACCTTAACAAAATATCAATGCTCTGTTTTCAAAAATGAGCTCCATTTTATGAAATTAATTTTATAAATATTTTTAATTTTATTTTTAAATAAAAACACTATTCACTGAAAATTCAACTTAGAAAAATCCTAAAAATTCACCTTAACCAAATATCAATGCTTTGATTTCAAAAATGAGCTCCATTTTATGAAAATAATTTTCTAAATATTTTTAATTTAATTTTAAATAAAAAAACTATTCACCTGAAAAAACTAATACTTAACCAATAATTTCTAAAACAGTTATTTACATATTTTATTGAATCGCATTACTTAATCAAGGTGCCTAAATTATATTAATACTTTCTTTAAGTGAGATTACTAATCCATTTGGTTACATTACTAATCCTAAGCGTAAAATCACTATTCATAAATTTCTATTCATCAAAAATTAATTTGATCTTATCAGACTCTAAATTTCTTACTGAACATAACTGCAGAAGACCATTTTTTGAAAATCATTACACATTATTAATTATTTAAGGTTTACATAAATATTTTTAAAATGTCCTTTTTTTAAAATTCATCAATAATATGCATACTATATTTATCCGAACATTTGAAAATTCACAAACTTCATCGTAAGAAGAAATCAATTTTTTTATTTAAATCAAAGGATTACACAAGGTAGTTATGGTCTCGTTACATAGCCCCTTATAACACCAGTATAGGACCTAAGAGTAAGGTGTGATAGGGTGATAGAATCTTGGGGCGGCTCGGACAACATTGCCTGAGTAGTGATTTCTATCAGCTTGAACTTCTCTTGAAGGCGATTTTGTTCCAGCTTCACACGATGAAGTTCAGCTTGGGTTTGGTTTAGAACAAAGCCCAAAGGTGATTCCTCCTTCCTGAGTTCCGTCAGATGAGCTTCGATCGGCCCTATACTACTGGATGGGGCTATCGAGTCTTCTTTCTATATTAATTAATCAATATCACTTGTATTTATAAACAATAAACACAACATTTAGTTTCCAATGATAATGTTGACCAACAGTCATATAACAGTCGAAACCCAACAGTCTTATTCTAATTATACTCATTTTATTAAATGAAATAGTTTTGTTGAGTATAAAAAAAATAACACACAAAGTTAGGAAACAAAATTTATTCAAAATTTTGGGTCGTTACAATCTTATCCCCTTAAGAAATTGCGTCCTCGCAATTTTGAAATTGGGCTTGGAAATTTCGTTGAAAGTCCCACATCAGAAAAAGATTCATTAAAACTATTACTTTAAAAGAAATAATGGAAAGTACAAAGGTCACCCGAGTTAACCCATACTAGGATTCCATGTAGGAAAACATGGATATGAAAGAGAAAATAAAGGGTCATGTTCTGATGGAGAGTGATATAAAACATTATTAGGATAAAATTAACCACAAGAAGATCACAAAATTATGATGTGTTCAACAATATTTGATTACCCAGTAGGAAACGTACACCAACAACATTTTTGTTTTATGTTCCTTTTCATAATTTTGAGGAAATAATTTACTATGTAGAATAAAAACATAAGGAAATATACTTACCTTCAAGTAGAGTTTAATCCCTTAATAAGTTTCCACCAAGAATAATCTTTTCTATAAATAATGAGTATTCAAAAAGACTTGGTATCATCAAAAGCACAAGAATCATCTTCTAGATAATCACAAAATCCACAAAAGAATAACTATATTTTTTCCTTGTCTTTAGTCATCAACTAAAACTAAAAAGGTTAGTACGAGATCATATAATCCCCAAAAAGGATAATCCTATATAAAAATAAATATGACTATTAATATCCAAAATTCAACAAAAGTACCCAAAGTTCCAAAAAGACTATTCAATACACAACTATCCTTAAAATTCTTCAGAAAAATCCAAACTAAGATTGGAACCCAAAACTCAGAAGGATTTAATCACATAGTCTTCCCCAATAAATCTTAACATTTATCTCTAAATAACATCGACTACTATTAAAGTATTCTACTAAAGTGTAATTAACCTATTCACATATTCTCTATGCTAGGTTCATCATTTTCTAGAAATAACCCAAATCACCATATGTCTACAATAAACACATAAATTCTTAAAAAAAAATTCAACCATTCCTCCTCAATTTAAATCCTATAGTATCTTAGGAATATATTACTCCAAAATAGAAAACATCATCCAAAATAATTTTTATCATTTAATCACCAAATCATTTTTCTATACAAAGGATATCCATTTGATAAAACATAAGTTTCCAAAATCAACTTATTCTTGATCCGTAAAAATAACAGCTACATTAGTCAGTCCGAAGGGCATAACAAAAAACTCATAATGCCCATATCTTGATTGGAAAGAAGTTTTTAGAATATCATCATTATTCACCCTCAATTGATGATAACCAGAACAAAGATCAATCTTAGAGAAGAATTGAGTCCCATAAAGTTGGTCAAATAAGTCATCAATTCTTGGAAGAGAGTATTTGTTCTTCACTGTGATCCCATTCAGTTCTCTATAATCAATGCCTAGCTGTATCAATCCATCCTTCTTCTTCACAAAGAGAACTAGTGATACCCAAGGAGATACACTTGGTTGGATAAACCCATTCTCCAAAAGATCTTGGAGTTGTTTCTTTAATTCCTCTAGCTATATATTTTCTATCCTATAGGGGGTCTTTGACATAAGATGAGATCTAGGTACGAGTTCAATGGAGAACTCTACCTCTCTTTCTGGGGGAGGTCTGGGTAACTCTTCAAGAAATAATTCAACGTATTCCTAGACGATGGGGACATTTTATAAAAGAATAAATCCTTAGTGAGAAACTTATTTCATTTATGAATCTTTTAACTAAAAAGGATTTTATGTCTTAAAACTTCAAGCTTAGACAATTACATTTTTCTATAATTCCTTCATAATGATTCATAAAAAGATTGTAATTAACCAAACATATCCCCCAGGAGTGTCGTAACCAAGAGTGCAGCAAGACCTTTTGTCGTGTACCAGTTCCCGTTTGAGTCTAGATCGAAGCGGTGTTTTCGTGTTTTACCCCTATGTACATCTATGCTAGATCCACCTATACTTGTTCGTATCCAGACAATGATTTATTTGTTTGGAAACCACTTAATCAATACTTCTCGAAAATACCAGGATGTATTCCTATATTTAATATTTTAATTAAGAAACCTTGTAAAGTTTTTAAATCATAATTTCCACAAATAACTAAACCATCCTTTGATACCAACTATAGAATCCCACCTTTTTATTACATAACATTTCATTACATTTTAAAAACAGAGGATCTTTAAAGTCTAGTGTCTTGGAAATCAGGAACATAAAACATGAGAACAACATAAAACATTATTCTAAACCACTTGCAAGGATTATTCATTATTCATCATAAGTTAATTATAACATCTGATAACCTGGGAGCATACATCAAAGGAAAGGGTGAGAAGAAGGCCCAGTAAGGGAAACAAGATAAACATTTTACATGTGAACTTGAGATACATCAATAAAGTTATGATAAATAAGTTTAAGGCATGAGAAAGAGATCCCGATGCATATCATAATAAAAATAACTTGTTTCATAACTTGAAGTTGTGGCTATAACATTTAACATATAAAATCATTTCTATCTCACCAAGGTCCATCCCCAAGGTGTCATTAAAAAAACTTACCAAGGTTATTCACCAAGGTATCGTTAAAACGACCATCTCTAGAGATTAAGTCTTTACCCAATGCATTGGAGCGCTATCAGGGCACACCATTAATTTGTCTTTATTATAATGTGATCCACATATATTACCATTAAAAATTTCATAAATAACCCATATATCATAAAATAAATGGGTTTCATTTCATAATCATAACGTTTTACAAACTACTTTAAAGACATGATCTTTATGTCACTTTAAACCCACGGAAAAGGAAAGCGGGTCTCATGTATGTAAATCCCAGAATTTAAAATAGAAAATTTTGATATATATGTGAATACCCCTATATAATAAAGAGTTTTTAGTATTCAATTAATAAATTAAAAAATTTTAGAAAAAGAGAGAGACATTTTGAGACGAAAATTCGGTAGCATAATGACTATATTGGAGGGTTTTAGAAAATATTGAAAAGAGAGGGGACATGGGTAACCCACTCATAAATGATCTATAAAATAGTAGAGGGACAAAATATAAAGGATATAAGAACATGGTAATGAAATTTTAAGGATATACCATATGAAATGAAAAACTTGAAAGGAAGACAAAAATAAGATTTCTCTTATGAAAAATTCAGCAGCCTAATGACGTCACTTAAAACTTCAAAAAAAATGAATTGATGAGATTAAATAGGTTCTCTCATCATGTGAATATAAAATTAAAGTATGATGAATATAGAGATAATACCCCAACATGAAAAAAAGGAACTTGAAAGACTTGACATAAAAATAGAACTTGAAAATGAGAAGGGTGAAAGAATCCCTTACAAAAATTCGGCAGCCTAACAGCGCCACTTAAAAATTCTTAAAATGAATTGATGAGAGAAAGAGGGGATATATCATCATATGAAAATGAAAAGTAAATTAGTATGAATATAAAAGAACATCCCCAACATAAGAACATAAAGCTTAAAATAAATTACATAAAGGAGAATACATGAAAAGAAAGAGAGAGGTAAGATCCCTTACCTTGAAGAGTAACTTCAAAAGCATGAAGGTTGGGACCTTGGGAGGACTCCTTGGGAGGAAAAGAGACCATAAATTCATTGGGGAGGATTTTGAAATGAAATGAATGAGGGAAAGTCTTGGTATTTATAGAAGAAGTGAGGGGACAAAGCATTAAATGCCAAGGGACACCTCATCGGTGGTATTGGAAAAACCATGGGCTTTCCCATGGTATTTGCCCATGGTATTGAACACTTGGGACACCTCATACCTTATCTTACTATTCATAAGTCGACCAGAATTATTGTATAATTAATACATCCTTAATGATGTCATTAAACACTCGAAACACAAAAACTGTATTTTCACTATTCACTGAAAATTCAACTTTCTCCGGAAAATCCCAAAATTTCACCTTAACCAAATATATATTCTCTATTTTCAAAAATGAGCTCCATTTTATGAAAATAATTTTCTAAATATTTTTAATTTTATTTTTAAATAAAAACACTATTCACTGAAAATTCAACTTTCTCAGAAAAATCCCAAAAATTCACCTTAACCAAAGATTGATACTCTGATTTCAAAAATGAGCTCCATTTTATGAAAATAATTTTCTAAATATTTTTAATTTAATTTTTAAATAAAAAAACTATTCACCCGAAAAAAACTAATACTTAACCAATAATTTCTGAAACAGTTATTTACCTATTTTATTGAATCAAATTACTTAATCAAGGTGCCTAAATTATATTAATACTTTCTTTAAGTGAGATTACTAATCCATTTGGTCACATTACTATTCCTGAGCATAAAATCACTATTCATAAATCACTATTCATAAAAAATTAATTTAATTTTATTAGACTCTAAATTTATTACTGAACATAACTGTAGAAGACTATTTTTTGAAAATCATTACACATTATTAATTATTTAATGTTTACATAAATATTTTTAAAATGTCCTTTTTCTAAAATTCATCAATAATATGCATACTATATTTATCTGGACATTTGAAAATTCACAAACTTTATCATAAAAAGAAATCAAATTTTTTATTTAAATCAAAGGATTACACAAGGCAGTTACGGTCTCGTTACATAGCCCCTTATAACACCAACATAGGACCTAAGAGTATGGTGTGCTAGGGTGATAGAATCTTAGGGCGTCTCGGCCAACATTGCCCGAGTAGTGATTTCTATCAGCTTTAACTTCTTGCGAAGGCGATTCCGTTCTAGCTTCACACGATGAAGTTCAGCTTGGGTTTGGTCCAGAGCAAATCCCAAAGGTGCTACCTCCTTCTCGAGTTCCATCAGATGGGCTTTGATCGGCCCGATACTATTGGATGGGGGCATTGAGTCTTCTTTCTATATTAATTAATCAAGATCACTTTTATTTATATACAATAAATGCAACATTTAGTTTCCAACGGTCATGTTGACCAACGGTCATATAACAGTCGAAACCCAACGGTCTTATTATAATTATAATCATTTTATTAAATGAAATAGTTTTTTTGAGTATAAAAAAAAACAACACACAAAGTTAGGAAACAAAATTTATTCAAAATTTTGGGTCGTTACATTAAGTGCCTCATCCACAAACCTCTAAAATACAGGACACAAGAACACAACATGTCTTCAAGAGTTTTGATGGTATGTGGATGAAAAGTAGTGCTAAGGCACATAGTTGAGAACCAAAAGCATCTTGGAGACCTCTCCCCTAGAGGTAAAATGAGGATCTTGATCGGAAATGATCATCCTTGGAACTACGTGGAGACTCACCACCTCCTCCAGATACTACCTCGATAGAACATCCATTGAGCTCGACTCCTTGATCGCTATAAAGTAGGATGATTTTGTTAAACAATCCATTATCACCCATATAGAATCATAGAATCCCTGATCTCGAGGTAAACCAATAAAAAATTCCATTAATATGTCCTACCACTTCCACTAAGGAACATCTAACGGCTGGAGAAAACCACTGGGGACACAGTGCTCGACCTTCACCTTTTGGCAGATCAAGCATCACGACACAAACTCTATAATCGTATACTTCAACCCAGGACACCAAAACCGACTCATCAAGGATTAGTACATATTAGTCATGCTAGTATATACCTCTAATTAAAAAATATATAACTCTCTGTGAACCATATCACGTGATTCTAAATGAATGAAAATCATTCCCTAAAACAACACTCAGTGTTGTTCATCCTTAGACCAATCATTAGGGGCCTCGCCACAAAACAACTCAGTATCTCAAGACCTCCACCTCGAGATCACCCAATTGGGACTCTTCTACCTATTTCAACAGAGATGACTTCAACTTTATCTGAAAAATACAACCTCTTCCCCCAAATTCTACTATATCCAGATGTAATGATGAATGTTTTTCTATCACTCTCTAGGAATCACCTGATTCACACACTGCATCGCTGCATGACTTCCTACTCAATGCATTGACCACAACATTCCCATTTCCAAGTGTATATGAAAATTTTAAGTCGCAATCTTGTAAGAACTCATCCATTAACACTGTATCAAGTTCAATTCATGCTGGGATAAAACATACCTAGGGCTCTTATGATCGGTGAAGACCACAAAATGATTACTGATGAGGTAATATCTCCACAACTTCAAAGAAAACACAACTATCACCAAATCGAGATCGTGGGTGGTATAGTTATGTTTGTGGGGATGAAACTACTGATACCAATAATAAATGACTGATCTATGGTGAATCAGAACACAACCTAACCCTGTATGTGAAGCATCATAGAAAACCCTAAACTGAACTCCTTTTACTATCAAACAAATAACTGGAGCACTAAAAAACTTCTCCTTTAGATACTAAAAATATTCTTGACACTGATAAATCCACACTAAAAACTAATACTTTCTATTCAACACTTTTAGAGGAGTCACAAATTGAGATAAATTGGATACAAAACTCCTGTAATAGCCTACAAGACCAAGGAAAGTTCATACTTATACCACTATCTTGGGGGATGAACAAGATACAAATTCTTATACCTTCTATGGATCCACAACTAATCCCTAATGGGACACAAAATTCCTCAAGAAACAGACTTCCTGATCCCAAAACTCACAACTCAAAAACTTCCCAAATAGCTGCTGTTGATGAATAATTCCCAAAATGACATGAAGATGCTATGCATGATCCTCCTCAGATACAGAGTACACAAGGATGTCATGGATGAAAACCACCATAAACTTATTTAGGAACTCATGGAACACAATGTTAATTAACCACATGAAAATAAATGGAGTATTTTTCACACTAAATGACATCACAATGAACTCATAATTCCCATGACGACAATAGAAAGTAATATTCAGGATATCTTCATCCTTCACACACATCTGATTATATCCTAGCTACAAATAAATATTTGAGAACCAACTTTCACCCTTCAGTTGATTGAATAAATCATCAATCTATGGAAGAGGATATCATTTCTTCACTATTAATTGGTTCAAGCAATGATAATCGACCCAAAACCACAAACTACCGTTAGAATTCTTCATGAAAAAAACTTGTGCACCCCACAGTGACATGCATGGATGAATGAAACCACATTGAAATAGACTATCAAGTGGTATAATAATCCCTCACAAATCAGAAGGTTCCATCCTATACGAAGACATCGAGATAGTAGATACACCTGGCTGTAGCTCGATCCCAAACTCGATCTCTCATCGAGGGGGTAATGCTACAACCTCTTATGGAAATACATCAAGGTACTCTTCTACGAACCTAGGAAAATCCAATTGATGAACCTCTGGAAAACTCAACATTAGTCCATCCATCAAGGATGACAAGGACATAACACTCCTCTGACCCATCCAAGGGCCTCACTCACCAACAAACACTACAGGCTCTCTATCAACATTGAATAACACCACCTGCCTATGGAATAAATCCACAACAACAAGCACTAAATACAACCAATACAGAACAAGGATAAAATCATATGGTTGTATTTATAAACATAAGAAATATTCTAAAGATCAGTGCTACCCCAGCACTAGCTCATAGTATCTACATAATTTAAACAAGTCAGCTTAACCTCCAACTGGTGTAGTCAACACCAAGGGAACTAGAAGACTATCTACCTAAAGTCCCAAAGCATGAAAAAGGGTAGGTGATATGAAGGAGTGTGTCACTACTGAATCAAACAAGGCATGCACCCAAGTAGAAAATAATAAAATGGTACCACAAATTATGTCTAGCTCACCTGGCACTGACAACACTAATGCATGAAGCTGAACACGACCTACTCTAAGACCTCTATGACCTTGATGGTGACCACCTCTATGACCGCGCTCTACTTTCTAAGGAAGGGGAAAATCTGGGGTTTGTCCCCCGCTTTCCCCATATACTCTCTACTGATCCAAAGCTAGTGCAACCTACTGATGCTCCCTCAGCTGTAACTACCTCAATAAAGGAACCTGAAGCGGAACACCTAATACATGCTAACTGCTCAGAAAGGTAGGGTAGTATCATTTTTGATGACCTCATCCTCCATAAAAAACAAGCACCTAATCCATTAGTATTGGCATGAGAGCTACCATCCTTATAGAAACGAGATACTGAGGGCTAGGACCTACCCCCGACTAATCGAAAACTCTTCTTCCCTGAAAATTGGGAACCCCAAACCAAATCTATGTTTCATTGGGAATTCTGATGACTCCCCTCTCATGATGATATGATTTTGGATAATGTCCTCTCAAAGAACTCAACCCTCACCAACACCTTGAGATATGTAGTCAACATAAATGGGGTGACCCAACACTGGATCTCTGGTCACAAATCCTCCTCGAAATGCCTTGCCCTGACCTCCTCATTTGGAAACAGGTATGAAGTATATCACAAAAGGTTCCTAAAAAAGACCCCAAACTCCCACACATTGGAGCTCCCTTACTAAAGGGTAAGCAACTCCTGGTGACTAGCTTCCTTCACAGTTGAAGAAAGAAACTCATATTTGAACTACTCTAAGAAATTCTTCCATGGGACTACTGACTCCTCATGATCCCTGAGGAACAAGAACCACCACTACCTCCCTGCCCCATGTATCATCATCACAACCAATGATACCTAATGCTCCTTCTGAGCATAAATAGAACTGAAATATATCTCAACCTCCTCCAACTAGTCTTCCATGACTACATCTGAAATGGATCCCTTATACTTATTCAGACTCTGGTGCTAAAACTCTCAGAGTGTCCTCCTCCAAGTGTCCTCATCATCAACCTCTACTCTATGGTGATCTTCTAGCACAACCTACTGGACATATTCTATGTAAAATGATGATAACGTCAACCTAGATCCATATATGAAAAATAAAAAATAGTTATAACTCCTAAAAATAGAATATGGAAGACTTAACATCAATTAATTGATTTTTTTATTCATTTTAGGTTAACCTATCCCAAGGTCTACCCATTCAAACACAGGTGAAAAGAAGAATGATTCATGATCATTTCTTAGGTCTCTACCATAAAACAATTATCACCTCATTTAGTAGCCACTGTAAACTTAAAGGTCCATGCATCATATTATAGGGGGCCCTAAATACCTGTGTCTCAACTGGTCTCCCATGTTTACAATGCTTTCCAAACTTAGCTGACACCATTGCCTTACCAACCCATGAAACCTCACCTATGCCTAACTCCAAACTCCATCCTATCCCTCAACCTACCTCTAATAACACTATATCACAACCCCCTCCCCACAAAGTGTACCCCTACTAGGCTGGAAATGGGAGAAGAGAGATACTGACCCCAAAGTCCCACCTCCAGTAGGCCCCTAGTTGGCGACTAGCACCAAGGGTATAATAAACACACTTATGGGAGTCATTAACCTATAAGAGAACACATGTGAAAGAGAGACATAAGGAAGACACCAACCAACTCCTACTCAGACTACAATATAAAATAAATCCCAAGTACACATATGTAATGTAATGCAAGAACTACAAAAACTGAAAGGGAAACTACAAGTACCAAAAGAAATTAAACGGTAGTGACCAAGAAGCCCGAACAGATCCTACAAAAACCTGAGCTAGTAGTAACCAGACTAATCTCCAACCTACTCCAAGTGAACCGAAAAATAGAATATATAATGTAGGGTGAGTATAATAGTATACTAATTATGATCCTCCCCAGAGCCTCTCATGAAATATTAAAGAAAGCATGCTAAAACACAGTGAACAACAAGTGAAACTAACTCATCACCTAAACAAGTATACTATATTTCCAGCCTCACCATGCCTACTCTCACCAAGTATTTCATAAAATATTATATAATATAATAAATAATATCAAGGGTACCCCACCACCACTTCCCCACTACTTTTCCACTTTTCCCCAACATCGCACATCCTGAGCATTTCTCTTCAAAAAGGCTTGCCCAAAGACACCTCGATGAAGCACCGAAACATGAACCTCATGAAAATCACCACCAAAAACACACAACCAAAAGTAACTAGGTATTTTCTGGGAGCCACCATAGCTCGCATAGCATGTATCATACATCCGGTATTATACCTCCAGCCATTACAACCCATACACTGAGTAAGGATCCTCAATCTATCACAGCCTATACACGTTACACCTATAGTAGTTCATATGAAACTATACCTAGAATATATGTGCATGAAATAAATACAAGCCATTATATCCCTCTTCACATATATATGAGAAAAAATAACCATTGTGCATACCATCACAAGTAACTACCAAGAGAAGATATAGGTGCCAAATGGGGTAGTCATCCATCCATCTTCCCATGATATTGAGGAAAACACCCCCTAGGGATCATAATACCTAGGGTATCAGTTACTCTAACCAACAGGGTGGAGTATCATATAAAAACACAAAAAGTTCAAAATATAATATAGTTTAAAAACCAAACTATGAGAAAAACCTAGTCTCAGAATCAACTGTAGCTAACATCTCTCAGACTCCCGACTTCTATTTCTAAGACTAGATATCCTATAAGCACACAACCATTTAAAGAGATACATTAAGTTACCTATCCCATTTTATCATTTTCACTTTATGTTAATTAATTATTTAACCATTAATTAAAAATTATTAAATTATACATTACATTAAATTACCATCTCAACAAAGTTCCATGCCCTTTAGGCATAACTAAACTGAATCCATGGATTCTTAGAATCACAACCTCAAAATTGCATCCCAACAAGCTCCAACCCCATGGGTTAAACATCATTTATTTATTTAACAAAATTACCACTTTCCATAATTCCAGGTATTCTAGGAAAACATTATAAGCTACCAAACACAAGAGGCTCAACATAGTGAGTAGGTGATATACCCATCGAGTCTTCACCACCTATAAAAGGATTATAGACCCATCCATCCTTGAGAAGCTTAACATATAAAGATGTGGAATACCCCACGTCTTCGAATCTTTTGTAAGGAGGGTAAAAAAAACCATATAAATCAAGGGGTAGGGAAGAAAAGCATATAAACAAACAATATATTTAATAAGAATCCACTTTCATATCAACGGGTAAACCCAAATTCAACCTGTTCCATCATCTTCGGTGTCCTCCCTGACACCCACACATATAAACTGATGAAAATTGCCACTCTAGGCATCAAATGATACCATAACCACCAGAAATCCCTACCCCCACATACCACAATATCCCCCCAAGCTCATCCATACTAGGATTACATCACATATGGGCCTCCTTTCCCCACATACCACAAGTCTCATATCTATAGAACTTCACAAGCAGCATAAACAAACATAGAAATGAGTTATCGACCCTAAAATAAGGCATCCTGCCTTCACATAAAACGATATCTCACAGATCTAAAGAACAAGACACTCTTCCTTTATAATAAAGAGAGTAACTCAGTCTTGATAAGGCATTAAATTTTATCACACAACAAATTATTTATTCCATATTGAATTAAAGGATTCATTATTCATATTTTCAAACTATGGGAAACCTAAGAAACAAGATATCACAAGCTATCAAAAATTAATTAAATAATTAACTTATCATGCATTTAATAGTTTTATAAACAAGAATAAACATGCTTTAGGTTCATTAACCAATTCTATTAAACATTCATACTTTTATCAATTTGATTATAATCAAATTACAATCAAAACCAGATTCATCAACATGCCTCTTTATCTTTTAGCCAATTAATTAAACAATTAATTCCAAATTTACATTATTTACCAATTTCCATCAAGAATAACATGCTAACTAATAAAGTCATAGATATCACACTGTTTAGAAAATCAAGAGTCAAACCATTATCATGGTATAAAGTAAAAACATACAATCGATACCAATTATTTAATCTGGTTCATATAATTATTATGTCAATTTCATCATGATCTAAAGGGATAAATCATGCTAACTATATGATTTCATGTAAATATAGAGAAGCAGTGAATCACCTACCTCAAAAGGTCACTGTAATTATTCACATGATAATGGATCAAAGCAATGGATCATGATCACCTCTCCCATAAAAAATGCATCCACTCGAGGATGCCATGACACAAATACACCAACCAACAACCAAGGAAACTCCATGAGAAACATGTAGATCATGTTCCATTAAATGGAAAGGATAAATGGAAGGAAATAGATCAAAGAAACCTCAATAATGGAGGTAGATCATACCTTATATCGAAGACAAATCACTACGGATCGAAAGAGGGAGATAGGGATTGTTCCTTGATGAAGGAATCCCCAAAATGATGAAGAGATGGTTTTTGGGTTTCCCGGGGTTGAGGGAGAGCTACTAAAGATACAGGTTTTGAAAAAACCCAAGTTTATGGAAAACACTTAAAACATACAATGTCAGGGTATTACACGACGTGTAATCCCCTTTCACATCGTGTAATGCCTCAAGCTCAAGTTCGACTAAAAAAAGTGTCGAATCAATGCTTTATTTTATTTTTCAGAACCCAAAGTATTTCACACTATTAATAAACCCATGAAACAGTATGCCATGTTGTGTAATATAGTTACACAATGTGTAATTCCATCTTTCTAGCTTTTACTTAACCAAGATTCTCCAAACTTCTTCTAAGACACCTCTGAGCACTTCGATCTTCAAAAAATGAAAAGGGTTTATCAACATGGATCCGATCCATTACAATAACCCAAAATATTTTTTTCTTATCTTTTTTTTTCAAGAGGGGTTAATAATGATAAAGTATAATGAATTATATCATAGCCTATCCCCAAATCACAAGGAAAATACCCCCAAAAAATTTCCTCAATGTAGTATATCCCAATACACCATGGAAAATCTCTCCCCCACACTTATTATTTTAAATATCATGCAAAATATTTAGATGAAGGAAAGAATGGATAAAATAGGCTTATAACTCACCCTCATTTCCTATAATAGCTATTTATGGATTCTATAGGATTGAAAATTATTATTGTAAGGTGGGTATAAGGATATAGGGTTAAAAAATGGCTCCTTAATCATATTAAAAGTGATTTTATCTAGTCATATATTTGATAAGATTCTAATAAAGTTCTATAAGAGAACATGCCCAAGTTTCTCAAGAAATATACTTTAGAAAATAATGGGAAATATTAAGCTTAGAGAATGTCTCAGGAATGAGAATGAATGGTTCAGAAAATCACTCATGGAAATTCATATGAATAATTAAATCAATTAATGAAAATATCATAAATTCTAGATAGGAAAATTCGTAGAAAAATTTCATTTATAAGAATTAACATAATCCATAAATCATGATTTTTAAAATCCAAAACTATATGATTATCTCTACTAATTATTTTCCCCATTTATCTCATTCAAATTAATTGAAAAATAAATTTTAAATCATGGCATGGAAAGTATCCTAGGAAATTTATGTCTCCTAGTTCAGTTGAGTAAATTAAGAATTAAGGTGGGCATGAAATTAATAATTCAAATTCTAAAACAATTAATTTGGGGGAATAAAATAAAAAATTATTGAATTGAAATGCTTACTCCTCTTTGAACGACACTTCAAATTTAGGTATATTGGTTCTTCCTTCTCCCAACTCACGATGTGTATGTGTTTCATAATGTGTATTTCTTTATATTCAAGTTGTGTATTGGTCTTGTAGCTTCATCTTTTACTTTATACTTCTTACTTCCTTCTAGAATCTTTTGGTCTTTCAAATTAAAAGTAAACAAGTGAAAGTATAGTAAATTATTAATGAATTTTGAAATATTTTAGGGTGAGTTCATGTGAGACTCTAAAAAAATAAAAATAAAGAAATATTAAAAAAAACTCGGGTTGCCTCCTAAAAGTACTTTTGTTTACTGTCATTGGCTCGACCTTACCTCCTTTATCTTCAGATTAACTGATGGATTATTGAAAAGTTTTTACCTCATTGAGGTCCATAAATGGTCTTAGTTGTGTCCTATACATGTAGGTCAGTCCCTATCCTTTCTCTCTAAACAACCTGGCTCTTCTTGACGAAAATACTTTCTTGATTTCTATCGGGCCAATCCACTATTTCTTCCTTAATCCTGAATGAATAAATGAAATTTTCTGTACCATCCATACCTATTTCCTTTTATCAAATGTGGTAGAGTTATTCGATTCTTCAGTTTCAATGGTATAACCCTTTAACTTATCTTTCTTCTTCTCAGTATGTTTATTTTTATTATCCTCTTATACAACAACAACTACCTCATGAACTTCTTTATCTCTAGAAATAACCTAAAATTTGGGTATTTTTTCTTATACAAACTCATTATCTTCCCTTATATCACAGTTATTCATCACTTGATGAATATTTAAACTTACTTGTTCATAGAAAAATATAATATGGTGCTCTCAAGTTTAGACATCAATCAACGCATGCCCAGTGGATAAAAAATTCTTCTTGGAATGAGAGGTGTATGATCCTCATTGATTTACAACACTAAGAAGTTTATGGGGAAGTATAACTTGTTTAATTTAATCATAATATCTTCAATGAAACCTTGGGGGTTACTTTACTATTCAATATCCTAGCATGATTGAAACTCTCGTGGGCTTCAATTTATTTATTCACTGGCCATTGTAAGTGGTGTATGAAATGATATTGACACTCACCCCTAAGTCACATAAATATTTTCAATTTTATTATCTTTGATAAAGACAAGAATTGAAAATATACCTAGATATGGTTGCTTCTTATGTTGGTCCTTTGATACCATCATAGAACACTCATGTGTGAGTGTTATGGTGCCAATTTTCTCTAGCTTATTCTTATTGGTTACTAGATATTTCATGATTTTTTTCATAGGTTGGAATGTTCATGATAGCCTCTAAAAAATAAATATTAATATGAATTTTTTTAAGGTGTTTAAGAAACTTATCTTTTTTCATTTCAATATTCTATTGCACCATTCATTCTAGAAAAGGAAGTATTGACTTGAATTACGGTTGTTCTTCTTTTTCATATTCTTTAGATACTTATCCCTCACTCTTTTACATCTCTTCTTGCTTTTCTTCTTGCACTTTACTTAGTTTAGGATGATCCTGAGTTATTTTTCCACTTTATTGGTAAATGAATTTCAGATATTCACATGGTTGTACTTTAGGGTATCCATGAAGTACTCCTCTTGATCTCTCCTTGAGATGCTTAGTTATTTTTTCTACTTGATGTTATATATTTTACAATGCATCCTTTTGGATTACTAATTCTTTATTTATATCTTTTATTACCACCCTAGTTGTGGTCATCAATGTTTCCAGTGCCTCTTCCAATGTATGGTCATAACTCATCAGTGTAGTACCTTGGGGTGATTATTGTTGGTATCCCTATGCTCTTTGTTAACACCCTTTATATTTTTATTTTTTACTGCCACAAAACCTAAAATTGATTACCACAAATTTCAGTAGAATAATTTATGTCTTTCGTATACGTACCTTGGGGTTTTTTCTGTTGTCCCATCATCATGTCTATATTATTGGTCAATGATTCCATTTATGCCACCATCCAATCATTGTGATTAATTTTGTGAAAACCACTTCATTATGTCCCTTATCCTTGCTACTAAAAACTATTTATCTCTATTTTACCAAACAATATGTATTTCTATTTAGGAGACTTCTTTATTAGTGATCATATAGTTTCACCTTTAATAATTGAACTATTTCCCTACAAAAAAACATTATAAAAACTTTGTATTAGCAGACATAACTATAAACCATGATGTGGATATTTACGAGTCATATATTTGTAATGTTCCCATATAGAGTAGAGTAATTCATCCTCAAATTGAAAAAATTTTAGAATGTTTATTCGTATGTCCATTGGATTAGAAGGTGGAAAGAATCAGGTGAGGAAGTTCCTGGACATATCATCCCATGTAGTGATGAAATGTGTAGGTAGGCTTTAGATCCAATATTGAGCTCACTCGCATAATGAAAATTAAAAAACATGGAGTCTTAACAAATTGCTTGAAACATTATGGAATTGTAATGTGTTTCATAGCTCGAGGAAGCTTCCTAGATGTGAGTTTGGATCTTCATTAGTTAGTCTGGTGAATTTCACACTATTTGAGATCATTTGGATAATAGCAAGTTTGATCTCAAAGTAGGTTGCAGTAATGGGGGGCCCTAGAATACTCAGTTTCAATCCTGTATTTGATGGACACTTGTAGTTTGTGAGAATTCGCAGCCCTAAATCTCTTTGTAGAACCCCTCCAGTAGTAAGATGTTACTTTTTTCCTACCATGGTTGTAGAGAATTTTCTCTTTGGGCTTGACTCAAAATCGATATTGAGCTCGATGTGATGTTTTCCATTTTTCCAAGTTCTTAGGTGTAAATTTAATGATTTTAAACCCTAAAATTTGTAGAATAAAATATACCACATAAAATTAAGAAAATAAAATAAAAAAATTTAAATAGAAAACCTAAAAACTAATTAGAAACTTTCCCTGACAATGACGCCGGTTTTTAAAGGCCCAAAGGGCGTCGTTATTTCCCTACAGGTCTAATCAAAATAAAAAATTTATAAAACTCAAACTAGTGAAATTAAATAATTAAAATTTCATATACAGCAGGTTGAGGTTAGAACCAAAGAGATAGTCAAATTAGTTTAATTAGGTTTTTAAAGATTTTTATTTTATTTTATTGATTTTAGTAAAGAGGGATAAGAACATATGTTGGTTCTAAAAGAGATTTGATGAAATAGAGAGAACAAATCAAAGCAGTTTGGGTTTTGAAAATCAAGTTTTGAAAGTATGTTGGGGTTTTGTATATTTAGGGTTTAGGTGAAATTGGATTTTATAAATAAATTTATTAATCCATATTTTGTGTTGGATTTGAGATGATGTGGATCCAATGGTCATGGTATCCATTTTTTAAAACAATAATCCCCTATTTTCCTTAGTCTGATGATTAGGGTTTCAACGAATCAATTTTGTCTTGATAACATTTTAAAACCTGGGTACCCTAAATGTGATAATGGACATTCATCAATTCAAGGTAACCAATTTAGAAATTAAAAATTTCCTTTTATATTTATTAACCAATAGTCATGATTAAACAAAAAAAATATTAGAATTTGATAAATAAATTACGGCAAACCAAATTTCATGAATAGAAAAAAATAAATAAATCTAAGGACACATTACACCTTTTGATACATAACCCTAGAAAAAGGTGTGTATTACCCCCTAATCCTAATGATTATAGAGTAATAGGGAGTTAAATAAATAAATAAAACATAAAAAATGTAGAGATATCAAATTGGAGAGAACCCTGTACAACGTAAATTCTCACTCAAAGATTTGGTATCCAAATATTTCTAGAAGAATCAGCACAACTCTCCATTTATAGACCTCCATAGGGATCTTGTAGCAATTAATGACGTCAAAAAGTATCTTTAGTTGGTCTCATGTCATAAAAAAGTTCTTCACCACCCCATATATTGAATATGGACATTTTTGGGTATCCTAACACTTTCACATTGTATAAGTGTTTCATGATGTGTAGTGTTTAGGGACTTGAAATATTCACATATTTTTTTTCACATTCTTTATTGGGTTCACATCGTGTAATGTTTCATGATGTGAAATGTTTTCACAATGTTAATCGTGAAATTATAGCTCTATTTCAGCTTCATTTATCTAGTGTCGCAACACGCTCATGATAATAATATCCTTTTGTTCATTTTTTTTGAATATTGTTAGTAACCTCCTAGAATTAGTTTTTTTTATCTTAATTGGATTGAACTTACCTCCTTCACCTTTGGCTCAGGTGATGGATGATTTTTTTACCTCATCGAGGTCCATAAATGGTCATAGTTGTGTCCTGTCCACATAGGTTGGCCCCTTTACTTCCTCTCTAAACAAAATGACTCTTCTTTATGGAATTACTTTCTTGATTTCCACTAGTAAGATCCACCATTTCTTCCTTAATCCTAAATAACTAAAAGGATGTTTGTGTAACATCCATACTTGTTTCCATTTCTCAAATGTGGTGGAGTCGATCTCTCCTATGGTGTTAGTAGTCTAACCCTTCATTTATCTTTCTTCTTATCAGTATGTTTATTTTGATTATCCTCTTGTACAATATCATCCACATCATGCACTTAATTATCTTCAATGATACCCTCAAATTTGGGTATTTTTTATTCTATGAACTCATTATCTTCCCTTACATCATAGTTTTTAATTGCTTGAAGAATATTAAAACTTACTTGTTGACAACCAACTCTTATAAAAATTTATCCTCTTTAGAGGATGATAAGTAGATTCCTAGTAGATAAAAATATTCTTATTAGAATTATATGCATATGCACCTTTTCTATGTCCAACACTAAGAAGCTAATGGGGAAGGTGAAATTATCAACTTTAATTAGAATATCTTCGATGAAACCTTGGGGGTACTTTACTATTAAATATTACAGCATGAGTGAAACTCTTGAGAGATTCAATTTATCTATCCTTAGGCTCTTGTAAGTAGTATATGACATGATATTTACACTCACACCTAAGTCATAAATCTTTTCCAAATTTATTATCTCTAATAAATATAGGAGTTAAAAAGATACTTGGATCTTATTGCTTCCTAGATAGGTCCTTTGATACCACTGTTGGAGACTTACTTGTGGGTAGGATAGTGACAATTTTCTCTAAATTCTTCTTATTTGTTACTATATATTTCATTATTTTTTCATAGTTTGGAATGTTTATGAGAGAGTATGAAAAATGTCTATTAATATGTATTTTTTTAAAGTGTTTTAGAAACTTAACTTTTTGAGCGTCAATAATATCTTGCACCATTTGTTCTGGAAAAGGTATTCTCATCTTGAATTGTAGTGGTTCTTATTTTTAATCTTATTTAGATACTTGTTCCTCACACTTTTCCATATCTTCTTGATTTTATTATTTCATTTTTATTGGTTTATGATGATCCTGAGTGATTTTCCACTTTGTAGGGAGATGAAATTCAAATCTTCACATGGGAATACATCGAGGCATCTAGGTAGTACTCCTCTTGATCTCTCCCTAAGTTGCTCAATGATTTTTTCTACTTGATGTTCCAAACTTCACAAAGTGGAATTTTTTCTTGTTGAGTCTTCCTTTATATCTTTTATTACCACCCCGACCATGGTCATGAATTTTTCCAGTGTCTCTTCCAATGTATGGACCTAGCTCATAAGTGTGGTCCCTTAGGATGATTTTTTTCGGTATCCTTGTGCTCTTTTTTGGTACCCTTTACCTTGTGTTTTATGTCTTCCAACACTAAAATTGATTACCACAATCATAATCGGTATAATTTACATCTTCTATATACATACCTTGGGGGTTTTGCTGCTGCCCCATCATCATGTCTATCTTCTTGGATAGAGATTCCACCCCTGACACCATCCTTTGATTATTGTTGATTGCATGATTACCTCTTTTTTGTGTCCCTTCTACTTGCTACTGGAAACTATATCTCTCTATTTCATCCCAAAATCTATATCTCTCTTTCGGTAAATTCTTTATAAATGATACTCCAACTATAACATCCATAATCAACCTATTTCCCTACAAAAAACCCCTATAAAAAGTTTGGATTAACAACCACATATCTATACCATAATGGGGGAATTTACGAGTCATATATTTGTAACATTCTCACAAAGAGTAGAGTGTTTCATCTTAAAATTGAAAAAAGTTTATAATGTTTACCTAATGTCCATCGACTTAGAAGGTGGAAAGAAGTGGGTAAGAAAATTTCTGGGTAGCTCATCCCATATAGTGACAGAATGTGTAGGTAGGTTTTGGATCCAATCTCGAGCTCACTCGCATAATGAAAATTGGAAATTACTGAGTCTTACTGCATCATTTGGAACATTCTATAATTGGAATATGTCAAAAATATCGAGGAAGCTTCCTATATGTGAGTTTGGATCTTCATGAGGTATTTCGATGAATTACATGAAATTTCAGATCATTTGGATAATAGAAGGTTTGATCTTAAAGTGGTTTTCAACAATAGGGGGTGCCAGGATGTTTGGTTGAAATCCTATATTCGATGACTACCTATAGTCTGTGATCATTCAAAACACCATATCTATTTGTAGAACCCCTTAGAAAACTAGATTTTTCTCCATACCCACCATGTTTGTGGTGAATTTTCTCATTGTACTTTACTTAAAATCATGATTAAGATCTATGTGATCTTTTACCTTTTCATGAGTGTTGTAGGTGCGTATTTAATGATTTTAAACTCTGAAATTTGTAGCAAAAAACAACCAACATAAAATAAAAAAATTAAAATAAAAAAATTATAATTAAAAACCTAAAAAATAATTAGAAACCATCACCATCAATGAAACCAGTTTTAACAGGCCCAAATAGCATTATTATTTCCCAATGAGTCTAATAAAAATAAAAAATTTATAAAATTCTGACTAGTACAATTAATTAATTAAAACATAGTATATAGTAGGTCGAGGTCGAACCCATAGAGATGGTGAAATTTATTTAATTATATTTTTATATAAAATTGTCTTATTTGATTGATTTTATGAAAGAGGGTGAAGAAAAAATGTTAGTTATAAAAGTGATTTGATGAAATAGAGAGAAAAAAAAAAATAAGTTTAGGTTATAAAAAAAAGTTTTAAAATTGTTCCAGGGTTTTGTAGTTTTAGGATTCTAGTGTAATTGGATTTTATAAATAAATTTATTAATCAATGTTTGGATTCAGAGTCGAGATGAGGTGGATCTAATGGTCATGTTATCCCTTACTTAACATAAAAATACACCATTTCCCTTGTTCTAGTGATTTAGGGTTTTTCCGAATCAAGTTTGTCTTGATACCTTTTTTAAACCTGGGTACCTCTAAATGCTACAATGGTCATGACTCAATTTAGGGTAACCAGTTGTGTAATTAAAAAGTTACTTTAAAATTTATTAACCAATTTTCATGGTAAAAAAAAGAAATGGATTGGAATTGGATAAATAAATTATGGAAAACAAAATACATAAATAGAATAAAAGAAATAAATCCAATGAAACCTTCCCCCTTTGGCTACATAACCCTAGAATAAGGTGGGTATTACCCACTCATCCATTTCAACTTCATTTATTTGGTGTTGTGCCACACTCATGATAATCATCTTTTTTTTCCTTTTCCGAATATTGGTAGTATCCTGCCATAAATCACAAAGCCAGTTGAATAGTACAAATATTGGAAATAATATCAATTAAATTACATAAATCAGTGCATTAAAAAACCCTAAAATATATGCATGAAATACACATATCAAATTCTAGCAAAAATTTATATGGTAGAACACCATATAAGTTTCTATTGACACTTTAGACAACTGAACCTCCTATCAGTAAAATCCATCACACACAAGCACATATATGACATGTGAATCCTATGTGAAAAATATGATGTATAAAGACACCTATTTTCTCTATGGACCAAGATTTAAACCATAAAAATAATAGTCTTTGGTAAGAACATCACATTTGAATTAAAATCTCAACCATAACAATAGAAACCAAGAATAACAATCTCATACCCTTGGAAACCTAGACCTCCCACTGAAAAAGGTGTTTATGACATAGTAGTCCAAGGTCCATGAAAATATCATACAAATCCCTATTCCCCTATTTTAAATATCCCTAAAATAGTAAGATAAGAAAAAATAAACTCTAATACCACTTCGTGATGCCTCGGCCTGAGACCACTCACTAGTTTCTAAGCTAGCATTCTATGCGACCTTACACATGCCTCCCCATATGACAGAGGCAGTCGAATGGTGGTGAGGGACTAAATCATACATTGGGGATACTATTGCCTCAACATCATAGCCATTAATAATAAATAAAATAACTAAACAATATCTATATCAAAAATTAGATCATGCATAAGAAATAAACATAATAATCTATATCCAATATACCACGCAGGAGAATACAATCACACATTTACTGATCACCCACTAGGTCTACCACATATATAATAATAATAAATAAATAAAATATACAATAGGATCTACTACCATCATCGAGCCTCACCTCAATCCCAATCTTTAATACCCATCGAGTTTCCCTAACCTGTTCTTCTGCTCATCCTGTGCTCTGACCTATATAACATGTATAGGGTTTACATGCACACCGGAGTTCCAATATAAGTTGCGAGAAATGCATCTCAATAGGGTTTCAAAAAGTTCCCCTAATATCTTCCATTATATACATCTATTCACAAGTAAATGAAATGATAAATTAAACATGCACAAACACATGCCTCAAAACTTAATGTGCTAACCAAGACACCATGATTCCATGTCCTCCAGGTCATCATGTGCTAACCAATCCACCATTATACCCAACCATACCTACATAGACCTAATTCAGAATCTAGTTACCTCATTCTATTGAACCTGAATCCCATCCCATACCTGAAGACTCATGGTAGGGCATCACCAAGCCTTAACCACAATCCAAATGTATAGGGTAGGGTCATCTTTTCCAAGTCTTGGATCATCCCTTATCACTCAAGGGAGAACTTTGAACAAATTCTCACTTAAGATGAGACCGAGTACAAATCTCATCCACCACCTTACCACTCAAGGTAGGTCCCTATACCAAATCTCCCATCACATTACAACCGAGACCAATTTCTCACTCAAGTAGGTTCATACCAAAATCTTCTTACTCAATATGATACCCTTATATTGACCACTAACTTATCCCTCAAGGTAGGTTCTAATAATGAATCATAGTATAAACACACTTTCTCAGTCAAGGTAGGGTTTATCCAACACTTTCTCACTCAAGGTGAGGCCATTATCTGAAACACTACCAAATCACTCAAGGTAGGTCCAATATCATAACATAATCTAACCACTACCTTATCACTCAAGGTAGGGTCTTACCAACACCTTATCACTCAAGTTGAGGCCATGCCTCAGGACCCTCATTATATCTAACACAATCCATCACCAATCACATATACATAGTACTCACATGTATTAAAAAACAATAAGAGTATGTATTCTATCCCATAATCTCACTATCTCATCCTAGGGAGCTATTAATTTAGGACCTATCCCACACTATGATTTGAATATCATCATCTATCTATGCTTAAAGTCTAATATCCTAAATACCATCTCAATCACACAATAAAAACCCACTAAAGATCTATAAATTATTGTCTTACCCATCTGGGTTCCCACCAAAGTCTTTCAAACCCATCCCAATATCTTATCACTGGGATCAAGCCATACCCAACACCATATCCAACATTGTGAGGGGTGTTTTCATAGCCTGCATGCTCTTCTTAACCCTGGAATCAAACCCCAATCTACATCCTCATGAAAATTCTATGTCACAACCCTTACTTAGGTTTTACCTCACAACACTCTTATAAGATATCTAAATCCCATAACTAATAATAAATCCCTCTCTGTTATACATCATCAATCCCTATAGGAATTATCCCTACCATGGTGCATAACAAATCTCAATCCAACTTTATTAGGGTGATCTTTACCAATCATGAAATTTATAACCATATCAAACACCATCACAAAGCCTAAACCTCTTATACTATACCAACCATCCCTAAGAAACCAACTTAAGATACTTGGATCAGATCTAATATACCAAGACCTACATATGGTCTCTTATAAACTCACCCAACACCTTCTCCATTTGGAAATATAGTCTTTGAGTGATCACAACTTACCAAGTGATGAAGAGCACTTATTCCAACTCAAGGAGGCTCAATACCACCCTCTCTCTATATCTAGGGTGATTTCAGCCCCTATCCCTTTTTCCCGATCCCATGAAAACTTGTAGACATGATCGCCCATGTATAAAGAATCTTATGGTTTTGTATTAAAGGAACAAACTACCTCCAACACAAAGTTACTATCCTTTTTGAGCTCTCCACATCCTTAACCAAGCCCATACACACCTCATCCGTACTCATATTAACTCTTGAGCTCCTATATCAAGTCATAATATCCACATAATTAATTAACCAATTTTAATTAATTATTTTAATTAAAATTAGGATACATATTCACTGAAAAACTCTTTAGGCATCCATGTATCACTGAAATTTTACCAAAACCTGAGCATTCATCCTCCCAAGACCCCCTTTAGCCAAGTTTATCAAAATACCTATCTTCCTCAATTTATTCCACCACAATTCCATGGAATAGATCCAAAACCCAAGCCTAGATCACTCCAAATCAATGGAATTTAAATTAAAAATAAATAAAGAAAATATGAGGGAAGAAATAACTTTGAAAAACCACAAAATTCCATAGAATCACTCTTATAAAAGGGGGATCTAAATGGGAAAGAGGAGGGGGAGATCATACTGAATAAAACTTTCTTGATGTCTCTATCTTTCTAAATCATAAAGTGAGATGACTAGTATACCCTTGTTAAAAAATAGGTATGTAGGTTAGTCATGGTGTGGCCATGGGGGTCATGATGTGACACTAACTTTACTGACCAGGTCATGATGTGACCCTTCTAGGTTGTGGCATGACTACCATAGGCATAGGGCCTAACCCTCATCCTACCTTCATCACAACATGTTCCATATGGGTTGTGAAATGACCACCCCTAGGCAAAGGGAGGGGCATCCCCCAACCTAGTACTATCGCGATACAACTCCCATGGGTCGTGATATGATACATCACTCCCAGAAGAGGCTAAAGACCTTGGGTGTGGCCTCCACCTTATGACACAATGCCTCTATGAACCCACTTTAATACAAACATCATAGTATGACATCACATCGTGACTTGTAGGTAACTGCCTAATCTAATGCTATTGTAGAATTTAATAAGAAGGTCACCCAAACCCCTTTGAAACAATGTTCAACCAAGCACCCAAAATATCTCCCAACCCTTGATCTATGTCTAAAAACATCTCATAAAAACATTAAAACCCTCATAATTCTTGTCTAAGTCCCAGTTCCCCAAACATCCCCTACTTCAAGATAAAAAAATTAAAATTTCTTATGAATTTCATAACTCGTAATGACACAGGTCATTACATTATGGATTCTTGAGGGTGGCCCATTTTTTTTAAGATTCATAGAATACTATATTTGGATCGATTTTACAAGAGATTCATTTGATACTTCTCCCATTTTGGAAGCACTAACGACGGACCTAGAAAATAAGGGGATGAAGTTCGTATGATATGATATGATCCTTATGATATTTCCTTCCAAGAGATGAAGTAAAATTGACATATGTATTGATATTGACCTTACCTGAGTCAAGTAAGAAGTATTCCCTATATTTTGATGCATTAGGGATTGATATCTAATTCATAATGGGTGTGTAGTTTCTAATGGATCAAGATAGTTGAGGCTATATGAGTGAAATTATCCATCTCAAAATATATAGATAGTGACAGTAGTGGACACACTGAGATGTTGGTGTCACCACCCTTTTGGGTGAGAGGTTTGTGGTATATACATACCACAAGAGGCTCAAGTATATCTTTTCCCAGTGTGAATTTAACTTATGATAGAGTAGATGTGTTGAGTATCTCTAGTCACTTGATTTTAAGATGGTATGTACCTTTGGAAAGGGGAATCTTGTTTTCAATGATCTAAGTAGAAAGACTCAGACATAGGTGATTCTTGATGCTAATAATGAGTAGTAGTTAATAGGCCTTTTTATTGAGATTCATCTTGATATTTAGTAGTGTTAAGGTAGGGAAGCTCCAACATCCATGGTTTTTACCTCATCACTCCTCTAGAGGTTTAAGAAGAGCCAATTTTATGAATTAGACTATAGAGTTATGAGGGATAATATATATAGAGAATAGCCACCAACTGATTTGTCATAAGTTGATGATGAGGTCATTTATATGTGAATCATAGTTGTATCCCCTATAATCATATGAGAGGAGCTAATATAAGATTCAACCACCTTGAGATGGGTTGTTAACCTGAGGCTTAACAATACATACCGTGATATACATTGTTAGTTCTGGTGGACCAGGATGAAGAAGGATGTTGTGGGGTTTATTACTAGATTTAAAAATTTTCAATAGCTAAATTCTAAGAATTAAGGAACCACGAGAACTCTTAAACTATTACCCATTCTTAAGTGTAAATGAGATGATGTGATAATGAATTTTCTAACGGGGCTTCCAAGGTTGTCTCATGAAAGTAATGTGGTATGGGTTATTATGGACTAGTTGATCAAGGTCTCACACTTACTACAGATCAAAGAGACGTGCTCCATTCATGAGATGGGTTTGTAATATATTTGAGTTATAGTATAGTTTCATAGTGTTTTGAGGAGTATCATTTTAGATTAGGATACTCAATTTATGTTGCAATTATATTAGAGCCTATAGAATGTAATTTATACTTAAGTGAATTTGAGTAAAAACATAACATCCTTAGACTAATGATAAGTTTGAAGATATCATCAAAATTCTAGAGGAAATGATGAAAGTGTGTGTCATAGATTTGGGTGGTTTATAGGAGAGTCATCTATCACTTTTCAAGTTTACCTATAATAATACTTATCTAGAATTGATTCAAATCGAAAAGAGTTTGGTAACTTTATAGAGCATGAAATGTTCCTATTTAGACCGACAACATCATCCAATGAAGTTTGAAGTTGGTGACCATGTTTTCTTATGAGTGTCACCTCAAATTGGACACTATCAAATTTATAGATAGAGGAAGTTAGTTCCCAGATATGTGGGGGCCTTTGAGGCTATTGATTAGTTCAGTACCATGGATTACTGATCAACACTTCCTCATAGTTTCCATGCCATGCATGATGTATTTCATGTATCTCAACTAAGGATATACCACCCCGATCCTTCTCATGTAACCAATGCTAATGACATCGAGTTGGAGCCTGATGCATCGTTTGAGGAATGAACAATTCATATAATGGATTAGAGAAAAAATATCCTCTATGGGAATGTATTACATCTAGTATATATTTAGTGAAAACACATGCATATTAAGGAGGATATATGGGAGCATGAGGATGATATATAGGCACAGTGGTTGAGATTATTATCCAAAGAGTCCTGATGATGTATCTTGGGTACAATCTGTCATATGGTGGGGAGGTTATAACACCCAACATATTTTGAGGTGTGTTTTAAATATTTTTTTGAACCACCTGTATTTTTTTGAATTTTTGAAAATTGACATATTGGTGGGGGGATTGGGGGTACAATTATAGATAATGGATGGGTTTTGGGACTTATGTCTTGATGATGAAGCTAATAAGTAAAAGGTGGTTTGGTACCAGGTACTTAGTGGTACCCCTAGGTGAGGGGGTGAATATGTGAGAGCCACTAGGTGGTTGATGACCTTGGAGTAGGTATATAGTGTACACCAGGTACTAGGTGAGAAGAAAACATGTAACACCCTGAGATTTTATGATATATTTCTCTTTTAAATAAATTTAATTTCTTTGATAGCTTTTGATACATGCAACCCTAAGTCTAAATGAACCAAAATGAAGTATACAATTGTCACCTAGACATTATATCGGTAGGTATGAATAATACTAAAAAAACTTATAAAAATGTATGGTTAAAATATGAATAAAATGAATTAATTAGTTATCAATTTATTAGAAATGAAAATAAAAATCATTTGAAAGTAAAAGAGATGTTTTTCTAAATTTTTTTTACGCGTGCAATGTTTTTTTATCTTAATAAATTAAATTAATCACTATTGGTGAATTATTTTAATGAAATATATAAATTATATATCAAATCAAATGTTTTAACATTCATCTAATAATTTTTCTAGGAAAGAGATAAGAATATCTATCCATTTTTATGCTTACAAATTCATTTTTTTAAAAAATAGGCTTTGTCGCATTCTGCACACTTATTTTAAAATGAATTTCTACTACTTATAGAAATTGAATATTTAAAAATGGATTCAATATTTGGAATTATGAGGATCATATTTGTAAAATAAGTCTCTTTTATTTTTGGTAAATACGAATAATAACCATAGTAATTTTTTATCACCTTGGTAATGGTAAAATAGGTAAAATAGGGTTAAAAATTTGGGATAAGGCTTTAAAATTCCTCTAAAACTTGCCTTTTATCCTATTAGATGGATTAAGTTTATCTATTTCCATATATTTCTCAAATATATGGCCGTTTGGTTTCATTTTTCTTTAATTATGACCTTTATATTAAATTAATAAAATAATAAATATATAATGTCACTCTATTAACTTTAGTATATCTAATTTTTTTATATAAGGATAAAAAGAGGATAAGTTGGTTTATAAATTTCCATTTTAAGGATAAATTATTATTTTTATCATAGAATTTTTTTAATGGTTTTTAAAAAATATTAAATATAATAAAATTTGGGTGAATAATTGTATTCTATAAATTTTATAGATTAATATAACATATTAGAGATGTTTTAAAGGTTTATATTATAATTACATTATTGTCATATTTTTTTTAAAAGTTAAATTATGAGAATAGTTCTTAAAATGACATTAGTAGAATTTTATGATAAAAATATTTTATTTAAATTATTTAAAAATCATAAAAATATTGAAATAGGACAAATAGGATGATAAAGGGTTGAAAATGTCATTACTTGGTAATTTATGAGTCATTTTTTTACTTATAAGTAAAATTATAACCCTTTAATATAAAAAACTCATTACCATGGTTAAGATTAAAATTGGTTGACCAAGGGGTTAGATCAAAAGATAAGGTTTAAAATGACACAAAAACCTATCTAAATTTCATTTTATTATGATAAATAGACCTTATAATCATTATATTTGAATCTATTTCAATTTTTAAGAATTTGGATTGAGAATATATTAATAATATTTTAATCTTTTTAGCAATTCTAATTGTGTCCTTTCCCTCCCATATAAAAGGAAACCCATTCTATATTTTCATTACACCACTTTGAGACATATATATCATCTAATATCTACTCTAATATCTTAATAGATTCCTTCACCACATCCTATAACTATTTTTATTTCAAAAAAACCACCTCTTTAAGGGTTAAGGTGTATGAAAAAAGAGGTTTCTCAACAAAGAGGTATAACTCTCAACCGAGCATTTTCAAATTTAGTTCTTTTTCTACCTCATATAAATATAATTTATCCATTATAAAGTTATTAATATAGTATCATAAATATAATTATAAGTTATTATAATTATGGGACAACATTTTTCCACCTCTTTTTCATTCTATAGAAAATGAAAACATCACTCGTGTGTATGTACGACTTACCGTCTCCACATAGAAGTGTAATTCGTTTTCATCACCAAATTTCATTGATGTTTATAATGATGAATTTAATATTTATATATGATATTTATAACACAATTATTTTCCTATAATTATAATATCTTATCTACCTTCATACCTTTCCATCTGTTGGAAAACGATAACAGCACTCATGCGTATGTGTGGACCACCACCTCCACAAAGTGATGTGATTATTTTTTCATTTCATTTTGAAATGGATGGTAATAAAGAAAGATTTAATGAATATATATGATATAAATGATATAATAATGATTATTTAAAGATTAATTATTATTTACCTTTTCTTTCATTCCACCTGTCAAAAAATCACTACTAGAAATTGGAGCTATATCAATGAACCTATACCAATGGTTTAGACAAAACCGTTGGTATAGGTACCTTAGAGAGACCCTATACTAATGGTTTTGGAAAAAAAAATTGGTATAGGTACCATGGAGAGACCTAATACCAATTATTCTGGTCAAAATTGTTGGTATGGGTCCCTTGTAGAGACCCAATACCAACGGTTCTAGCTAAAATCGTTGGTATAGGTCCCTTGTAGAGACCATATACCAATGGTTTCTCCAAAAATATTGGTATAGCTCAAAAAATCAAGGTACCTTTACCAATGGTTTTGAGAACCATTGGTATAGGTACCAATATTATTTATGGATTCTTTTTTCAGGTAACATTAAATACATCAAAAGTTAAAATACTTGTAAATATACACATATATATTTATGAAATTATGTTTAAAAAAGTCATATTAGGTTAGTGGTTAGGTGTTTGGATTATAAATGGGAGGCTCTGGGATCAAAACCAAGATGGGTTTTATTTTTTTACATTAGCTATACCAATGGTTTTATAAAACCATTGGTATAGGGTATTCATATGAACTATACCAACGGTTTTAAAAAACCTTCGGTATTGGTATATACCAACACTAAAATAGCCAAAACCCATCCAAACCATTACTATTGGATATAAAAACTGTTTTGAGACCTATAACAACTGTTCCAAACCGTTGGTATAGGTTTTTTTCTATTAGTTAATGGAAATAGTATTCATTCGTATGTACAATCTAATGTCTTTATGAATGGTGTAATTCATTTATCTATCCCCACCTTTTATAGATTAATATATATATATATATAATGAATATATATATGATATTTATATCATGGTTAACATTTTTAATATGATGAAATCATGATAAAATTATAAATACCTGGATTTATGAACTGAAACATACATGAAAAATGAAGTAGTTATCACCCAGAATAGTGATTTTAATAAAAAATTGTTAATAAAAAAGTGATAATATTCCATAAGTAAATCATGAATGGTATGATAGATATGATTACATTTATTTAATTCATTTATAAAAAATATATATTTATTATACAATAGATTCGAATATGTATAAAGAAAGATGAGACTTGTGGTAAGAGATTTATGTTTCAATCCTATTTTAATCATGATTGTTTATACTTGAATTCCCACTGAGGATATTATATGATCCTTATCTGATAAATAAATTTAATTTTACTCTCCTTTTTTTATTTATATAGAGTACATATTTTTATTTCATTTTCCTCTCTTTAAGTACTCAAGATATCGAAAGAATTTTTTTAAGTAAAACCGACCATGCTTTACTATTTGGTTAAAAAATACTTTTTCTTCCATGTACATGTATTCTATAAAATGTTTTAAAAAATATTTTAGTATTATCCTATGATTTTTTAAATTCAATTTTCCCAAGTTTTACTTTCTATAATTTTTTTAATGGAATCTTTCTGTCATTTTCTGAATGTGGTACTTTTTGGCTTTTTATAAAAGTGTGAAAGGAATGTTTTATTTTAACTTATACGACATGAATAGAATTTTTGAATATCATGAACAAAAAATTATTTTAAGGTTCCTCTAAAATTTTCCACATTTATTTTCAAATAAAATGTTTTCCATAATATTTTGGAAATTTTTCTATTTTAAATAAGTGATTTCAAAATGAAAAGGGTATTTTTCTCAAGAAATATTCCAGTGATTATTTTAAAGGAATTTTATTCTATAATAACATCCTTTTATATTAATTAGGTTTTAATTAGGATATGATCCAATGATAATATATTTTTTCTTTCTCTATATGTTTTATTTTTACAATGATTAGATGTTTATAAAAAATATTTATTTTCCACCAATTATACTATGATGAACTTATGAATTATTTATGATACCCATTTTCTTTGCATATGATTTGATATAATGATAAGATGACTATTTTATGATCTTGTGAAACAAATATATGGTTCTAATTATGTGATAGTTGTGATTAAAATTATATATCACTATAATGTATTTGGTAAAATTTTATATCTCATGAGATAATTATGGGAAACAAGTTGGTGTGCTTAATCCACTACGGGAAACAAGTCGTTGTGGTTGATCCACTATAGGAAATAAGTTGATGTTCTTGATACACTATGGAAAACATGTAATTATGGATGATTCATTATGATATGGGAAACATGTGTTGATGCCTTATCCTTTATGATTTTATTTTTCTGATAGTTAACCATGACATATGAAATGGTCCCTATACCTATGATAGTTCCACACTTATATGACATGAAATTATGGTTCATGATTGATTTATGATGAATTATCATTATTATGATTCATATCTTTTGAAATGATAATGTTTTATTCCATGAATCATGTTTACAATACAAGATATATTGGGTATAAAATTTATAAGTTATCTTCATGATATAATACCCTTATATTTATCTTTTGATTTCATATGATCATAAAATGATATCTTTCATGTTTACCCTTACTGAGAATATGAGCACACCCTTTCCTATGTTTCCTTTTCCTAGGTTATAATGAAAAGTTTATGTATGTAATTTTTATAAAGAGTAATATGTGGGAATATCTTTATGGGAGATCTTTAAGATATTTCATTAAATAAGAAGATTATGTATCTAGTCTTCAAAGACACTAAACCTTTATGGTACTCACACATTCATTTGTGAAATATATTGAATATTAATCTAAAAAGATAAAATATTTATGTTTGAAGATTATGGGTTTCTATAGTTGGAAATAGAGGACAGGTTTATACAATATTTGAAGATTATTATTAGAAAATTTTAGTGAAAATCCAGTGGACAAGTTTAAGAATATGATAATATCCTAAAGTTTTGGTAATAAACATGGATAACCTAGGTAAAACTAACTTTCCATATATAGAGAATAAGGTGTCATGAATTAGACATCCTATGAATAGTATTTCATAATTATTTGATAGTTTACTCTTATTATTATAGTTTGATCCTTAAACTTTTCTTTTTGGTTTTATACAATGGTTAGAACTAGAAGAAATCACACAAAGAACTACTGTGATGGAAAATGCAATGATTTTCCACATAAGGAACAAAATTCCATGGGATATGGAATGAAAATATTTTTTTATAAACTCACGTATCTTTCTTAGTACATGAATCATACCAATCTTCTAAATGATCAAAGGAGGGAAAAACTTACTGTTAAGTCTTTTATAAGGAAACATCAACATTATTTTAGTATATCTTATAATCTACTAGTGGCTAAATGATGGATCAACACCATTGAAAAAAATATTTTTTATGCTTTAGTGATCATAACATGAAAATTTTATCTTATTGGTTTATCATTTGGAAGGTGAAATAGATCAATGGTGGAACCTTATTAAGAATATGAAACAAAGGGAAGAAATTTAATCCATGAAATATGATGAGTTTAAGAGGATATTTTTTAGTAATTAATTCCATAATATTCTATGTACAAAATTGGGGAAGGAATTCTGTAAACTTAAGTAAAAGGAGGATGGATCCATTGGTACTTATGAGGAAAATTTTACAATACTTTCAATGTATGATTCTAGTTTAATCATTAGCCTTAAAATAAAAATTGATCGATTCTTTTATAGATTAAAACCAAGTATCCTAAAGGTGTTAAATATAAGAGACTTTAGTAGCTATGATGAAATTAATCTATGTGAACTCATGGTAGATATGGAAATTGGATTATCCTACCATTACCATGGTTTTTATAAGAAAAGGAATATTGAGTCTCATAAAAACTCGAATATATCACATGGTGGAAATAAATTACATCCATATACATGCCATAAATGTGGGAATAAACATCAAATTAATTTATTGAATTGAACTGGGAGGTAATTTAAATATATAAACATAGGTAATAAATCCCATAAATGTTGAAAGGTAATTAAAATGACAGTTAATACAATGGAGGAAAAGAAGTCACCAACTAATGAAACACCCACACTGCAATGCTTAAAATGAAAAGAGTATGGGAATTATGCTTACCGGTATATTAATTCAAATGTATATGATGATGATTATTGTCAAAAACCTCTTAAGATCAAAGAAAAAGTGAAATTTCATGAAATCATGCCTTTCAAAGTGGGTTATGAGAATGACATGGTGAAAGGTAAACTTATCATCCACTCTAAACATATGATGTATTATTTTATTATGAATATACTCACTCTTTTATATCTAAATAATTTTCAAATGGTATCAAATTACTATATTCATGATTAGAAGTTGAGTTAGTAGTGAAAACTTCTAATGGCATGATGGTCACATCTCAAGTATATAGTTCCTCTATGATTTAATTTTGTGGGAAAGTACTTCCTAAAAATATTATGATTCTCCCTTTAATTGATTTTGATGTAGTTACAGGCATGGATTAGATTTATTTATATGGATCATATATTAATCTATGAGGAAGGTAAGTCATATTTCATATTCTAAATGAACCCTGATCATTTATCAGTGTGAGGATAAATATGAACTTCTAATGGAATTTACTTATATATTGAGGGTTTTAATTCCTATACATGAATGGTATCTATCTAATATGGTTTGAGATAAAATAAATATTTAAGATACACCTATTGTATAATTTTTTTGATGTATTTCCATAAGAACTTCCAAGCCTTCCTTTAAATTGTGAAGTTGATTTTTCAATAGAACCCAAACTTGGTGATACATGTATTTCAAAGACTCCTTATAAAATGTCCCCAATTGAGTTGATTGAATTGAATAATAAACTCTAGGAGAATATTTATAAGGGATTAATACAACCTATTACACCACCATGTGGTCACCTATCCTTTTTAAGAAGAAATATGGGTCAATGCATCTTTTCATTTATTATGAGAAACTTAACAAGATCACTATCAATAGTAAGTATCATCTACCCAATATTGATGGTTTATTTGATCAATTATGATGAGTTACATACTTTTATAAGATTGATATTTGTTTTGTATATTATCAATTGTGGTTTAAGAAATAGGATATACCCAAGAAAACCTTATGTACGAGGTATAAGCATTATGAATTCATAGCGATTCCATTTAGACTTACTAATGATATTTCTATCTTTATTGATTTAATGACTAGAGTCTTTATAGATCGCGTTGATTTGTTTTTGGTAGTATTTATAGATTATATTATTATATATTCAATGATTAATTAAGTTCATGAATGTCATTTGAGAATTGTGCTTAAGATCCTAAGGAATGAGAATTTATATGAAAAATTTACCAAGTCCGAATTTTGGCTTAAAAATGTTTAATTATTAGGTCATATAATCTCAAGTGAGTGTATATTTGTGGATCCTTCAATGATAAAAGTTTTTGATAAATGGCCTAGACTAACCAATATAAATAAAATCCATAGTTTTCTTGGGTTGGTTGGATACTACCAATGCTTTGTGAGTGATTTATCACAACTATCTAATCCTCTCACCAAGTTGACTTGGAAGGGGGTCATGTTCTTGTAGATAGATGAATGTGAAGAGAATTTCAGGGAACTGAAGAAAAGGTTGGTTAGTGCCCATATTCTCATAGTAATTTTTAGTGGATAAGGGTTTTTTATCTATAGTGATACATCAAATAAGGTACTAGGATGTTTCCTCATATAGAATGATATAGTGATAGCATATGTCTTACGATAATTAAAAATGCATGATCAAAATTAACCGACTAATGATTTGGAGGTAGAATCAATATTTTTTTTGCATTGAATGTATATAGGAATTATCTTTATAGTGAAAGGTGTGACATATATATGGATAATAAAAGTTTTAAGTATATATTTTCATATAAATAGTTAAATATGATTCAGATAAGATGGTTGAAGTTGATTAAAGATTATGACTACTCAATACATCACCACCTTGAGAAAACAAACAAGGTGGTAGATGCTCTGATTTGAAAGGATCATGCATGATTATATATGATAAGAATTGAAATAGATCCAATACTTATATATTTTTAGAATATGGAGCTTGAAATACCTATTAAACGGGATAGATTCTATATTTCTCAGATAAAATTTCAACAATCTATCCATGTGAGGAATAAAGAGGCACATAACAAAGATATAAAACTATAGAAGAAGGAAAGGAGTGTTTCTGAGTTCAACCATGAAAGTAATGGAATTAAAAGGTTTATTAATAGAGTATGTGTCCCATAAATACTAGAATTAAATAAGGAACTTTTAGATGAAGCTCATATTTCATCATTCTCAATATATCCTAGAAGTAAAAATATGTGTAGAGATATCAAATAATATTTATGGTGGGAAAAAATGAAAAGGGATATTGTAGAGTATGCATTTCGATGCTTGGTATATCATAAATTTAAGGTTGAGTGATAGAAATATAAGGGGATGTTTCAACTATTACTCATACCTAAATGGAAATGTAAAAAAATTACCATGGATTTCATTTTTGGACTCTCCAAAAAATCTAAAGGGAAAAATTCTATTTGGTTTATAGTCAATCACTTTAAAAAGTCAATACACTTAATTTCCATTATAGAATATTTCTATCTTTATCAAATTTTCAGTTTATACATTAAGGAAGTGGTTAAATTTAATGAAGTACCAAACTATATTGTATCCAATTCAGATATAAGGTTTACCTCTAAGTTCTAGTGAAGTATTTAGTAGGATCTGGATATAGAGTTATGTTTCAGCACTGCTTATCACCCTCAGACAGATAGTCAGTCTGAGAGAAACATTAAAACCCTAGAGGATATGTTTAGATCTTGTTCTTTGAAATTAAAAGGTGTTTGGGATCAAGAACTTCCTCTAGTCATGCTTTCTTACAAAAATATAATTGACTCAACATTTCAGATGACTCTTTATGAAGCCCTCTATGGTAGGAAGTGCAGAACTCCTACATGATAGGATGAAGTTGGAGAAAGAAAGATATTGGAACCTGAGCTAGCTGAGGAAATGATAGAAAAATTTAGATCCATTCAAGAATACATAATATAATCTCAGAGTCGATAAAATATTTATGCTGACAATCATAAATGATATCTAGAATTTGATGTTGGTGAAAAGTTATTCCTACAAATTTCCCCATTGGATAAGGTTATGATTTTTTATAAATATGGGACAATTTAGCCCTAGGTATATTTTTCATTTTTAAATTATTGACCCTATTGGTACGGTATCTTATAATTTGGAACTACCACCAAATCTCTCTTAATCTCATGATGTGTATCATATATCTCTATTGAGGAAGTACATACCTGATCCTTCATAGGTACTAAAATCAAAGTTCATACCATTGGAGTAGGATCTATATTATGCAGAACAACCAGTGGATATTTTGGATTTTATAGAGAAGGTGTTACGAAGCAAGATTACTTACATGGTCAAAGCTTTGTGGTTAAACCATAAATTAGAGAAAGCTACATGAGAACCCATGGATGTGACGAAATAGATATATCCTCAATTTTTTGTATCAAATTGATGAAATTTCAAAGAAAAAAATTCATTTTAAGGGGTCTATAATGTAACAACCCAATATTTTATGAAATATTTCTCTTTAAATAAATTTAATTTCTTTGATAACTTGCGATACACACAACCCTAAGTCTAAATGAATCGTAATTAAGTATAATATTATCACATAACCGTTAGATTGGAGGGTATGAATATGAATAACTAAATTATGAATTTTTTTAGTTCATACATGTATTAAATGAAGTAACTATTTATTAGTTGAATATAAATGAAAATAAATATCATTTGAAAGTAAAGGAGATGTTTTTCTGGAAAACTGTTTTTATGCACGTAATGTGTTTTTATCTTAATAAATTAAATTGATCACTATTGGAAAATGATTTTAATGAAATATATATACTATATATTCAATATAATGTTTTCACATTAATATAATATATTTTTTGGAATGATATGAGAATATATATCCAATTTTATGCTTAAAAATTTATTTTTCTAAAAAACAGTTTTCATTGCGTTTTGCACACTTATTTTAAAATGATTTTTTCCACTTATAGAAATTTAATCTTGAAAAATATATTCCATATTTTGAATTATGAGACAAAAATTGGTAATAGGTACCTTTTATTTTTGGTCAATATTAATAATAACTATAGTAAATTTTTGTCTCCTAGATAAGCGTAAAATGGAAAAAATAGGTATACATTTTTTGGAATAAGGCTTTAAAATTCCTATAAAAATTTTCTTTATCCTATTGTATGGATTTATATTGACCATTTATGTACAAGTTTATAATATATTTCCAATTGGTTCCATTTTTCTTTGACTATGACTTTATATTAATTTAAGAAAATAATTAATACAAAATGTCACTCTCTTGACTTTAATATTTATATTTTTTTACATAAGAATAAAAATAGAATAATTTGGGTTATAAATATTCATTTGAAAAATATTTTTTTTATCATAGTATTTTTTTAAAATTTTAGTTATTGAATAATTAACTTAAACACTTATACAACGCCTACATAATATTTATTCAATTTATAAAAAAAATAAAATTAATGATTTTTAAAAATATTTTAAGTAATAAAATTTGGGTGAATAATTGTGTTAATTTAATTTTATATAATAATATAACATATTATATATTTTTTAAAGTTTTATATTATAATTATATTACTGTCATGTTGTTTTCAAAGTCAAATTATGTGAACAGTTATTTAAATGACATTAATAGTATTTTATGATAAAATTGTTTTATTAAATTATGTAAACCTCATAAAAACCATTAAATAGTATAATTAGAATGATAAAGGGTTAAAAATTTCATCAATTTTTCATTTATGTTCCAATTTTTAACTTATAAGTAAAATGTTAACCCTTTAACATTAAAGAAAGTCATTACTATAGTTAAAATTAAAATTGGTTAACCAAGATGTTAAACCAAAAGATAAGGTTTAAAGTGAAAAAAAACATATATAAATTTCACTTGATTATTATATTTCTAACTTATACTCTTTTTATTATAATCTATAAAAATTTAGAATCATTTGGATTGGGAATGACTTAATTATATTTTAATATTTTCAGTAATTCTAAGTGTGTCCTTTCCCCCCTTATAAAAGGATACCCATTATATACTTTATTTACTCCAATTTAAGCCATATAGATTAGATGATACCTAATATAATATAATAATATATTTATTAAACAAATAATAGATCTTTTTCTCTTTTCAAAATACCATACATTCAATGATTAAGGTGTAAAACAAAAGAGGTTTCTCAATGAAGAGGTACAACTCTTAACTGAGAATTTTCAATTTTATTTATTCTTATAACTCATTTAAATATAAAGTATCCATTATAAAGTAATGAACATAGTATCATAAATATACTAATATGTTATTATGAATATGGTACAACCTTCCCCCTATTTTCCATCCAATGGAAAATGAAAACATCACTCGTGCATACGTATGACTTACCGTCTCCACATAGAGGTGGAATTCAATTTTCATCACCATATTTCATGGATGGTTATAATGATAGATTTAAGTTTTATATATTATATTTATGAAATAATTATACTTATTTAATTATAATATTTTTACTACTTTCTTACTTTTTCATATGTTGGAAAATGTTAACATCACTCGTGGCTACATGCAGACTACCTCCTCCACAAAGTGACGTGATTCGTTTTTCATTTTATTTTGAAATGGATGGTAATAAGGACAAATTTAATAAATATATATCATATATATGACATAAAAATTATTTTTAAAGGTTAATTATTATTTACCTTTCTTTTTTTCCATCTTTCAAAAAATGAAAATAACGTTCATGCGTACGTACAACCTACCATCTCCATGAATGACGTAATTCTATTTTATATCTCTACCTTTTATGAATGAATATAAATATATACATAATGAATATATATATGATATTTATATCATGATTAAAATTATATATATGATGATATCATGATCAAATTATAAGTATTGTGACTTTCTAACTAAAACATACATGAAAAATGAAGCAGTTATAGCCCAAAAAAGTGATTTTAATAAAAAAGTTATTAATAAAAAGTTGATAAGATGTCATAAGTAAATCATAAATGATATGGTATATATGATTATGGTTCTATAATAAATTTATATATAAATATATATTTATTATACAATATGTTTGAATGCATATAAAGAAAAATAATACCTGAGGTAAGGGATTTATGTTTCAACCCTATTTTAATCGGGTTTTTTTATGCTTGAATTAATATTGAAGATATTATATGATCCTTATATAATAAATCCATTTAATTTTATTCTAATCTGGTTATTCATGAATAATAAATGTTTTAATTTTAATTTCCTCACTTTAAGTACTCAAGATATTGAAATAATATTTTTAAGGAAAACCTATGTTTTACTATTAGGTCGAAAATCCATTTTCTTCTATGTCCCTGTTTTCTCTAAAATGTTTTAAAAAATGTTTTAATATTATCCTATGATTTTTTAAATTAATTTTTACCCAATTTTTAATCTCTATATATATTTTTCAAATTAATCTTCCTTCTATTTTCTAAATCAGGTAGTTTTTGACTTTATATAAAAGTGTGAAAAGAATTTTTTCTTTTAACTTATATGACATGAATAAAATTTACCACCACAATGATATCTCAATTATTTTAAGATTAACTTATAATATTACAAGTTTATTTTCAAAGAAAATGTTTTTCATAATAATTTTAATTTTTTTAGATTTTAAATATGTGATTTCAAAATTAAAAGGGTATTTTCCTCAAGAAATATTCTAGTGATTCTTTTAAAGGAATTTTCATCTATGATAACATAATTTTATATTAAGTATGTTTTACTAGAAATATGATCCAACTATACTTTCCTTATTATTTTATTATATGGTTTATGTGTGTGAAAATGATATGTGTATGAAACCCATTTATTTTATGTAGGTTATGTTATGATAAATTTATGAAATGTTTATAAGACCTATTTTCTTTGCATGAGTTAGTATATGACGATAAGATGAATGTTTTATAATATTATAGAAAACAAATGTATGGTTTTCATTATGTGATGGGTGAGAATAAAATTATATAGCCCTTCAATGCCCTGGGGAAAGTTTTATATCTCATGAGATAATTATAATAAACAAATTTACATGTTTGATCCACTATATGAAACAAGTATATGATCTTAATCCACTATGAGAAACAAGTAGACATGATTAATATACTATGGGAAATAGGTATTGATTCTTGTTCCATTATGATATGGGAAATAGGTGTTGATTCCTAATCCATCATTATTTTATATTCTCATTAGTTAATTATGAAATATGAAGTAGTTTCTATACCTATGATTGTGACACACCTTTATAACATGAAATTATGATTCATGATTGATTTATAATGATTTATCACTAATATGATTCATTTATTTTTAAATGATAAAGTTTTATAGCATGAATCATGTCTATGATCCATGATATATTGGGTATGAACTTTTTTAGTTATATTCATGATCACATACCCTTATGATTATCTTATGATTTTATATGATCATTGATAGATATCTCCCATGTTTACCCTTACTGAGCATCTAAGCTTACCCTTTCTTATCTTTATTTTCCCCCAGTTATAAAGAAAGGTTTATATTGGCTATGTCTATCAACATTAATATGTGATATGATCCTTATGGGAGATGTTGAAGATCTTTCATTAAATAATAATATTTTCTGTCTAGCCTCTAAATACACTAATCCTTTATGGTCCTCAGGCATGTATTTGTAAAATATATTAAATATTCATATAAAAAGATGTGATATTTATGTATGAAAAGTATGAGTTGCTATATGGAGGTTACCCGGTGGGTAACTACTATGTTTTTTAAATTTTAAATTAAATTAATTAATTATTTTATTTAAAACTTAAATGAGGCATTCTCCCTCATTTCCAATGGCAAACTGCTCAATCACCTTGCCCCCTCTCATTTCTCTCTTCTAAGAGATAGATTATCCTTTTTTCCTTATCAAATATGAGGTTCTTTTATATTGGGTGGTATCTAGAGGTAAGTATTTCACTCCTCTTCAATTTATTGCATATTTTCTACCATTTTATAAGTTTCTATCATTTATTCCCTTAATTGATGTTTTTTCATATTTTGTGATTCCTTCCAATTAAATTCAAATAGAATGGAGATACTCATCAAGAGAACTTCTATTAAACTAATTTAGGTGGTATCTAACCATTTTAGATGGTTTATGGATGTTTCATGACACATGTGATCTGTTGACTCACTTCCTATATGCGATTGACCAAAAATTAAATAGAACTACTTTCCCCTTAATCTATATGAGTTGGTTAGGGACATATAAGGGAATTATGGACCCTTTGATCATCATGATTTGATACTTTATCCACCAATGGAGATGGATATGGGCTTGAACTAAAATGTATAATACATGTACTCGGGACACTATTGGGGGATTCATTGAGTTAGGTTATGACATAAAGGACCCTGATTAGGTTCCCTCATCTTCCTTGGATATAAAATATGTGTGTGATTGAGGGAGTTCATCTTGAGGCTCAAATCATATGGAACTTGTGAGTTAACTTATGGCCTTTTGGCTAGTTAAATTATTATTTTATTCGAGTGTTCCTCCCCTAATTCCTTGTATATATCCTAGTAGGTTTAACATTGTTTAAGATTGGAAATATATTGGGTGTGTGAGGACCCGCCTAGATTAACATTAAAGTGTATTAGATGTTATACCAAACCTCATGTGAATTTCTTGAATTAAATTACTTGATTTTTTTATTCCACATTATGATTAAGGTTATGTTGTGGGATGAATTTTCATCTTTATCCATTATTTCCTTTGGAAAGGAATGATATACCCTCTATTATGGTGTTTTTATTCTTGGGATGTAATTCAAATTTGTGTTATGTTTTTTATAATGAGGTGCACTCTTCCCATTATATGGTATTATCATGATTGAGATGCGACGACTATGTTAGTTGTATATAACACCCACTAGGACATGGAACATAATTCCCACATGGAATTGATATTGATAAAGATGGAATGATATGACCAAATATTTTCTTTTACCCTTGGAAGTGGTACATACTACCCATGATGTAATGCTTCCAATAAAGGGTAAGAGACACCTTTATGATAATGGTTTCTTGTGGGATGTAATTCCCTCTCTTATGATGTGTCCTAAGACTAGAGATACCTTTTCCTCTTATGATTATCACCATGGATAAGGAATATATGCCCTCTTTTGATGTTCATGTTGGGATGTGATGAACACTATTATTATATTGCTTAGGGAATATTTCACTGCTTTTACACTATTACTATCGAGACACCCTAACCACCATTTGACTTAGTTATTGGGAAGTATTGTCCATGTATTGACGCAATGAGCTGAAAATTCCCATATTTTTATCTATTATTCTTTGAAAATACCTCTAATTTTAATTATAATTATTGGGTAAAACAATTGTTTTAGTGAAATTTAATAATTTGGAACTTAAATGATAAAATGAATTTATTTATGATTTTTATTTCTCTATTCATTTCTGGAATTAAATTGAAAAATACATAAAGTTAATTTTGAAAATTATTTGTAAACTTTGAACTTGAAATTATAAACATTCAATTTTTGATTTAATTATTGTAATCATTTTTTAATTTTAATTCTTTAGTGATTTTTTTTGAGATTAATTGATTTAATTAAATGAAATCTATATTTTCAAATTGAATTGAGAAATGATTATTTGAAATTAAATTATGGAAACTAATTTGAAAGGAATTTATAATTCATACTGAAGGTGTTTATTTTAATTGATTTATCATTTTTTATAGGATCAATATTGTACATTGACTGGCTCCATGGGTGAAACCTAGTGATTGTGTCCTATGTTGGTGCTTGGGAGGTCTTAGTTTCGAGCCTTCCCAGATTCAATTGGATAGTTTTATTTTGTTTTTTTATTTACTATGAATGATGTAAAAAAGAATATTTTGAGGTTGAGAAAAAATTTCAACCATACTAATCATGAGAACCTCCTTCCTACATATTCTTATCATGGTCACCATAGTGACCATGAGCAGCCTACCACACATTCACCTTCCATAGCAACCAAAATTTTCACACCACCACTAGAGACCACCTTATAGAATCCTAAAATTTAATCTTTTTTAAGAGGATAAACCATCCGTGAATCCTCTTCCTCTAGTTTCTAGTGCTTCTGTTGATCCACCTTTGAAGAAGCCCACCAATGATTGAATTCGACCACCTAAAAAATGATGAAGAAATTAGACCACCATGCATCGCTATATTTGATCCACTGGAAGAAAAAGCTGTCACCACCAGTGGAGAGTAGATCGACAGTCATCACCCCCTATTGAAACCTACAAGTCACCCCACTATGATCTGAACCCATGTTATGAGTCCACTGAAGACCAAGCTCACCATAGGATGAGGAAGTTGGTTGCCTATAAACCCCACAACCTCCAAGATCTTGTGAAGAATACTAAGGAGATATCCTCTCCCTATTAAGGTCAATCAAATCAAAAAACAAAGAAAAACAAATAAAAAACAATAAATAATAATAAAAATAAAGATATATATGTGATAATAATAATAATAATAATATAAATGTTAATATTAATATATATTTATAGTATAATGTATATCATAATTAGTATATCATTATATAATTATACATCTATATATATTTTTAATACTAATTACTTTTGTGAAGTGATGTACAAAATCATCCAACTTTTGACTACCACTACAAAGCACTGGAAACAATCTAAATACATGCATGGTTATGGAGGGAAGACATGTTTGCATAATTAATAATGAATTTTTACTGTGACACATGGAATCCATCTAGCTGAAGTCAAATATTGACTCAACATTGAATGTGAGGAGGAAGAAGTTTATACCTTACCATCTCTTAATAAATTTCTTTCACCTTATCCTAGTAGATTCATTTATCCTCTATCCACTAGGTTTTACTTCCACCTTAGTTTCTTTCTTCATGATAATATTAATTTCACTCTGTTTTTAATTGTAATGTGTAGTTCTATTATTACCCATTTATCTGTGTTTTTATTCAACCCCCACATTGTAATGTGATATCTTAAAACTCTAAACCATGGAGTACTAACTCGAGGGTAAGGAACCCAGAGGTGATCACACAAGAACCATGTTATTTTTAATAATATGAATTTCTTCCTTGATGTAATAGCATAATGGGGAGAAAAAGATCGATGGTATTCATTTTATCTCTCTGATAAGTTGATGTATCCTCAAACCTATCAAATCTTATTTCCATCCCTATCTTGCTTCACAATTCATACCAATGGAGAACTTTATATTGAGGGATAAAAATATATAATGAAGCTTGGGTGTTGAGATAGTGGATTCCTCAATCTAGTGTGTTTATTGACTCTTCACTGAGGAGGAGGTGGAACTAGATGTATCAGGGGAGATTTATCTTGTATATTTTTATAACCACAATTTAGATAGTGGATATAAATGCAAGAATAAAAATGAATCCATCATCGGATGATAACTATATAATGATGAAGAATATATGTTTTCGACCTTGGATCCAACCCCTTTCACCCACTATTGTGTTGACTTTTGTTTCTTCTGTTATAATTACATTTAATCAACAAACAAACAAACAATTAATCTTTCGATAATTTTAAAATTAGGAAAAAAATAAAGATGCATAAGTGATAGGATAGTGATACTCCCTACACTTTCTCCTTGATATATGACCCTGGTCAGCCACTAGGATGAATTAGAAGTATTTTAGAAATTATTTTTGACCGCAACCCATTGAAATTGCATGATCAATTTACCACCATGATATCAAAGGATTTTATGACAACTATTGTGACTTAATTTTTAGGACATACTGCCCATGAGTTGTTTTTCATGTTATGAAAGTATGTTATGACTGATTGATATTAATTAAGATGTGATGCCTAGTTGGTATTATTGTGATATGTTTATAGAGACCTCGACATTTTCTAAAGCATGTATAATCACACCCAGGTGGCTGTGTAGTTCCCATAGTGGTTATATATTTATTATTGTTGTTCAATATCATTAATACTTACGATCATATCACACTATTCACACACTTGTATTTAATGGGATTTCTCAGGGACACTATTGATAGTGTCCTACAGAGTTCTAATCACACCCTGCTCAAATTACCTGGTAATCTAGAAAACATTATGGTTCTAGGAATAGGTAAAGGAAAGGTACTTGCATTAAATGAACGAGTAAGTAGAGCCTGGATGAAGTCAAAAGTTCAAACAAAGTAGGAAATCAGGACTTGGTTTTACTAGTCTTCTTTATTTTTTTATCTTGGAAAACTTGTACATGGCCAGCCTATGGGTGACCCTACTTTTGATGAATTCCATGTGACATCACAGTATATATCATTATTTTACATCATGGGTTATGTTATTTACTTTCCATTGGAATATAACTATGATGTTATATTTATTCTACCATATTATTTTGATGTCCATTATATATTGATTCCATTTTGATTTATGGATACCTATATTAAAGAGGGTAAAATATCCCTACTTTATACATAAAACCTCTATGAAATCCTAAACCCAGTTCACTCATATGTAATTGAACCTGGTTGGCAATATGGCCTCAAGAGTGCCTCCCCTTATGGGTGCTAAAAAGTTATTAAACATATTAATAATTAATTTAATTCATATATGAACACTCTCCAAGGGGTGTCCTAATCATAGTAATTTAATTTAACCCACCTCAAAGGGTGGTTTAGATTAAGGTTGTCAGCCTCCAACCATGTTTATAAGAACCCGGTTCTTTATTGAGGTAAAAATCCTTTACTTTTCATAAAATTTAAATTTAAATGGTTATATATGTATCAATATGAATTTGGTTGCGATCATAGAGGAATTAGGGGTGTCTGTGGCCAGTTCGAACCCTGAAACCCAACTCTTGGGGTGAAAAAGGCATGGCGCATGGTTAGTGAAAACTGTGCAGGGTAGGTCACACAGTTAGAGAAAACCGTATGATTTGGGGCGTACAGACATGCGATCATGTCTACAATTTTGACAGTGGATTTTTCCACGGTTTTCACATGGTTTTTAAAACCATGCAAACAAACCATGTAGGGTTCCCTTCCCTATAGCAGACCATGCTCGGTTGGCGCACAGTTTGGTAAACCATGTGGCCAAACCGTGCGATGCCCAATTTTGAGTGAAATTTTGATTTTGACCCTAATTAAACATTATTAAAAAACCTAAATTCTATTTATCATATTATAAAGAAACTACCCCCATTAGGATCCCTAATTTTATGAATATTCTTGGAATCTAGAGATCGTCTCCATTTGATTTCAAATTCAACCATTTTTCATCTAGTTGGATCCACATTAGTGAGTTATTGATTTATTTTGTGTCATTCCAAATTAGGTTTGGTATTGGATGTGAAATTTAAGTGCAAGATAATTTTACATATTATTATGTTCTTCATCCATTCTTTGATTTTATCCCGATCTGAGTCAAATCAGGAGCATATATTGGGTGAACTATCCATTATAGACATATTCTAGGTGGTCTCATGCCTGTTGTTAAAATTCAAAGTTTTTATATATTCCGTTGTTCTGTAAGCCCAATTCTTAAGCGACACCTTGAAATTAATTTAAATAATTTAATTTAATTGTTAGGAATGACCTATGTAGTTAAATAGGCCTATTAATGATTTATTACATGTTTATTACCTTGAAAATAGAACCACCCCTTTGGGTGTGTTGTTTATTTAAATGGGCCATTATGTTGTCATATGAATTTAAATACCTTTGAGGTGTTCCTTCAGGAATTCCTGTCATAGGGTCTGGTAATTTTTTTATATGACCTAAGTACAGTCTAGTGGATAACTCTAGGTAGTCTCCCAAAGAGGAGTGTGCACAAAACATTTTGTCACTTTTTAATTAGGGTAAAAAATGTAGTGTTTTTGAAAGAAATAAATAAGAAAATGATTGAAATGAAATTTAAAATTCAAGTGATTGAGAAAAATGATATAAGAAGTTGGATTAGTTTATGGTTGGTTTTCCAATTGAAATTATATCCTTATTTTATTTAATTCAATCCTATTTTTCAAAGTTTTTTTAATTGATATTCCATGATCATTTCCTCTCACTCCTTTGGTCAAATGGTGATGGGGAGAGAAGACCTTACCAGGATCTCAGTTTGGTCTAATCTCCTTCCACGTACAAGAGAGTTGTAATGAATATCCTCATTTGAATTGGGAAATTCTCGATCAGGTCTTGTTTATACCAAAAATAAATAACATCCACTACCCCTTTTACAATTACTGATGACCGTCGAGTACTTCACTACTAATCCCTAGTTTATTCCATCATATATAAAATATAACTTAGTGGAGGGTGATAACGATCATTTACCAAAGAAAAAATAAATAACAGAATAAAAAATCAAGAACAATCACACTTGATAATAAAAACAACTATATGATATTGAAAACAACGTTACATAAGAGAGAAAGATAATTTATTCAATTATGTTTAAGAACACAAGTATTACAAAATAGAAAACCAACCCTTCCCCAATCACTCAAAATGTTTACCCCAACATGGTAAGGGTAATCAAGATGAATAGGGAATAAGAAGGAATTAAAAATCTATGTAAAAGAAAATAAATTAAAGAGATAAAGTAGAAAATTTCTCTTACTTGGTTCCCCATAAGGAATGGGATGGAATGGAATGATTTAGGAAGGAGGAGCTCTCCTCATTTTATAGGCCATAATTTTCATTTGAAAGTTGATGTATTTAATCACTAATAAATAATCAGTTAACTCATTTAGTTAATCATAAAAGTTGTTAATAAATGTCTTATAAATCTCCCCTAAAAATTTCAGCATATTTTTCCATGTGTAGTGGGAGTTATGTCTGTTTTACTATGATAATTTATTTTTCCCAGACAGACTCTCTATAATTCAAATATCCATATTTTCATGAATTAATGAACATCCAAATGGAAGATTCACGCATGAGATAAATAATAAAAGTTGTTATAAAACGTCTTTTTAGTCCACCCAACTAATTTTAGAGTATTTGGACCCACAAATCATGATATATGGTCCCAATACCAAAAACATTTAGATCTATAAATAGTTTTCAAGGCCTAACTATTTAACTTGTTTTTAGCTTCCATATGGTGGATTAAGATTTTGGTCCAGAAGGATGAAATGAATACCAAGATTTATAGAATCCTAAAAATAAATAATTTCACAATTTTTATTAGTATAGAAAATGTTATGTCTAAAATAAAGAAATAATTTAAAAATGTCAACAATCTAAAATGGGTCATTTTTACGATTAAGCTTAAAATACCACCAAAATCATAAAATTTGGAAATTTCTCTTAAAAGAAAAATTTGGTGTGATTTAAAAAATTTAAATTAAATGTAAAATTATTGAAAATATTTTCTCTATAAATTCTTCCAAACTTATCACTTGGACTCCTAGATAAGTAAACATTAAAATCAAATCAAAGAAAATTCAAAACACATAACCATAAGATCCACCAAATCCACACCAAGAAACAAAAGGATATCATAATTCATCCAAAACCATTATTTAAAGTTATCAATTTATATAATTTAATATATTTATACTTCATTTATCCTTTCATTCACACAAAACACCTACCTCACATTAATTTTCTCTAATCTCACAAATTTGAATTTTCAATAAGGATTTTCTCATCCAAACCCATGCAAGAGTCACCATATGCTTAATAAATTTATAATTATACACCCAATTTGAGTCAAGGACATGTGTTTATCATGATTAATTTTTAGGGTTATTCTGTGGCTTTCAGTTGGTAGGATTGAGATGTCAAAAACTTCTGATCCTGAATAAGGAGGGCTTGGCTCTTTTTGAAGAAAAATTGCAAGATTATAATTTTCACTCAAGTATGGTATCCTATTAATTCCAATTAGTATAAATTCATCTTCATCATCATGAAAACTCAAAGAAATTTCCTACCATTCATCATTTCAATAGTACAAAATTTTAATATTCACATAATTTTTATTAAAAGCTCCAGATAGGCACACATTTCTTTCTCAATTAGAAGCTCTAGAAAGACATAACTTCTCTCATCATGAAAGCTTTAGAAAGGAACATATTTTAACATAATTAATTCTTTAGTAGAAAAATAATATCCTTAACATTTTATTTTCTAACCAAAGTATCACCAAATGAGGTAGCACACCACAAGACAGCTTTACTCACACTTAAGTTCAACTAGATCATGAAATTTCACTTCAAGAACTAGTTGGATAAGGAAATTTGGATTATAATGTGGCTAAATTGAGAGGATATATATGGATTATATGGGACACAAGGATTAAATGTACAAGGAAGGTTATAATGAAAATAATTTTATTGAAAAGGGAATTTAAAACCAAATAAATTCCATAATCATTTAAAACAAAAGTTTCTCAAACCCTCAAGTTTTGATAGGAATAAATAAAATTCTAGTTAAAGAAATCATGGTATGGCTATCTTAATAAATAAGGTGAATTTAAATAATATGAAAAAAATTGTTTAGAATCCTCAAAGGAAAATGATTTCAAAAATAAATATAGTGATATGTGGCATGGGATTCAAAAATCAGAGTACTTTTCATAAAATTAACAAAGATTTGAACTTAAAACAAAATTATTTTCAGAATTCATTTAAGCTCAGTTTCATGGAATATATTTTTTCACTCATTGAAATGGGTTAAAAAAATGGAAATTATAATCATTTTAGATCAATTTTTTTTAAACACACTAAAATTTAAAAAGAAACACACAAAAATCTGAAAAACACACAACTATTTAAAAAAAAAGAAAAACAAACAAAAAATAAAAATACTAAACTAAAAAGGTCCCCCCACACTTAAATGATACAGTGTCCTCAATACATTCAAATATATTTAACATGTAAGAATATTTGAAAGTGAAACACAACAAGTAATAAAATGTAAAGGAGAGGTACACCCTGATTGTTTTTATTGATAAACAGGTTGGAGGAGTGTGATCTCCTCCAATGGCTCTGATGAAAGGGTCCCAAGAAATTTATTTATCCTATGACCATTAAAAGTGAATGGATCATTCTCCCCATCCATCAAAATATTCATAGCACCAAAAGGATATACACGATTAACTAAAAAATGGACCTTCCCATCTGGAACAAAGTTTACCTGGAATTATCTTGAGTCTTGAGTTGAATAAAAGAACTTTTCTCTAGGATAAAAGTCATTCGGTTGGATCAACTTGTCATGGGGAACTCTCGTAAAAATCACAAACAACTACAGAATCATCATTCCTGGTGGATTTTCCTCCACCCATTTTGAAACATAATCAACTACAAGAAAGATATAAGAATTTCTAAATGACATTGGAAAAGGTCCCATAAAATCTATCCCCTAGACTTCAAAAATCTCACAAAAATTTATAATATTTTGAGGCATTTCTTATCTTTTTGAAATATTTCCTAAAAATTGACATTTTTATAACTTTTTCAAAATTCATGAGTATCTTTAAAAAGGGCGGGCCAATAAATTCTAGATTCTAAATCTTTCCTTACTATCCTTTGAGGTCCAAAGTATAATCTACAAGATAATGTGTGATAAAACTCAAATACATATTTAAATTCACTTTTAGAAAAATATCTTCTTATTACTTGAGCATTACAAATCTTCTAATGAAATGGATCTTCCCAAATGTAAAATATGGATTCAGATTTTAGTTTTTGAATATAGTGGGAATTTAAATGATATGGAACCTAATATGTTACTAGATAATTTACCATTTTAGTATACCAAGGCACTTCTCCTTCAATAAAGTATAACTTATCTCCTAGAATTTGACCATTCAATGGGTTTTTTATAGAATTTCAACTTCAATAATGTTTGACAATATACTTAAGTGTTCGAACAATTGGTTCTAAGATCACTTCTTGTCCTTGATTTCCATGTTGAACTCCTACAACAGTATCATCCATATCACTAGCCTCAATTTAGCATCACCTTCTTCAACAAGTACCTAAGAGTTGTATGATCAGAAAACACCATGATTTTAGTTCCAAGATTATTTAATCTAAATCATTCTAAATAAAATAAAACTGCTAAAAACTCTTTTTTGTGGTAGTATAATTGAATTGGGACACATATAAGGTTCTTGAGTTATATGAAATGATTTGTGGCTTTCCATAAATTCGTTAAGAAAGGATTTCTATAACTTCTTGGTTGGATGCATCACAAAGTAGTTGTAATGGTTCTTCCTAATTTAGTGGCTGTATCATAGGTGGTGTAATCAATCTTCTCTTAAACCCATCAAATGATTTCTTAGAGTAACCATTGAATTAAAAATCAACATATTTCAAAAGTAATATATAGAGAGGGTGAGAAATATTACTAAAATATTTGATAAAACACCTGTAGAATCCTGCATGTCCTAAAAATGATCTAACATATTTCACAAAAGTTGGTTAGGGTGGTGAATTTATCACTTTAATTTTTGATTTATCCACTTTATCTCCCTTTTTTAAATGAAATTTTCATGGAAAATTCCTCTTTCAACCATGAAATGACACTTTTCAAAATGCAAGATAAGATTATTTTCAATATAGGATTTCAAAACATTTTAAATATTTTTCAAATGATCAAAATAATCTCCAAAAACTATGAAATCATATAAGAAAACTTCTAATAAATTCTCAATGCAATCAGAAAATAAACTTACCATGAACCTATGAAATGTAACTAGAGCATTATATAATCCAAATGGAATCCTTTTATATGAAAAAGTACCGAAGGGACATGTAAAGGTCATGTTATATTGATCCTTATGAGGAATGGGTACCTAGAAGTAACCTGAAAATCAATCTAAAAAGAAATAATGAGATCTCCATACTAATATTTATAACATATGGTTAATGAATGGGATGGGAAAATAGTCTTTTTGAGTTACATAATTTAAATTCTTAAAATCGATGCACACTCTCCAGCTATTCTGAATTCTCATCAGAATTAATTCATTCTTTTCATTCATCATAGTGGTTAAGTTAGTTTTCTTTGGAACTACATGAATTGGGATAACTCACAATTAATATGAAATGGGATAGATGATCCCATCATCCAAGAGCTTCTTAATATCCTTCTTCACAACCTCCATCAAGGTGGGATTCAACCTCATTTGGGGTTTTCTGATAAGTTTGGAATCTATATCAAGATGAATTCTATGTGAGAATACTTTTGGGTTTATTCTAGGGATATCTCCTAATACACACCCTATTGCTTGTACATTATTTCTTAAAATATCAATCAAGGATCCGTCTTATGTTTTAGACAGATTATTATCAATTATAAGTGGTAATTTATCTCCCTCCATCAGGTACATGTATTTCAAATTAGTGGGGAGTGGTGTTAATTCTAGATCTGGGGGATTTTAAAGGGATGAGATTAAATTTAGGTTCCCTATTTATAAAGGCTGGATTAACTACACAGAAGAAATCATATCACTTTCTTTATCATTTAAAAAATCATTATTGAAATCACATTTTCCTCTTCTTTTCATATAAAATTAGAATATCTATTGTTTTTGGAATTCACATCTTCAGTGATATTTTCAATTGAAAAATTTTCTACTGAGTCTATGAATTCATGGAACATATCTGATTCTTTAATTGGTTCAGTACTAAATTCATGGGAGAGTAAAAAGAGTGAGTGATCATATGAAGGATTCTTCATGGATTTAAAAATATTGAAGTGGATAGTTATATCACCAAACTCCATGGTGAGTATCAATTCATGGATATTGATGATGGTTTTAGATATATTTAATAATGCTCTCCCAAAAATGATGGGTGAGTATTATAGGACCATATATTCTTTCATATTCAAAACATATATGTTATTTGGGAATAATATATCTTTGACTTTCAAAAGGACATCTTCCAGAATTCCTGTTGGGAAAACTACGGATCTATTTGCAAGCTGGACCACCACTCATGTGGTATTCAAGTCTCCCATATGCAAAGAAATGTATACTAATTGAGGTAATACATTAATTGAGGCACTGAGAACACATAAAGTATTAGATAAATTTAAATATCCAATGGTGCATGGAATAGAAAACATCCCTAGATTTTGACATTTGGCTAGAAACTATGGTGTGATAAGGGTTGAGACACTTCTCCCCAACTTGATCATATCATTCCCTATGAATATTCTCTTTTTTGTGCAATAATATTTCAAAAAATTTTCATACCTTGGAAGTTTTTTGACTACTTCAAGTAGGGGATATTGATTTCCACTTTTTGAAAGGTGTCTAAAATTTCTTTCTGAATCATTTCTTCCAGCAATTTATTTGATTCAATCATCCTTGATGGAAATGTTGGGGGAAAGTCTTTCTTATCCCTTTGATTCCTTTTCATTGGTGTTTCTTCTCTCTTTATCCCCAACCAATCCTTATCCTACTCCTCTTTATTTTCTTTTTCTTGGTGTATTTGCATTGAATTTTTATAATTTTTAACTAAATTCTCCCTTAAAATAGGTTGTATTATTTCAGGTTTGAGGGTATCTATTTCTATGAGTTATTTTACACTTCTTGTTGCAATTTCCCTGATATTCTCCTTTGTATTTGTAACTATCTGTGCTTGGAGTTTTACTTGATTCTTGGTTAGAATGTCTATAAGGATATCAAACTTATTGTCCAAAATTTTCACTGTCTTATTTATCTCTTCAATCTCCATTTATTGGTGGTTCTTCTGAGATCTTTTTGAATATTTTTCATTTTTTTTCTGCTTGTATAGTTGTTTGTATGGTTTTTGGAATGGTGGAGGGTTTTGGTATTAATTCTAAAAAATAGGTAAGTCGTGGTTTTGTTGTAATACATATCTTTGTTGGTTCTGGGGTTGAAGTGGATGATTTGGATGGAATTGTGTTTTTTAATAGGTAGAACAGAACTTTTGGTCCCCTGTACTTTTGGACACTAGTCACTGTAATGATAATTAGAAGAGAATAAACCAAATACCTTATTTGTTCCTTCACTTGGTTCACAACCATTTATCACACTAACCTAGTGAGTCTACCCATTTCAATTCTAATTAAATATTCTGAATTATATGTTATCACCTCATGGACTACCCTTATTCCCAACCCTTTTGTTCCAAATTGGTGTGAGTTTTGAGTAATATGGTCAATTATTACTCTAATATCTATAGGTGACTTGTCAATCATGGATCCCCCATATGATTCATCTAGCATATTTTGATCATTATCTAGAATTCCTTAGTATAATAACACAAGGAATTGGTGTTCCTCTATTTATTTATGGGTTCATATAGAACATAGCTTCTTGAAACACTCCTATAAATTGTAGAGGGTTTCTCTAGTTGATTTCTGTATGATGTAAATCTCTTTTTTGATTATAGTGCTCCTGGATGTTGGAAATAATATTTGTATGAAACAAATTTTTATTTATTCCCAATAACTGATATCCACTAGTTTTAGATTATACAACCATTATTTATCCACTTATTTGAGTGAGAAGGGGAATTCTCTCTACTAAAACTGGTCTTTGGGAGATCCTCTTGGCCTGAAGCTTGAGTAGACAGAGTTGAATTATTGGATATTACAATTAGGATCTTCTTCTAAAAGACCATGAAACTTTGGAATCATAGGAATCATATTGACATGTAATTAAAAATCATTTAGTGTAGCAGGGTTCAATGAGTTGGTTATTTTGAATGGGAAATTAAGGTGCACATAGATCACGCAAGGTTGGGTTGGGATTGCCAGCCATGATTTTAGGTTCAAAGTGAACACTCAGAGTTTCACTTAAATATAAGAGATTTATTTCCTTAAATATTCCTGGAAGGTTTATTTTTCTTAGTTGGGTTAATGTTATTTCAATTTCTAGATCAAATTCAATTAATGGTTCTTTTGAGTTGCGGGTCATTCAATTTTGAAAATGTTTTTTTATGTTGCACCGCCTCCACAGAAATGATGCCAAGTTTGATGCACACATGTAGTAGGGCATAGAAAAATAATTTTTTATATTACCTAATTATAGTATAGTGGATAACCCTAGATAGTTTTCTAAATATGAGTGCACATAAAACATTTTGTCACTTTTTAATTAGGGTAAAAATGTAGTGTTTTTGAAATAAATCAATAAGAAAATGATTGAAATGAAATATGAAATTCAAGTGATTGGGAACAATGATATGAGAAGGGTGATTAGGTCATGTCAGTTTTCCAATTGAAATTTTATAATTTTTATATTAGATTCATTCCTCTTTTGAAAAGTTGTTTGGAGTGATATTCCACGATCATTTCCTCTCACTCCTTTAGTCAAATGATGATGGTGAGAGAAGACCTTACCAAGATCTCAGTTTGGTCTAATCTTTTTCCATGTGCAAGAGAGTTTCAATTAATATCCTCAATTTACTTGGGCAATACCAGATTGGGTATTGTTTATCCCAAACAATCAAGAACATCCACTACCTATTTTACACGTACCAACGATCATCGAGTACTTCACCACTAATACCTAGTCTATTACATCGTATATAAACCATAAATTAGTAGAGGTAATTATCATTTACAAAAGAAAAAATCAATAAGAAAATAAAAAATCAATAATTATTTCACTTGATAATAAAAACCACTATATGAAATTGAAAAAAATGTTACATAAGAGAGAAGTATAATTTATTCAATTATGTCCAAGAAATAAAGTGTTACAAAATAGAAAACCAATCCTTCCCCAATCACTCAATATATTTACCCCAACATGGTAATGGTGATATAGATGAATGGGAAAGAATAAGGCATTACAAATATATGGAAAATAAAATAAATAAAATAGAGAAATCAGAAAATTTATTCTTCTTGGTGCCCTAGAAGGAATGGGATGGAATGGAATGTTTTGGGAAGGAGGATCTCTCCTTCTTTTATAGTCTAGAATTTTCCTTAGAAATTTGAAAATTTTAATCCCCAAAAAATGACTAATTCAAACATTTCATCCTTCATTAAGGCTGTTCATAAATGTATTTATCATCTACCCTCCAAATTTTAGCGTATTTGTCCATGTGTAGTGGGAGTTATGTCTATTTTACTCTTAGAATTTATTCTTCCTAGGAAGACTCTCCATAATTCAAATATCTAGATTGTTATGAATTAATGACCATCCAAACGGTAGATTCACACATTAGAGCCTTCATAAAAGTTGTTTTAAAACGTATTTCACATCCACCCACCAAATTTCAGAGTATTTGAGCCCTCAAATCATGAGACATGGTCCCAATAATAAAAATATCTATATATGTAAACAATTTTCAAGGACCAAATTTTGAGCTTCCATATGGTGGATTAAGCTTTTGTTCTAGAAGGTTTAAATGAATCCCATGATTTATAGAATCCTAAAAAATGTATTTCATGATTTGGATCAATATTGAAAATTTTATGGATGAAATACAGAAATAATTTAAAATTGTTAACAATCCAAAATGGGCTATTTTTTATGACTAATCTCAAAATACCACAAAAATCATAAAATGTGTAAATTTATCTTAAAATAACACTTTTTTGGGATTCAAAAAATTTAAATTAAATGTAAAATTATTTAAAATATTTTCTCTATCATGCCTATTTACCACTTGACTTGGGATGTGAATTGTGAATTTAATTGTAAATAAAATTGATGAATTGAATTATGAATTCATATGTGATATGAATTGTAATATAAATTGTAATTGAATTGATAGAGAATAGGGAATGTATTACATTCTTATAGACACTTGATATGTATTGGTTAATTAAGAATTATATTATTTTTCTAATGAGTTTCCCATGTGAGTAGTTAAGTGGTAAACCTTTGAAGCTTGGATAATTCCTTAAGTCACCTTATAAGGTGAGTTTGAATTGAAATGTTCTTGGTGATGACATTTACATGTTTAAATGTAATTTATTAAATGGTATTAGATTTTTTTTAAAGGTTGGGGCTGAAGCCTCATTTTTATTTTTAAAGCAAAGCAAAGAACTCTTTAACTGGGTAGAGGGAGACCCATTACATAGCCCGAAGGCCCAGTGGGCATTTAGCCCATTACATGACCCGTAGGCCCATTTTTTTGGCCTGAAGCCCATTCTGTGAATAGTACTGCTACAGTACCCGCGTTTCTACAGTACTGCACAGTACCCGCCGCTGCTACAGTGCTCTGCCACCGCTACAGTGACCTGCCGCCACTACAGTGCCCCGCCGTTGCTACAGTGTCGCCCGCTGCTATAGTACGCTACAGTACTGCTACAGTACCTGCACCGAATGGGTTTTGAACCCCCATTTTTTATGTAGATTTAAGGGGTGCTTACCACTAAGCCAAACCCCAACTACATTAAATGGTATTATATGATATTGAATAATTGTATTCCTTGTGTTACACATGGATTCAAATGATGAATGCCATGGACAAACGCAACTGGATTGTACCTTTCTTATGCCTGAGTGACACTTGGGCTCTTGATATAGACTGCCAAGGATGAACTCATAGAAGATGACTATTATATATCGAGTGATAATTGGAATTATATATGGATTTCCAAGGATGTACTCAAAGGTAATCTGATCATATATTTCATGGGTGATACTTGGGATACCTTAGTAGACCACCAAGGATAGACTCGAATAGAAGGGATGTTATACCACACCTATAGCGATACCTGGGTTCCTGTGAGGATCTCCATAGATGAGCTTATAGGGTGTTGGTTTATATAATACCTAGAGAAATATCTGGATTCAAAATTAGGAATTCCATGTATGGTATCAGGTTATAAATTTAATAATGAATGGAATGAGTTATATAACACGTCTTCTAAGACAAAGAAAAAGATTGGAATCAGTCTTTGTATTGTACTTTATGGATGGACTATTTAGGAATCCTTTGATCAAGTTATCATGGGGGATTCTAGGCTATACACCAGGTCTTGAGACTTATAAATTAAATTTTATTGAACCATTGCATGAATTTGGTTATTAAATTAGAACCTAGAGTTTATAGGATGTTTAATTTTAGTTCTCCCATTTTATATTGTATTGATTCATAAACACTGTGACTGTTATATACTCACTAACTAGATGGAACTAGACCTTGTGTGGTTGCCTACTGGTATTATGTATCACACCTTGTTCGGGCCACCTATGGTACCCAAACAGACTATATGATTGTAGGTGTGGATAAGGGAAAGCACCCTATGATAAGGTCTTAACTGCTGCTTAGAAGTAGGGGAGAACAGGACCAAGTCGATGCTTATGTTTCTAGTTGGGATACCTTTTTAGACTTTTTGTACCTTTTTACCTATATTTTACACCTTCCATGTATATATTTTTTGGATATTTTTTTAGAGACATATGAAATTTATCATCATCATTTTATATGAGATTCATTTTGATATTGTTATCTATTCTTTCTATGTATCTATTGTCTGTATGAGTTACTACCTCTTCTACTCATATGTTATTGATATTCCACTATGTTACACTCTGGTGATAAGAGAATAGTCTCCCCACAGACACACCTAGGAACTCGCCGATAGTCGATAGTCACTGGTGTTTGGGGAGATGCACTTGAGGTCACATGACCAACCGAGCTCAGGGCACCTTTTAGAAGCATCTAAGTCCGGGATGATACAAAGTGGAATCAGAGGGTAATTTTATTTTTTGAATTATTATTTGGTGAAAATAGACAAGGATATGAAGGAAATAGAGTTTGGTAATGAGCTGTTCCAGGGCATATCTTAACCGCATATAGGAAAAATCCAAATTTCCTTGAATAAAATTGTATTTTCTTGATTTTTACTATTACTATTGATTTGATTCCTCCATTGGGTGAAACACTTGTATTGTGATGTTATTATTGATATAATTGTGGGTTCTATTTTATTTAAAACTGATTAGATGAGGGTATGCCATATCATGCATCATTTTTGGCACTTTATAGAAATCACATGCCATGCCATTTGGGATGCATCACTTGTTATATGCTATTGTTATAGGTGTCGTAATATATATACATACTGTTGTGATAGGTATTTTGGAATTTACTAAGGTGTGGATTATATGGGCGCCATGTTTTGATTAACAATATGTATGGGACCTTATATATTAGAATTTGGTGAACCATTGATTCAAAATTTTAAACGAATTGTGTTATAAATGTGAACTAAATGATATATTGGAAATAAATATGAAAATAAAACAGAAACAGAAACTACTTATAGTAGAGAATTGGACCCAAAATCAACCTTATTAGTGGGAAATAGGAAGTATATATAGATTTTATATATGATTTATATGTCTACCATACCTAAATCAAGGAGTAGGAAGAGGGGTGTGCTCTTATATAGGAAGTCTTGTACCTATCCTATTTCAGTATTTTCACTTCTGAGTTGTGAAATTTAATAATTTTCTTTTCCAAGGCATGTGTTTGTCATTGTAGAGGCATAAAACCATGATTAAATATAATCATATTCTAGGAGGTTGGTGATTACCACACTCTAGAGGTGATGGTCCATGGGATATTAGTGGATCCTCTAGTAGTGCCAGCTACAACACCAATAGTTCTACCAGACACAGGTGCTGAGGCACAGTTCTGTGATGGGTTCTTGTACTTTATGTAGACCGTTTAGGGACCATCATGACTTGACCTAACTATGTTAGAGTTTACATGTGAGTTCTAGAAGAAGAATCCACCCACGATTTCGAGGGACGATGGACTATAGGCTGCAAATTCATGGATAGAGTCCATTCTATATATCTTTGAGAATCTAGAGATGCCTCTAAAAGAGGGTAAATCTCGCTACATATATGATACATGATTCCATCAAGAGATGGTGGAATTTTATAACTCATATGGTTTTTCATCAGGAGATATCCTAGAGGTATTTTCATATGACCTTCAATGACTACTTCTATACCGAGACGTTGAGGGTCGACAGAGCTTGAGAGTTCATGCACCTAGAGTAGGGCGTATTATCAGTTATGGATTACTCAATCCATTTTACTGAGATCTATCACTTCACACCTATTTTTATGGGTGATGAGTTATCTAAATCTAGGCGATTTGAGAATGGTCTTAGGTATGAAATCCGATCATAAATGAATGTCCTTTGGCTGACAACCATTACTGGAATAATGAATTAAGTACTTATCAAAGAGAATAACCTGAGAGAGGATGGAGGTGTGAGCAGGGAAGTTCAACATATAGACCTGGTACTGCATTGACCGGTAGTAAGAAACATCATTTGGAGCTTCCACATAGTGAAATTAATAGTCTGATCACATACTTAGGTAGCTAGGTGAGGCGCTATTAGTGTGGTAGGCCAGGACATACTATAACTCAGTGCATGAGGGACCCAATCAAGTGACAATCATGCGGTATGATGGGCCATATATAGTGATTCTGCTAAACTTTCCTCTAAAAGCCAGTGATAGAGGGTATTCACTGACTCTATGTTTAGGAGCGGGGTCAACAGATTCTCACTAGGTGGGGAGATGGAGTACAATTGACCAATTAGGCTGAGGTGATAGTCATGGACATGGTAGTCAGACCCTAGTTTTATAATAACAATAGAGTGAATCTTCTCAGGGTATCCAAGTAGTATCATAGGTCCATGGTTCAGGACATATATACACAGTGCAACATACCCTTGAGAAGCAAGATCCCAGACCTTATACTATCAAAGGTACTATTCTAGTAGACTCTACTTTAGCTTCTTCACTTTTTGATATAGGGTATTCTCATAGATTTATATCTATACCCATTTTGAAAATCCTTGGGCTCAATGTTAAAACTTTAATTGTGTTATGATTCTTGATACTCCATTGGGGATTAAGACAGAGGATGTACGTTGGTGAAGGGAGTTCCCCCTTGAGATTGGTTGATGTCACTTCATATATGACCTATTTTTCCTCAAGATGAAAGGTTTTTACATCATTATTAGGATGTAATGTTTTTTTCCCTTTAATGGTTTTTTTATTTCTATCACTGAAGGGTGACCTTCAAATCAATAGTAGTTGGTGAGTTTATTTACATAAGTGAATGAGATGTCTAGGAGAGTTGAGATAGACCCAAGAATTGTGGGCCAGGTGGGATGATAACCCATATTGAAAGTTTATATCTGGATGACCGGGGAACACATCATATGGATTTCTCTCTAGTGGTTGATCATTTTAGGGACGTTTTACCAGATGATTTTTTAGGTTTACCTCTAGTGAGATAGGTAGATTTCTCTATCAATCTAGTTACAAAAGTTGAATTGGTATCCCTTCCTCAATATAGTATGGCTACTATCGAGATACAAGGGATCAAGATACAACTAAATTATTTATAGGAAAAGGGTTTTATCCAACCTAGTACTTATCTGTGAGGTTTTCTAGTCCTTTTTGAAAATAGGAGGATGGTACCCTTAGTCTAGGTGTAGATTATCGGAAATTGAACTAGCTGGTGATTAAGAACTGGCATCCTTTACCATGGATAGATGGTCTCTTTGACTATCACTAAGAAGATCAGGTTTTCTCAATGATTTATTTGAGATCTAGTTATCATTAGGTGCAATGTTATACTATCAGACATACCTTTCACATCCTTTTGTAGTAGGTGCAATCTATATGAGTATTTAGTTATGCTGTTTTGTCTCATGAATGCACCAATGGTATTCATGGCACTGATGAACTGAGTATTCCATACTCATATTGATTAATTTATGGTGGTTTTAGTGGATGATATATTGGTGTATTCTCACAATCTACACAATCATGACAAACATCTTGATATCATATTAAATACACTAATAGAACATCAGTTATATGCTAAGATCACAAAGTTCCACTTCTGGATAGATCAGATTCACTTCCTAGGTCACATTATCTTAGAGAATGGAGTGTTAGTAAACCTATATAAGGTGAGAGTTTTAGTTTATTGAGGTAAGATCAAGAGCATAATTATGGTATAGAGTTTCTTGGGGCTATCTAGATATTACAAGAATTTAATACAGGGCTTCTCATGCCCAGAAGCACCACTCATGAGATTTACTAAGAAGGATGTGAAGTTTTTATGGTTAAATTCCTACAATAATACCTTGTTAGAGCTAAAAGGGATATTAAATTTAGCATTGATACTAATTTTTTCAGAGCTATAAAAGAGTTTCACTATGCACTGTGATGCATCGGGTATTGGGATAGGAGAGTTTATTATGTTGGTAGATAGGTTTGTGGCTTATGAGTCTCGGAAGTTGAGGCCACATGAGAGGAATTACCTGAAATATGATCTCGAGTTAGCTTTAGTTGTTCAAGCATTGCGCTGTTGGATACATTACTTAATTGGATAGCATTTTGTGAGGTTCACAAACCAAAAAATACTTAAGAACATATTTACATAGCATGATCTAAATTTGAGGCAACAAAGGTGTTTCAAATACCTATATTATTTCAAATTTGAGGTTTTCTACATATCTAGTAAGAGAAATATAGTGGAAAATGCACCAAGCAGGAGGAATCAGATACATGAAGTTCAGCAGGCTGGTAGTGAGTGGAAGCTTATGAATTTATTCTATGAGATGCACTTGGAGCTGTAGGATAGTCAGGAATATAATTTTCTTTCATCCTTAGATATTAACTCTACCCTTATGGATAGAGTAAGTATGATACAACTATCATATTCTGAGAGCCTATTCCTACGGGAGAGTGTGGTAGGTGAGGAACCTCCTTCTAGTTGAACCATAGGCGATGATAAGATTCTGAGAGTACATGGTCGATTATGGGTTTCAATATACATGTGCGAGGAGTAGATGTGAGATTTTCATTCTTCAGCTTGGGTAGTGCACCCTGATGTCACAAAGATGTTTTAGGATTTACATCACTAGTACTGGTGGCCAAGTATGAAAAGAGATGTAGCTGTTTTTTTCATGAGATGTTCCACCTATCAGTAGGTTAAGGAAGAACACCAGTGAATAGACAAACTTTTACAACAGTTACCCATTCCTCAGTGAGAATGTGAAGATGTCATGATGGATTTTATGACAAGTTTACTGATGTCTCCTTGAGGTAATAATGCTGTATAGGTTATTATTGACAGGCCCACAAAGGTTTTACATTTTTGATAGTCAAGAAAACTTTCAGTACAAATGATCTTGGATGGTTGCATATCTATGAGATAGTATAAATTAATGGGGTCCTGTATACTATCATTCTAGATAGGGACACTCGATTTACTTTATGGTTCTGGAAAGGGCTGTAGAGGGTGTTAGGTACACAAGTGCTTCTTAGCACAACATACCACCCCCAAAGTGATGACCAGTCATAGTGCACGATTCAAGTTATTGAGTACATGATATGAGCATGCATCCTAGATTTTGGGGGATCTTAGGAGATACATATACCCTTGGTTTAATTCACTTACAATAATACCCTTCAGGATACTATTCAAATGGTTCTTTATGAGGCTTTTTATGGTAGGCCATGTAGATCACCCCTATATTGGTTAGAGGTAGGATAGAAAGCTATGCTTGGACCTCATCTTATTTAAGAGACCACATATCAAGTTTAGTTGATTTAGAAGTGAATGACTAATGAATAGTCTCAATAGAAATCATATGAAAATCACTGTAGATGATCTCTAGAGTTTGAGGTCAGGGATTAAGTGTTTCTAAATGTTTCAAAAAGGTTGGGACACATGAGGATTATGAGACATGGTAATCTTTCAATGAATTATATTAGGATGTTTGAGATTTTGGAGAGATTCAAGATGGTATCCTATCGATTGCAGTTACCTCAGAGGTATCGGTCTATGAATGATGTCTTCCATGTATCTCAGTTACACCACTACCATTTATACCCTGTCTCACTCCTTTTATCCTGAGGTGGTTGATTTATAGGTAGATGTTTCCTTTGAGGAGTATCTTATATGTATTGTGGTTCATAACAAAAAGGTTCTTTGAGGACGATCAGTTTCTCTAGTATAAGTGCTATGATATCATGACCGTGTACTGGACAAGACCAGGGAGAGGGAGGCTAATGTACAATTGTAGTGGATTAAGTTTTTCTTAGGCATTCTTAACCACCCATGAGAAGGAAATTTGGGGATGAATCGCTTTAAGGGGGAAGTTTGTAAGAACCTAGTTATTTTTTGAGGTATGGATCCTTTAATTTCTATCAAATTTTAATTTAAATGGTTAAATACGGCCAAATATATTTTTTTGAGATCATGGAGGTATTGGGGGTGTCCATAGATGATTTGGAGCCCAAAACCCAACTCTTGGGGCAAAAACGCCTAGAGAATGGTTAGTAAAAACTGTGTGGGGTAGGCCACATAGTCTAACTAACCATGTGAGATATGGAAAGAGAGTAGGAGGAGACCACACAGTTAAAGAAAACTATGTTTTTGGGGTGCATGGCCGTGTGAACATGTCTACAATTATAGTAATGTATTTTTGCATGAGTTGTGCATGGTTAGTCAAGCCGTGCAAAAAATAATGTGGGGTGCCCTTCCATATAAAAGACCATGCAAGGTTAGTGAACGGTTTAGAAAACCATGTGAAAAAATTGTTTGATTTCCAATTTTGATTGAAATTCCAATTTTATTCTAATTAAACATTATTTCTAAACTTAAATTCTATTTTTCCTCCTATACAACAACTCCTCCCATTGGGATCCCTTATTTGATGAATATTATTATAATCAAGTGATCATATCTGTATAATATTGGATTCAAGAAAATCTCATCTCATTGGAACCACATTAGTGAGTTGTAGATTTTTTTGTACCATTCCTCATTTGGTTTGGTATTGGTTGTATTATTTAGGTGCAATCTAATTTTCCCTATTATTAGGTTTTTCATAAGTTCTTCAATTTTCTCCTGATCTAAGTCTAATCAAGAGCTGATAATAGATGATATATCTACTAAAAACCTATGGTAGGTGGTCTTGTGCCTTTCATTAAAATTAAAAATGTTTATATATGCCATTGTGCCGTGCACCCAATTCTTAGGCGATGCCTTGAAACGAATTTAAATCATTGAATTGTTAGGCATGGACTATATAATTATAGAGGCATGTTAATAATTAGTTATAGGTTGAGGACCTTGAATCCAAAACCACCCTTTTGGGTGTGCTGTTTATTTAAATGGTCTATTATGATAGAATATGAATTTTTATACCTTTGAGGTGTGCCTATTTACCCCTTTCCTTAGGATGTGAATTGTGAATTGAATTATAAATAAAATTAATGAATTGAATTATTAATTGTTATGTGATTTGAATTATAATATAAATTGTAATTTAATTTATAAAGAATAGGTAATGTATTCCATGCTTCTAGAAACTTACTATTTATTGGTTAATTAATCATGAGATGCTTGTTCTAATGAATTTACCATGTGAGTAGTTAAGAGGAAATCCTTATTATAATGGAAAATTTCTTAGGTCACCTTATGAGTTGAGTTTGAATTGAAATGTTCTTAGTGATGAACTTCAAATGTTTAAATGAAATTGATTAAATGGTATTGGGTGATATTGAATACTTATATGCCTTTGTTGATACATGTATTCAAATAACAAATTCCATGGACAAACTCAACCGGCCTATAACTTTCTTATGCTCAAGTGACACTTGGAATCCTGATATGAAATTCCATGGATGGAATCATATGTGCTGACTATTATATGATGTGTGATACTTGGAATTCTACACGGATTTCCAAGGACACTCTTAAAGGGAATTTGATCATATATTCCATGGGTGAAACTTGGGATCCCTTAGTGGATCACCAAGGATGAACTCGAATGTCAGGAATGTTATACCACACCTAGTGTGATACATGGGTTCTTGTGAGAATTTCTATGGATGATCTTGTAGGGTGTTGGTTTATATTATACCTGGAGCGATACTAGGATTAAAAATTAGTAATTCCATGGATGGGATCAAGTTACAAATTGAATAATGAATGGAATGAGTTATATGATGCATATTCCAAGAAAAATCACAATCTTGGATTCATTCTTTGTGTTTCACTTTATGGAGGTCCAATTTAGGAATCCTTTGATCATGTTATCATAGGGGATGCCAGGCTACCCATTGAGTCTCAAGACTTATAAATTAAATGATATTGAACCATTACATGAATTTAGTTATTAAATGAGAACTTAAACTTTATAGGATGTTTAATTTTAGTAATTTCTTTTTATATTATATTGCTTCCTGTACACTATGACTGTTAAATAATCAATGACTAGATGGAACTAGAACTTGGGTGGTTGCCTACCAGGATTATATCTCACACTCTATTCGGGCTACTATATCACCCAAAAAACTAATGATTGTAGGTATGGATAAGGGAAATCACCCTACTAAAGGTTCATGACTGATGTTTAGGATCAAGGGAGCACATGAACTATCTAATTCTCATGATTCTAGATGGGATTATTTTTTTCCATTTTTAACTTTTGTTACATGTATCATACACCTTCCATGTATACATGTTTTGGCTATTTTGTAGATACATATGACATGTATAATCATTATTGTATATGAGATTCCTTTTTATATCTATTGTCTGTATGAGTTACTTCTTTTTATACTCATCTATTATTGATATTACACTGTGCTACACTTTAGTGATGAGGGAATAATATCCCCATAGACACACCTAGGATCTCACTGCTAGTTGGCATCTTCTAGCATTCGGGTAGATTCACTTGAGGCAATGTGGACTACCGGTCTCAGGGAACCTTTTAGTGGCATCCAAACCCGGGACGTTACAATGTCAAAGGGGTCCAAGAGGATCAATATCAAAGTATAAATAATTTATTTTAGGTATTACACATTTTATAATCAATTCATGGAAACTCTAGTGCGTGAAAAAACGATGAAAGCTATAGACATCAATACATTCAGGGGAAAGGTATAGAACACCTACCTTAAATGGGTAGAAGACTCCTTATCTAGTATCAAATTTCAATTCAGAATGGAATGAGATAAATTGAAGAAATATACAAGAAACTATAAAATAGAGAATATTAGATTTCATGGAAATAACATCCAATATGGAAAGATAAACTGAGAAAATAAGAAAGAGGATTGATATAATTACCATTAGATATAGAACGTGATGAAAATATATTGAATAGGACACTAGACAGAGAGGCTAGATCAATTCCAAGGAGGAAGGGAGAAAAGGGAAACCCATGGATTGGATACTATGTATGAGTGGAAGAAGAAATGGGGGAAGAAGGTTATACAAATTTATGGGAAAATGGTAATTTTATCCTTTTTAAAGTGGCACATGGTTTAACCACATGGTTTTCCAAACTGGTCACCAACCATGTAGTTGGAATTATCTAGGGTGACACCCCCTCAGATGGATATGAGCATGGGTTTTCAAACCACGTGTAGCCTATGCGTGCTCACTGTCTAACTTGACACCCCGTCACATGACTAGGTGCATAGTTAGGAGAAACCATGGACCAACCATGTAACATACACAAGAAATTTATTATAGGGTTTTCATGTCAATGCGACCTCCCTTGCTTGGTTATACTAATCATACACCTCTATTTTTGGGCTGCATTGTTGAGCCACACGATTACTACTAATTGTTAACCAATCACGCACCTTATACCGTTTCTCTAAAAACCAGATCTTTTGGCTCTAAAGAATACCCAAATGCTTCAAAACCTTCCTCATTCCTTTAGGAATTCTCATATAGATAAAATAATAGATTTAAAATGAAATTAAAAGGATCCATTTCTTATAAAAAATCAATATCTTATAACCTCCCGTGACAACGAGCCCATACCCAAGTGGTAAGGGATCCTGCTTGGCATCCAAGAGACCCAGGTTCAAAAACCAGGTGGAGGAGAATTTCCGGGTACTGTAGCAGTTACTATTCGGTACTGTAGTATCTAGAACTATTCACCCGATTTGGGCCTTTGGGCCACCGGTTTGGGCCTACAGGTCTCTAGGGAATTCGGGTCATCAAAGGACTTCGGGTCTCAGGGACCTTAGTCCAAAAAGACCATGGAGTATCCCAGTTCACACAGAACATTCCCCAAAAGAGGATTAGAGCAACAAGAGTAGCAGCCACCAGATGCAGAGGTAACCAGATTGGAAGAATGAGAGGGTATGGAAGTTTCCATCGGGACCAGGCACCGTGCAGCTTTGTACATGGCAATGCTAGCCGATCGGCAATGCAAGGTGGGGTGGTAGGTGATCAATGATGTAGAAGCTAAGGAGGGGCAGTTCAAGTGGGATGGGCCTACATGTCATGTATTGGGCATGATATTCCTCTGGGCCTTTGGGTCATGTATTGAAAGTCAGTCCGGCCTTGTGCCTTGGGCCTATAGGTCATGTACAGGTTCCCCTTCAACCCTTAAAAGGGAGATTATCCATAATAAAATAAAAAATAAGGCCTTAGGACCATTCGGGATATAACCTCCCGTACTTAAAACAACTCATCCCCATGAAACATTGAGGGTGGTTGAACATCATTTGAGAATAATTATGTCCACTTATCATATATTTCTACCTCTCAATCCTATGTCTCATACTATACATGGTAGTTCTACCACAATACCCATAATATAGGGACTACCCAACCTTAGAGGGTCTTCATTCTATGATCAATAATACGAATACGATAATCCTCAAAATAAGAATCATCATCCAACTCAACCGCATTAGGTTGAAGTAAATGAGATGAGTTTGAATAATAATGATGAATTTGTGAAGTATGAAATACATTGTGCATGGACAAGTACCTCTAAGGTAAAACTAACCAATAGACTACAATCCCAGCTCTCTCTGTGATCTCAAAAGTTTTGAAAAATCTAGGTGATAACTTGCCTTATCTCTTAGTCCCTCAATAACCCAATATAGGCAAAACATGAAAGAAGATCTAATATCCCACCTTAAACTCTAGAGGCCAACAAGGATGACTGACATAAGACTTCTATCTATATTTAGATTTAGCTATATGATTTATGATAAGTTGTACATACTTTTACATCTCCTAAACAAGACATGATCCCAATAGTATTTCTTCCCCTACCTCTAACCAGCATAGAGGTGATCAACATGAACTACCATATAAGGCCTCATACAAATCCATTTGTATAGTTTCTTGGAATATATTGTTATAAGTAAACTCAACAAGAGGTAAATTTTTCTCCTAATAACCTCCAAAATCAAGGACACATGCTCAGAGCATTCCCTCCAATACCTAACTAGTACAATAGGACTAACCATCAGTCTATGGGTGGTAGGATATATGCAAAAGTACCTATGAAACCAGATCCTTCTATAACCCCTACCAGAACCACAATATAAAACTAACATCCAAATTTTATATAATGGTATGTGTAACACCATAAAGGCATATAATCTCTCAAACATAAATCCTTCCAAGTTCATCCACTAATAAGGTCTCCCTAATAGGTAAGAAATGGTTAACCTTCATCATCCTGTCTATAATGACCCATATAACATCACTTACATGAGGAGATTTCAGAAAACCCATCACAAAATACATATAAATTTCATCCCATTTAAACTCAGGAATGGGTAATGGATGTAAAATCCTTGAAGGTTGCTGGTGTTCTGCCTTAACTTGCTAACAGGTGGAACACCATGGAACAAAACCCGCTATCTTCCTTTTCATTCCTGACCACCAAAATTGGTGGTGTAAGTCATGGTATATCTTAGTAATTCTGTGATGTACTACCCATTTGGAATCATGAGATTATTGTATGAACTCCTCTCTCATATATGTAGGTACCCAGACACACCCATGAATATGAAATAATTTATCCTCATTAATAGCCCAACTAGGAAGTGGTTCCTCACCTAATACACTTTCCTTTAGGGCTAAGCCTTCAGGATTAGAAATAAATCTCATTTTCACTCAATAAATAAGTGAATAAGTCACTATAAAATCTATAACAATAGGTTTCATAGACACTAATGAATCTCAATATGCATCTTATAAAATAGATCCATAAACTACTATTTATTATTGGCTTCCTGGATGGTTTGTGTATGAGTCTTATGACTCAAAGCATCATCCACTGCATTAACTTTCCCATGTGTATAATTAAGTTTAAAATAAAAGTGATGCAGGTATTTGAACCATGTTAACTATATGAGGTCCAAATAAAACTTATTTAATATGTATTTGATACTTTTATGGTCTTTTTATTCAATAAAAAGTGCCTACAACAATGCAAGGCATGAAAAAATGTAGCTATCTCAAGATCATATGTTGGGTAATTACACCCATGAGGCCTCAACTGTCAAGAATTTTACACCATGAATTAATAAAATTTCATAAAAATGGGTCCCTTATTGATACTTGATGCATCAAAATAAACCATATAGAATCTTATAGCATCATTTAAAATCAGAATTAGAATTGAGGTAGGTATTCTTTTCAACTCTTGAAAGGATTTTTTCACTTGCTCCAGACTATAAAAATTTAACATGCTTCTTTTTCAGGATCATAAGTGGTGCTACAAGGTATGATAAATCCTGAATAAAATGACTATAATATCCAACTAAACCCAATAAATTATGAATATCTAAGAAATTATTAGGCTTATCCCAACAAACCATGGATCTCACCTACTCTAGGTCAACACACACCCCTGCTTCTAATATGATGTGACCTAGGAAGTTAACCTTATGAATATAGAAGTGAAATTTTGTGATATTTTCATTCAACCTATCCTCTATTAGTGCATTAAATAAAATTTCAAGGTGTTTGTAATGATTTTGTTGAGTTTGAGAATACACCAAGATATCATTCACAAAAACCACTATAAAAGAATCTAAGTATGGGTGGAAAACCCGATTCATCAAGGACATAAAGACAGGTGGAACATTAATGGAATTGTAAAACATTACCGATTACTTATGAAGTCCATATATTATTTGAAAAATATATGCGATATATATGAGGGTATAATCCTTACCTAATGATAGACTGACCACAAATCAATCTTTTAGAAAACCCAAGCTCCTCATAACTGGTATAATAGATCATCTATTTGAGGTATTTAATACTATTTATTAACCATAAGCTAATTCAACCATCAATAATCCACAAAAATTTTGAGGGTACCATCCACCTTCTTGAAAAAAAGCATTGGATAACCCTAGGGAGATGTACTATGTCAGATAAACCCTTTGGATTTCAGTCCCTCTAACTATCTTTTCAGTTCTCAAAGATCATTAGGAACCATCCAATAAGGAGGAATATATATCAGTTACACTCTTGGTATTATATCAATAGTAAACTCTACCTCTAATGAGATGTAATCTAGAAAACTCATTAGGGAAGACATCCTTGAAACAATTCACAACTCAACTAGATTGGATGTCCAATTATCCTTTATAAACATACCTATCACCCTCTATATATATAATAGTAACTCTCTAGTGATAACAATGAATACAATCCTAATAAAAAACTTACAAAAACATCATGAGTATGATATCAAATCACATCATATCAAGGATAAAAAGGTTCCATAAGAAACAATAACTAACAATCTGAAGGGGGATTCCTTGTATTGATGTACAATATATAACCACACTCCCAATAGAGTATCAAGATTTAAAAATCCAAAAAATTATTAAATTTCAATACCAACACTTTTCATGATAGAAACAGATAAAAAATAGTGTGATGCAACTATGTCAAACAAGGAAGATGCTAAAGTAAAGGATACTAAAATTTTACCTCACACTATAGATGGCTCGATACATTGCTCCTTGGGAATAGGATGTACTATATATATCAGGCCCGATCCATGAACATAAGATACAAACTGACTACCATGATCATGTTTTCTCTACCAGATTGCATATCAGAAGTTTGAATCCCTCATTCAAATCCACCTCCTTAGCCTATATGATCGATATTAATTTATCTCCATACCTGATGTAGAATTTTTATTCCTGCTCTAGAAGGCAGAGGTGGTTTAGATCCTCTTCCATTGGGAATAGGTGGAAAGTTTTGAAATAAACTCTGAAGATGGGTTATTCTACCATAGGCTCTGTACTCAACTAAATATTTATCACACTAGGGATTTATATGACCCTTCTTACAACACTAAAAATATACTATAAAGATACCATTATACACACACTAATTGGTACTTCCCTCACAATAAGACTCAAAGTGACACTTCCACTAGATGAAACACTTCCCTATCTCTGTACTGAACCCCCATGCCCCACACATCCAACTTCCCTCATGTTACACTTATAAATGAGGTATTGGTTCAATATTTTAGGAATGATATTTAGCCATAAAATTTTCACCTGTGATTGGATGGCATGCATAGGTCTATCCTCAAACCATCTCTACCTTGATAGCTCATTTCCAGCAAGAGTTGGTGTAAAGTGATGAATCTCAGTAAAGAAAGCTGAATAGTCTATGACAGACATAACACCCTGATACAAGTGCATAAAATCCCTAGATCATTCCAATATCAACATTTCTAGGAAAAAATAGTCATAAAAAATAACATAAAACTCCCTTCAGACCATATCCTGATGATGATATTCCTATGTAATAATGTTCCAACATCAATTGGTAGAATCAAAAATCATGTAAATTGTGATATTAAACCTTCTTTATAGAGATGTCTCTAGATGGTATAAAATTTATAGAATGGACTCTAGCTATGACTTAGTAGATTGGTGGCCATAATCCCTCAACAAAGTAGGTGGATGATGTTACTGAAATTCTTGTATAAACTCTTCCATATTAGGGGTAGGTCATGGGGATCCCTTTATGGTCTGTATGAACCATATAAAACCCTCTTGAAACTAAGAATCACTATATATATTAGGTATAATAGGAGGCTCTATAGATGGAACTATAGGAGGTACTACTAGTTGTGTAGATCCCACTACCTCCATATCATGGTCATTGACACCTTCCTAGAATTTGACCGAAGGCCTTCATGGAGGAATATATCAACAATGCTCAACACACACCTCAAAATGAGTTTATATAATATAAATATCTTAGATAAAAGAACAGGACATGTACAAGGCCATCTTATATAATACTCAATACCCATATAACTACTCCTAAATCTAGGTCTAGGTAATTTATTAGATCATAAAGGAACACAAGAGACACTCCCAAAATACACTATTAAGGTCAAGTCTGCGTTAAGGACTCATATCTTATATCATAGGTTTTGATATATGGAGTGTCAATTAAAATTTATAGATGAAAATTCTCATTAAGATTCAATTTTCATCCCAATTTAACAACAACCATTTATTTTTTTACTTTCTATAACTGTACAATTTCATCTATATATATATATATCATGTTCCAGTTAGATGAATTACCATAATCAAGTTATAAAGTCCTACACTTTATAAGTTACAATTAGTACTTCATGTAACTATAACCATCCTTTTATGATGGTTTAATTATATGGATCACCATTACCAATTTATAGAGGTACACACACTTTATAAATTGTAATTTTCATCCATTTAATTCCAACCACTAACATTTCAGCCAATGAAACCAATGTTATATAGCTAAAACATGTTATAATTGGTTAGCTAAGGTTCCATCATCAAGATATATGGGAAAAATCCATTTAGTCTAATGAAAAAACATTAAATAACCAATTATTTATTCCCATCAATAAATTTTTTCACATTTACAAGTATATAAATCAAGTCACATATGAAATAATGTAGGAAATTCATGTAATAAAATAAATATGGCATGAAATATACACAACACGCAAATCCTTATATGCCTATTATAGTGTATGAACAATGATATATTTTCGTAATAAGATAAGGGTAATAGTAAATCAATAATTATAATAATTTCACAAGTCATATGCATCACCCAATGGAGAAATCCATACAACTATATTAGGAAAAAACTAGAACAGTAAGTCCCATCCTGGAAAACTTGGCCTTTTCTTTGTATGTGGGTTAGCTACTCCCAATCATAGGATCATTACCAAATTCAAACATGTCCTATTATTCTATATACTAAACCAAGATATCAAGACATGGAAAAATAAAAGAATCTATAGTACCACTTTTCAACATCCCGGACCTCGTTCACTCACAAGTAACCAAAACCAGTTAGCTACATGGCCACAAGTAAGCCTCCCCATATGCCAGAGGCTATAGATTAGAAGTTAGGGTCCATGATGGTGTGGTGGTGAGGCTATAACCTCTTTTATAAGAGTGGATAAAAATGGTGATGTACATATATAATAACATCAAAAGAAATATAATAATGAACAGTGGAATAAAATCATCTAGATACATATAATCAAATATAACCAATTTTCAATGTCATATACAAAAAAATGTTATGATGCTATATAAAAATGGAAGTAGAGAGAATAGGTTAGCATATATAAATAGTACATGATATAAAAAAACAAAAAAAGAAAATCTATCTCCAATATCACCACGAGAACCATATTGGTCCTCTACTCCCATACTCCATCTTAATATAGAAAATAAAGAATCCATAGTAGGCTATTTTACCTTGTCCAAACCTGCACCCATAAAGTCTTTCTAGGTACCAATTGGTGATCTAAATAGGGTGATAGTAAACCTCAATAGGTAACAACCAAAATTTTCTATAATAAATCCAGCATGTGTACATAATCTATAACAATGTTCATGTATAACACGAGTAAGCTGTGAGATGATAATGTGATACAACTCAATCTATAAGTACAATCTATGTCAAGAGTAGTTAATAAATGGAGAATTGCTGTGTAATAAAGTAAGAAATCATCTATAGAATACACCATATATATCAAGTATCAGACCTAGGACATTCACCAATGAATCCTACTTGACTCTAAGGATCTTTTCCAAGGTAAAATCAGTAAAATGTAGACCAATAATGGGCCAAGATCCTAGAGACCATGGCCATAACATTGTCATCGAGTCTAAGGAGTATGTCCAAGATAAATTCATAATGACTTGGGTGGATCCCAAGGAAAAAATATGACTTGGGTCCAAGATAAACTCATAATGACTTGGGTGGTCCAAGAAATCCATATCCAATGAGATAATCCAAGGAATACAATTCCAAAATATGTAAGTGGTTCATCTGTTCCATACCGAAATACCCCTCTTCGGTTCCATACCACATTATCCAGTGTCAAGAATATTATTTAAAGGATTACAGGGGTCCATGTTAGTGTCCATTACATAGTAAAATCCATTATAATAAATAAGAATAAGCTAATATATGATCCATCTATTTTTACAATTTCAATTTACTCTATTTCATTTTCCTTTACATTTATAAATAAATATGGTTCAAAGAGGTATTTAACCTCTTAAAAATTCATTTAATTTGTATACTAATTCCATTATTAAGTGGAAATCTTAACACACCCCAAGGGATGGATTAATCATAGTCATTTAATCTAATCCACCTAAAAGGGTGGTTTGGGTTGAGGTCATCAACCTTCAACTATGCCAAAGGGGTCAAAGAGCATTAAGATCATGGTCTAAAAATTTTATTTGAGGTATTACACAATTTATAAGAAACACATGAAAATTACGACATACGGAACAACAAAACAATATATAAACATCAATATTTTTAGGGAAAAGTTATAGAAAACCTACATTAGATAGGTAGAAGATTTCCCATCCTATACCAACCTTTAATTCAGGCTGGAATGAGAGAAATTGAAGAAATGAAAAAATGTCATGAAAATAGGGAATATTATATCGCATGGAAATAAAATATGATAAAGAGATTTAAAATGATAAAATAAGGAATATGATCTATAAAATTACCATTTTCTATCCAATGTGATGGAAATTTCTTGAATAAAATTCTGGAAAAAGAGTCTATCTCAAATCCTAGGAGAAAGGGAGAAAGAGGAAACCCATGGAAGAGATGCTATGCATGATTGAGAGAATAAATGGGGGAAAGAAGGTTATAAGGTTTAAGTGAAAAATGCTAATTGTACCCTTTTTAAAGGAGATAACAATTTGTCTGTATGGTTTTCCAAAACGTACAACAACCATGTGGTTGGCACTATCCAAGGTGACACCAACTTGTACAAATCGACACATGGTTATGAGAAACCATGCACCAACCATGCGATATGTACCAAAAATTTATTATAGGTTTCACATGTCCATATGGCCTCCCTTTTATAGTTAAACTAATTACTAACCTCCATTTTTAGTCCATACAGTTGATCCACAAAGTTACTACTAACCATGTGCCAATTGTGTGGTTTATACATTTTCTCTAAAAACTGGAGATTCGGGCTCCAAAAAATCCTAAAACACTCCTAAATCCTTAGTTATTTAGGAATTATCATATATATAAAATAAGAGATTAAAACTAACATTCATAGGATCCTAACCTCATTCAAAAAATAGGTTCTTACACACTCACTACTAGTTTGTAACCACTAACATATTGGGAAGCATGCTTAAGGTATGTGGAACTCAGTTAAATCATAGTGGAGGTGAATTGGTCTGGGGAAAATACAATATGAATCATAAATAATAATATAGGGATCATAGGAATGTGGTAAAAATTTAATAATGAAACATTATAAACATAAATCAAGTCTTACTTCTAAGAAATTATAACACAATGTGTTAGGTTGACTTTTAATGTACCATACCATAGTGTAATAGGGTCACTATAAGAACCTGGATCTTCTTTTCAAGTATGTTTTTCTTTTCCTGGTTGTTTTTGAGGAAAAAGGAAATTATGGAAATTTTCTAAGTACACGCCGTGTACTTTATGAGTACACACCGTGTTCTTCCTTTCCGCAGGAGGCCGTGTGCTGGCCATGTAGTAGCCACACACATGACCGTGTGGGAGTGACTTGGAGGCTGAATAAATTGGAGTACGGAAAAGGTGAGTACACGCCGTGTACTTAAAAAGTACACGTCGTTTAATTTTTTTTCATTAAATGCACCAGGGTCGCGTCTGACGGACAAAACACCCTTCTTCTAGGTCTCATTCGACTGAGAGCTCCGTACGTCCGCATATCTTCAACAAACCCCCGAACCTCCATCTATCCTCCAAATCGAACACCGTTGGCTGCGTTGGAATTGCATTAGTGAGTTCTCTCTTCTGCTTGAGCCTCATTTCATGATTCCTCTTCTTTTCCAAGTTATCTTGGGTTGAACTTTTTATACATTTTCTTAGTTCTACAACATTATAAGGAGATTCAAGCTTTGAGGTTCACGTATATCATTACTACAACACCGAGGTAGGTGGTTTGTGCCTTTCCGTTCAAAGTCTTTGAGTATTATGTGCAAATTCCACCAATACTCTTGAATGAGGTGTTGTGTGTTTACCATTTTACCCCTGTTGATTACCTTCCATGTTTGCATGTTTATGTAGAGTTTATTTGGATATGAATAGGGTTTTTTTCTATGCTTTGGATGTATTTCCCATGCATGTTCTGTTTATGTCCGTTTGGTCCTATTTAGCCAGTTTGGATGCCTTGTCTGCTTTCCATGCCTGTTGTTGTAGGATGGAGAGTTTGTATTCTGACATGCTTGTTATACTGTAGACTATTTAGTCAAGTAGTTCTATAGGTTTACTTTTTCCATATTACATTGCTATGCTTGTTGACCTACACAGGGCCGTGAGAACCTGGTGTAGTAGACTATAAGGGGAATTGACCGAGTGAGCTTCCTCAGAGAGTCTTTGATCACTTTAGGATATAAGGGGGATTAACCGAGTGGGCATCCTTAGAGAGCCTAAAACCACTTGGGTATATAAGGGGAATTGACCGTGTGAGCTTCCTCAGAGAGTCCTTGATTGTTTTAGACTATAAGGGGAATTGACCGAGTGAGCTTCCTCAGAGAGTCTTTGTTTTAATTGAATGACCTGCGCTATAAGGGGAATTGACCGAGTGAGATTCATCAAAGAGTCCTAGACCTTGGGGATATAAAGGGAATTGACCATGTGAGCTTCCTCAGAGATTCCTTGACTACCTTAGACTATACAAGGAATTAACTATGTGAGTTTCCTCAGAGAGTCTTGCTTTACCTTTGAATATAAGGGGAATTGACTATGAGTGCTTCATTAGAGAGTCTTATTGTAATCTTATGAATGAACCAAAGGGGTTAGGCTGCGTGCACTACCCATAGGGTTGCTTATAATTTTTAGGTAGAACCATAGCGGATTGATGTGAGTACTTCCTATAGGGTTACTTGTTTGGGGTTTAGTTGTTTGTTTCGCTATTGCTTGATATTGAAACTGTGGATTGTTTACTACTGAGCACTTTTCTACTTACTGTTTTATTTACTCTTACCTTTCATATATTCACTGACTATTAGGCAAAGATATTTAGGTGGTTTTCTACTGGGATTTATTCTCACACCCTGTTTGGGTCGTACTTTTGGGCCCAAACAGATTATTTTGTTGTAAGTATAGATAAGGGAAAACAACATTCTACTTCAAGTAATTGATTTTTTGTGAAGCTGGAGAGCATATGAACAAGTTATGGATTGTGATGCTGAGGAGTTTATCTATTTTATTTTTCAATTTGGTTTAGTACTGTTTTATTCCAGCATTATGACTTGTTTGGCTGTTTTCCAAGACATATATATCATGCATCATTTTATATATGTTCTCCAGTTTATACTTTTAGTTTTCTACTGTTACTGTTATATGTCATTGTTACTACTTCTTCTCTTGTATGTATTTTTTTACTTCCACTATGCACTCTTCCAATGAGGGCATAGTTTCCCCACTATCACACCCAAGGCCCTCGCTGCTAGTCGGTAGCCTCTGGAATTCGGGGAAATGCGCTTGAGACCATGTGACCAACCGGGTACGGGGTGCCTCTGGGTGGCTTCTGGAATCGGGATGTTACAAAGTGGTATCAGAGGATTTATTTTCTCTTGACTTACTATTTAGAGCCTTTATCCAGGGATAAGATGGAATTGGTATTTGGTATTAAGCTGTGCCCGAGAGTAGCTAACCCGTGTATAGGGAAAAACCAATCTACCTCATTTATTTCAATTTCTTATGGTTTTTCAAGTTTATGGTTGATCTGATTTTCACCTTTGGGTGACTTGCATGTTTTGTGTTATTAATGTTGACATTATTTAGGTTCTATTTCTGTCACAACCCAATGATATGAGGGTATTCCATCTCATGCATCATATAGGCACTTGCTAGAAATCACATGTCATGAATTTTTGACATGCCATCTAGGGTGAATTAGCGATTGCATGTTGTTGTTATAGATGATGTGTAAAATATGCATGCTGTTGTGATAGTTTCCTTGATAAAAATACCTGGTTTTTGATAGGGTATTGATTTGTGTAGAGATTTGCTTGAATGAACGCCAATATTTTGTTCTTGAGGTGTTATGGGATCTCATGGACCGAAATTTGGTGGATCATTGCCTTGTTGCCATGTTATAATGTGTACAAGATTCCAAACTTTGATTCGTGGGGAGTATGGTCCCTCACACATCAGAATTTGGAACTTTCAATGCTCATTTCAGTGTTTTCTGGGCTCCAGAGTAGTTTCTGAGGCTTACTGTCTGGAAAAACCCAGAATACACGCCGTGTAATGTTAAGTACACGCCATGTGTTCTTCTATTCTGGGAGAAACTATTTTTCTTAAGTACACGCCATGTACTTTATGTACACGCCATGTAGTCTCTAACCATGTCATAGGCCATGTGGGCAGAGACACGGGATGGGGAAAGTTTGGTGGTAACACACCGTGTACCAGTCGAACATGCCGTGTAGTGTCGACCCTGTGTCTTCCCGTGTAACCAACAACACGGATGGATAAACCTTAATCTATACACACTGTGTCTACATTGAACACTCCGTGTAGTCTAACCCAGGTACCCGGCCATGTCATGAACAACACAGGTTAGTGTTATCCTTTCTCGTACATGCCGTTTCCGTTTGTAACATGCCGTTTAGTGTGAGCCACGTGTTAGGTCGTGTCACTAAAAACATGGGATAGACGAATCTTGTCTAGTACACGCCATTTTTATCGTGAACACACCATTTAGTCTTGTCTTAAAAGAGCCATGTGGCTTAACCGTGTAGAAGGACTCAGACAGGGGAAGAGGATTCAAGTACACGCCGTTTGTTAAGACAACATGCCATGTGTTTGGGGTGTTACACGACCAGTTTAGGTAGGAGTACATGCCCATGTAAATGACTTAAGGGAACACACCATGTAGGAATTGTACACGCCATGTAGTCATGTTATGTAAAACTTGAATTCTTTATTTCTTCTGTTCCCTTATTATGCTTCTAGTTTTTAGTCCTTGATAATCTTGATCTAAGGTGTGCATTTGACCTTGCAGAGTCATGCCACCGAGGCGTCCTACGATTATGTGCCAGTTTCTAGGCGGTGATCAGACACCGGACATGGCTGATTAGGAACTACCTGCAGAGCCTCCAGTTGTTCCATCCTTAGAACTAGCCATTGTACCTGACATAGGTGCTGATGCACAGTTCAGGGAGGGTTTTCTGAGGATGATGCATAACTTTCAGGGAGTGCCACCTCCTGCCCCATTGATGGATGATTTGACACGGGTCTTACAGAAGCATCATCCTACCACTTTATCAAGGGATGGGAGACCCTAGGTTGCAGAGTCATGGATAGAAGCCACACTAACAATTTTTGAGCATCTGAAGATACCTCCAGAGAAGAGAGTGAAGCTCACTACCTACATGCTCTGAGACTCCTCCAAGAGGTGGTGGGATGTGGTCTCACTGGCGGGATGCCAAAAAAATATGGATTGGGATGAGTTTCAGCACATCTTCTACAATTAATTATATCCAGAGACCTTGATGGCTGATCGAACCTGAGAGTTCTTGAGTCTGGAGCATGGTACTCTTTCTGTTACGGATTATTCCTCTCGCTTCACAGAGCTTAAGCGTTTCACACCTATTCTAGGAGGTGATGAGTTGTTCCTTGCATGAAAGTTTTAGGATGGTCTGAGGCACGACATCCGATCTCAGGTGAACATATTTAGGTTGACTTCGATATCCCCTATCATCAACCAGACGCTGATCACAAAGCATAATCTGAGGGATTATGGAGCTGTGAGCCAGGGAAGTTCGGCATCCAGAGTTAGTGCTCCACTAGCTGATAAAAGGAAGCACCATGGGGAGACTACATGAGGAGACTAGAGCAGGTGGGATGCATCCTCCAGTAGCCAGGTGGTGTGCTACCAGTGTGGGAAGAGCGGGCATACGAATCCACGTTTCTCGAGAGACCCAGTGGAGTGCCGATCTTGTGGAAAGATGGGTCACCTTAAGTTATTTTTTTAGTTCTTCTCACCAGCAGCTGGTGACAGGGGTTCTTCTATGACTCCTCATTCAGGAGTAGTGCCACCAGTTTCTCACCTGTCTAGGAACTGGAGTTCTTCCGGCTATTCAGGATGAGGTGGAGGTCGTGGACATGGTAGTCAGTCGCCGGTTCTTCAGCGAAAGCAGGGTGGATCAGCTCAGAGTGGTCAGGCAGGGTCACAAGGCCATGGTAAGGGCCATACTTTTGCAGTGGAGCAAACCCAATACAAACAGGATCCTGGACCCTCTACAGTTCAAAGTATGATCTTAGTTGCCTTAGTTTTAGATTCTGCTATTTTCGATACAGGGGCTTCCCATAGATTTATCTTTATTACTGTCATGGAGAGCCTTAGTATCTGCATCTTTTCTTCTACCAATATTTTGATGCTAGACACACTATTGGGGACTAGAACGGCTAGTGTACATTCGTGCAAGGAGTTCCCTCTAGAGTTTTATGGGTGTAACCTCTTATGGAACCTCTATGTCCTAGAGATGACAGACTATGATGTCATTCTTAGGATGGATTGGATAGTTCCCTTCTAGAAAGTTATCGATTGTTATCACCACAGGGTGAGTTTCACATCACAAGAGGGTGGATTATTTCTTCATTAGGGAAAGTGGGATGTCTAGGTGAGTAGAGCGGGTCTAGAGTATCATGGGTTGAGAGGATTTACAACCCAGATTGCTAGTCTATATCTGGATGACCAGGGGACTTTACATTTAGACTTTCATCTAGTGGTGGATCATTTTAGGGATGTATTTCCAGAAGACTTTTCAGGTTTTCCTCCGGAGCATGAGGTAGAATTTTCTATTGAGATTTTGCCAGGAGCGACACTAGTGTCCATTCCTCCTTATAGGATAGCTACACCTGAATTGCAGGATCTCAAGAAGAAGTTGGAGGAGTTACAAGCAAATGGTTTCATCTGACCCAATACTTCTCCTTGGGGTTCACCTATCCTATTTGTGAAGAAGACAACACCCTCAAGATTTTTGTGGACTATTGGAAGTTGAACCAGTTGATGGTCAAGAACCGATATCCCTTGCCAAGGATTGATGAACTCTTTGATCAGCTTCGAGGGGCCCGGGTGTTCTTGAAGATTGACTTGAGGTCCGGTTATCATCATTTTCACGTTAGACTATCAGATATACCTCTTACAGGCTTTCGAAGTAGGTATGGTCTATACAAGTATATGGTTATGCCGTTCGGTCTCATGAACATGCCTATAGTTTTCATGGAACGGATGAACTGAGTGTTCCATACATACATGGATTCCTTTGTGGTTGTTTCCGTGGAAGATATCTTTGTGTACTCTCACACCCGACACGACCATGATACCCATATTGAGATCATTTTGAGTACACTAAGGGAGCATTAGTTATATGCTAATCTCTCAAAGTTCCACTTTTGGATGGATCAAATTCACTTCCTGGGTCATATTATCTCAGAGGCATGAGTATCATTAGAACCAAAAAAAGTGAGGGTTGTAGTTTTCTGGGAGCAGACGAAGAATGTCTTTGAGGTGTGGAGTTTTATAGGGATGGTTGGATACTACAGAAGTTTAATACACAACTTTTCATGCTTAGCAACACCGCTGACAGGTATGACCAAGAAGGGTGTGGAGTTCTTATGGTCAGATTCTTGTAAGTCAGCCTTTCAGAAGCTAAAAGGGAGGTTGAATTCAGCACTGATACTAGTCTTTCCAGAGTCAGGTAAGAACTATACTGTTTATTGTGATGCTTCAGGTATCGGGCTGAGAATAGTGATTATGCAGGGAGAAGGAGTCGTTGCGTATAGGTCTCGATAGTTGCGACCACATGAGAGGAACTACCTGACGCACGATCTTGAGTTGGATGTAGTTTTTCATGCCTTATGCTATTGGAGACATTATCTACTGGGAGAGAATTTTTTGGTTTTCACCGACCATAGGAGTATCAAGTACATCTTCACTCAGCGTGATCTGAATTTGAGATAGCGCGGGTGGGTTGAGTACCTACAGTCCTTTGACTTTGAACTTGCCTACATGTCTGGGAAGGGCAACGCAGTGGCTGATACATTGAGTAGAAGGACTCAGATACAGGTAGTTCAAAATTCCAGTAGTGAGTGGCAGCTTATGGCTCTGTTCTCTGAGATGCATTTGGAGGTGCGCGACAGACAGGGATAGACTTTTCTTTCTTCTGTGGCTGTTACCTCTACTCTTCTTTATCAAGTGCGAATGAGGAAACTATCATATTTGAAAGGCCTAGTCCTGTGGGAAAGTGTGTCAGGAGAGGACCCTATTCCTGGATGGAAAATATGAGATGATGAGATCTTGCGTTTCCAAGGGCACGTATGGGTGCCAGAAGACATACGCGAGGAGCAGATGCGGGACTTTCATTCTTGATTTTGGAAAGTTCATCCTAGAATTACCAAGATGTATTGTGATCTACACCATAATTATTGGTGGCTAGGTATGAAGAGGTACGTTTCAGGTTTCTTCATGAGGTGTTCCACCTGTCAGCAGGTGAAGGCGGAGCATTAACGACCGGAAGGGATTTTACAGTAGTTTCCTATTCCCGATTGGAAGTGGAACGATGTCGCGATGGATTTCATGATAGGTTTACTGAGGTTGCTTCAATGGAATGCTACAGTTTGGGTTGTCATTGACAGACTCACAAAGGTTTCTCATTTCTTGCCGATCAAGGAGACCTTCAGTGTTGATGAGCTGGGATAGTTGTACATCCAAAATATTGTATGTATACATAGCGTTCCACACTCAATTATTTTAGACAGGGATGCACATTATACTTCTTGGGTCTGGAAGGGGCTTTAGAAGGCTTTGGGTATATAGGTTCTTTTGAGTACAACTTACCACCCCTAGACAGATTTTCAGTTTGAGCGTACGATCCAGGTGATTGAGGATATGCTCCGAGCATGCATTCTGGATTTTGGAGGTTCTTGGGAGAAGCATATACCTCTTGTGTATTTTTCCTACTAGAATAGTTTTCAAGAAACTATTCAGATGGCACCTTATGAGGCTTTGTACGCTAGGCCATGCCGATCGCCCTTATGTTGGCTAGAGGAAGGAGAGGAAGCTTTACTGGGACCTCATTTTGTTCAGGAGACCACAGAGCAGATAGATTTGATTCAGAATAGGATGACTAATGCACAATCTCAATAGAAGTCTTATGCTGATCAGCGGAGACGACCTCTAGAGTTTGAGGTCGGGGATCAGGTTTTCCTACGTGTCACACCGAGGTTGAGACATAGGAGGATTAAGAGACATGGTAAGCTCTCACCAAGGTACATCGGGCCATTCAATGTTTTTGAGAGAGTTGGGCCGGTTTCCTATCGGTTGCAGTTAACCCCGAGGTACCGATCTATGCATGACATTTTTAACATTTCTCAGCTCCAACGTTACTTTTCAGACCCGTCTCATGTTTTCCAACCTGAGGAGGTTGAGTTGGAAGTGGATGCCTCTTTCGAGGAGTATCCTATCCAGATTGTGGATCGTAGAACAAAGGTTCTTAGTGGCTGGTATGTTCCTCTAGTACGAGTGCTATGGTAGCACGGGCGGGTGCAGGAAGAGACTTGGGAGAGGGAGGCCGATGTACGATCACAGTGGCCAGAACTATTTGGGGTTTCTTATTCTAAGCCACACTAGGGAAATCTGGGGATGAATTTATTTAAGGGGTAAGTTTGTAAGAACTCTAATATTCCTTTCACGTATGTTTTTCCTTTCCTGGTTGTTTTTGAGGAAAAAGGAAATTCTAGAAATTTTATAAGTACATACCATGTACTTTATGAGTACACACCGTGTTCTTCCTTGCCGTAGGAGGCCGTGTAGTATCCACACACACGACCACGTGGGAGTGACTTGAGGGCCACATAAAGTGGAATACATAAAAGAAGAGTACACACCATGTACTTTAAAAGTACATGTCATGTACTTTATTTTTTTCATTAAATGCACCGGGGTCGCGTCTGACGGACAGAACACCCTTCTTCTAGGTCTCGTTCGACTGAGATCTCCTTACGGCCATATATCTTTGACGAAACCCCAAGCCTCCGTCCATACTCCGACTCAAACACCATTGGTTGTGTTGGAATTGCATCAGTGAGCTTTCTCTTCTACTTGCTCCTCGTTTCATGATTCCTATTCTTTTCAAAGTTACCACGAGTTGAACGTTTTATATTTTTTCTTAGATCTATGACATTCTAAGGTGATTCAAGATTCAAGGTTCACGTATATCATTCCTACAACACCGAGGTAGGTGGTTTGTGCCTTTATGTTCAAATTATTTGAGTATTATGTGCAAATTACACCAATATCCTTGAACGGGGTATTATGTGTTTACCATTTTACTTCTGTTGATTTCCTACCATGTTTGCATATTTGTATATAGTTTAGTTGGATATTAATATGGTTGTTTGCTATGATTTGGATGTATTTCCCATGCATTTCCTATTTATGACCGTTTGGTCCTGTTTATCTAGTTTGGATGCCTTGCATGCTTTCTATGCCTGTTGTTGTAGGATGGAGAGTTTGTATTCTGAAATGCTTGTTATGCTATAGACTATTTATCCAAGTAGTTCTATAGGTTTACTTTGGAAATATTACATTTCTATGCTCATTGACCTACACAGGGCTGTGAGAACCTCGTGTAGTAGACTATAAGGGGAATTGATCGAGTGAGCTTCCTCATAGAGTATTTGAGCACTTTAGGCTATAAGGGGGATTGACCGAGTTAGCATCCTTAGAGAGCCTAGAACCACTTGGGGCTTGTAATGCCCCGACCCCAGTTACCCAGAGTCGGTGCATTATTACATATCATTGGCATGATCACAAGAAAGATCAAGTCTCAAAAGACCAATTAGTTTAGTAGCCTTGGAATAACTAGATACATTAATAAAGTTTACATTACATCACAAAATGAAAACTACAACAACATAGTCTCCATAGTCCACACTCATACTATCCTTGTAGGTCATTCATAATTTACTTCTTCACAATCCTGGGAAAAATAAAACATTGAAAGGGGTGAGCTCAGATGCTCAGTAAGGATAAAAATATAGCAGAATCTTTAATAGATAAACATAAACACTTAAGGCAATGTATAACTAAAACAAAATCCTTTTAAACTTCAACTTCAACATAGTATGGCAAAAATAAAATGAAATAATTCCATTTACTTATTCTCATGGATATTCTACTAAACAAATAATCACATGCAATATCAATAACCACTTTCATAATGATGGAATGCATAATGCCAGACTATCATAACCACATAGCCAAGGCCTCGTGCCAAGACTACAAATAAGATTTTTCCAAGGCCTTGTGCCAAGATACTAGTTTGTATCGTGAGACCTACCGATGCATCGAGGAGCTATAGCGGGCTCCACCCGTCACCTACTAAGTCCAATGCATTCCTCATATGAACATGTTTAAACTTAACATAAACATTTGTATTAAAACTAGCATACGAAATGTCAATACTTTAACCACAAACCATGAATGGTATAAAAATAGTACATCCACAGTCAAACATAACTCATTCGATACAATATGGAAGATTTTATTGTATCATATTAACCTCAATCTATAATAAAGAATTATATTGACATAGATGAAAATAACCATCAAAACTATTTGAGAGAAATATCCCCCTTTTCTTGAAAACATTTAAAAGTCACACTATTTGTCAAGAAGCCGTTTAAAAATAGATTTTTTAATCAAAGTTTCCCTTAACACTTTGAAACTTTTAAAAGGAATTTTGATTTTAAGACTTTAATGTCCATATAAATAAATCCCTAAAACCATTTTTAAAACATGAACATTAATGAGAAAGATTTAGAATAATAAATCTTTAAAAAATTTTAAAATGATATTTTAGTTAGAGTTCCTAACCAAAAGAGAGATACTTGAATACAAATAATTGAGGTAATAAAAACTTTGTAATATCATGAGAATATAGGGATTCATGATATACTATGTCAAAGTACATTATATACACTATATAAAAGTGATTTGGTGTATAAAAATAAAGGAATCTCAATGGAATGTAAATTGAGATGAAATATCTCACAAAGGACATATCCTTAGGTTAAGGATAAATCAATGACATAATTATGTGTGAAAAATATAAATACACTAAATAAGATTGGATATTCAGCTTAAACAAATCAAAGTACATTCACACATATTCTTGTAAAAACTCCACCAATGAATTGGATGTTTAACTCAACAAATCAAGATTGAGTAAAAATTACTCCTATCATGTTCACACCAATGAATTGAGAATTTATCAATGGAGTGATTATGTGTATCAAAAGTATATCCCCAGAAATGGGAGTGGAAATTATGACATAATCAAATTAATAGTGATTCCACACATAATCTTGGAGTAAAATAATCAATGAAGTATGCGTAAAGCCGAATGAGTGGAAATTGAAATTTCAAATTCCCTTATCGATTTGGTAACTTATGAAACAGACAACCATGAGAGAAGGATCATAAAATGATGATGTAAATATCGATAAATTGAAGTATATAACACAATCAATACAATCATGGGCAGTACACACACCACATGCAATAAATAAGTGGTGAACAATGGAATTCTCACGAAATTAAAAGTGAGATAAGAAACCCCTTACTTTGTACTTTTTCCTTGGTCGACGGTAGGTTAAACTCCTGTATAATGGTGAAATAATTGTTATTTAATTATACAAGAATCATTTACATTAATATGATATCATATATTATTTTTTAACATTTATTTGTTAATAATTTCTTAGTATTATCGTCTTTTCAGGTGTTAACTTACTCGTTTTACTTTATATTATTTTTTACTTAAGCCGTGTTTGTTATGGATAGGTTGTATATTATTCATATACAGAATTACATCGAGTCCATAAAAATTATTTTTAATCATAAAATGAGAATCATACTTGAATGGATACGATGGAGAATGAATCTCATCGCGTTCGTGGAGACGGTAGTCCGTACGTACGCACGAGCGACAATATCATTCTTTTGATGTTAAAATAATATATAATTGGATATTATACCATATATAAAGAATAATTATATTGTTATTTTTATTATTTACATGAATTACACATCATTATTATACCCATCCAAATAATAATTTATCGAATGACAATTACACCACAACGTGGAGATGGTAAGCCGTACGCACGCACGTATGGTGACATGCTATTCAAAGGATAGATAGAATACTGAATATGGTAGTACCATATTTATAATAACATCACAGTATATATAAGATAATGGAGTTATTATAATATAAATAACAAAGAAAGAAGAAGTGGAAGAAGAAAGGAACTTGAAAAAGGGTGGTGAAATTATTACCTCTTCTTCGGGTTCTTCCTTTTGATTTGATAAAAAGGGCTTCTTAGGTTGGATTTATGACTAAAGGAAGGCATCTAGGATAAATTTATGGAAGTTGACAGAGTATTTGGGCAGGGTTTGGCCGAACCAAAAGGCTGTGAAGGTGTGAATTAATGAGAAGGGGGAGTGCCCTTTTATAAGAGGGTTGAGGGGCACCTTTGGAAAAGCTAGAAATATTATTTTATAATAAATTCATATTCAGTTTTTAATGGCTCCAAAGTATATTATTTAAAATTTAAGGTGGGGATAGGTCGAAAACCACTCAACCAATAGGATTTAGACAAGTTTGGGTTACTATATTAACCTTCTCTTTAAGTATTAACTCTTAGTTAATTAGTTTCACTTTTACAATGTCTCTTTGTATTTTTATATTATATGGTTAATAAACTTACTATATACATCCAAGAGACCCCAAAGTGGTCCATTAATGATACAACTATCATGATATAAGTCTCTTTTCCGAACCTTAGATTTTTAGGAATTTAATATCAATTAATAATATAATATGTTTCTTAAAAACTCTTTTATGTCAATTTTGACACTATTCAATAATTGATTTTTGTAAAAATCATAACAGAATTATTACTTCGAAAAAAGTTAATTAAATAAATCCTAACATGTCATATTATCCTATAAAATTATTGGTATTTATAAAAAGTCTCAAATTACATTTATTTGGGTATTTATAATATCAATTATTCTAATTTTTCATTAATTTAGTAATTACTACATCACCATTGTGTCATAAATAAATTAAATTATATAATGTATAAAAATTATAAATAAACTATCATTATGTATGAAATCTTTTTATCTTTATAATGAATATTTATAGTCGAAAATACAACATATATAACCCTATGTAACAATTGTTTTTCTAAAATATATATGCTTTTGTCATTTTTGTATTCATTTTAACTTAATTAAAATAAAGTGTCCCTATCACTTATAAGTGAATCCATGGGGTCCCAAAATCTACCCAAAGATGCCCATGGTCGGAAATGTATCATACAATAAGGTTAGGACATGTTTTAGGGTAATGTTTTATAATTATAATATTATTTTTTAACCCTTATTTATCGAATTTACCCTTTAACCATGGTAAATAAAATATTTACCGAAGTAATTATTCAAAATGTCTAAAAATAAAAGTTACCTATTTACACAATTTGAAAATACTGATTACAAATATGGAATCCATTTTTTGAAATTCAAAACACAGATGTGGCAGAAATTAATTTAAAATTAATTCCCATTGTTAAAACAAAAAGCGTGATTTTAAGAGATAATAACTATCAAAAGATTGACACTTGTTTATGTATGGTTTAATTGTGAAATTATGTCCAATGACAAACATTGAATTAAATGGTAAAAATATATTCTAAATATACTTTAAAACCACTCAAATTCATAATTTATCAATATTAATTATTTTGATTAAAAAAAGTTGTTTTTAATTAAAATTTAGTAATTTTCACTATTCATCAAAATATGAAAGTTATTCGAAAAGTACCAAAATTTCATCCTAGGCTAATTTCGATATTCTGAATCCAAAAATGAAGTCCATTGTGAGAGATATAATTTATAAAATTTCAAAAATTAGGTATTACTATTCATAACGGCTAGTTTGATTGGTTGTGGTGTGTTAGAATCTCGAAGTTGCGTAAAATACATGCCATTGCATTGTTCAAAGGGAAACGTACCGTGGAAGCTTGGGGTGTTACATTCTACCCTCCTTCAATCAATTGCATCCTCACAATTTTTTTAAAATTGGTCTTGATAATATAATGGAAAGTCCCACATCGGAAAAAGAGTCAATAAAACTATCACTTTAAAAGAAAGGAAGAGAGGTATAAAGGTCAACCAAGATAACCCATACTAGGATTCCATGTAGGAAAACATGGATATGGATGATAAACTAAGTGTTCAGTTATGATGGATAGGGATAGAAAACATGATCAGGAGAAAGTTAACAATAATAAAATCACAAACTTGTGTTGGGACAAACGGTCCTTAGTCTCCCAGTAGGAAAAGTAAACGAACAACATTTTTTTGTTTTAAGTTACATTACATAAGGATGAGGAATTCATTTATGATATTGACTAAGAACATAAAGAGATATACTTACTTTTTAAGTAGAGTTTCATTCTTTAATAACTTTTTACCACTAACTCATTCTTTTTGAACAATGAGTATTCTAGAAGACTTAGTCACAATGGAAGAGTTAGAATAAACTTCTATAGAAATACATGATCCACATAGGATAAACTATATATTTTCCTTTTCTTTAGAGATTAATCAACACCAAAATGGTTAGTATAATATCTGATGACCCCCAAATGCATATTCTATTAGAGAAAAAAACACTAATCTTAATTTCTAAAATTAAACCATCAATACCCCAAAGTTAAATAAATACTATTAAATAATCAATTGTCCTTAAAATCCTTCAATATAATACAAACTAATATTGAAACTCAAAACCTATAAGAATATAGTCTTCCACGTTAAATTGTATCTCCAAATGGCATTAATTACTCTTAAAGTCACATACTTAAAAGTAATTAACCTAATCATTTCCATAAACAACCCTAATCACTATAAATCCACAATAAAAACATAGATAAAAATCCACCATTACTCCTAAAATGAAATACCATACTATTCTATTTTCCTTGGGCATGTAGTGTTCACAACAAAGTGAAAAACTTCCAAAATAACATCTATCACTTAATTACCAAATCATTTTCCTATACTAAGGTTATTCATTTGTTAAGACATAAGATCCCAAATCAAATTATTATTGATCAATAAAATCATTTAACTAAAAATAATAGCCACACTAACCAGGGACTTCACGTAGTCCAGTGGTAGGTGATAAATCCCAATCGCACTTTGGTTGTGGGTTCGATTCCCACAGCTTTGTCCGATGCGACGGGTTGTCACACAGTCTGCGTGTTGTCCTTTTTCAAAAACTATATTTTAAAACATTACCAAAATGAGATAAATTCCTCAAAATAACCATAACATAATTTAACCACAAATGTTATCTCATACCTTTCATTTTCATCCCAAATTATAATAACTTGTAATTGCCTCAAACCCAATGATCATATAAAACCAAATGATTATTTATAACTATATCCAAAAGAGAAAAGATAATTCTTCATAAAATATCATTCTCACATGGAAAACTCTAGGGTTACAAATACAGGTGAAAATTATTCCAAAGTAAACCCATCAACAAGGTGCACTAATAATTTTTAAACATTTATCCAACCATTTATTTCAACATAGCATCTTCTTTGTCCAAGAAAATATCCTATAGAATAGGGCATTCACTCGAGTAATGGCCAGGTCCCCTACATTTACGGCAAATGACTGTAAATGGATTCTTGGGACCATTTTTATCTTCTTCCATAGTACTCTTCATTTTTCTTCGGTAATTCATCACTTTATGTCCTTCCTTCCCGCATGTAAAGTATTTCTTTGTCCCATTGAGACACTTTCCTGGGTGTCTCCTTCCACATTTCCTGCATGATGGAAATTGAGGATTTCTTTCTCCATGGTCTCCACTACTGGAGATCTTATCATTAATCACCTTTCTCTTCTTTATTGAGTCCAGGAATTGGTTAATATATATATTTTTGATCATATTTTTGGGAAATTGATTTGGAATAAAGACAATATCTTTTATGCTATCAACATTCCATTTTGTTGCTCATTTCCACCACCGTTCCCACCTTGTACATCATTCTCAAAGTCACTATGACTTCCTTGGAATCCAGCCATTGACTAAAACCAGAAAGCATTGTGTGAGTAACAGTAGTCATAAAATCATTTAGAGATTAAAATGTCACCATATTCTCAATTTGAAACACATTAGGATTAACCAAGGTCATTTACTCTCATCTTATATATATAATACTTCAAATCAGTTTGTAAAGAAAATGTAAATTATCTTAATCATATCCCCCGGGAGTGTCGTAACCAAGAGTGCAGCAAGGCCCGTTGTTTTGCACCAGTTCCCGTTCGAGTCTAGCTCAAAGTGGTGTTTTCGGGTTTTACCCCTAGGTACATCTGTGCTAGAGCTGCCTCTACCTGCTCGTATCTAGACAAGGATGTATTTCTCAGAAAACTCACAAAATCTCTACAATACCAAAATTCTAGGAAGTTCTTCTATACTAATCCTCAAAGTCCATCTTAGGTCAATGTGATCTAATAATAGTTTATCTAAATCTAGCTTCCATGGTTTGTACTAAACTTCCTCTGATACCAACTGTAATGCCCCGACCCCAGTTACCCAGAGTCGGTGCATTATTACATAACATTGGCATGATCACAAGAAATATCAAGTCTCAAAAGACCAATTAGTTTAGTAGCCTTGGAATAACTAGATACATTAATAAAATTTACATTACATCACAAAATGAAAACTACAAAAACATAGTCTCCATAGTCCACACTCATACTATCCCTGCAGGTCATTCATAATTTACTTCTTCACAATCTTGAGAAAAATAAAACATTGAAAGGGGTGAGCTTAGATTCTCAGTAAGGATAACAATATAGCAGAATCTTTAATAGATAAGCATAAACACTTAAGGCAATGTATAACTAAAACAAAAGCCTTTTAAACTTCAACTTCAACATAGTATGGAAAAAATAAAATGAAATAATTCCATTTACTTATTCTCACATATATTCTACTAAACGAATAATCACATGCAATATCAATAACCACTTTCATAATGATGGAATGCATAATGCCAGACTATCATAACCACATAGGCAAGGCCTCGTTCCAAGACTACAAATAAGATTTTTCCAAGGCCTTGTGCCAAGACACTAGTTTGTCTCATGAGACCTACTGATGCATCGAGGAGCTATAGCGGGCTCCACCCGTCACTTACTAAGTCCAATGCATTGATCTTATGAACATGTTTAAACATAACATAAACATTCTTATTAAAACTAGCATACAAAATGTCAATAATTTAACCACAAACCATGAATGGTATAAAAATAGCACATCCACAGTCAAACATAACTCATTCGATACAATATGGAATATTTTATTGTATCATATTAACCTCAATCGATAATAATGAATGATATTGACATAGATGAAAATAACCATCAAAACTATTTGAGAGAAATATCCCCCTTTTCTTGAAAACATTTAAAAGTCACACTATTTGTCAAGAAGCTGTTTAAAAATAGATTTTTGAATCAAAGTGTCCCATACCACTTTGAAACTTTTAAAAGGAATTTTGATTTTAAGACTTTAATGTCCATATAAATAAATCCCTAAAACCATTTTTAAAACATGGACATTAATGAGAAAGATTTAGAATAATAAATCTTTAAAACATTTCAAAATGATATTTTAGTTAGAGTTACTAACAAAAATAGAGACACTTGAATACAAATAATTGAGGTAATAAAAACTTTGTAATATCATGAGAATATAGGTATTCATGATATACTATGTCAAAGTACATTATATACACCATATAAAAGTGATTTGGTGTATAAAAATAAAGGAATCTTAATGGAATGTAAATTGAGATGAAATATCTCACAAAGGACATATCCTTAGGTTAAGGATAAATCAATGACATAATTAGGTGTGAAAAATATAAATACACTCAATAATATTGGATATTCAGTGTAAAACAATCAAAGGACATTCACACATATTCTTGTAAAAACTCCACCAATGAATTGGATGTTTAACTCAACAAATCGAGATTGAGTAAAAATTACTCCTATCATGTTCACACCAATGACTTGAGAATTTATCAATGGAGTGATTATGTGTATCAAAATTATATCCCCAGAAATGGGAGTGTAAATTATGACATAATCAAATGAATAGTTATTCTACACATAATCTTGGAGTAAAATAATCAATGAAGTATGCGTAAAGCCGAATGAGTGGAAATTGAAATTTCAAATTCCCTTATCGATTTGGTAACTTACGAAACAGACAACCATGAGAGAAGGATCATAAAATGATGATGTAAATATCAATAAATTGAAGTATATAACACAATTAATACAATCATGGGCAGTACACACACCACATGCAATAAATAAGTGGTGAACAATGGAATTCTCACGAAATTAAAAGTGAGATAAGAAACCCCTTACTTTGTACTTTTCCTTGGTTGACAGTAGGTTAACCTCCTGTATAATGGTGAAATAATTGTTATTTAATTATAAAAGAATCATTTACATTAATATGATATCATATATGATTTTTTAACATTTATTTGTTAATAATTTCTTAGTATTATCGTCTTTTCGGGTGTTAACTTACTCGTTTTACTTTATATTCTTTGTTACGTAAGACGTGTTTGTTATGGATAGGTTGTATATTATTCATATACAGAATTACATCGAGTCCTTAAACATTATTTTTAATCATAAAATGAGAATCATACTTGAATGGATACGATGGAGAATGAATCTCATCGCGTTCGTGGAGACGGTAGTCCGTACGTACGCACGAGCGACAATATCATTCTTTTGATGTTAAAATAATATATAATTGGATAGTATACTATATATAAAGAATAATTATCATGTTATATTTATTATTTAAATGAATTACACATCATTATTATACCCATACAAATAATAATTTATCGAATGACAATTACACCACGGCGTGGAGACGGTAAGCCGTACGTACGCACGTATGGTGACATGATATTCAAAGGATGGATATAATACTATATATGGTTGTACCATATTTATAATAACACCACATTATATAGAATATACTGGAGTTATTATAATAGAAATAACAAAGAAATAAGAAGTGGAATAAGAAAGGAACTTGAAAAAGGGTGGTGAAATTATTACCTCTTCTTCGGGTTCTTCCTTTTGATTTGATCAAAAGGGCTCCTTAGGTTGGCTTTCTGACTAAAGGAAGGCCTATAGGATTAAGTGAGGGGAGTTTATAGAGTATTTGGGTAGGGGTTGTCCGAACCAAAAGGCTGTGATGGTGTGAATTAATGAGAATGGGGAGTGCCCTTTTATAAGAGGGGTGTGGGGCACCTTTGGAAAAGCTAGAAATATTATTTTATAATAAATTCATATTCAGTTTATAATGGCTAAAAAGTGGATTATTTAAAGGTTAAGGTGGGTATAGGTTGAAAACCACTCAACCAATAGGATTTAGACAGGTTTGGGTTACTATATTAACCTTATCTTTAAGTATTAACTCTTAGTTAATTAGTTTCACTTTTATAATGTCTCTTTGTATTTTTATATTATATGGTTAATAAACTTACTATATACATCCAAGAGACCCCCCAAGTGGTCAATTAATGATAAAAATATAATTATATAAGTCTCTTGGCCGAACCTTATATTTTTAGGAATTTAATATCAATTAATAATATAATATTTGTTTTAAAAACTCTTTTATGTCAATTTTGACACTATTCAATAATTGATTTTTTTAAAAATAATAATAGAATGATTACTTTGAAAAAAGTTAATTAAATAAATAATAACATGTCATATTATCCTAGAAAATTATTGGTATTTATAAAAAGTTTCAAATTACATTTATTTGGGTATTTATAATATCAATTATTATAATTTTTCATTAATTTAGTAATTATTGCATCACCATTGTGTCATAAATAAATTAAATTATATATAATGTATAAAAATTATAAATAAAATATCATTATGTGGGAAATATTTTTATCTTTATAATGAATATTTATAGTCGAAAATCCAACATATATAACCCTATGTAACAGTTGTTTTTCTAAAAGATATATGCTTGTGTCATTTTTGTATTCATTTTAACTTAATTTAAATAATGTGTCCCTATCACTTACAAGTGGCTCCATGGGGTCCAAAAATCGACCCAAATATGACCATAGTCAGACATGTATCATTCAATAAGGTTAGTACATGTTTTAGGGTAATTTTTTATAATTATAATATTATTTTTTAACCCTTATTTACCGGATTTACCCTTTAACCATGGTAAATAAAATATTTACCGAAGTAATTATTCAAAATGTCTAAAAATAAAAGTTACCTATTTATACAATTTGAAAATCCTGATTCTAAATATGGAATCCATTTTTCAAAATTCAAAACATAGAAGTGGCAAAAATTAATTTAAAATTAATTCCCATTGTTAAAACAGAAAGCGTGTTTTTAAGAGATAATAACTATCAAAAGATTGGCACTTGTTTATGTCTGGTTTAATTGTCAAATTATGTCCAATGAAAAAAATTGAATTAAATGGTAAAAATATATTCTAAATATACTTTAAAACCACTCAAATTCATAATTTATCAATATTAATTATTTCGATTAAAAAAAGTTGTTTTTAATTAAAATTTAGTAATTTTCACTATTCATCAAAATATGAAAGTTATCCAAAAAGTACCAAAATTTCACCCTAGGATAATTTTGATATTCTGAATCCAAAAATGAAGTCCATTTTGAGAGATAGAATTTATAAAATTTCAAAAAGTAGGTATTACTATTCATAACGGCTAGTTTGATTGGTTGTGGTGTGTTAGAATCTCAAAGTTGCGTGCAATGCACGCCATTGCATTATTCAAAGGGAAACGTACCGTGGAAGCTTGGGGTGTTACAGGGATATAAGGGTAATTGACCATGTGATCTTCCTTAGAGAGTCCTTGATTGCTTTAGACTATAAGGGGAATTTACTGAGTGAGCTTCCTCAAAGAGTCTTTGTTTTAATTGAACGACCAGGGCTATAAGGGGAATTGACCAAGTGAGCTTCCTCAGAGAGTCATAGACCTTGGGGATATAAGGAAAATTGACCATGTGAGCTTCCTCAGAGAGACCTTGAATAACTTAGACTATATGGGGAATTGACTGTGTGAGCTTCCTTAGAGAGTATTGCTTTACCTTTGACTATAAGGGGAATTGAATTTGAGCGCTTCCTCAGAGAGTCTTATTGTATTCTTATGAATGAACTAGAGGGGTTATGCTGAGTGCACTACCCAGAGGGTTGCTTATAATTTTTAGGTAATACCAGAGAGGATGGATGTGAGTACTTCCTAGTGGGTTACCTGTTTGGGGTTTAACTATTTTTTTTCGCTGTTGCTTGATATTGAAACTGTGGATTGTTTACTGCTGAGCACTTTCCAGCTAACTGTTTTCTTTACTCTTACCTATCATATATTCACTGACTGTTAGGCACAAATCTTCAGGTGGTTTCCTACTAGGATTTAGTCTCACACCCTGTTTGAGTCATTCTTTTGGGCCCCAATAGATTATATTGTTGCAGGTATAGATAAGGGCAATCATCCTTCTACTTCAGGTACTTGATTTGTTGTGGAGCCGGAGAGCACGAGACCAATCTATGGCTTACAATGTTGAGGAGTTTATCTGTTTTCTTTTTCATTTTGGTTTTGTACTGTTTAATTCCAACATTATGACTTTTTTGGCTATTTTCCTAGACATATGTATCATGCATCATTTTATATATGTTCTCCAGTTTATACTTTTAGTTTTATACTGTTACTGATGTATGTCATTGTTACTAATTATTCTCTTGTATGTATTTTTTTACTTTCGCAGTGTACTCTTCCAATGAGGGAATAGTTTCCCCACTATCACACCCAAGGCCCTCGCTTCTAGTCGGTAGCCTCTGGTGTTCGGGGAAATGCGCTTGAGGCCATGTGACCAACTGGGTACGGGGTGCCTCTGGGTGGCTTCTGGAACCAGGACGTTATAGTCACTACCCATTAACCATACATAACCTCTCATGAGATATAATCTTTACCTAATGCATTAAAGGTATGCATAATTTTGGATCTACCCATCTCATCATAATATGTTAAAAATCATGTGTTCCACATAGAAAAGAAATAAGATAATGATCACAAATCAATCAATTGACATAAAATGGATAACCCATGTTTAAAAAGAAAAGGTAACATAAATATCATTTACATAATGTTGTACCTCATTCATGGAGAAACCAATATATATTGGTAAATTACCATGATATAAATGGAATATTATTAAGGGTATTCCTAAATTATGAAAGAAAAAATCTTTGGTAATAATAAAATAAAATGATTCAAAAGATAAAGTGAGAAGAAATCAAGGGAAGAATTGGAAAATGACCTTATCAAAATCACTATAAAATTTGAAGTAGACATAAATAAAGTAAAACTTTGGATAGGGACATGTAAATCCCTATAAAATAATAATATAAAGAGAAAATTATATGGAATATAAATTTATTACAAATATTCTAAAGGAATATATAAAAATAGTGTAACAACCCCATGATATTAGTATGTATTTCCATTTATATAAATCTCACATGTTCTATAAATTGTGATACACACAAAACCAAACTAAAATGAACAATGAATTATTTCATTATGGTTGAAAATTATAATAAAAAATGAAATACATTAAAAGATAATAAAATGAAATATAGTTTGTAAAATTACTAAAGGAATGAAACCATAAGTAAATAAAAATACTACAGGGTTGAAATTATCACCATCAAGATCTTCCATGAAGATCATACCAACAATATTAACTATAGAAAGTATAAAACATGTTACAAATATATTAAAAATATTAAAAAATAAATTATAGAATAATATGAATGATTTTAGAGATACATGTAAGGCTATGTATAAGAATGTAATATGACCATTATATATGGTTAAAGGAATGAAATATAGTTTGTATAAATTTTAGTGGAAAATTTAAAAAATAATTATTCACATATAATAAATAATTTGAGAATGAAATAATAATATAATAGTTAATTAAAATTATTTATTATAAAAATATGTATTTTTATTCATTAAAAATTATTATTATTATTATTATTATTATTAAAGAATGATTTTATGTTTTTATAAAATTAAAAGAATGATTATAATAATTAAATATTAATGAAATAAAATAATCATAAGATAAATAAATAATTTTAACGGGATGTGATTAAAATCATTTAACATTAAAAAGAGATATTTTTTCAAGGATATTTTTTACAAGTGTTTGGTTTTTTATATTAGGAAATTAAATTGATCAATTTTAAATAACTATTTTAGTAAAATGTAATGTTTCAATGTATAAAAAAATACATTAATACTCATTATATTATTAATTTATATGAAATAAGATTAATAATGATTAATGTTTGAAAATGTCATTCTTCTATATAAATAATTTTACGTATATTAAGTTTTAATTTAAAAGTTAAATTTATCACATATATAAATTGAATTAGATTAAATGGATTTTAAATCTATAATAATCATTTATAAATTAGGTAATAGGGTCAATTTTATTTTTTTTGGTAAAAAAATGTTTCTGAGGTAAAAAATGAGTTACCCTGGTAAAGGTAGAATGCGACAAAGAGGGTTAAATTAAAGGGTAAATATGATAACCCATATCTTTAAAATGCCTTAATTAATTATTTAATTCATAAATAATAACATAATACAACCTAATAATATCATATTTCCTTGTGTATTTTGGTAATTAGGGACATAACATAACATCTTGAAACAAAAATTCAAATACAAAAACTATAACTTCATAACATGCCCTTAAATTTCCTTGATCTTCTAAAACTACATAGGAAAACCTTAGGATGTACATAAAAAGGGTGAGATATAAATCCAATTAAGGGAATAATCAAATAATAACATGAATAAATTAATATATATGATTTAATAGGCATATCAATGCAACATAAGAGGGGTGATAATCATAAACTTGAATATTGAATCATGATATAAAATGATAACATAAAGGCAATATGGGAATGTGGAAACAACATAAAACATGACATCATGAACATAATTCAAGGATAAATACATATAAATCATAAAATAGCTTAGGATAACCTCCTGTGAACCATACATAATATCTCATGAGATGAAAAAACTACCCAATGCATTGGAGGGCTATATAATTTTGGCCTGCCTGACACTTTTATATAATGTACATGCAAAAGTGTGACATATAGACCATAAAAAATAAAGATGTATTTTATAAATTTTAATCCCATGAATAAGGAGAGAGGATTAAATACATGAAATTTCCTAATAAATGAAGGATATATACATCTAGGTTAATACCCTTGAGTAAAAATGGGTATGTGTATTCACTAAACATATGTTTGACATGGAAATTCACAGGATAATTTCTACAGCATAATAGGGGTACATATGGATTCATATAAAGGTTTAATGAGAGTTAAAGGGGCATTTAATCACTTTAAAAACATAATTATATTAATTGGTATGTGTAAAAACATATCCCAACATGAATAATTATAAATCAAAGTCATAATATAAATAAGGTTATTGAATAAAGAGGAGAAGAGGATCCCTTACCTTGAGAGGGCACATCTAAAATCCTAGGATGAGATTATTAAGATCTTGTGGGAAAATTAGGAGGGATATAGCAAGATAATAGAAGAGTAAATTTTTTCTCCAAGGGTTTTGAGTGAAGAGGAAATGTATTTTGGGTGAGTTTTATAGTAAGAGGGAGGAGAATTCTTCATTAATTTCTAAACTTAGGTTTTGGACTCTATATGATAACTTAATACAACGAACAAACCATAACAAGGTTTTCTAATGGTTTATACTAAAGAGTATTGGATTTAATTATTTTATAAGGCTAATATCTTAACTATTTAAGATAATGCCCTTGGTGATGTGTAAGTATGTCATGTTTATAAAGAATTGATTTTAAAAAATTAAAATATAATATAGGTTTTGGAGGATTCATTAAGGGTTTTTAAAATTTATAAAATAAATTAAAAAAAATATTATTTTAAAGTAGAAATATAATTTTGGTGATGGATAGTTTTTATTGTATTTATTACATCACTTTTTGGATTTTATGATATCAAAATACTTACCATATAATTACACCGTATTTAATTTTTACCTAAAAATTTGTCTATCTCAGATAGTTATGAAAAATTAACCGTTGGATAATTTAGATGGGGTAATTTAAAAAATAATATTTATTTTATCAAAATAATTCTATAAATATGAAAATTTACACTTTAAAATAAAAAATCTCTATTTATTGAAAAACACTAGTTTTTTTGACAATAACATTTTTCTGACACTTATAAAGATTAAATTCGACTTCATAAAATTATATTATCATTTATATTTAATAAATATTATTTAATAATAAAATTTTATTGAAATATAATTTATTTCAAAATTTCTTTAATTCATTAAAATTAGTGCCTTGATTTAAACTATATATTTCCCAGAAATATAATTTGTGTTTCATCATATAAAAAACTATTTTTTTCAAAATTATTATTTAATAATTATAAAATAATAAAAAAATATAGTCATTAGTTATTAAAAAATATTCAAATTAATATAGTTAGGGTCTAGATACATATCCCTTTATTACACAAGTGAATTACATAAGGGTATGGTGTGTGATAGTGATATTTTCTTAGGGTGGTTCGATGAACATGGTTTGGGACTTAATCTAGATGAGCTTGAACTTCTCTCACAAATGGTTTTTATTATTCTTTAGTTGTTGAATATTTTATTTGGTTTGTAATAGGAAAAATACCAATGATGATATATCCCTTATAAGCTTTGATAAATGGGCTTCATAGGGTACTATCATATTGGTCGAGACCATCACTTCCTTTTTCCGTGTCAATTGGATTTATCACAACTCTTAATATATAATAATCATAAAATTACTATATAATAATTGTACTATCAATAGTTATTATGCTTAATGGTATTTTAATTCCAATAGTATATAACTTATAATGGTTCAAAATAACCACATTAGTGCATGTGTTTTCTATAACATCATTACTCCTCCAAAATGATTTTTTTGGTATTTTTAGAATAAACCAGTTTTAAGGGGTTAAGTGGTAACCCAGACACCTTTCACATGGAATAAAAAAACCAAAAAATATATTATATCTTACGGACCTCATCAAACAAGATTCAAAATTCAAAAATTCAAAATTCAAATAAAAAAGATATCACCCTCACCCACATAAGATTGGATGCATCAAGCATAGTGACACAATTAATATCGATGCCTCAATCCATTAACCCAAAGAATTAAACTGGCCTCCCATAACCATTGTCTCTTAAACCCATCAAGACCATAAAAATCACATCAATAAAGCCATTTCTGGTGAAAAATAAACTTTGGTGAGATTTTCATTGTCGTCTCTAACATAAAATCTCCACCATCTTTGTCTTGTCACCATCACGCACTACGCTACCGACTACCACAAAAAAAAACAAAAATCACCAGAACTAGAGAAAAAAATAAACATCATCACCAAACAAACAAAAATTAGAATGATCCACAACACACTGACACCAAACAAACCAACTTCATTACCTCTTCTGGTTCCCAAGTTTCTTCCTCAAACATATGGTTCACCACAGTACTTTGACCAGGTGAGTTGTCTTTTTTCGTATAATTTTGTCTCTATGATATAATATATTTATCATATAATCCTTATATAAAATATCATTTTAAAATAGTACCACATATGGATTCATTACATGCGAGAGTCCTGGTATGTACTTCCTCAAAAGGGATACACGGAACACATCATATACTTGAGATATGTTAGGTAGGAGTACTAGTTGATAAGCTAAGAATTTTATGTGATAAAGGATATAAAATGTCCCGATGTATCTTGGAATAATATTTCCCTTCTTCCCAAACATCATGACATTCTTTCATGGTGATATACAAAGAAACACCTTATCTCCAACAACAAACTCTAGGTCTCATTAAAAATTTTCTACATAGATTTTCTATCAAATTTGTGTGTATTTCATGTGATGCTAAATGGTTTGAACCTTATATATCATATCTTGGAAAAGATTAGGTCCCTTCATCTTCTTATCCCAACTTCATACTAGAATGTTAGAGTCCAACACCTCTTCCCATATAGAGCCTCATAATGTGCCATTTGAATATTATAATGGAAACAATTTTATGAGAAAACCAATAGGGAAAGTTTCTATTCAAATATCCTTGAAAATACATTGAACATGATATCAATATATATACTAGAGTTTGATTGTTTCTATCAGACTGACCATCCATCTGAGGGTGATAAATGATACTGAAACTCAACTCTATATCCAATGCTTGCTGAAGGATTCTCCAGAACCTCGAGATAAACCTTGGATCATGATCATATAAAATTTAGAGTGGCACTCTATGCAGTCTTACCACTTCTCTTATATATATATATTGGTGATTTGGTAAAGGGATAATTATTCCTTGATTTCAATGAAATGCGTTGACTTTTCAAGGTGATCGAATACCACCCAGATGGAATTATTTACTTTAGATTTACTGGGGAGTATATCATTGAAATCCATGGTTATTTTACCCATTTTCATACCATTATGGGAAGTGGTTACATCATACCCTTATAATTACATCATTAAACCTTTAATTTTTAGCATATCAAGAATTAAGATACAAATTCTATAATCTCCCTCTTTATGTTATCTCACCAAAAAAATTATTCATATCTCTACAAATGTTTTTTCTTCCTAGATGAATAGATAATAATGATATATTTGTATTATCCACAAGTTCTCTTTTGATGGGACACATATCTAGATTATTCATAACCTTTTTATATAGCACCTCATCATAATTATGAGCCTCCTCGATCCTCTCAATAATAGATGGCTGAGAATTCATTTGATCAAGGTAGGATAAATATCCTTTTTTTATTCCCATGCATATCCTCTGTATTTCTAAGAAGATTGGATTCCTTGAAATTCTCATCATTTATAAGGTCACATGATCCTTTCTACTTAGAGCGTCCACTACTTTTTTCACCTTCCTAGGATGGTAATGGATTAAAAAAATCATAATCCTTTAACAACTATAACCACCTTTTTTGGAACATATTTATATCCTTTTATGTTAATATATACTTTTGGATTTTATTCTTCATATATTTTTCACTTTTATCCCTATAGATATAATGTTTCAAAATCTTCACCATGAAGATCACTACAACAAACTCTAGATCATGTGTCAGGTAGTTATGCTCAAGGATATTTAATTGGTGAGAGGTATAAGCTATCAATTTCTTATCTTTCATGAGTAAAAAACCCAATAATTTTTTTATTCATCATTTTAGATCACAAATTATTCCCCACTAATGGGTAATGTGAGCACAAGTGTAATAATTAGCCTCTTCTTCAGCTCTTTAAATCTTTCTTCACATTTATAATTCCATAAAAACTTCACTACCATCTAATTTATCTTATTTATTGGGCTTGAAAATCATGATAATTTTCTCACAAATAGATAATAGTACCTAGACAATCCAAGTAAATAGTATATTTCCATCACAGAGGTTAGTCTAGGCCATCCTTCAGTTGCCTTTGTTTTTAAAGGATCCACAGAAGATCATGATTTTTTGTATAAAGGTATACATAATACAACCCCATAAGATTATGAGGCCTAATTTATTTAGGTAATTAGGTATATATAATAAAAACTTGAAACATTAATAAAAATACATAAACTAAAACTTCATAATATGCCCTTAAATTTTCTTGATATTCTAAAACCGCATGGGAGAACTTGAGGACATGCATAAGAAAAGGGTGATCTATACAGAACAGTAATGGAATAATCAAAGGATAACATGTAGAAATTAATACATTTGAGTAAATAAGAATATAAAGGTAACATAATATGGGTTATAATTATAAACTTAAATTTCAAATCATGATATAATATGATAACATAAAGGCAACATGGGAATATTGAAACAACATAAAACATGAAATCATAAACATAATTTAAGGCTAAAAGCCTATAAATTATAAAATAATGTTCTTATGATAACCTTATATACACCATACATGGTATATTATGAGATAAAAACATTACCTAATGCATTGTATGACTATATAACTTTGATCCCACTAGTCACTTTTATAGAAGGTACATGCATAAGTGTGCCACATAAATCATACAATGTAAGGATATATTTAATAAATTTTAACCACATTACTAAGGATTTTAGGTTACATAAATGGAATAAACCAATAAATTAAGTATATTTATATCTAAGTGAATACCCATGAGTGGAAATGGGGATGATGGTTCACTACAAAAATGTTTGTCATGGAAATTCGTAGGATAAATTTGAAAGAATAACAGGGATACATAAAGATTAATAGAAGGGATTAATGAGAGTAAAATGGGTATCTCATCACATTTAAAACATAAGTAAAGAAATAGGGAAGTTTAAAAACATATCCCAACATGAAAATGGTAAATCAAAGGCATAATATAAAGAAGGTTCTTGAATAAATAGGAGACTAAGAGGACCCCTTACCTTGAGAGGGCTATGCTAAAATCTTGAGAGGAGCTTCCTAAGAACTTGGGGGCACCTTGGTAGGGATATAGAGATGTAATTATAGAGAAAATTAATTCTAAAAGTGTTTTTGGTGAAGTTTAAAGGGATGTTGGGTGGGTTTTTATCACAAAAGAGAAGATAATTCTTTATTAATTTCTAAACACAGGTTTTGGACTCTATATGATAAATAAAACCAAACCAAAAATCATCCCATAATTTCTAATAGGGTTTTTTCTAAATAGGATTATATTTAATTGTTTTATAATTATATAACAAAAATAATTAAAATAATACACTTTTGTGATGTAAAAGTGACTCATATTTATATATAATTTATTTTACAACCTTAAAATATGATATAGGTTTTGGAGGTTAATGGTTTATAAAATTAATAAAATAAATTTTAAAAAAATTATTTTAAAGGGTAAAAATAATTTTGATCATGGATACTCTTTATAGTATTTATTACATCACTTTTGTTCTTTTATGATGTCTTAATACATACCTTATTTAATTTTTACCTAAAAATATGATTACTTCAAAAAATTATGAACAATTAACTATTGAATAATTTAAATGTTTTGATTTAAAAAGTAAAATTTATTTTATAAAAATAATTATCTAAATATGAGAATTTAAACTTTTTGATAAAAAACCCAATTTATTGAAAAATACTGTTTTTTTGACAATAATAGTTTTATGACCCTTATAAAAATTACATTTGACTTCATAAAATTATATTATCAGTTATATTTAATAAATATTATTTAATAGTAATATTTTATTAAAATATAATTTATTTTAAAATTTATTTAATTCATGAAAAAGAGTTTCTTGATTGAAACTATATATTTCTCAAAAATATAATTTGTGTTTCATCATATCACAATATAATTTTCATCAAACTTATTATTTAATAATTATAACATAATAAAGAAAGATAATATAATAATTAATTTATAAAAAATATAAAAATTCATACCGTTAGGGTCTAGATACATATCCCTTTATGATACAAGTGAATTCCCTAAGGGTAAGGTTTGTAATGATGAGATTTTCTTGGGGTGGTTCGATGAACATGTTTTGGGCCATGATATCAATGAGTTATAACTTCTCCCATAAGTGGTTTCAATCATTATTTAGTTGTTGAATATTGGATTCGTATTTATTGCGTGAAAATATGAGTTATTTTATCTCCCTCAGAATCTCTAATAAATGGGATTCATAGGGTATAATCCTACTAGTTGAGGCCATCGCTTCCTTTATCAATGTTAATTGGATTTATCATAACCCATAATATATACTAATCACATGATAAATTTATAACAACAATACTATAAATAGTTATTATGATTAAAAATATTTTAAATCTTATAATATCTAACTTATAATGGTCCAAAATAACCAAATTAGTGCATGTGTTTTCTATAACATCCTTACTTAATAAGAAATTTATTCATTTTAAAAGATAATTTCACATATAAAACTTTAGGTCATCACAGTAAAGGCCTAAAATATCACTAATATTATCTATAAATTGTGTGTATGAGGGTATTAATGAACCATATCCTTTATTTTTCCACTTTGAATCAACATTCCATGTAAAATGACAATCTTACACCTTATGGAATAAGTATTTGTGGAACACTCAAAACCCACCTATAATAGGAAAACTATTCTACCAATCCAAAAAACTTTTTTACTTAATTTACGTCTTTAATAACTACCCAATTTACCTCTCTTAAAGATTTATTCTATGTTTTTTATCCTCTATTTCCAATAAGAATTCCAAAATCCTTTATTCCGAAGGAACTCATTTTGAGGAGCGAATTCATCTAAGTATCCAGTTCATAACCATATTTTTAAATTACCTTCTCAAATAAAATATTTGTAAATATAATTATACAATATATTTATGTTATATTTACATAATTATTCTTCTATTAAAATTATATTATCATTATATAAATCTATGCCCCTACTCATTCATTAGTATTACATGTTCTTGTTTGGGTTGGTTCAACCACCTATATAAAAAATGCTATAACAACACCATAATTTTCAATATTGACGAGTATGAGGACATTAATATTTGTAATATATTATATTAAAGAGTAATTTATGTTATAAATATGGGTTTTAAAGGGTTATATAAAAGATTAATAGTCATTATAAAGAAAATAGTTGTTATCGATAAATTATCCGAAACATGCATGTCATAAATTATATTATCAAGAACCATACCCATAAATTCCATAAAATGAACAAGTTAATTTATAAATAATTTTAATATAATGATCACACTACCTTTAATTATCTAATAATGATGAAATTTTTATCAAATAACAAATATCGACATCACCATTATGAAACTTTTACGAGACAATCAAAATTACTAACCTCCAGTGATAAAAATAAACAATAACTAACTAATATATATGAAATAAATGATTATAATTGAATAGTATAAAATTTAATAGATATGAATACAGTTTTGAAATAAGTTATTAATATGGTTATGTTTATTATACTGAAGGTTAAACTACTTTCATGGGATTCATGAGTAAAGTTAAGGGTTTCTTTTCCAATATCACTTTGAAATAAAGAATTATTATGTATAAATTTCCATCAGGGGAGATATTATTTTATTTATCTATAAAACCAAATATATTTTCTTCTCCTATGGTTAATTTTTGGGTTTATATGTCTCTTTACCATTTCACATCCCTTTGGTTACTAATTCAATAAAAAGTATGCTTGTAAGTGGAGCCGACCCTATCTCTTATTTTTGGTAAAGAATATTTCTCTTCCATGTCTATTATTTGAAATTATTTTATGAATTTAATTTTCTAAATTTGAATTATTTCTTAAGTTAATTTTATATTTAATTTAAATTTATTTTAAAAAATTATAAAAGGAATATTTTTAAATGTTTTCAGTATAGTCAAATTCTCCAACCCTTTTCTTTTATTTTTTTAGAATATTCCTTTTTCGAGTTTTCATAAATTTTAAATTAATTTTTATTTACTTTTTATTTATTTTTATAAAAATATTATTTTATATTTTATCCTTTAAAAATAAAATTTATCAAAAATAAAAGTATATTTTTTTTTATTTTTGAAAGTAATTTTTTAATGTTATATAAAATGTTTTTTATATATGTGAATATCCTTTAATTTTTCTTATGAATCATTATGGATATTACCTAATGAAACCTTCAAATATATTTATATAGATGGATTATGATCATATCTTGTAAAAATATTTATAAAATACATTTCATTATCACAAGTTATGTATGATGTGGCTTATTTATGAATGAGATCATGTTTATGTGGCATATATATGTATGGTTTTTCATTATGTATTGATATTGAACCCATTTTTGTGTTTGTGTTATATTTATTTTTAATAAGGATCAAAATAATTAAGTAAATTTACATGATTTTAGTTTGTTGATAATTAATTTATTTATAGGAATTTGTAAGTTTCTATGTTTTTGGAGAAGAATATGGAGTTCCCAAGAAAGGTATTATGATGTGTAATGAATTGTGAAGATTACCTGATAATTTATGGTTTACCTTGACACATAGAAGTGATGTAAGATAAAAAAATTATTATGTGTTAAAGTAATAAAATAAAAATGAATCTCTTCTATTATATTCAAGGAGATTCATCCACATGATGAAAAATATGGCTGAAAGTGTGAATTTATGCGACCATTATTGATATATCTAGAATGAGGAAGATTCTAGGAGTTTATGTGAAGAATATATTGAATCAAATTTGATGATATGAAGAAGGTTGTATTATTGGATATTTTTATAGATCCATTCACTTGTAAATTATGGTTTGATGATGATACAACTCGAGTTCTCTATATATAGATTTGTCTGAAGAAGATTTGATAAGATCCATCCTTATGGCTATCATGAGTATAAGATTATATGAAAATGTACAAGGATAAATTTGGAACTACATGTGATAATTGTTGATATGTGCATTATATTTAAGACAAGTATTGATTATGAGAATTTTTTTAACAATATTTGATGGAAACTAGATGTTTCTGGATAAGTGAAGCTGTCATTGGATTTCATTCTTGATAAGGAAGTTGATAAATACTATTGAAATACCATACAAGTGAGAAAAATATTTGGAAATACTTGATGAATATTTGATTTGATTGAGAAGAAATGTATATTGATTAAAGGAAATCTGGTTTAAGTTGAGTATAGTCTGTAATATAAAAACTGAAGCTAAAATTCACAAATGGGTTGGTATAAAGATGATTGAATCTCTATGTAAGTATGAATTATACACTGCAAAAGGATCATTTTAGTCTTTCAATAGAAATTTTGTTATGTATTGGAGGTAGTATAGGCATTATATTCTAGTGTGTAATCATCATATTCCAGTGTTTAAGGATTATTTCTATTAATAATGTTGTTACTAATTTTTAAGGAAAATTTTAATCATTTTAAGGGTGATTTTTTTCTATGTAAAATCATTCTCCGTCCACATAATGATTATACAAAAATTCAAGGATCGATATAATAAGTTTTCATAGGGATCATCATATAGATGATCTAAGAGGATGAGCTATCTATATAAAGATATGTGTAAGGATGATAATTAAACTTCATGTTATGGATTCATAAGAATGAAAAATTAATTGTCTTCACAATTTGTGAGGATTTTGTAAAGATAAGGATATTTAGGAAGTTTTTTAAATATGTTGATGCTAATTAAGATGAAATTAAAAGAAATATATATCATGATATTATCATGATACTTACAGAAGATAAAATAGGAATAAGATCCATGGGGAGATCTTTTGACCATTTAGTGAGGAGGATAAATTCACAATAGTAGTGTGTCATGAATCACATGCACATATAGATTATTGAAGGAGTGGATTTTGTGGAATTAGTAAACTAGGATGTGATAATTATAATATCATAATGTTTTTTGAATAAGATTATTCAGAATAATTTTAAGGAGAGTTTGAATAAGAATAATACCTAAACCTTAGTCTTTTTTTTTGATTTTTAGAAGTATTAAAGTACGGAGAATTATGGAAATTAAAGTTTAAGTTTTTTAGGAAGTTTTTGATTGATAAGTTTTAATGGAGAGATTATAGGAACTTTGAATGTTGAAATTTATATAAATTTTAATTTAAAATATTATTAGAATTAAATTCACATTATGAAATGGGAATATATATTATAGATAATATAGAATAAAGAGTGAATTAGAAACAAACAATGCTAGAACCCTTAAAAATAATGTGTGTGTAAAAGAAAAGTAATAAAATCCCAAATTTGTGACCAACCCAAATATTATTTATGTTGAATATATATGGAACTATCATAACATGTATACATTTATTCTTATAACTAGAATAATAAAAAATGTAAATAAAATTAATAATAATAAGACTAAATATATTCAAGATGAGAAGATGAGATATCTAGCTTACAAATTTCACATATTGTTTAAGTCTGAAGATGTTTGAGGTAGTATGTCTCAATTTCTTAAAAAATTAGTAATAAGATCAATAATTATTTTCACAAGGAACATAAGTTCATATTTATTATCAAAATTAAGGTTCTACGAAACCAATATTATACTTGTAAATGTAATTTTAAGCTTGTTGTGAAGTTGGTTGTTGCCAGTGTTTGTTCAGGTTCAAGTCCAACCCCTTTCCTTAGATTCTTATGATAATAAATATGAAGCTATATGAGAGTGGGATAATAACCATCGTATATTGGGGATATAGTCATCCTTAGGGAGGAAGACCTCATCAACAAACCTTGGTGTTCCTATTTTTTTTGATTTCATGTTTATCCATATGCATTAAAACAAAAGGTTAGATAAAGAAAGAGAGGGGAAGAATAAGGAATCTAGTCACTGAATAAGTGAAGTGGTAGTAAGGGATAAAAGTTTTAAATTGGTTTAAAAATATAACAAAACTAATTTACCCCCACTCTCAGTATTGGACACACCCCTTTGAGATCCTAACAATTGGAATCATAGAATCTAGTTACACATCTTTTGAGTTCTCTATTATCTTAAGATTTGATTTTTTTGGGTCTCTCATTTAAGTCAACATGGACTGAAAACATTAAGGAGTTATATCAATAGATAATATGAACTCCACCTGTTCCAATAATATGAGGAATATAAGGAATAGATAAGTGAATAAATTAAAAAATACATCCCTATTATGTAAAGATAAAGATGAATCAATTTTTCTATGGTATAATCATTCATAAAAATGATATTGTATAGAAGAATATGACCAAATCAAGGGATCCACTTTTGTGAAGATGAAAACTATTTTAACGTCAAGTAGTGCATAATATATATATGAAGTAGAGGTAATAGAAATATCTTTCCAAAATTATCTATAATAAGAACCAAGAACTAGTGAGGAAGATCATACCTTAGATAATAAAGTTTATACTATTTTAAGGAAGACCATATAGGATAATTCTGAAGAAATTTTCATTTTTGTATATGAATATTTCAATTTTTTAAGAAAAGATCACCCATATTGAAGAATATTTTGAGAAAAGGGAAATAAACCTGAAACAAAATGTAATGATATGTGTTAATCTCACTAATAAATTTAAATACCAAAGTGAAAAATTCTGTTTCATAAAGAAAAATGTTCTCAAGTTAGAAATAATTGGATTAAATAAATCCTTATAAAATATAAATTAATATAAGGTCTTGAGAAATGGTTCTATGCATTTTATATATAGTAATAATAAATCATTGATTTTAAAAATGATTAACTAGAAGTTAAGAAAAACAAAATTATGGATCATGAAAATTTGGTTCAAGAAAAAAATAATATTCATGAATACTACATTGAAGAGATTATAAATAAGTATGAAGATATAATGAAGACAATGGAGGATGTGAAATATATAATAAATATAAAATATCTTAATATTTAATTCAAACTAAAAAATATGGAAAATACTCAAGATGAATCTTAAAAACAATATGAGATAAGATCCATGGACACATATGATTACAATGATGATTATTATTTTTAAAGACCTTTATTTAGTGTAAAGAACACAAAAATGTCATTGAATGAACAAATTGTAGGAGGTTTAAAAGTAAATTTACCATCCACTTCCACATATAATGATTATTCTAAATATGTTTTCTTGTAAAATGAAAATTTATATTAAAAAAATGAAATAATATGGATGAGTAAAAAAGGATAGGTACACTACATCATATAAAATATGTATTGAATCATTTTTAATATAATTTTCCCCAATTAAATCACAAAAAATGGAGGAAAATTCATAAAAAAAACAGGTGTGTAAATATGGATATCATTTAGTTTAAAGGAGGAAACCAATGTTTATTGGTAATTGTTTTTTATTTAACAAATTCAAGTATAAATATATGGATTATTGGTATATTTTTTATACCTAAAGTAAAAGGAGGGCCTATATCAAGGGGGTAAATAGCTGAATCAAATAAAACCTCACAAAAGAATTAAAAAATGATTTCTTTAAATATATTTCAAATTATTAAAGATCGAAATGAAGCTTTAAATCAAAGTGTTAATGAAAATGGTGAATTATTAACCAAAATATAAAAACATTTTTCAGATGGTATTAAAGATATAATACCATAGAAACTGAAATATATGGGAAAATTTGTTCAATAAGAGAAAGAAAGGACTAATTTGGTGAAGATCAGTCTTAATATTCCATAAGGATTAGAACACATCCAAGGATTATTTTATAATTTATAAAATAGACTTATAGAGGGAAATAAATATGGAAGAGGCATGAGTTAAATCTAGTGTTAAAGGAAAATATAATATTCCACAAGAACATGTTGACTTTCATTAAATTTTGTTAAAAAATTATTGCTCAAGTGTTTTAGAAGAATAACGTGGGATGTGAAATAATTATATAGACAACTCAAAGTATTATTTAAAAATTACATCTAACCATGAATATATATTGAATAATATGAGAAAAAAACTAGTTGATTCATGATACTTAATTTATCTTATTAAAAATAATACCCCACACATTGAGATAAGAAAGAGATATATGCTTCCCGCAATTTCTATATAATCTAATAAAACTAGAATGAATAATTATCTTGAACTTAGAGAAAAAAATCATGAGTATCATGGTTGAGAAGAAATTATCAGCCCTGTTTCTCACATAATGAAGAGAAAAAGAGGTTCCACCTATTCCCATGTTATTTTTATTGTATTTTTATGGATATACTGTAGGGGATTAATGGTGATAATTGTTCTCAATAGGATAAAAAATAAAAGCAATTAAGATATAAAAAATATTCTAGATCTGAATATGTCTCCATCTTAGAATGATATATAATTTGATATTCCAAAATAATTTGTGTTGAAGAATATAATATTTGACAAAGATGTGAATTTTTTTAAATCTAGATAGAAACTTGAAATGATCCATCCTAGTGTACTTTAAATATGGTAAAACTTGAAATCCATCTATAAAAGAGGTATTCCTTGATGAAGACTATTTTAAGTGTCTCCTTAAGGGAGATATAAATGAAAAATAATTAAGAAGTTTCTATAATAATTCAATTTAGAAAAATATAAATTATAGAAAGTTCTTGGAATGATATAATTTAAAGGTATTTATACCTATTCTATCAACCTTATTTATGAAAGAATAAATTTTTATATCAAGGGGGTTGAGTTTATTTTAATCAATAGAAATAAAATAATAACATGCGAAGAGATTTCAAGTTTTATTTTTAAAACCTACTATATATACCTAAATGTTTTTGACAAGTGTATTGAGGTAAGTGAATGATCTTAGGTTATAATTTCAAAAGGAATAAATATACCAATTGGAATTATTTAGTTTATCCTAAGGACACATGAAAACCTATAAATGATTCATAGTAATTTTTTTATGAATCAGTATCATATTCTATTGAACGATGGATAATTTTGATGACTAAATCAAATGATATTTTTTTTACATTGAACATGGATCACATTTAATTATAGTGTAATGATTGATGAAACATTTATTAAGAAAGAAGTGATTCCATCCTGTTCTACACAATTTTCATTTATTATCAATTATAGAGAGAGAATAAAATGAAATAAGACAATGAGAAAAGGGTAGAGAAGAAGAGTTGAGTTTGATCACATATTAAAATATCATTTTCTATGAGGTATTAACAAAAAATAAATATGGGGGAGATTATAACACCCTAATTTTGATGAATTTTACCATTTATATTGTATTTTTAAGTTATGAAGTGATTGGGTTTGGTTTTTAGATTTTTTTATGGGGGGTTATGAAGTTTTGAAAGTTTTTTGAAGGTTGAATGGTTTATGCATGACTAGGGGAACTATATGAATTTCCCAGGTAACCATGTGATATGGAAAGAGAACCTAGGGGGAGGTGCATAGTTTTATAAAACTATGTGGTAACCATGTGACTTTAAATTTTTTTGGATAGTGATGATTTACCTAGTTGGTGAATGATTTTACAACCAGTGTATTCAAACCATGTATCTATGGGTGTCATATAGTAACACTCACATGGTTAACACATAATTTTCTAATTTTTTTGGATAAACCATGAATGTAATTAATAAGTTTAAAATATTATATTTCTAACCCAATTTATTCCCTAAAATCCTCATTATTATCCTCTTAATTAGGGTTCTTGAGCCTTAAGGTACCTTTAGGTGATTTTTATGATTATCTTTGCTTTGAGATTGATCTATTCTAACATTGGAGCATTGAACCTAAGAATAAAAGGCAATGGTTCCTTTTCTCCTTCTCCTTGGTTATATTCTCATTTTCCATTAGTAAAAACCGAATATTGGGGCTATTATACCTAGATTTATGGGTTAGAATGTGTTTTCATGGGAATTTATAATGATTCATTGAAGTAATATAAGAGATATATTAGATCTAGGTGATTTTGTTACAAATGTTTAACACAAATTTGTTAAAGGTCAATGAATTTTCTAACACTCTAGTTTTCCTAGAAATTGAATTATTTGGTTTTTAAAAAATAAATTGATTATATTTATTGATACTAAAACCCTTGATGAACTCAATTTCGATGAAATTCTTTGTTTATTTTGCCTTAAAACCATGGTTTATGGGTTATTTTCACAATGTGTTCAATAAAATACTTAACTTGTAATTTGTTCCCAAATATTTTTTTGGGTGTGAGAACTTAGAATAACATGGTTGACATGTGTTTATGATTCATATGGATTTGGGCCCTTATTGATTTGGTCTTTACTGTTATGAGAAAATGGGGGAACTCTAGATCTAATGGGTTCTTATTTTATATGTTTGGGTCCCTGTTAGTTTATAATCAGATTCCATACTTATGTGGGGGCCCTCTGGATTTGTATCTATATGTAACAACTTGGGTTTAGAGGAACGAGTTTCCATTTGTGAGTTGGTTGGTGTATTTAGGCCCATTTTAGCTAGAGATGCATTGGATGGGTGTATTTTATTGGCGTTTCATACATATAATTGGTGTGTGTGTTTTGTTGGTTAACATGATAAAAAAATGGTATAAATGAAATTTGGATTTTAGTGTGAGGTAATTATATAGTTTTCTCTATCTTATATATTGCATTCCATTTCTATCATGTTTTATATAAAATTAGATCTAACCTATTCTTATTTAAGTGGTGTGTATGGGAAGTTTTGGGGATTTCCTACTAGGTTTGTATACTCACAACCTATATATAAATATTTGTGTGTATGCAGTTATCATTTTTCATGATACAGGTAAGGCAAGACCTCTTACCTTTATAGAGTAGAGTAGTGATATAGTGGTATTTGGTGATAGAGTTGGGAGCTCAACTGTGGATATCACGTGAAGTTTGGGGTAGTATCATGTATAGTGCCTTGTCTCTCTTTTGTAGTCTTTGGTTTTGTAGTATTATTAGTATACTTTATTGTCTACTGCACTATGATTATTGGTTTTTGGAGTTTTTATTAGAGTTTTGTTTTATGTTTATTCATACATCATATATATATATATGTGTGTGTGTGTATATATATTTTATCTTGGATTTATCTCTTATGAGTTGTTTTTATGTTAGGGAAAATCTTCAATCATGACCCGGTCATGCCTTTGGTATTTATTTCTAGATTTTGGTGTTCGTTTGATGAACCTAAGTTTAGTGGCACCTTGGTCCTCTCTAAGCCAATGGGTCAAGATTAAGATGTTATAAATGGTATCGGTTTGCTATGGTCTGTCAACTGGGATGGTTGATACATAGATAGTATAAGTCAGTATTTTAAATTAAGAGTATAAAAGGGTATAACTAACCTATTTATTCTGAAATTCATGTTACTAGGGTATTCCAAGTACAAAAAGTGTTTCTAATAACTTCTAGTTGTGTTGTAACCTCATCATCATAGATTTAACCAATGAGTATTTAGTACTATGCATTAGTAAACAAAATTACCACTAGGATTTTGATATTTCCATAGTGTTTTATTTCTTATGAATTGATAAATGGTAATATGATGACTTTGATTTCTAGAATTTTTTTTATGCTTTGGATGAAACGAGAGTTTATAAGAAATGGTTTTTAGAACATGGTAAGGATGGTTTAGATTTGTGTTGTGTGTTGATTCTTGCTAGTATTAAGTTTTTTTATTTCTTTCTTATGTTTTATATATTAAAATAACAAAAAATTACTATGAAATTGGAACTTAAACTGAAAATTACTCTAATGAGAAGTAATTAATTAAATGTTAATTAGAACCCATTCTGTTTTAAGGCAATGTTAAAAATATCAGATCAAGTACTCAAAAGTATAATTGTATGTTTACAATCATGCTTGATTAATGATTATTTATATTTCTATACTGTAATAACCCATACAAATGATTGAGTGATTTTTTGTTAAACCTAAAATTTTAAGCTTTTATGGAATTCCATGTGTTCATTTAAAATTGATAATTTATAACTTGATAAGATAAAATAATCATGTAAAAATGTTAAGATTTTTTTTGTTTTTTAATTTGAATACATGATAAATAATAGGTTGTTATTATTCCATGTTATGCACATATATAGGTGAGTTTTTTTAATATAATGAATATTATAGAATGTACAATTAGAAATAAGTTAAGTGTGATAGCCTATTAAATGATAAACCTCTTTAAATACTGGTAAAATTATTAGTTCACTGATTACAAGAGAATGTTATAAATCTATAACATGTTTAATTTGGTTGTTATATTTTATAAATTTTTTAGCAAGCTTATTTGGAAACAAAATGATTTCAAAAAAATGCTTAGTATTATAACATAATGGAATGAAAATGGAACTTGGGTAGTCATTAAACAAATATGTTTTATTTTGGTTGTAGATAAATTAATATGATTTATATTTTTTTAAAATAATATAACAAGTCTCTATATTTACTAATCTTATAGATCATGATTTGATACTGAAATCATTAATTCTCGCATTGAGATGAAATACTACCTATATGTAGTTTTACTTACTAGCAATTGAATGATTTGTTTTTGGTACTAATGTGACCTGGTTAATAAGGCCATGTTTTTTTGGATAAATAGGATTTCAACTAAATAACATCAATGTAAGATTTTGTTTTAAAAATATTTTTTTTTAATTTAAAGTGGTTTTAATAAAAAAAATTCTAGAATGTTTTTTGATAATTTTTAGGTATTTCAGGTTCAAAAAAAGTTTTAGAAACCCTTCCTTAAAAACCATTCATGAAATGAACCGAGGGGGAAAAATTAAAAAAGGGAAACTTTTATTATTTAGAAATATAAAATTATCTAGTTTTTAGAAAGTTTTTTATTATAAAGGTGCCATTTTTTCATGCCATTTTTATAGGGATTTTATAAAATGGATTTTCTGAAAGGTTTTTCTGGTGTTCAAATTTTAGAAAGGATTTGAATAATATATTTAATTGGGTTTTAAAAATAAAAATGTTTAATGAAAACCTTATAATTCTTTTGGGAAATCTAGAACATTAAGCATGTTTATATAGGAATGTTATATCATGGTAAATTAATGTCCATTAACCTTATATTGGAATGCTGGAATGGGAAGTAGTGAGTTACTATTCCTGGGGAAGATGTTGTTGGATATTTTCTTGAGAGGTTAATGTGTTGGTTTTATTTTTTATGATTGTTATCCTTGTTTTTCTTTTTTCCTTGGTTATTATTTTTTTTTCTTATCCTTATTGTGATATTTTTTGTTGTTGTATGGTAGATGTAATACCTGTAAAGGTAAACAGTAGTTTCATTGGTAAATGATGCCTAATGAGATGATAATCAACAGATTCTATTGGTAGCGAGATATTTTTGGATATAAATTGATCACCATGCCCTATTACTATTAAAATTATCTAGATTTAGTGGAAGTATTTTTCTAATAAGTGCATTTTTTTTGTGATTTAGGGATGAAAGTGGTTACATGTATTCAATGTCATATTGATTTATACACTTGGGGAGTCACTCCCACATTTTCCAAAGTATTTGTTCATATTTTTAATGGGGATGGGATATAAATAGAGTAATAATAATTAAGACTGGTTAGAACCATCTATTTTTTGTAGCTAAATAAATTATGGAATTTGGAAGTCTAGTCGAGGGGAAATTGTGAAATAAGGTTCACCTTCCTTCTTGAGAACAAACTTGCATTGAATTTATTGGTTGGGTGTGGTTTGTTGGGAGCAAAATTAGAATATGTAACCTCATTTTAAGTTTTCTAGGATATGGGTGGATACTAAATAATGTATCTATATTTTCTAATGATAAATATATTGTATTATAATGGTTGTATGATATCATTTCTAGATACCTTATGGACTTTTATCCTCGGTTCCTAGTGGGTTATTTCTCATACATTTTTTGTGCTTTCTCATGTCTATTTTCATCGAGGACTAATTCTAATAGGTATGTTAGTTCTTGATCTATTAATTATTTGTCATATTAATTCACAAGTGTCTCGGTGTGAAGTTATTGAAATGTTGCATCATGGGTTAAATCACAAACATGAAGTTGGATCATGTGGAGCAAGATGATGTTATGGTTTCCATTTGGGTGGATCTCATCCCTAAATTGGGTGTCTAAGTCTAAGAAGGTATAATGGTAGAATGTTTATAGTCATACCATTAGGTTAAACCTTAATGGAAGGGTGATATTGATGGGTGATAGGAGAATGAAAATTCTATATTGCATTTTGGGATCCATTTGTGTTAGGACAATTTTAGGTGGGTGATTCATTTAGACATTGGGATGGTACACAAGGTGGTAAACATTGAACACCAACTAGTGGATGTGAACTAACTATTACCTATACCTTTCTAGTAGAGGGATTTAATTTTTTGGGGATTTGGAACCGGATTGTTTGAAATGATCTAGAAGCATGATTTTTATAAGTTGGTAATTGACTAATGCATTTAGTCAGTAAATTTCAATCTAATTTAGGGGATGATTTCTGGAAAATTTATAGTAATAAATAGTCTAGTGGTGGTTCCTAAAGCCCAAGTGATGAACTTTGGTGGGTTGATAATGGATCTTGTTCCATTATCAGAGTTTTTATATATTTATAGCTATTCATATGGAATTATTTGGATCATCATATGATCATACATATCAATATATAAATTTTCATGATTTTGGTTTTCATTGCATTCAATTATCATTAGTGGTGGGAAATCATGGATTTTTTTGGCTATATTGAGGATTTGAGAGTTATTGTCTAGGTTAGGAAGTGCAGTTAGCTCCTCAGTGGGTTAGAACATTGAAGATTCTTGACCATATATATGGGGTTGTTTATTAAGTAGATTTTCATTCTCAATTCAATGTAATGGATGATGTTTTCATATATCTTTGTAGCAAGAGTGTTAGTCAGTCTCTATTTTCATAAGTTAATTGAGATCTTATTTTTTTGAACATGATATTTTATTTAGTTCACATAGTGTTTTGTATCTTGAGATAGAAATTATAACAACTTTCTAGGTCAACACATACCATTAGTATGTCTGTTTTAGTAACATCATCAGGCATGCCTATAGATTTGAGAGTGAGTAATGTATTCTAGAACAGTGGTATGAACTTGTGTATAGACACTTCCAACTTCCAAAATTTCGATGAGGGAAAGCCTGATAGTGGATAGATTCTAACACACCTAATTTGAGGTATTTTCATATTTAATATTGTATTTTTAAGTTATGAAGTGATTGGGTTTGGTTTATGGAAGTTTATGGGGGGGATTTTAGGTGGATTTGGATTTTTTTAAAAGCTTTCATGATTGGTTTACGGTTAGTGGAAAAGATATGAATTCCCAAAGTAACTGTGTGAGATAGAAAAGTGACCCAAGGGGAGATATACAATTGGAACATAGTTTGGGTAAACTATACAATAACTATGTGGATTTTAAAATTTCCAGATAGTGTTGATTTGTATTGTTGGTGCATGATTTTTCAAACCATGTGACCAAACTGTGTAGCTCAGGGTTTTTTCTAGTAACACTAACAAATTTGGTTCATATTTTTTCAAACCATGTATCCAAACAATGAACATAATTAACAAGTTATAAAAATATGATTTAAAAACATCCAAAACCCTCATTATTCTCTTCTTTGTCAGGGCTCTCAAAATTCAGGGTTCCTTTGTAAAATTTTAATGATTATATTCACTTTTAAGATCAATATATTTGAATATTGGATCATTGGACCTAATAATAAAAGGTAAGGGTTCTATTTATCCTTCTTATTTTATCTTGGGATAAACCCTAAACCAAGTATGTCATGCCTAGTTATATGGGTTAAGATGTGTTTTGAATAGAATTTATTATGATTCTTTTAAGTAATTAAAGGGAGCTATTGAATCTTCATGATTTTGATACAATTATTTGAGAAAAATGCATTGGATGTTGGTGGCTTATCACATAATCTACTTTTTCCTAGAAATTGTGATATTTGGTTTTTAAAAAATATATTTCTTGTATTTATAGATGGAAACCCATGATTAAATCTCTTTGGATGACATTTATTATTAATTTTTATTTAAAACCACAACCTCCAAATCATTTTTTTTATTATTTTCATAAACCACTTTCACGGCTAGAGTGGGAACCACACATTATTCAAAATGTCAAACAGTCAAAACAAACAACACACAATCCAGCGGGAGATAATTCAAAATTCAAAAATCAAAAACCATCAAAACCAACAGGATCCCGTAAATCACGCAGCCATCTAAAAATCACGCCATCCGAATGACTGCACCACGTTGAGTCAATAGCACATCCATCATCGTCGTCCCGTCGCTGCCAATCATCCCAAACCACGAACATAGCATCACTGATTTTCATCACAGGAGAACCATCGCCAACCAAGGAAACCACGAACCAGGGACACGTGAACTCCAGAATAAAACCAAAATCAAACCTCAGAATCAACCTCCTCGAAAAGCCATGCTGGTGCGACCATCGTCACCAGCCCCAAACCATAGAACCATAGGCAAACTCCAGTCAAAATCCACCGAAACCCTCCAACACCATGAGATGAACACCCAAAACTCCTCCTGGAAGAACACGTTCCACAAAACGGGGCGATTGAAAAAGCCAGATCGAGGAAGAGAAGAGGTCATCCTGTCATCGCTTCACCTCCTCCACTGTTATCCTCAGTACTACACAGGCTCCTCCCTATGCCAACACCAAAATAAAACACCCAAAACCACCGAGATCGAGGAAGAAAAGTAAAAGGGGAATATAACCCTAATCGGGACCAGTGATGATCGAGGAAGAAAAATAAAAGGGGGATAAAACCCTAATCGGAACTAGCGAAGATCACAACAGAGATGGGATGAAACATTAAAAATACATTGGGGGCTAAAAACCCTAGAAGAGGATAAAAAAGAGACGCCGAGAGGACCCTTGACCTCCAAATCACTGTCCCAAAGCCTCGGTGTGCCCATCACTATGGATCTTACCAGGAGTGGAGCGGTGGAACTCGAGTCCAGAGCGATGAATGGCAGCCGAAGAAATGCCTTCATGGAGCCGAGGAGAGTGGTCCTAGAACAAGTAAGGGAGAGAGATAAAGGAATCGAAGAAGAAGAACAAGAACCACATGTTATAGGTGATTTCCCAAACATGTTCCAAAAAATTATTAAATAGTATTTTTTTTGAAAATAAATGTATTTGGGTGTGAGAAATTAGAAAAACATGGTTTGTGTGTGTTCATGATGTATATGGATTTAAGGCATTTTTTATTCAGACTTGGGTATCATGTTGAAATAGGGTCACTTTATATTAAATGTGTTGGCATGGGTTCATGTTGTATATGGTTGTGGCCTTGTTAGTTTAGACTTGGCTACCATACTGATTTGGGGGCACTATTGATTTATACTTCCAGTTGATGACTTGGATCTATAGGAATGGGTTCACACTCATGAGTTGGTTTGTTAAGTTAGGGCTGGTTTAACGAGTGATTCATTGGGTGTGTGTATTATAAATGTGTTTCATATATTTAATTGGCATGTGTTGTCCATGTTAATGTGATAAAATATAAGGTTAAATTAAATATGGATTTTTGGAATGTGTTACTTATATATTTTTATCTAGCTTATCTATTATATTATTTGTCTCTCATGTTTTGCATAAAACATGAGCTAACCTATTCTTGTTTAAATGGTGTTTGTGGGATGTTTTGGGGATTTACTGTTGAGTTTTTATACTCACCCCCAATATATGTATCTTGGTGAATATTCCGTCATCATTTGATATGATAATGGTAAGGGGAGGCCTTCTAAATTTCTAGAGGAGAGTAATATTGTGGTGGTATTTGGTGATGGATTTGGGAGATTCGTTGTTACTGTCATGTGGAGATTGAGGTTGTGCCACATCTGATGCCTTGTCTTTATTTTTGATTCTTTATTTTTATAATATTATTGGTATACTCTATTGTCTACAACACTATGATTATTGCTTGTTTGTGTTATGTATTAGAGTTTAGACTTATGTTGATTCATGAATCATATATATATATTGTAACATCCTTTCTTTTTCTATGTAAGACTTCAGAATATTTTAATGAATATTTTCGGATCCAGATGCTGAGATGACATGAAATTCTAAGGCTCAGTGATACCGATATAGATATAATAAAAATAATAAATATATTATATCACTTATATAATATTTTATTGAAATAGTGTAATAACTCTAGAATGGATGCTCATATCATAAATTTGGGGCTGTTATTGAGTTCGTAGCATGGGTTTTACCCTAAGCATGATATAAACTTAGAGCATGTTGGATGCTTGAGTTGAGCAAGGTTGTGGGTGGATAAATAAATAAATAAATAAATTTTTATTTAGTTATTTATTTAATTTCCATGACCTAATATCTCCTCTATAAATACCTAGTTATGGGTAAATATAAAGATTAACTTATAACCTTAGAGACCTATAGAGGAGTCATTAGAGGATCATTCTTGGGGGAATGATGACTGGATCATGGATCTATGATTGATGTGCAACAAAGTTAATGGATCTCACCAATGATGACAATGGAAGGTCATTATTCATTAGAGATAAATCTAAAATCTTTGTAGGGAATTTTTTTATATGGATTCATCCCATTTTGATATCCTATGTCGAGCACATATCAATTCCACTAACAAAAAATTATTCACTCATTAATAGTTAATTAATTTTATGGTTGATTTGATTATTTATTGGTTAATTCATTCATAATTCTAGAAGTAACAGATTAAGGAAAACCTGAATATAGAAGAGGTTTGTTACTATTTTATGTTTCTTGAATTTATCTTTCATTTCTTAGCACGTTCATCACAAGAAATTTCTTTGGCCCACGGTTCGATGAATACCTGGTATTCGATCGTTGTGTAACCAATATTCAACACAACATATCAATACTTTGAGTGTGGTTCATGATAGAGGATGTGATCAAGGTGCAGCGATGATGGAGGATGATTAGAGGTGGATTAGATCAGTCAAGTGGTTTCTTTTCTTCCCTATTTGAAGTGCAGCGATGGAATGAGAAACAATGATGGTTTCCTGAAATGTTTTCATGGATGAAATTAGATCTCCAGTGACAATAAGAATCAGGTGAAAAGATTTCCAATCTCTGGGAGAGATTGGTGGTAGATCTAGAGATAATGGAATCATAAGAATGTATAGATAAGAACTATGGGATTCTAGGGAATCCCATGTAACACGGTGTGTAATCCGAAGATACACACCATGTGGGACTCCTATTCATGGCGCTAGGGTTTCTATGGAAAATTAAATACCACATGATACTTGTACCATGGATAGCGAATCAGTATGTACTTTGGGAGTATATGAGAATGTACATGACCAGAAATATGGGAACAAGTAGAGTACACAAGAACAACCCAGTAATTAGATGTGGCTAGGTACACTGACATGACTCGAAGTACACGGGAATGACCGGATGTACATGGGCACAGGCAGGAAACTCTTTGAGTGATGGATAAACATCTACACACTGTGTAGCCTATGTTCCATGTAATGTATTTTGGGATATTCATGTCATGTGAGAATTAGATATAGGAAGTGATAGGATTAGTGAGACATTCCATTTACCATCATATACACACCATGTAATCCTTTTTAGGCAGGTTGGATCCCTCATTCTTCTCAATTCAGCTCTGGTATGAGCTGGGGTGTTTTCCATTGGACTATTTTGCTGTAGACCAGTATCAGTTGAGTGATTTCCCTTGTTCTATCACTATGAGGGTACAATACGACATTACATCCTCATTACAGGATTGTGATCCCCTCTATAGGAGAAGTATCAAATAGAGTTCATGGTGTCCCCTCAACAGTCCTAGGTGTGATCCTATATCATATTTTTTTTATCTTAGGTAGGTTTTGTGGTATTTGTGTAACCACCAGATATAGAGAATTGATCCACTATCTATCAATTTAACCCAATAGGTTTCATGGTATTATTATACATACGATACCCTACTTAGTAGATTATTTCTAGATTGGGTTTGCGGTGTCCCCCAATGATCCTTGGTGTGATCCCCTATATGCGTGTCATGATCTTGGATATCCAGTCAGTACTTATTTGTCTAGACCCAATTTGAGTGATCTATCTGATTAGTAACATCAATATAGTGAGTCCTGAATATCGTGACCTCTTGGATGAGTGTCATTAGTGACATTATGAATCGTGGGGTGAGATCTCTTAGATGAGTATTATCTTGAAACCTCAAGTAGAACCCTATGGTTGGAAGTTTGGCTAAGACCTACTTGAGACTTATAGTGTGTTATGAGTATATTTTGGTTTATTATTGATTATCATTATGTATCATATCCTAATTGACATACCTATGTATTTGAGCTAACCACTATTGATGATTTATGTTTGGTTATTTGGGCTTGTCCTACTAAGAGTTGTTATACTCATCCCTCCATGTAATTTTCCCACACATGACATGTATTATGTATAATACATACCATTTAATAGTTTCCTAGGAGGTCTAGGAGTAGGATGATCTTAGATTTGGATAGACATACTGATTTTTTTAACGAGCATTGAATTTGACAATAGTTCCCTCCTTATGAGAAGGTTATACCCCTTTATAGTTTTGGGTGGGATTATATTTGACACCCTTATTACTTTCATCACTTTTTTTCACACTCTAATTATGGGATATATGTTATAAATTTATTAGTATTAGTTGTGGTTTTACATTTTTGTATTTTATGGTCCTTGAGATGTGTGTGTGCATATAATTACATTAGGTTAATTCCTCCCACATGTGTCATATTCCTACTTGGATTTGGTCTCCATCCCTTATTCTATTGGAGGTGGTCTTTAGATAGTCACACTTGGATTATCACCATCTAGCTAGGCCCCAATGGGTTAGGTCATGATAGAGTGGTATCAGAGGTAGTTGGTTCTACTTTATGACTTGATTTGTAATTATCTATATTTGAGTTTTGGTTTGGTATTTATGGAAAAAATGTTAAAGTATTTTGATTTTGGATTTCAGGATAGAGACTCCAATGTTGGTGTAGTAGTCAACATATCTATTCATTAGGAATATGATAAACTACTTGTTGAATTGGTATATATAGACACTAGTTGTTGGTAAAACATTGGTAAATGTATCATATAAGAATGGTTTATGTTTTCCATGTCATTCTTGAGTCAACCCCTAGATATAATCACTGACCATGGTATATATTATCTTATTTTAGGATGTATTCATGATGAAAAATAGTGAGGTTTTTGTAGTAGAGTTGAGGGAATGACCCGATGGGTGATTAGGCCTCCATAAATGGGCCTGGTAATGAGGTATTTTTTCCTTTAGTGTGGACAAAATGTTGTGTTCCCACCTAATCATTAGTGCATAGACCCACCTATGGTGGTTCAGGTGGATGCATCATGTTATACTGATCCATGGATGGATCTGTTAATATTGGGTGATGATGCATATAGATCAAACAAATATCATGAGATTCCATTTCATTAATCACTTAGGATCTATGGTGATCAAGAACCATTCCATTATTCATGAGGACCTCAGGGAAAGGTCAATTCACTAAGTTATAGGTGTTGTTATGACTATAATGTATATGGACATCTTGCACAATATTTTCCTACCCATCATGCTGTAGATAGAAAGATGGTTGATAGACCACCAGGGCAGAGGTAGTGATTATAATAGGGAGGTCCATAGGGTGGTAGGTGTGGCAGTGGATTTTGGAGAGTAGTAGGAGGTGGTTTTCACTTTGATTTGTTTCCCTGAACACCACCCCTGTATAGTTCATGATAGGCTCAGGGAGTTTGTGGTTAGTGAAATAGGAAGCTGTAGGTGTTGGAGGCTTATGAATCAGAAGCTCTGGGAGATATTCAAGGTAAAATATGTGTCTTTTATACTTTATCTATAATTTCTATAGACATAATAGAAAGCCACTATTTTATTTCTATATCCCCATTTTGAGATATTAGAGTTTTCCAATTGGGCCCTTGGATTAACCCGTGTGTTTGGAGGCTCTAGTAGATAGGTTTAGTGATCACAAACTTTTATCAATAGTGTGACCTAATTCTAGAGGAGAGAGAGAGATCCCCACATGGAACCTTTATGTAGTAGATGTGGGAAACTATAATGTTTACTTAGTATGGATTGGTTGTATACCATCCATGATCAATTGACTATTTCCAATGAGGGTTGCAGTGAATTTGAGTTGTGGAATAGAGTTTTTCTCCTTTGTTAAAGAGTGACCCTAGGAAGAGAAAGATGGGTTCATGAGTAGAAAGATACAATCTATTTTATTACCAGTTAGTTAGTATGACCCTTGAAGTGACTAGTTCTATGAGATTTAGTTTCCTATGGTGTTGGAATAGTATGTTGGCATATTCTATAGGGATTCACCATTCTTATCTCCCCATTGAAATTTTGTTTTATTCATAGATTTGAATTAGGGGGGACCTGATATCTATTCTAGCATATCAGATAACCCCATATATATGTGAGAGATGAAGGTGAGGTTATAGAAATTTGTAGACCAAGGGCTTTGTTATACCCAGTGTGTTTACCTGGGAACCCCTATGTTTTCTACCTAGGAGGTGGATGAGAGATTGAGGTTATATGTGGATTGGCATCACTGAAATCAGGTGACTATTAGGGAGGAGTGTCTAACCCCATGAATTGATGAATTCTTTATCATATGGTTAGTGGTGATGTGGTTATAACTGTTTTAACTCAGAACATATTATCACTAGATCCAGGTTTGAGTGTAGGATATACCGAATGTGTATTTACGAATTATCTATGGTTTCTTTGAGTTATAATGATACATTTTGTCATGTTATATGCCCTTGCGGGTTTTGAGACTTATGAACTAGATGTTTTTAATATTCATGTAATTTTTCATGGTATTCTTGTACAATGAAATCCTAGTGTACTCAGTGATATTGGTGGAGAACATGAGACACTTTAGGATAGTTCTAGATGCACTTCGAGAGTACCCACCTTACTGGAAGCTCTTTATGTATAAGTTCTAGATTCAAGAGGTCCACTTATTGGTATATGTATTCTCCAACACGGAGGTGATAGTAAACCCAATAACGGTTGAGTCAGTGCTAGATTGGGAGCCACCTGAGAGTGTGGAAACATTAACATATACTCATTGTGAGGTTTTTCCATCTACAGTTACTAAGTGAGGCAACGAGGTAGTTGAGATCTTTGTAGTTGTACCTTAAGGACAGGATGATACATCCTATCTACATATGATGGTTGTTACCCATCCACTTCTTCAGTGAGTTAGGGATGAAAAAATCCAGGATATCTATTGTGGGGTATTGCATGACCAGATATCCACTAGACATGTTCTTGATGGATTTTATGAAGGTGGGGAGTATGTCACCCTTCCAAGTATGGATGATGACACCTGTCATACTATAAGAGGAGGTTCCAATGAGGTTTATTTCACTTAGAATTATATCTAGGAGAGATTATAATGTACTAAGATACTTTAGATTTGGGTTTAGTTTCCAAGGATGTTATAAATTCTTATTGAGTTTAACTCTTGATGTCTCACCTATCAGTAGGTAAAGGCCAAGGTGATCAGATGGAAGTGGAAATCAATGGAATCATTGTGGTTTTCATAATGTAGATTCCCTGATCAGTTAGTGGTCATGAAATTATCTAAGTGATTTATCCACATACTCACAAAGTTGACCTGCCTCCTAACCATACTAGAGCATAAATTAGCAGAGAGTTTGGGATTAATATAAATGCAGGAGGTAGTCCGTCTTCATGTAAGTCCTTTGAAAATCATTTTAAACCATGAAAAACACTTCCTGTAATGATTAGGAAGAGGATAGAGGAGGATTTCAGACTCAGTTATGATTGATCATAACTCTTCTAACCCAGACAGTTGGCTAAGTAAAGTGGACCATTCAGGTTTTAGAGAACATGCTTTGAGGTTAAATGTTAGCCTTGGGACATAGATGACATGATCATATAACATTTTTGGATTTTTAATATCTTAATAGAAACCACTCCACCATCAGTTTAATACTATTTGAGGCTATTTTCGGGAGACCATACAGGTCATCACTGTACTAGTCCGAGCTAGTGAGAGATAGAGCTTGTGGGCTTGGAGTTAGTGTTAGTGATGGTTGTAGAGGGTGGAGTTCATCCTAAGGTGGATGAGAATTTCCCAATAATGTAATGAGTTCTTTATGAAACAATGAAAATAGACTTTGGGTTTGATGAAGATATTACTTTTTAGGATATATCTATGCTCATATAGGATTGTAGAGATTTGGTTGGGATGGTACACTATCTTTGGGGTTTGTAGGTTATTTTTCTCGTTACAACATTGGGTTAGCAAGGTGGAATATTTACAGAACATATTACTATAGTTAATAAGGGTTCTTAGTGTTTTCTATGTTTTTCATCTTAGGAGACATGCACATAACTCATTGCTTGATGTCGACCAGGATGATTTGGATATTGAGAGTGGAGTTAAATTTTTGAGGAGTTCAAGGAGCTTTTAGTGTTTGTGTATTAACTAGATAAGATCCTTAATGGGAGTGAGTTTCCCTTGAGTATGTGTTTTTTTATAGTATGAAAACCCTCAAGAGAGATTGTTGGAGTTATAATCCCAGTTTAGTGATCAATTTCCTCAATTGTGACTAGTTTTTTTTCTTTTTGGGGTGAAAATACTTGAAGGTGGTTATAATGTAATATCCATATTTTTTGTTTGTAACTTTTAAAAATATTTTAGGGAATATTTTTGAATCTAGGTGATGAGATGACACAAAATCCTAGGTCCTGGTGATTTTGGTATAGATATAATAAAAATGATAAAAATATTATACCATGCACATGTAGTTTTTCTGAAATACTAGAATAAATCCAGAACATAGGCTTAGATTGAAAATATAATTCCTTTTTTGAATTTATATCATGGGTTTTACCCTAAGAATGATATAACCTTGGAGTGTATTAAATTCTTGGGTTGAGAATGGTCAGGGGAGGATAAATAAATAAATAAATAAATAATTAAATAAATTTAATTTAATTAATTTATTTGTTTAATTTTCATGAAATAATCCATTCTCTATAAATACCCATTTATGGGTAAATATTAGGGTTTTATGCATAACCCTAGAGACCTAGAAAGGATCTGTTGGAGGATCATTCTTAGACAAACGATGAATAGATAATGGATAGATGATCGGTGTGCAGTGGAGTTCATGGATTTATCCGACGAAGGAAACACAATACCATTATTTTTAAGTAGTTGATCCAAACTCTAGGTAGGGAATTTGTTTTATGTAGATTTATCCTATTTTGAACACAAATCAATTCCACTAACAAGAATTGATTTGTGAATTGATGGATGATTCATTTTATGGTTAATTTTATTATTTATTGGCTAATTATTTTATCATTATAATGGATATAGATCGGGGCCAAACCAAACACGATTGTGGTTCATTCCTCCCTTATGTTTCTTGGATTTATCTCATGTTTCTTAGAAAATTTATCATAGGGAATTTATTTATCCTGTAGTTCATTTAATATTCCATATTTGATAGTTGCATGATAGATCTTTAGTGAAAGAAAGAAAATACTGTGGGTGAATTTCATGATCGTGGATGTGATCGGGGTGTGAAAACAAAGAAGGATGATCAGAGGTGGATCAGATTAGTCAAGGGATTCCCATTCTTCCTAAATTGACATGCAGTGGTGGAACAAGTGACATTGATCATTTCAAAATTGGTTTTTATGGTTGGAATAAAATATCTAGTAATGGAGAGGCTTGGGTGATGAGATTAGTAATCTATGAATGATATCAATAGTGGATCCATAGGTGATGATGACATGAGAATATGTGGATAATAACTGTAGGATTCTAGAAAATCCTGCATTACACTGCATGTAATCTTTAGAAACATGCCGTGTGGGACCCTTAACATCAGTTCTAGGGTTTCCATAGAATATTAATTATCACATACCATGTGACATGTGACACACACTATTTTTCCCATGGATGGAAGATCAGTGTGTACTATAGAAGTAAACATTCACATACAGGGATAGGTACATGGGCATGGGTAGATTACATGGGAATGACCCAATTCTTAGACACGACCAGGTATATAGGAATGACCCGAAGTACACAAGCATAACTATATGTACACGATCATTGGTTGGTGGAACAATGAGTAACGAATAGACATCTATATTATGAGTACCCTAAGAGACACACCATGTATTTTGGGAAATGAATTCCATGTGATCATGAGGCACGATAAGTGGTTGGATTAGTGATGAAAACTATTTACCATCATATAAATTCCATGTACTCCTTTTTTTGGGTAGGTTGGAGCCCTCATTCTTCTCATTTCAGCTCTGGTATGAGCTTGTATGTATTCCCACAGACTGTTTCTATGTAGAACAATATCAGTTGAGTGAGTTCACTCAGTTTATCCCTATGAGGGTATAGTACATCATTATTTACTTATAAAAAGATTGTGATCCCCTCTATGGGATGAGTATGAGATATAGTTTTTAGTGTCCCTAAATAGTCCTAGGTTTGATCCTCTATCATAATTTCATTATCCTAGGTTGGATTTTTTTATTGGTGTGACCACCATGCATAGGGATTCAAACCCCCATCTATCCGATTAACCCATTGGGGTCACAATATCATTATACACCGATCCCGTACTTAGTAGGTTATTTTCAGATTGGTTTTGTGGTGTCCCCTAGTGATCCTAGGTGTGATCCCCTCTATATGTGTCAAGATATTGGAGATTCAATGAGTACTTATTTAGATAGTCTCGATCAGCATGAACTCTTAGATTATTTCCATTAGTATAGTGAGTCTTGATGAACATGACCTCTTGGATGTGCATCATTAGTGACTACATTTCTCATGGAGTGAGATCTCCCAAACAAGCATTATCTTAAATCCTCAAGTGAAACCCTATGGATGGTAGTTTGGACGAGTCCTACTTGTGAATTAGAGCCTATTATGATTATATCTAGGTTTATTTTTGATTATAATTATGTATCATATCTTTATTAACATACCTGTGTATTTAAGCTGAATAATATTTATGCTTATGTTTTTTTTATTTCAAAGTGTCCTACAGGGTATTGTTATACTCACCCTGTATGGAATTTTCCCACACATGTTGTGTCTTATGTAGATGACATGAGATTTAATTGTGTCCTAGGATGACCATGAGTAGGAATATCTTATATTGTGCTAAAAATATTGATGTGTTTATCGAGTATTACATTTGACATTAGTTCCCTCCTTTTGAGTTGGTTTGTCTCCTTTTTAGTTCTGGATGGTCTTTTATTTGTCCCCCTTATCACTTTTAGTTTTTTTATACTCTTATTGTGGGATAGATGTTATGTATTCACTAGTATCATTTTTTGTTTTAAATTTCAACATTGTATGGGCTTGAAGATGTGTGCATTCATATAAGAACATTAAGCTAATGCCTACCATGTGTGTTGTATTCTTACTTGGCATTGGTCATAAGACCATAGCCTATTGGAGGAAGGCTTGGGGTAGTCAAACTTATATTATCACCAGCCAGGTGGAACGTTGTGGGTTGGTCCATGACACACACACATACATAATGTCTTGGATTTATCTCTTACAAGTTGTTTGTATGTTTGGAAAAATCATCCTTTATGATTTGGTCATTCCCTTGGTATTTATTTCTAGCCTTTGGTATCCAGGTGATGCACCTAAGTTTAGTGTAACTTCAATCCTTCTAAATCCTATGGGTTAGGGTTAGAATTTTATAAAGATCATCAAAACCACTTTATTTTTTATAGTATTATTTTTAATAAGGATAAATGGTATTAAAGTAAGTTACATGATGTTAATATGTTAATGAATAATTTAATGGAAGGGATTTGTATGTTCCCAAGATTATTGAGAATAATATAAAATCCCCAAGAAAGGTATTGTGATGTGTAATGAATTGTGAATATTTCTTTAGAATTTATGGTTTACCTTAAAACTTGGAAGTAATGTTGGATTCCACCACCACTTATGTGGAAAATCAATGAAAAGTAGAATTAAGTACATCCATGAGATTCAAGGATATCAATCCACATGATAGAAAAGATAGTTAAAGGTGTGAGTTTCTACTACAATTATTGATATGTTTATAATGAGGAATCCATTTAGAGTTTATGTGAAAAATTTGTTAGAGATGATCTAATGAACTAAAGTAGGTGATTCCATTTGATATTTTTATAGGTACATTCACTTGAAAATCATGGTTTGATGATGATACATATTTAGTTCTCCATATATAGTTTCTGTTCAAGAATATTTTAGAAGATCCATAATTGTGGCTATCATGAGTACAAGATTATATGAAAACATACTTAGATAAATTTGAAAATACATGTGATAATTGATGAGTCACGATTAATTTTTAAGATAGTTACGGACTACGAGAGTTCTATTTAAAATATTGGATGGAATTTGTTTATTTCCACTAAGGGGAAGTTGACATTGGATGTCATTCTTGATAATGCAGCTAGTGAAGAAAGTTGAAAGACTATACAAGAGAGAAAAATATTTAGAAAAATATTTGGGAATGATGGATGAATATTTGAGTTGATTAAGAAGGAAAAGAGACAGATTAAAGGATCTCTGGTTCAAGTTGGGTGTAATCTGGAATATAAAAACCAGAGTGAAAATTCACAAAGGGTTTGACATAAAAATGATCGAATCTTTATGTAAGAATGAATTCTACACTACATAAGGATTATTTTATTCTTATGATGGGAATTTGGTTATGTCTTGGAGGATTTTTAAGCATCATTCTCTAGTGAATAAGATCCATTTTCCATTATGTAAGGATTATTTTTATATAGGAATGATTTTAATACTTCATAAGGATCATTTTTATCAACATAATGATGATTTTTGTTGTGTAAATATAATTCTTCATCCTCATAAGGATCATGTAACAACACAAGGATAAACATAGTAAGTTTGCACAAAGATCATCATAAGGATGATCTAAGAGGAGGATCAAGCTATATAGGTATTCATGTAAGGATAATCATTCATCTTTATGTTATACATTTATAATAATAAAATATTCACAACTTCATACTTTGTGAGGATTTTTTTGAATACGATGATATTCAGGAGGTTGTTTAAGTCTTTCAATCCCAAGTAATTATATCTTAAAAGAAATATATATTACAATATTATAATGATTATTTTAGAAGATATAGGAGGAATAATATCTATTAAGAGATATTTTCACCTCAAAATTAAGAGGAGAAAATTTCAATAGTAACGTTTCATGAATCACATGCACACATAGATTCTTGAAGGATAGGATTTTGCGGAAGTAGTAAATGAGGATGTAGGGATTATGATATCATAAAGGATTATTTAATGAGAATATTTATCCTCATTTGAAGAAGAGTTTTAATGTAAAGAATACCAAAATATAATCCTTAAAAGGATGATATTTAAAGAAGTAATCAAGTACTGAGAAATATAGACTGGAGTTTGATTTTTCAAAATGTTTTTTGATTTTGAGTTTTAATTGAGATATTATAATAAATTTAAATGATGGGATTTATGGAAATTAAAAATTCAAATATTAAAACAATTAAATTTTCATGATCTAGTGAGAATATATATTCTAGAAGTCTTAGAAGAAATATAAAAGAAGAAATAAATGATGCTGGAACCATTGAAAATACTATGTGATTCAAATAAATGATATAAGATCCCAACATTATGACTACCCCAAATATTATTTGTGCTGAAGATAGATGGAACTAGTGAAATTTGTATATGTTTCTTCCTATGCATTGAAGAGGGAAAAAATATAAAGTAAAATAAGAAGGAGAATATCGAGAACATTCAAGAATAGATATCCTACCTATAGCTATAAAGACCCCCAATCCAACATCCCAAAGTTGGTGATTACTTTATTTTATCGGCACTTGATACAATAAATCACATACCAAAGGACCGAAGAGTTTAGTATTATTGTAAAACCTGATATATACATAAATTTTAAATTACATTTGAAAACATGAAATAAAACATAGTGTTTTCTTCAAGGACACCATTATTTCTTTCAGTATAATCCTGCATATCAATAAAAATATATTTCTTGGAATTCTAGGGAAAAGAAACAAAAGAATGGGGTGATATCATATAATCATTAAGGGTATGAATAAAATAGAATCTAAATAAAGTCTGAATAATATTGTAAGAATAAATGATGATCAACTAATTCCATATAAGTAATCACATGAGCTAGAAACTTATCCATGGATGTTAAAAATAATCAAATAATCACCTGAAAATCAATAACCAATTTTATAATGATAAAATGCATAATTATAGACATCTGAAACATATCATCAAGGCCTAAACCAAGACATCTAAAAATACCATCAAGGCCTTATTCCATCACATCTATATAAATGGATAAAGCATCATCCAAAACCCAAGATAGTTTGTCTCATGGGAACTAATAATGAATTGAGGGGCTATAACAGGCCCAAAAAATCACTTAATAAGTCCAATGAATTCCTTATATGAATAAACAATACAATGTAATCAACATGCCTTAAAGAAAATCAATAACTTTCTGTATTGGGAGAACTAGTCATACAAAATATCAATAATTTACTTAATAAAAATGGTCATAAACCGTCCAAAGAAATATGGTTAATGGTATAATTAGATAAAATTATCAATATAAGATTCAACAAAGGGTTTTTACATAGATTAAAATACTCTAAATATATTTTTGAAATATTTCTTGAGGTAAAAACCATTTTTTAACTTTAAAAATCACTTAAAAAACTATACAAATAATAAGGAAAAATTTTTATTTGAAAATAAACTTATAAAATTATAAAGTAATATTAAATAAAAATATTAATAACAATGGTGGGAAATTATATTTATGTTTCATAAGTTAAAAAACATTCCTTCCATATTTTTTTCAGAAAAGTCACAAAGTAACTCATTTAGAAGATGATAATAATATTCCTTTCAAGAAATTTTTTAAAAATTTATACATGTCTAAAAATGAATTTTAACAATAAAGGGAGAGTATTAGATACATTTTTCAAAACATTTTTAGAAAACATGGATATGGAAGATAAATATTCCCCAGTGGAGACTTAAATATAAACAATTTCGAATAATGATGAGATTGTGAATTAAAACCTTACCACTTGGGTTTATTTTGAATCGTAAGACCCACGAAAGAAATAAATTCAAATAAAACTTTAAATAATATGAATAAATATTGATTCATGATATAATATATAAAATGGGTAGTATATACATCATATAAAAGAAATAAGTGGTGAATATGGCATATGTCTCACAGAAGTAATAGTAAGATGAGAAACCATTACCTCAGGTCTTACTTCCTTTGTATGTGTATGAATATCCGAAATAATGAATATATATTTACTATAAATATATTAAAAAACCATATTCTTATATATAATACCATATATTACTTATTTATAATCTTTTATCACCCATTTATTAACAATTCTTTGTTAAAATCACTGTTTTGGGTAAAAATTGCTTCACTTTTCATGTATTATTTGGTTCTATAGTTTTGGTACATGTAATTTGATAAAGTTTAAATCATATCCATAATTCTAATAATGATATAAATATTATAAATATTATTTATATACATATTTATATTGATCCATAAAATATAGAGATAGAAAATTAATTACATCATACATGGAGACGGTAGACCATACATACACATGAATGATGTTTTCATTTTTCAATGGATTAAACAAAATAAAGGTAAATAATATTTCAACATTAAATTATAATTATTATATCATATAAATAATATTTATTCATTAAATCCATCCTTATTACCATCCAAGTAAAATATAAATAAAAAATGAATCTCATCGCTTCATGGAGGTGTTAATCCACACGTATGCACGAGCAACATTATCATTTCCCAAATAATTGGAAGGTAAAAATGTATGTAACACCCCAAGGATTTAAAAATAAATTTAATATAGCAACACTGAGTCTCTTTGAAACAACACTTTTTTATTGTAACCTAGCTGTTAAACATAATGCTTCCACCTCTGCGATTTGAATTTCAAAAAATGGACATATAAGTTTGTGATCAGTAAGATATTTAGGGTCTTATAGAACCAACTTACATTTTTGGTGAATAGTAACTTGTCCTTAGTAATAGTAATATGACCCTTATGAATAGTAAATCAGCCTAATTAATAGTAACCACACCCATGAAAGTATAAATAAAATTTAGGCACCATATAAATGAAACAATGATATAATTATATCATGGAATAAGTAAGTGAATATTTAAAAATTAATAATGAAGTGTTGGTAATTTTGTGAATAATAAATATTTAATTACAATTTTTTAATTTCTAAATTTATTTAAAAGGAAATTAGTTTTCCTAAAATGTATTTATAAATCAATATTTTGTTTTCCTAAAATGTATTAATTGAGTCATGGATGATGTAATAAACCTTGTTTAGAACTCACATTCAGTTATTACTATATTTAGTCACAATAATCAACACTATTGTTTTTATTGAATAAAATAATAAAATAATGAGAAATTACCCCTCTCCTCCACTATAAAACCACCCTCACTCCCTCTTATACTCACACATTCCAATATTTAAGCCTTGTAAAATTTATAACAAATACTCTTCAAAATCTCATCCCACATGTCCATAAGCTCTTGGTATCATCAAAAGACCAAAATCTATTCCCTTAAGGAGATTCTCAAGGAGGAGTATTCAAGACGTAAAATCCTCTTCCTTTTCCTTTTATTTATCTTTTCATGTTATTTATTTTTTTATTATCTCCTCATATATAATGTAAAAATGATCATGATAAATATAATATCATTTATATAATGTAATTATATCATTTCAATATAATAACCATCATAAATCTCCTTACTTCCTCTCTTTTATTTTAAAAATGAAACCATCATCCGGGAGGTACCGATTTACAACCTTCCTGGATGATGAACATTAATTATTTTATTTATACTTCAAGGATGTTAATGAAACCATTTTTATTGTTGAAAAATATTATAAAATATTTATTATGTCTTATTTAATGTTCTGTAACCAGTATATATACACAATACTAATTCATACAACAAAACTAGTTCATGGTGATTGAAATACCACCGTAATAATCTAAACGATTATCACTAAATGTATTATCTAATGATTCATCCTCATACCATATAACCATATGATATATATAAACATTTATAATTATGGATTTTCATTAGCAACATTTAATTCCAAATCTATATAATTATACCCATTTACATGAACTTCATTTCTTATAAACAAGTGAATCGATCATGAAAAGCAAGAAAATGAATGCAGTCGAATGACGGAATTAAACTCTATAACTCATCAATAAAGCCATAAATAAACTTAAAAAAACTATATAAAAGGTTCTTAATAAATTAATTAAAGGATTTAATTTAATTATCCAGTATGTTAAGGTCAAGTGCAGAACTCATTCAGACATTAGGTAAGAGTTTCCTTCTCGAACCTTCATTTACATTCGGGTTGTGATTTCTTCCTCTATAAACCAATGTAATTATTCATTTGTTTTATATAGTTCTTATAAAATCTGTTTATATGTTACAAAATCATGTATTAGGACCAGTTCATTTTTTTTTGTGGAAAATACATGTTTTAAAAGGGTTCCTTTCTCAATTCTTCACGATAAACAAGCCCAATTAAAGGGAACTTCCTGATTTCTTACCTATTTTTAAGTGCACTATATAATATATTTTAAGGAACCATTATTTTTTTTTAAATCACTCATTTCATCATGGAAAAACTACCTTAGTTAATTTCGGGTTTTATGAAAATATTTTTCCAAAAGAACTTTTCTTTTCAAAGTAAAAGTGTATTTCTCTTAAAAATTCCTCGATGACTTTATTGGAGTATTTTGGTCTATTTCAACACCTATATTTAATTTTATGTCTTTTTGAGGTCAATTATTTTTATCATCCAAAATATTTTATTTAATTGTTCATGATAAATTTGACTAGGGATTCTATATCTTGATACCATTCACCATACTACTCGGAATGATTAGTAATTATGTTCACAGATTGGGGAAATTTATTTACATTGCATATATATATTATATTTTTGTTTAAACCCATTAATTTGAGTAATTAATTGGACTTATAAAGTAACATGTGGGTCCCTATATATCCCATAAATGCATTGGTAGGTCACATGAGACAAAAAAATTGGGTTTTGGAAGAGAACTTACCCTAGTATTTTCAGACGTCTTGGTCGAGGCCTTGACAACATGTTTCGGATGTTTGAAATTATGAATTCATTCGTTATGAAACTAGTAATTGATAAACCATGTGATTATTAGACTAGTATAATATCCAGGGTTAAGTTTAATTCTATTATGATAATTTATATAGATTTATGTAATCATCTTTCATTCCTACCATATTATGCTCAAGTTTAATTTTAAAGGCATGTGTTTTTAGTTATTCAGCACGCCTAATGTTTATGTTTATGATAACTAATACTATATTAATTACCCTTAATAAGCATCTGAGGTCACCCTTTCCCTCATGTTTTATTTTTCCCCAGGATTTGAAGTTGAATATTATTATGAATTAATTGCAGGAATAATCTAAGAGTTTATGGGTGTTTCCAATGAAGTTTCAATGTTGTTTTTACTTTCAAGTTGTAATGTAAAACTTATGTTTGTATCTGGTTTTACAAAACTAATAAAATATTTGTTCCTTTAGGATGTGACATCCTTGTAAACATAAAAATGTATTAGTATAAGGCACTTGTTCTGGGAAACTGGTTTTAGGGTCATTATAGTTGGTATTAGAGGATGTTTAGTAGAATCCTTGGAAACTAGATTTAGAAAACATAGATTAGGGAACAAAACCCTAAGATATAATTTGAGGATAAGCATACAAGAACATCCTAGAATTTTGGTAAGGTATATATTATGTGTATCTTCCTAGAAAATATATCCCTATCTGGATACTAGAAGTGGATGTGGTTCTGGAATATATGTACCTAGGAGTAACAACTCCGACAAGGTGTTCCAGGCCTGACTTGGGGTAACCTGGTACATGAAAATGAGCCTTACTACAAAACTAGTTTGAAACTCCTGGGGGATATGCTTAGGATAATTTAAATTTTATTTATAAACCATTATGAAGGATTTAAATGTAAATATGTCCTAAAAACCATTCTTATTATTATGAAATTAGACATGCATAAAATTTCAATCTATGTTAAGTGTTTTTCTAGTTTGACAATATACGTTATGATTCATAACCTAATTAATTGTATTACATTATTTAGAAATAGTGCCTAGTGGAAGGAATGAAAACCACATGAACACACATATCCCATATAGGTATTTCCCTTATATTTAAAATAATGATGTTGGTTATGAAGATATGATTGGTTCAAAGCAACTTATAACTATACTGGGATAGATGACTCAAGTTATGAGCAATAACCTTACCCATATAAAGAATAATGATCCACAACATGGAGAAGTAATGTTATACCACTTTATGTGACAACAACCTCCATCATTCAATGGGACTAAAAACCCATTTATAATGGAGAAGTTGATAAGTTACTTAGAGAAGATATTTATTGCTTTGGGATATAAAAAAAGGGAGAAGGTTATCATGGTTGTTTATCATCTACCAGGAGATATAGATTAGCGGTGGTCATTAATTAAAAACACGAAGTAGGAGGAAGAAATAGAATAAATGTAATGGAATTTAAGAAAATATTCTTATAAAAATATTTTCCTCGATAACAACAAGCATATAAGGAGAGGTGATTCTTGAGTTTGAAATAAAAAGTGGATGAAAATGTTGTAAAGTATGAATCCAATTTACAAGGATATCAAGGCATTCCACAAACTACATATGTAATCAAAGGAGAAATATATATTTATTCTTTGATGATTATAAACAATTCATATGATAGGAATTGGTTTCTGAAACTTTTCATCATATGAAGATATAATATCTTGTGCAATCAAGATAGAGAAATAATTCTCTACGTATTATGACTTTAAAGGAAAGAAAGAGAATAATAGGGTGGTAGAAGAAAGAATAGATAAAGGGAAGAAAAAAATGGGAGTTTTCCAATATGTGATATATGTGGAAAGAAACACCCCGGAGCCTGCTTAAAAGGAAACGAAGTTTGTTACAAATGTGGAGAAAGAGTCCACCAATATCATGATTTAAAGGGAAATAAAGAAGATACCAATGTTAAATGCTACAATTATAAAGATATGGGACGTTATTTGAATAATTGTCCTAAGCATCAAGGAAACATTACCCAGAGAAGGCCAAGGGAGAAATGCAAAGATTATGCGATCACAACTACTGAGGTTGAAGTTACTAATGATGTGGTTGAAGGTACTTTAATCATTTCCTCAAACTTATCCAATGATTTATTTGATTCTGGACCATTTAATTCTTTTATATCTTCCCAATTTTACAAGAAAATTAGATATTTCCAATTTGATTTAATAAAGGATTTTTCAGTAAAAATGCCTAAGGGAAGTATCATTACAACAAATATGTGTTGATCAGTCCCCCTTATGAAAAATAAAAATGCTTTAGTTTCTAACCTTATCATCATACTTATGATTGAATTTTATATAATTCTTTGTTTGAATTGGCTTTCAAGTTATGATGTGAAAATATATTGCAAGAAGAAGGAAGTTATAATTTTTGAGAATGATGTAGAATCCCATATCTTTAGAGTAGAAACCTAGTCATTTGATTCTTATCTAGATCCACCCCTAGTCACCCCACTAAATTCAATTATTAGAGAGGAAGATAAAAAATATTTACGGGTGAGGAAATAAATATTCAAATTTATGATGTACCTATTGTGAAAGAATATATTGATTTATTTCTAGAGGATTTACCTGGAGATCCTCTAGAGTGGGAAATTAAGTTTTTTATTGATTTAATTCCTAGTACAAGGCCTATATCAAAGACTCCTTATAGAATAAACATAGTGGAATTAGTAGAACTAAAGAAACAACTAGAGGAATTGAGTGATAAAGGATTTATCTTCCCTAGTGTTTTCCCATAGAGAGCCCCTGTTCTCTTTTTCAACAAGAAATATGGATCTATGAGGATATCCATTGAATATAGAGAAATAAATTATATTAAAATAAAGAAAAAGTATCCCCTACCTCAGATTAATGATTTATTTGATCAACTTCATGGAGCCCAGTATTTTTCAAAGATTGAACTTTGATATGGATATCATCAGTTGTGTGTGAGGAAGGAAGATATTCCAAATACAACATTTCAAACTAGGTTTGGGCATTATGAGTTTACAGTAATTCATTTTGTACTAACTAATGAACCATATTTTTTCATGGATCTAATGAATAGAATTTTTAAGGAATATCTTGATGATTTTTTGTGGTATTTATTTATGATATCTTGGTATACTACAAAAGTTACAAAGATCATGAGAATCACTTGTGTATTATTCTAAAGACTGTTATAAGAGACAAGTTATATGGGAAGTTTAGCAAGTGTGAATTTTGGCTTAAAATAGTTTCTTTTCTTGGACATATTTTCTATAAAGAAGTAATATTAGTTGATCCTACAAAGACAAAGGAATTTCAGGAATTTCCTACTCCAATAAACATAATCGAGGTACATAGTTTTATTGGTTTAGCAGGTTATTATTGGAATTTCGTCCATAACTTCACCCGATTAGCTAAACCATTAACCAATATTACTCATAAAGGGGTTAAGTTCATATGGAAAAAATAATGTGAAGAATGTTTTGAAGAATTAAAAAAGAGGTTAGTGAATGCTCCAATATTGACTCTACCATCAGAAAATGGTGGATTTTTGATTTATAGTGATGCATCAAAGAAATGACTTGGTTGTGTACTTATGAAGAATGATAGAGTTACTGACTATACATCAAGGGAGTTATAAATTCTTGAACATAACTATCCAACTAATGAAATTGAGTTAGTAGCTATAATCTTTTCTTGGAAGATATGGATACATTATCTCTATGGTGAAAGATGTGAGATATATACTGATCAAAAGAGCATGAAATATATCTTCTCACAGAAAGAACTCAACACGAGGCAAAGGAAATAGATCAAGATACTCAAATATTATGATTTTTCCATACAATAGCATCAGGGGAAGGAAAATAAAGAGAAAAATGCATTAAGTAATAAGGATCATGGAGTTTTGAAAAAAATGAGGATTGAAAATGATCCTATGTACATGGATCTAGAAAAAATGGATATGAGAATTATCAAAGAAGGTGAAGAATCATTACTTTTTGAATTGGTTGCCCAACCATATTTATTATAAATAATTAAAAGTTCTCAATCTGATGATGAGAATATTCAAAAGAAAATTAAAGTTGTGAATGATGGGAAGTTTCCAGACTTCGTGTGTGAGGATAGAATTCTGAAATTTCAGAGAAGGCTATGTGTTTACTCTATACCTAAGCTAAAAAGGGAGTTATTTGATGATGTCCATAGTTTGAATTTCTCTATACACCCAGGTATCACTAAGATGTGTAGAGATTTGAAGGAATATTTTTGGTGGGACATCATGAAGTGTGAAATTGCTGATTATGTGTCAAGATGTTTAGTCTATCAATAGGTTAAGGTTGAAATAAAAAACCCTAGAGGATTCGTGAAACCTATACCTATTCCTACATGGAAATGGGATTAAATAACCATGGATTTTTTCATTGGATTAGTAAAAAATGCAAGAATAAATGATGCAATATGGGTATTTATTGGCCTACTTATCAAATATGCACATTTCCTCGCAATAAGGGAATATTTTCCACTAGAACACCTCACACGAATCTATGTCAATGAAGTTATAAGACTTCATAGAGAACGCCTCTCAATTTTTTCTGATTGTGATCCATAATTTAAATAAAAATTATGGAAAATTATTTAGAAATCTTTGGATACTAAGCTTCATTTTATTACTTTTTATCACCCTCAAACTGACAGGTAGTCAGAAAGGACGATCCAAACTTTAGAAGACATGTTTAGATCATGATCACTTGATTTTAAAGGTATGTTGGAATATTATTTAACTTTGGTAGAGTTTTCCTAAAATAATAGTTTCCATTCAAGTATTCGAATGGAACTATATGAAGCATTGTAGGGAAATAGATGTTATACACTAACTTGTTGGGATGAAGTTGGTGAAAGGAAGTTTGTGGGACCAGATCTTATTGAAGAAAAAACAATGAAGGTAAAGACTATTCAAAACCATATCAATGTATCTCAAAGTAGGAAAAAGAGCTATACAAATAATTGAAGTAAGGATTTGGAATTTCAAGTGGGAGATCACATTTTCTTAAAAGTATCTCCATGGAAGGGTGTTATAAGATTTGAGAAGAAAGGAAAACTAAGCCCAAGGAACATTGGTCCTTTATAATAGATTTGGAAATGAAATAATCTTACTATGAAGATACTATATGAATTTTGGACACTAAAGAAGAGGTGTTGAGGAATTATATGAATCAGCTGGTAAAGGTACTAAAGAAAAATCATAAAATTAAAGAGGTGACGTGGGAGCCTGAGGAACTTATGATGAATTCATACCCATATCTTTTTATGAGGTAAAATTATAGAAATTTTGAGGATGAAATTTTTGTAAGGGGGGAATAATGTAACACCCCAAGTATTTACAAATAAATTTAATACATCAACAACGAGTCTCTTCAAAATAACACTTTTTTATTTTAACATAGATGTTAAACATATTTTTTCTACCTCTGTGATTTTAATTTTGAAAAATGGACATACATGGTTATGATCAACAAGATATTTAGCATCTGATAGGATTAACTTACATTTTTGATGAATAGTAACTTGACCTTAAGAATATTAATACTACCCTTATGAATAGTAAATTAACCTAATGAATAGTACCACACCCATGAAATTATGAATAAAATTTAGGCACCTTATAAATTAAATATTTATATAATTATATCATGGTATAAGTAAGTGAATATTTTAAAATTAATAATTAAATATTGGTATTTTTTTTGAATAACAAATATTTAGTTACAATTTTATAATTAAAAAATTGATTTATAATAAAATTAATTTTTATAAAATGTATTCATAAATCAATATTTTATTGTCTTATGATTTTAGGATAATTTAATAAGACCTTAGTTAATTTTTAGGGTGTTATAAAATTAGTTTTAAATTTAAAAATTGTATTTTTTTGAGTAAATGATGATTTTAATTAGAAATTAAATTTATCATATTTAGAAAATTATTTTCCTAAAATAGAGTTAATTTTTTAATTCTAAAAGTTTAAAAATGGTTAGGGTAAATTTTGTAGATTTTTATAAAATACATTAATTTTTAGTGAATTGTAAAATACAATAATTTAAAGTATAAATACATTATAAGCTAAATACACTATTACTTGAGTCATGGATGATGTAATCACCCTTGGTTAAAAGTCATATGAAATTATTACTGTATTTAGTCACAATAATAATCACTATTGGTTGTATTGAACAAAATAATAAAATAATGAATAAAATAATGATAAAATTACCCCTCCCCTCCACTATAAAAACCACCCTCACCCCCTCTTATCCTCACACCTTCCAAGATTTTAGACATGTAAAATTTCTACCCAATCATCTTACCAATATCCTCCCCAATGTCTATAAGCTCTTGGCATCATCAAAAGACCAAAATCAATCCTCTTAAGAAGATTCTCAAGGATGAGTATTCAAGAGGTAAAATCCTCTTTCTTTTCCTTTTATTTTTCTTTTCAAGTTCTTTATTTTATTATTCTATACTCAACTCCTTTGTACAAATGATAATGATAAATTTATTATAATTTATATATTATAATTATATCATGTTAATAGAATATCCATCATCAATATCCTTACTGCCTCTCCTTTATTTTAAAAACAAAATCATCGTCCGTGAGGTACCGATTTACAACCTTCATGTATGATGAAATTTCATTATTTAATTTATCATTAAAGGCTAGTCATGAAACCATTTTTATAGTTTAAACAGATTATAAAATATATATTATGTCTTATGTAATGTTCTATAACCAGTATATATACATAATACTAATTCATATGAAAAAATTAGTTTGTGGTGATTGAAATACCACCGTAATAATCTAAACGATTATCACTAAATATATTATCTAATGATTCATCCTCATACCATATAACCATATGATATATATAACCATTTAAAATTATTAATTCTCATTAAAAACATTTAATTCCAAATCTAGATAATTATACCCATTTACATGAACTTCATTACTTATAAACAAGTTAACCAATCATGAAAACTGAGAAAACAAATACTCCCGAACAATGAAATTAAACTCTATAACTCATAAATAAGGCCATAAATAAAATTAATAAAACAATATAAATCAAATAACTATATAAAATTTATTAATTAATTAATTAATATATTTACTTTGATTATCTAGGACGTTAAGGTCAAGTGCAGAACTCATTCAGACATAAGGTAAGGGTTTCCTTCTCGAACCTTCATTTTCATTTGGGTTGTGATTTATTCCTATATAAACAAATGTAATTATTAATTTTTTATATATTTATTATAATTTATGTATATATGTTACAAAATTTAGTATTCTGATCATTTTATCTTTTTTTTGGAAAATACATGTTTTAAAAGGGTTCCCTTCTTAATTATTCATGATAAGCAAGCCCGATTAAAGGGAACTTCATGATTTCTTACCTATTTTGAAGTTTACTATATAATATATTTTAAGACACCATTATTTTTCTAAAACCACTAATTTTATCATGGAAAAATGCCTTAGTTCATTTATGATTTTATTCAATGATTTTTTCCAAAAGAAATCTTCTTTTCAAAGTAAAAGTGTTTTCTCCCAAAAATTCTTTGATGATTTTATTAGAGTAATTTTGGGTATTTCAAAAAATATGTTAAATTTTATGTCTTATTGAGGTTAATATATTATGTTTATCATCCAAAATATTTTATTTTAATGGTTCATGATCATTTTGACTCTATATGTGCTATCTTGATACCATTCACCATACTACTTAGAATGATTAGTAATTACATTTATAGTTTGGAGAAAGTTATTTACATTGCATGTGTATATGATGTTTATGATTAAACCCATTCATATGATAAATTAACTGGACTTATAAAGTCATGCATGGGTCCCACTATAGCCCCTCGATGCATCGGTAGGTCTCATGAGACAAAACATAATTGGGTTTTGGTTGAGGCCTTACCCTAGTATTTTTAGACGTCTTGGCCGAGGCCTTGACAACATGTTTCAGATGTTTGACATTATGCATTCCATAATTATGAAAGTAGTAATTGATAAACCATGCGATTATTCAACTAGTATAATATCCATGGTTAATTTTCATTCTCTTATGATAATTTATATGGATTTATGTAATCATCTTTCATTCATACCATATTTTGCTCAAGTTTTTTTAAAGGCATGTGTTTTTAGTTATTCACATTGCCTAATGTTTATGTTTATGATAACTTCTACTATATTATTTACCCTTACTGGGCCTCTGCAGTAACCCATTTATTATGTTTTATTTTTCCCCAAGATGTGAAGATGAATATTATTTTGAAAGACTTGCAGGAATTATCTAAGAGTCTATATGTGTTTTCAATGGAGTTGAAATGCTGTTTTTATTTTCAAGTTATAATGTAAAACTTATGTTTGTATATTTTTTCCAAAACTACTAAACTATTTTGACCTTTGGGAGGCAAAATCCTTATAAACATACCATTGTATTAATATAAGGCATCAGTTTCAGGAAAATGGGGTCAGGGTCCCTACAATGTAGATATGATATTATCATTTTTTTAGTTGTAATTATTTTATAATTATCATATATAATTATTAGTTTTGTATTTATAACCATACAAGTAAAGTGTTGATGAGAAATTAATTACACCGCTATGTGGATATAGTAAATCATACTTACACATGAGTGTTATTTTCTCTTTTCATATGATGGAAAAGAGATGGAATATGGTTATAACATAATCATAATAACATCTCATTATATTTATTATATTATATTTATTATTTTAGGATGGGTACAATACATGAATAGTAAGTAGAATAAGAAATAAACTTGAAAGATTCAATAAAGATGACTACCTCTTCTACGATGAACTCCCTTTATATTTATTCATAAGGGACCTAGGGTTGCTATTTTGTAAGGTAAATAACCTCAAGAAATTTTCTAAGGATATTTATAAGAGTAATATTTATTCTTTTTTGAGATATATGACTCAAAGTGGTGTAAAGAAGTAATGAATGAGGTTTCCTTTTTTAATTGAGGTGAATACAACTTTTGGAATTTATTAAAAATATTAAATTAATAGAAATTATTTATCATATTTAAATGAATCCAAATTGATATAATTTGAATATAAGGTGTAATAAAATAAGATTATTACAAGTTTTGGATATTTTTTCCCTTATATTTTAGTTTTAACCCCCTATTAACCCTTATTACAATTACCATACTATAAAAATTTTCTACCATCTAAGGGTCTATAATTTTACTATAAAATGAAAAAAACCCATAAAAAAACTATAATAAATTTTATTAACCATATAAAATTAATTTCTCTGAATATAATATTTTTATTAATTTTAAATCATTTAATAAAGTATTATCTTCATAAAATATTAAAAATGTCAATTTTAGAACTATTCATTTAGTGTGACTTTAATCACATCAATACAACAATAAAATTCAGATAAAATGAATAAAAAATATCTAATATTTAATTTTTTTCTATAAAATTATTGGTTTACATTAATTATTTGAAATTATACTACTTTTAAGGATTTTAATATCATTTATTTATTTTTCTATTAATTAAATAATTATTGTTTCAACATTTTGTAAGCATTTTAAGTAATTATTTATTAAAAAAAATTAAAAATAAATTACCATGGTAAAGATAAATCATTGAAATTTCAAAATTGTATTTATAAAAAAAACATATTCTATGTTTATCCCCATGTTAAAAATATTATAGTTATTAAAAAAAAGAGTGTGACATTTTTGACTATTCTTTACATAAAATATCATAATGGTCATAATATCATACAAATGGAAAAAAGAACTTATTATCGAATATTGTATGTTTATGGAAAAAATTGACTCATAAAATAAAATCAAGAAAAGTGTTATTGTCATTTTATAGTCCTTATCATATTATTTTTAACCATTAATTTCCCAATTCATCCTTTACTATAGTAACAAAAATTACTAAAGTTACCATTCTTATTGAAAGAAAATAAAAGGGTAATATTTAATAAATTTGGACCACATGATTAAAAATATGGGATACAATATTTAGTATTCAATTTTAATAATATGCAGAAATGAATTTAATATTAAAACACAAAACGCAACAAAAAGCAGTTTTTTTCTTCAAAAAAATGCCTTCTAAGTATAGAAATGTTTTTATACCAAATTTAACAATAAAAGTAATTCCAATGAACTTAATTTAATTATTGATAATATAAGAGATTTAACTTTACTTTTAATTTTTTTTAAAACAAAATGGTACTATAAAAATTATTGAAATAAAAATATAGTTTTCAATAAAAAGCATTATTTTCACTATTCACTAGAAAATCAATCTTTTCAAAAAAATCCAAAAAATTAACACTAAGAAAATTTTGATATGATAATTTGAAAAATTAATTTAATTTTATTAAATAAATTTTATAAAATTGTAAAAAATTAATTATATTATTTTCTCATAAAAATTAATAAAAATCATTTTTGAAGAAAATATACAAAATGACTATTAAAATATATGCGTTTATTTCCTAATAATTAATCTATAAATTTATGTTTATTAAGAGTTTTATTTATATTTTATAATATAGTTAATCATATTAAAACCATCCAATTTAATGACAAGGTTATAATGGTTTTGTTAATATTTTAATAGTGCATCATGTTTCATTTAAACTTGGTGTTGAGTGTTGTATATGCTATCGAACATAGACTTATTTTAAAAATTTAGGGTTGAAATCACCACAATATATCAAATAAATTAATTTAAAAAAAAAAAAAAAATACGATAAAATCTTAGGGTGTTAAAATGACTTTCTATAGAATTCTAAAGCCATTCGAGGTAGACTTTTTTGATTACTACAAAACTGAGGAAGATGCTAATTCATTATATTTATGAGGAACACAAGTTCATATTACTAATATAGTTAAATTTTATATAAGACTAATATTATACTTGAAAAGGAATGTCGAATCTCACTGTGAAATTGGTTTATATTGGTTCTTGTATTGGTCTAGAGACACACCCTTTTGTGAGCTTCTTGTGATAAAAAATAAGAAGCTGTGTGTAGGTGAGATAATAGCCACTATACAATGTGGAAATTATCATCCTTATGGAATAAAAACTCATTAACAAACCCTGGTGTTTCTAATGTGTTGATTTTTTGTTTATCAACATGAAAAATAACCAAATATAAGATAAATATAGGAAAATTATAAAAAATCCTATCACTGAATAAATAAACTGATAATATGGGATAAATGTTTTATGTTGGTTTAAAAATATACCAACACTGAATCACCTCACACTCAGAATTGGTCACAACCTTTTGAGATCCCAACAGATGTGTGGGACCAAAATTATATATCAATACAATTCATTGGGTAAATATTTATATATTATGAGATGACATATACGAGACTGGGAAGTGAACCCAATCGACTAAGTTTTTGGGAATTAAGAGTGAAGTCAATCAATTATGGGAATCTATATACTATGTGATGATGGTATTAGTAGCGAGTCTTGACATAATAAATTATTTTTTATGATAGTATTTACCAATTTATTATACCACATTTCTATGTTATTCCACATTCCCATGTTATGGTTCCATGGTTTATGATAATCTTCTCATGATTATACATTCCTATGCATTATTTCACATGTTATATCTAATTTCTTATATCATAATTCATGATTTATGGATCCATTTTTAATTGGGTATGATTTCCTTATGTTATATTCATTTTCCTTGATTATATTATCATACTCACATGTTTATCTTTTGCTAACTTAGGATCTTTAATTTATATCTCTTATATTCACCCCTTAACAAGTGTCTAAGCTCACTATTTCTTATTTTTCCATTCCCCAGTTAATGAAGAATATTAGTATATATGATATGTCTATAAGAGTATCATGTGTAAAGATTATTTATGGAATATATTGAATAATTTATGTAAAATAAGTAGGTTATGTTTCTAATCTCCAACGACACAAAACCTATAGATTCTAGGGTGTGATTTATTATGATATGTAATTAATATTCATGTAAAATGATGTTATATATATGTATGTTATGGTTGAGTCATATTAATTAGTATTATAGTGGGTTTTAGTTAATTGTGGAGTTTGGTAATAAATAATAGGTGAATAAAATCTAAATAAACCTAGGATGTACAAAAAGTGTTATAAGATGAACCAAGTGTGTCATAAGTTGAACCTAATATGTTATAGGTTTAAATGAAGGTGTCATAATTTAGAACATATTAGGTTTTATTTTTATTATTATTTGATTTCTTACTTTAGTTATTATTGTTTAAAACTCTCTCTAACCATTTTTGTTTTAATAAGGGACTAAATACATGATCATAAAATTATGGTGGTGGCATGTATGATCAATATTGAAAACATACTATTTGACTATAGTTATATGAATTCCTTTATATATTGAAAATTATCTAAGACTATTAATTTATATCCCCAATGACTGGATAATGAATCAGTGAAAAATTCTAGTGGTATGATAATTGCATCCATAGTAAATAACTCCTCTATGATAGTAGTTCATGAGAATGTGATTCTTCTAAATATTATTATTATATCTTTATTAAAATTTAATTTGATTTTGGGAATGGATTGAATCTATATACATAGATCCCATATTAATTTATGGGATAGGGAAATTACATTTCATATCTGAAATCAACCCTTGATCATCTATTGATTCAATACTGACTATAAACTCCTTATGGATGTTACTTACCTTTTATGGATATTGTTACCTAATAATGAGGGGTTATTTAACTTAAATAGTTGAAAAAAATCAATATTAAAGATATTATTATTATGAAATAATATGTCGATGTATTTTTTGAAGATTTTCCTGGTCTTCCCCTAGATTTCAAGGTTGGAATTTCAATACAACTCATACATGGTGTTATTACAATATCAAAGAATCCTTATAGAATGGACCCAATTGAATTAGGGTAATTGAAGAAGTAACTTTAATAAAATATAGATAGGGATTTTATATTTCCATGTGTTTTACCATGGGGTTCACTAATCCTATTTTTTAGGAAGAAGGATGGATCAATGCGTCTCTTAATTAATTATCATAAACTTAACAAGATCACGATCAAGAAAAATTATACTCTACCCTTTATTGACTATTGGTTCAATCAACTATAAAGGGATCAATAATTATCAAAGATATACCTTCAGTATATATATCATTATTTTTGGGTGTAAAGAGAGGATATAACAAAGATAACTTTCTATAGAATATATGGAAACTATAAATTCATAGCAGTACCTTTTAGTCTTATAAATGTATCCACTATATTCATGAGTTTTATAAATAAATTATTTATAGATTTCTTGATTAATGTATTATTGTCTTTATAGATTATATTTTCATATATTAAAAATAAAGGAGTATATAGACCATATGAGGCTTGTGATAAAGACCTTGATAAAGGAGAGACTATATTCTAAATTTATCAAGTATGATTTTTTGTTAAAAAATAACATTCTTAGGTCATGTAATCATAAATGATGGTATATTTGTGAATCCTTCAAATAAAAAGGTGATTTTGGAATATCCCAGACTAACCACTATAACATAGATCCATAGTTTTCTTGGATTGGATGGATACCTCAAATTCTTTTGAGAAATTTATCATGATTCTCAAATCCACTAACCATGTTAACTTAGAAGGGATTCAAGTTCCCTTTGATAAATGAATGTGAAAAATATTTCAATTATTTTAATAGAAGGTTGGTCATTGTACCTATAATCAATCTATCCTATAGTAGAGAATGGTTTACAATATATAGTGATTCATAAAAGAATATATTGGGATGTTTCTTTATAAAAAAGGCATATTGGTTTCTTATGCCTCATATTAATTAAATATTCATGATAAAAATTACCTGATGCATGATATGGATATAGAAATGATAATTTTTCATTAAATTTATAGATGAGTTATCTCTATGGTGAAAATTGTGAAATATATACTAATTAAAAGTGATTTATGTTTATACTCACACTAAAGGATTTTAAACTGTTCAAAAGAAGATGGTTGGAGTTGATCATGGGCTATGACCGATCAATACATTACCACCTTGGGAAGAAAAACTAGGTGGTTTATTCTCTGAGAAGAAAATATCATGCTACATTATTCATGAATAATATTTAAAGAGACTCAATACTCATGGATTTCAAAATTATGGAACTAGAAATCATAATAGAAAGGGATAAATCTTATATTTCCTAAGTGAATGCTCAACTATCCATCCATGGGAAGATCAAGGAGGTGCAGATTGTGGATATAAATATATATATGATGTTGGGGAATATTCTAGAGTTCAAAATTGAAATTTATTGAATTATAAAATTTGGGAAATGAATAGGTGTCTCTTAAATTCCATAAATAAAAATTAGACCTTTTGGATGAATCATATAATGCATCATTCTATATCCATCCTAAAATAACAAAGATGTATACAATTATCAAGGAGAATTTATGATGGGATAACATGAATAGAAAAATTTCATAGTATATATCTCGATTATTGGTATACTATAATTTAATGTATAATGAAATAAATCTAAGGTGATGATGAAACCATTACCCATACCTGTATGTAAATGGGAGAACATCACCATGTATTTTGTTATATGTCTTCCCAAAACCTCTAATGGTTACACTTCCATTTGGGTTGTAGTTGATCACCTTAAGAATTAATTATAACATCCCTGCCCAACCAATTGGGTTGGGCTTAGTCGAAGGTGCTACTAACCTTAGGTGACATCTCCAAGGCAACAAAGGCTGAAAATAAATGCCAAGGTCTTACCTAAACTTTGTGGGATGATTTTAAATTTTAAAACCAAACAAACTTTAAAGAAAAAATATAAACAACCAAACCAACTATATGATGCATGAAGTGTAAAAAATATAACTCAATAAAATACTTATAAAAGAACAAAACCATATTATGTATGGAATAATAATCCAATAATAAAAGACACTTAAATAAATCATAACTTAGCACCAAGGTGGAATCAATCTAAACAACAAGGATATGCACAACTCTAAGATTGTACTCCAAATAGATACATCAATAGGCACCACTTAAGAAATATATAATCTTTCCATTTCTTATGTCATATAAAATAATGTAAGAATACACACCAAAGTGAATATGTAGGGGTGAGTAATCATACCTAGTAGGATTTCCCCAAGTTAATTCCGAACTCACGCCACTAGAATCAGAACATTTTAGATTACAATTTAAAAATATAATTTATGAAAAAGTGAGGAACATCAAAGAAGTTTATGAAATAAAACATTTCAAAAGAAAATTAGAAAGAAATTATGAATCCATATTTATCATTTCATTCCACTTGGAATACCCATTCCATGTTTTCTACACACACACACATGAACACACACATTTATGACCTATACCTCCCTATACTCACAAGTGGTGAGTCATCCTTTCACCAAGCAATTGCTTGGTGAACAAATTTGATTATGGAACTTTTGAACATGATCTATCCCATGTTATTCTTATTTGATAGTGGCACTTCTAACCATGACCTATTCCAAATGCACACGAACACATTCCCAACATGTATTCCAAGTTATCACACCAAAATATTCCATAAAAATAAATTCTTTCTTTAAAAAACATTTCATAAAACACCTTTCTTACATAAAATAAAACCATAATTTAAAACCGTAGAAAAAATGGGTTTTTTCCAAAAATTATTAAATTTCTAAGATTCATAAATTATCAAGAAAATTTATTTCTAATAATAAATCATCACAATTTTACCTTTAAATTGAATCAATTGAATTTAATTATTCATGATTCTAATTCTAGAATATGTGGATAAGAAAGTAAAGACACCTACCTCTCAATGGGTGATGATAATAATGAACGATACTATGAAACCTATAGATCTAGGATCCAAACAACTTTAATTCTATAGAACCAATAAAGATCTCATCAAAAACACATAATAGATAATATATATATATATATATTCATAACATATTATATCTAATGTTTTGGGTGAGATAAGATGATAATATCTTAAGAGAAAGATAGAAAACATGGACTTTCCATTGATTCTAGAGATCCAATGCACTTTGATTCATAAAAACTAGCCTCTAGATCAAAAGAAAAATGTCATGAAAACTTAATAGGGAATAAGAGTTATAAAACTTGAGAGGATTAGATTAAAATTAGGGTTGTGGGGCCCAAAACCAAGTTAAATTTTATTTTTTCACATGTTTAAATGCATGTCACACTGTTTGGGAAACCATGCACTAATCGTGTATAAAAACTATCCAATATTGAAAAAGAAATATAGATTTCCCATATTTTTTCGATCCTTAAATGGTATACCCACAATTATGTTTTGACATAATGGTAAGGAAATAAAGATTCTTTCTTTGAACATGCTTAACTTGTTCAACCAAGTTAGCAATACATATAACCAGATAGAACATTTTAACTTCATTATTCTCAATTAAATCAAAATTAATATCTTCCACAATACTCATAAATTGGAATTTATCATAATTTTATTTTTTTATTTTGTGATTTTTTATTTTTTTTGATTTGATTATATGAATTGTTTATTAAATAATCTACCATGAAATTTACTTTGTTAGGTGTGTAAACTAAGTCATAATCAAACATTTGAATGTATTCCATACATCAATTTTGTTGGAGGGTAAAATATATTTATGAAAAGTTGTTTTTAAATATTTTATAGTCAATGAACAATGCTAATTTCTCCCTAAATAGATAATGATTACAATATTTCAATGAATTCACTACTACAGAAAATTCCAAGTTATGAGTAGGGTAATTATTTTCATGAATTTTCTAATTCTGTGATCCATAAGCTACCTCATGGTCTCACTAAATGAGAATATAACTAATTACAAATCCAGAAATTTTATAATAAACCACACAACCCTACCTAGGTTCTAGAATTGTAATAATTTGGGTTGAAGTTTTCCTTAATTTAATCTCTAAAAAGATCATTTCCTATCCTCACTCTAATGGAATAGATTATTATTTCTCATGATAATTTTCATAAGAGATGTGATTCATGATAAGACCCAAAAAAATTGATTATAATAACCTACTAGGCCTGGAAAACTACATATATATAATTCATTATTTAGTGTTTTATAATAGAAAAAAACTTCTATCTTTATAGGATATATTGATATACCTTTATCAGAAATGAAATATACAAGGAAGTGAACTTATTATATCCAAAAATTATATTTAGAGAATATAACATATAACCAATTCTCTCATATAATGTTCAATACAATCTCCAAATATTATGCATGTTATTTATGAGTTTGATAATACCCAAAATTTCAACCATATATACCATAATGAAAGAGTTTAGGTAGCACTGAAAGACACGATTAATCAAATTTATAAAAACTAGTGAATTTTTAAGACCAAACAGCATGAACACATATTCATATTGACCATAATGACTCCCAAAACCTATTTTCAAAACATCCACTTTCTTAACCCAGATTTGGTGATAATATGATTATAGATCAATGTTAGAGAACCATTGGGATCCATTCAATTGATAATAATGATCATCAATTTGAGGTAGTGGATATCTATTCTTTATCATAACTTGGTTTAGCTTACAATAATCAATACAGAGTTGTATTGAACCATTAACCTTCTTGACAATGAGAATTGGAGCAGTCCAAGGAGACAAACTGAGTCCTATGAACCCATTAATTTCCAATTCCTCCAATTGGATCTTCAACTCCTTTAATTTTATTAGTTCCATTCTATATAATGAAAGTGAAATAGGATTTGTCCCAAGAAAGAGATCAAATTAAAATTATACTTCCTTTTCAAGTGGGAAATTAGTGAAATATTTAGGAAACAAATATAGATAATGATCAATAATGGTAGGAAAATTTATAGTCTCAATTATGAAATTATTCACCAATGTGACTACTACTAATTGATAAGAAATAGTTCCAATTGTTAGTGCTAAATGTTCTTCTTTTATATATTTGACATCCCAATATCCTTTAAAAAGATGCAATGTCCCATCAAGATATGTCTACTTTAATCATCAACTATAAAAATCTATATAGACATTGAATTAAACTAAACAATCCATTTTGACGATTAAGTTAAAATAATACATTTATAAACAAAATCACAAATAAAAATTGACTCTATAAATTATTATAGAATAATATGTATATTTAAATCAATTTCACTCTCACCGTTCAAGATGTTTCTAGATACTCATTGTGTGTGTTATCATATCGATATAAAAACCCATTTGATCAATGAAACATGAAGAAATAAATGAGTAAGATTCCCCAGTATAAAAAAACTTGTATAAGAGTTTAATTAAGAATAATGGTACCATATACATTCAAAGGAAATGATTATTCTTCTGTGATCATCTATTTATCACTATAAAGCTATTCACTACCCCCTTGTTCCTTCTTCCATGATTTGGTTTCATTGTCTAAGGAGTCATGGTGTTCCTAGAATCACCTTAGCTCACTCATTTTTGAGAATGAGAATTGTTCTTATATGACCGTTTAATTAAATTATATGATGTTTGAGACACATGGAATGTATTCTTAGTAGCTAAATTTGTAGTTCTAAGGAAATAATACTGAATATGTCCCATAGAATTATAGTTATTCCATGATTTGGGTGGTTCCATACAATATTATTTATTATTATAAACTAAACCACATTGGAAACATATAGGATTTCTTTTGGGTCATGGAGGAAATATATATCCCAATTCTACTTATTTCCATCATTATAGTTAGCACCTATTCCTATGGAGATGAACATACTTCCCCTAGTCATATTTACACTAATACCCCTTTCCTTTACTATCTCTATATTAACCATCTTTATATAATATGTAATATATAGGACAACTATATTAGAAGTAATTTTTTGGTAACAGTATAGACTAAAAGATGCATGAATTCAAGGATGCACTAGAAGCTACTTATGAAAAAAAACTAAGTTCATAATTTTTGGTGTATATTACATCAATGATAGATTTTATTACTTTAGGATGAATAAATGTGTTGTTATAGATATATTGAAGGGGATGAGATATAAGTTTTTATTGAAAAATTATTCAAAGTACTCCCACATAAGGCCTTGGTCAAATTTATCTTGGAAACTAAATTCCACCCTTAGTGTGTAAGATCCTCCAACATGTAGACTGTTAACTTCACTTTTACATCTGACGAGGTTTTAAGGAAATTGAATATTCAGTTAATTATGTAAATCCACACTTCTAACTTTTTATTTTGGGAATACCCTTGAGGTATTAGTTGATTCTATTTCTATAATTTCATAGAATGATCCACTTTATGAGGCTCTTCCTTTTGATTTCCCTTATCAACAACTTGAAAATATTGAACAATGTTCTAAAAAAGATATTAGACTACCCATTTCTTAGGTGAAATTACATTTTCCATGACCTCTTTTTATATATTTATATGTAATCAAACTAGTTCCATTTCCCCAAAACTAGAGAGAAACACCACTTAGTCATCACTCACTTAAAACTAAAGGCTTAGAATATTTTAAAAAATTAAAATCAACAAGAATTATCATTTGAACCATAATTTTTAAAACCATCCAAATGAATAACCATCAAAACCATATCCTAAAAATAATAAAACATAATATGATCACTATAGTTATAGTGGGAGGACTTAGTACTAATGATTGATATTATGCACTCACTATATAAAACCATGACGATGAGATGAAAACACACACATATGTGTCTTTGAACATTTTTGTACTTGAACCACACTAGTAACTTAAAGTTAAACATAAATAGGTTAGCTATATATTTTTATAAAATACATTTTAAGTACTGAAATTACAATATTCTTACTACCATCCCAATATGGTAGACTGACCAAGAATAATACCATTTATAACATCCCTGCCCAACCAATTGACTTGGGATGTGTTATAGGTGATATTAACCTTAGGTGACATCCCTAAGACACCAAAGTCTGTTAATAAATTCTAAGGGATTATCTAAACTTTGGGGGATTATTTTACCTTTTAAAACCAAATAAACTATCTAGAAAAAAATATAAACATCCAAACCAACTATATGATTCATGAGGTGTAGAAAATAAAACTCAATAAAATAACAATAAAATAACAAAATTAGAGTATCTTTGGAAGAATAAACCAGTACTTAAAGACACTAAAATAAAGAATAACTCAACACCAAGGTGGAATAGTTCCAAAATCCAAGGACACGACTAAATCCAATCATTGACTATAAACAACTATATTAAGAGGAACCACTAAATAAATACAAAATATTCCCCAATACCATGTCATTGAAAATAGCTTACACATATGCACCAAGGAGAAAATATAGGGGGTGAGTAATCAAAACCAATAGTATTTCTCAAAGAGACTTCCAAACTCATACCACTTAAACTAGAAAATATTAGATCATAGTTAAAAAATATAATTTACACCAAAGTGAGGAACATCAAAGCAGTTTATCAAATAAAACATTTAAAAAAAAGTAGAAAAAATTTATCAATCCATAATTATCATTTCATTCCACTTGGAATACCCATTACATTTTTACACAGACACAAACATACATTCATACACACATGAATGACCTAAAACTCCCTATAATCATGATTGGTGAGCCATCCTTTCACATATCCATCACTTGGTGAACCAATTTGATAGTGGAACTTCTTACCACGATCCATCCCAAATGCACATAAATAAATTCCCAACATGTATGTTGATTTATCACACTAAACCATTCCATATAAATCAATTCCATCATTTAAAATTATTTCATCAATATTCTTTCTTGCATAAAACCAAAAACATAAATTAAAACCATAAACCAAATGGGGTTTTATAAAAACCATTCGATTTCCAATATTCTTGAAATACAAAGACAATGTGTTTTCAACAAGAAATCATCACAATTTTCCTTTTAAATTAAAGAAATTGAATTTAATTATACAAGACTTACAGTTATAGAATAAGAAGATAAGAGAGAAAATACACATACATATCAATAAGTGATGGCAATGTTGAAAAACACTACACAACCTCTATATGTGAGCTAAAAAACCTTTAATTTAATATATCTAATAAATATATTATAAAATGAAATCATAGATCATATATCTATCCATACAGTATTAGATCTAATATTATGTGTAAGAATAGATGAGAATATATCAAGAGAAATAGATAAAAATAAGGCTCAATGTTGAATCTGGAGATCTAACAGTCTTTTATTCATTAAGAACAACCTTCAAATCAAAAGGAAATGTCAAGAACACCTATGAGGGAAGAGAAGTTTGAGAACCTGAGAGGATTATAGAAAAATGTGGTTTCAAGGAAAAAAACGAAATAAACTAAAATTTTTGGATTTTTAAACAAACATCACATTGTTAAGGCACACAGTTAGGGGAACCATGTAGTAACCATGTGCATGATACTGTCTCTAAACCATCCCCTCAAATGATTGGTCTTATGATTTTAATAATAGCGTGCCAACTGTTATTTTTTCATCCTGACCCCACATGCATGTTTTTTTATGGGAAGTCACATGGTTTGTAAAAAACATTCACTAGATATTCACTCTGTCCTATCCTCCTAAAGGAAGTCACCTAGTTTCTTAGGGAGAACTGTATGGTTTACCCAAACTATTCTCAAACCATTCACCCTTTGAAACACTTCCAAAACTCACAAAAACCATTAAAAAACTCCCAAAACCCAATCCAAGTATTATATAACTTGAAAATACATAATAAAATGGTAAATTACTTGAAAAATAGGGTTTTAAAGTCATCAAAATTCATTTATATTTAAGAATATTTCTTAATTGATCTACTTTCCAAGATATACATAAAATAAGTTGTTAGGATACATGAAGTACCACTATCAATTGTATCTAATCAATATTTTAGGTTTACCAAAATGTTTTTGAGAAGTATTCAACAATCATTGGATATAGAACCGAGCTTCAAAACTACTTATAATCCTTAGAATGATAGTTAATCTGAAAGGACTATTCAAAACTTGAAAGATATGATGAGATCCTAATTGACTGGTTTTAAAGGAGGTTGGGTTAAAAACCTTCCCTTGGTAGAGTTATCATATAAAAATAGCTTTCATTACAGTATTTAAATGACACTATATGAGTCTTTATATGGGAAAAGGTGTATAAATTCCACATGTTGTGCTAAAGGATAAGCTTGTGGGACCATATCTTAATCAAGAAATTATAGAGAATATTTAAACCATTTAATGAAACATTAGAACTTCAAAAATTTGATTGAAGAACTATTTTAACAAACATCAATGAGTTTTGGAGTTTGAATTCAAAGAAAAGTTATTCCTTAAAATATCACCATGGAATATGTTTAGAGTAATAGTTTTTGTGGTTTTTTTGTCAAGAATAAGCCGGTTGAGAAGTGTGAAGGTTTTATTAAGTATTTTATTTGGTTTCCAAACAAAAATCACTTAAAAATGTTGATAATTACTTAAAAAGTTGAATATATAGAGTTTCCAATGGACCGAGGATAATAGATGGAGACCAACTGACTGAAGTGATCAGATAGAGTGTGTCACTAATATTTTATCTGATTAAATTCATAAATCTATCGTAAAAAGATATTCTATAATGAAAATTAGGTGATGATTTTTTATTCCTCAATTTAGTCAAACATCATGTTTATATGGGGGTGTTAATGATTCTAGTTTAATTTGTTTTAAGGAAGAATTTTTGTAAAACCAGTAGTTGAAATCATTATGGAAGCTATAGATGAAGCTGGATTAGATAAAGAGATGTATCAATTCTAAAATATAGAATCATAAATAAATCAGTATGTGAAAGGTTAAACATTCAGACTAGGTTTTAATAGATTAAAATAAGTATTAATTATACTTAAAAAATATTTCAAGTCCATTAAACAAAGCTTTATTGTTAACATCAGACAGAGAACCTTATGTTCATCAAATAAAGTTTTTTCAAATTGCACTGGAAAATGAATGTATGTAATATGATCAGGCAGCGATGTGTCATTATAGTACTAGATAAAATAAATCCACATAAAATTCATGATTTAATAAGATAGAATAATATTTATAAAGACATCAAATAGATTTTCACAAAATCCATCAGATAAAGGTTTCTTAACAAAGTCACTAGATAGAGGAAATATATGAATATCATTGGAAAAAAAGTTTTCATGGAAGTTCTAGATGAAAGGAAGTTTGATTAAGAATTAGTTGGAGGTTACTGAATCCATGCAATCAGATAGAGACATCGGATAGAGTGACTTAAGGAGTTTTGGATATAATAAATATAGAAACATTACTAGATCAAGTTTTACTAGACAAATAATTTTGTATGAATATGGTGAAATAGTTTTGAGTAACTTTAAATTTTTTTATAAAGTCATTAATTATGATGATGTTGTGGTAGTTGTTTAATACTCTAATAATGAAAAATAAAGTTTCATGATTATAAATAAGATAACGGGAAAGTATGAAGAATATTGATGTCGAGATTTAAGGAAATTTAATTATACAAATGTTGAATCCTATTTGTGTGGAGGTTTGATTGTGGTAAAATGTTGAAAGTTTTTAATGGGATGTTCAATGTTCAGACATGAACTTTTAATTTTATGTTTGTACTACACCCTATGTTTTTAGAGATTTTTTTCTTATTTAAAATAAGTAAATTGTGAATAAGAATGTTACCAAAGTTATTACTACTAAGTAAATTAATGAGGAATTTAGGGTTTGACTGCAGAGCTCGAGAGATCTTGTTTCAAAGAATCAAACATAGTCGAATTGGAATAATGAACACTAGACAGAGCTTCCCATAAAATTTTATTAGGAAAACAGATTGAAGAAACATCATAAAATATATATAGGGAAAAGAAGCATTAAAAGAATAGGTTTGATAGAGTGGTATCAAATGAAACAGATAAACATTGAACTAAATGAGTATGTCAGATAGAACTTACCAAATGGATTACTGCTATAAGAAAGAAATTTATGGCCTTTTACTTTACAAGAAAGTGACGATGAAGAAGAACATGTAATAAGGGAAAGTGTAAATAAAGTTCAAGTATCATAGTGACAATATAATAATTTCTATTGGTGAAGGTTATTATTTTTATAATAAAATATTGCTATATAATATTATTTGTGCAAGAATAACATGAGCAATCAATGAAATATAGTTCTATGAAAGTGATGGATATTCCATGCTTTCTTTAAACACCAAAAGTATTTATTTTTAGTGGTTGTTTGGTCTTTGATTATTTCAAAACCATTCCAAGTACTAGATGATCTTATTGAGTAGTGAACCTTGTAAGTACTTTTGTCCTTAAAGGTGTGATTGTTTTGTTTTCCAATAGAGTCATTTATCTCTAACTATCAATTAAGGTTGTTTATTAAGTATGAAATCATAGAAATATAAGAGTACCAATTTACCCCACCCCTCACTGATCACATAGATCCTGATTAGTCATTTGAATTGGAATCAGAGTCTAGGTCCCTTCATTAAATCTTTACTGAAGTCTAAAGAAAAGGAAACCTACCATGGATGTTTATAACTCTATGAACTGTAAGGGGATTCCTATCCTTGATGGGAAGAGATATCATATTTTGAAGGATATAATGTTACATTATCTAATATCCTTCATCTATGGAGTTCTTAAACATACTACTGATGGTTTCCCTACTCTTGCTATGCGTGATCCATTAATAGTTGATGATAAGAAGAATTTAGTGGATCATGGGTGAGAAAAAAACAATATAATTTCCTCACTCTCTAAAAGTGAATTTATGAGGGTTAAAGGTATTGAAACAACTAAAGGCATCTCAAAAAATTTGAAGAACATTTTTGAAGGAAATATGAAAGTTAATAAAGTAAAACTACATATATAGATATTGAAGTATAGAGATCTTAACATGTATGATAATGAATTTTTTAGTGACTTATTTATATGTTTTAATGAAATTATAATCACCATAAGTTGTTTTGGTGTGATATTGAATGATTTGGATGTTGTTGAAAATATTTTAAGAATTATTCTGGATAAATTGAATGTGAAGGTTCCATCTTTAAAAGATTGAGATCCTAAAACTCTATATCTAGATGATTTTAATAACATTATCATCATATATTAAATGAAATGAGAGAGGTCTATGAAGAATAAAGAAAATTTTGATTAGGAAGTTTCTTTCAAAGTTATTAAACAAGAAAAATATAAGAAAGTTATTGAGGGAGAAGTTAGTGACTCTGAAAATTAAGATAAGGTATGTAAAAAATTTGATGAATTTTGGTCTTTATTTTATAAAAAGATGAAAAGGAGAACCAGAAAGTAAAAATGAAAGTTATCACTGAAGTGATTTAGCTGTGGAGCCATTGTAAATTTTTCATAACATTTTAAAATAAATAAGTTATATGAATATAGTGATAAAGATTATAGGAAGTTAAAATGGTCTTTGAAAAAGAAGAGAGACAAATCAAATTCCTTCTCAAAAGTAAAGGATAATAAGTTCTCTAAATATAAAAAGAAAAATTTTCTATCCAAATGTGAGGAATATGATGATAGTGAAGTTAAAACTAAAAAATACTATGATAACACTTCTGAAAAATTTCATGTTGAAAAAGTGAATGATGTGAAGTTTAATAGTGATTAAAGAAGAAACTATAAAGAATAAGAAGAAGAGACTCAGATAAAGTTTATTATTAAAAGATAGTTGAAAAAATATCTTACAAAGATTGTTATACTTGAAAATGAGAACAAGAAATTAAATAAGTAACATCTTTCAAGAAATAATTAATAAACTTTTCTTGAAGAAAAATATAACTTTCTAAAAGAGATTTATTATAACATTCTGACACCAGATTTCATGTAGAAACCTTAGTTTATTTTGAATCTCCTTGTTTTTCGAGTTAATATTTGGTATTTTTATTAATTATTAGTTGTTTCAATTTGGTTGATACTTTTTAGAGGTCAAGGAAATTTGTTTTATTTACCTTTTGAGATTCTAGAAGGTTTATAAGGAGTTTATCTTTGGAGTGGACAAGGTCCTATGACTATAATAGCTACATGTGGTCTATTAGCTACCCAGTAAGGGCCACCGATTTTCTAGTGGACTGTAAATAGTAGGGATTTTCCATAGGAATCCTTCTATATAGTTGATGGAGGCCACAAACTAGTCAATGGGATCCCCATAGCTAGATGATGGTGTTCCCAGACACCCAAGAATTATTCCTGGAACCACCAAATAGTTGGTGGAAGCCAACAACTAGCTAGAGACACCAATAAATGTGATGAAAAGAAGGAAAATTTTATAAATATATTTCTTATAATCCTTATTTTACTCTAAAATATATATTTCAAGCCTAATTCAACCCTAATCAATTTATAGAATCTCTTAATGAGAAATTGTCCCTTCCAACTACGAAAATTACTGGATAAAAGTCTTATTTGATGAATTGAGTCTTTGTTGGTAAGTGTATCCTAGATTTATATGTGATTTCTATTTTCCCTCATGTTTCCTCTTCTATGAGTGATATGGATTGTTAGGATATTATTGGATGCAAGTTTTAATTTGTGTATTGTATTTTTTGGATCATTTATTGATCATTCTTGCCTTTGACTCTCCATTAGTGGATCCCTTATTGGGTGTTGACATTATCATGAATTGAGGTGGGTGGTTTTATAAGGTAAATAATATCATTTTAAAATATTATTGCTTGGTTAGATTGAAATGGATTTCTAATTTATTTCCAAAGCATGATTTGGGTATTTGATAAATGATTTTGAAATGAGATGGTGTGTATATGTGAATAAATATCCTTTTACAATGGATTTTGAAAATAAAGTATTGATTTCCAAAAAATAATTTTATATTGAAATAATTGATTTGAAGCATGATTTTTGTGATTAATTTTAAGAGGAAAAGGAATGAAATTTTTTATGATTTGAAATGAAATCGTTTGATTTGAAAGTCACGAGTTTGATGAAAACTATTTGATTATTGTTTTTTAAATGAAATTTGAAGTTTTGAAATAAGAACTTCAAGATGATTAAAATTATTATTTTAAAAGACTTGAGATTGATTTAAAAGAATGATAACCCCTTTTATGGTTGATTACCTTGAATCATAGAGGATCTAGGTTAGTTTGGAGGAGGATATGCATGCTAGGTAAAATTTATTACCAAGAAATGGATTGATGATGAAAATGATATAAAATTATCATTATGTAGGCAATTTATTCTTTAGTATTCTCTCATATTCCACTTATTCTTCAGTCCAGGGAAGTGTGTGAATACAACGAGCCATAATTTACCAAGTTTTTTTAGAACATCATGACTCGATATGACTATACACCGAGTCTTATTACCATGGTGCTATGATTAAAATTTATTTTTACATTACAATGTTTATAAAATGAGTTATTCATGCCTGTTTTGAAAAATATTCTTTGATATTCCTTATTTTATGGAAATTCATTTTTTACCTATTTTATACTAGTTATTAAAATGTTTTAAATAACATTTTTAGGTATAAATTGTGAAAATATTTCAATTCCCCGTTTTATTTATAATTGAGAATATTTGGTTTATTTAATATAGAAATTCTTACCAAATTTTTGGTGGAATCTTACTAAGAATTTTTTTCCCACACCCAACCTTTTCCTTTTGGAATTTATAGATATTATTATTCTAGGTCCATGGAAAGGGAAGTAACCACTTGGAGGCAAGGTATGTTATTAATTAGAGGGACCTTGGGTGTTGGAAGTGACTAGTGGAGTATGTGATCCACTTATTACATAGATATTGTGGTAATGAATTTGATGATTTTAAGTGATGAATTTGGTTGATGTACCATTTTTTATACTTTTATATGTATTCTTGTGGTACATTTCTATTACAAAGTGTTGGAAATACCAATTTTTCATTATTTCATATCCACTCCTTTGTCTTATTGTGCCTTTTATTATAGATAAATTGTTCCCTCTTGATTGTTTTGATGCCCATGTGAAATTCTCTAGCCCATGGAGATCTGTAACACCCTTTGGGCCATGGAATAACTAATACATGTATCATTTAAGTGGGTTATCCACGCCATTTTGTGAAAAATTGGTATCAAAGGAGGCTTTACCTCTTCTTTTATGTCAGTATAAAGTTTAGGATGTCTTGGTAGATAGAAGACATGATTATTAGGACTTAAAGGGTAAGTTATGAGCTAGTTTCTAGATTAAATATCATATTAATAATCCTTAAGTTTCCTTGGGTTTTTGTGAAATTAGAGTCTTTGAAGAATTATCTTGACATGATCCTAGAATTTTCCTGAACTTTGATATGAGATTTTTGTTTCGTAATTGAATTCTAATTGATAGAGTTTATGATCTCATGTATCTTTACTAATATTTTACTTATTATCTACCATTTTTTTGTAGTATAATTCCCTAAATAAGAAATTTGAATAGTCCTTGAGAGGTATCTTTTGATTAACCATAGTAAGGTAACCCTCTAGTCAAAGAGAACTTGGTATAGGTTATAGTCTGTATAGTCCAATACATGGGCCAAGTTCCCACACCTGTTCTCATTTTGGCTCCAGTAGTGGAACACCCAAGGGATGAAGTAGAGTTCATTCCTAGGATTTTATTTTTTAGAAACCACCATCTTTTTAGGGTACCAAAAATTACTAGGATGTAGAGGATTGGTTGAAAAATATTGAGAAAATCTTCATCTTTTTGGATACTCCATATTCCATTAAAGTAAAATGTGTAATATTTAAACTTGAATGGCCTATAAGGATATGGTGGGATGCTCTAGTTATAGAAAAGAATAATGAAGGATTGGAGCGGAAGGACATTGAAATTATTTTTGTGGATAAATTCTATCAATAATCAATGGTATTGGATAAGTCCATAGAGTTTCTTGAGCTTCATTAAGGTGATCAGATAGTGACTCAGTATGTCAATTGATTTGCTTAAATTTCTTAGTTATTAAATGAGGTAGTGTCGAATTATAATTTTAAGGCCCATAGTTTATATATGGGTCTTTAATAATATATCTAATCTGAGGTCTTTTTGATAAAGCTTACTACTCATGATAATGTTATAGATAGAGATCTAATGGCTGAAATTGAACTGGTAGGTAAGTTAGGGTTGATAAAAATTTCTCATACTCCTAGTAGTAGCTTGAGTGGACCCTTTAAAGGGAAGGTAAAATGGGATGATTATCATTATGGAAACCATGGTGGTGGATCTTAGTAACATACTTCTTTTAAATCATTAATAAAATATGGAAAAGGCCCATTGACTTATTTTCAATGTGGAAATATTGTACATAGGAAACATGATTGTATGGAGGCACCTAAGATCTATATATTACGAGGAATTTAAGTCCATTTTAGAGGTATTTACATATTTTTACTTCTCCATGTAGTGGTAAGATTATATAAATACAAATAGGTTCTATGAAATAATCATATGATTCAAGAATAATAGGGTTCTAGCTATAGTTATTTGGAACAAAGCTCCTTCACACAATATATGAGTCTCTGGAGGGAACTAATATGAGTCCTATAATAGTTAGGGGTACCATTAATATTTTAATATCTTTAGTGGATTATTTTCTTGATATAGGCGCCTCTCATTATTTCTTATCTACCTACACTATAAACTTGTTAAATCTTTCTAAGGAGCTCATTCCTTATATAATGAAAATTTCAATGCCTCTTGGGATAAAGAGAGAGAAGGGTATACAATACCCCTATTTTAATTTATCTAAATCAGAGATCAAGATCATCTAATATTTTTTAGTCCTTGATATGAAACCTCTATATGTCATTCACTGGATGGATTAAATGATTACTTAAAAATCTTGGATTAACTGTTACCTTTGACGGGTCTCTTTTTACACCCCCAATAGAGAGACTCATATTTTTCAAGGAGAATAATATACAAGTGGAATCCATGCAAGATATACTCTTCTATATTTGGGTAATATCATATCCTTGAGTTATTTTGAACTAGAGAAAGAATCCTTGAGTAGTGATCTTCCTCCAGGTTCCCAAACTATTTATATTCCTTCTTACTTTAGGTATAGGTCCCCCTTATACCAACAGTTTGTCCAAAACTGTTGGTATATGTCAAAATTAGTGACCTATATAAACGATTTTGGCCAAACCATTGGTATTGGTCCATATAAGTGAACTATACCAATGGTTTTCCCAAAACCGTTGGTATAGATCTTATTTCTAGAAGTGTACCTTGGTGTTTTTTCTAATGAGTTACCCGGTGTCATACCTGATTGGAAAGTCGAATTCAAAATTGACATAGTTCCTAATGATAAGACAATTACAAAACCCCCTTATTGTATGGATCAAATAGAACTTATTAAAATGAAAAAATTAGTTGCAGGATTTGCTTGATAAAGGCTTCATTCATCCTAGCACTTCACCATGGGGTGCTCTTGTTTTGTTTGTTAAAAATAAATATTGTTCCATGAGACTTTGAATTGATTATAGAGCTTTAAATAACATCAATATTAAAAACAAGTATCCTTTGACTCACATCGATGACTTGTTTGATCAGCTCTAGGGATATAATTACTTTTCCACGATTAAATTGAGATTCAGATACCATTAGTTGAAGGTGAAGGAAGATGACATCCCAAAAATAGCCTTTTGTACTAGATATGGGCATTATGAATTTTTTTGTTATGCTGTTTGTGTTAACTAATTTACCTGCTGTAGTCATGAATCTTATGAATATAGTATTTCATGAGTTCTTGGATAAGTTTGTGGTTGTGTTTATTGAAGATATTATTGTATTTTATAAAAATAAAGAGGATCATGAAAAACATCTAAGGGTTGTTTTACAAACCTTAATGGAAAAGAAACAGTATGTAAAATTCAGCAAGTGTGATTTTTGGTTGCAAAAAATTTCTTTTCTTGGGAATATTGTAAATAAGGATTGAATAATAGTTGATCTATCCAAAACAAGAGTGGTTAATGAATGTCCAAGACCCACAAATATTATAGAGATTCGTAGTTTTCTTGGGTTAATAGGTTATTACTGACAGTTTGTTAAGAACTTTGCACGGTTATCTATCCCGATAACTAAGTTAACACAAAAGGGGTTAAATTTATTTGGACAGAAGAATGTGATGTATATTTTCAGGAATTGAAGAAGAGATTTTTGAATGCTCCAGTTTTGGACTTTCCTTCCTGAAATGGTGAGTTTTTCATCATCAGTGATGCTTCTTTGAAGAGACTTGGTTGTGTTTTGATGCAGAATCATCAGGTAATTGCCTATTCTTTAAGACAACTTAAAACTCAAGAGTTAAATTATCCCACACATGATTTGGAATTGGCATCTATGGTTTTTGATTTGAAAATTTGGAGGCATCATTTATACAGAGTCAAATGTCAAATATATACTAACCATAAAAGTCTTAAGTATATATTCACTCAGAAGGAATTAAACATAAGGTAGAGAAGATGGATAGAACTGATAAAGGATTATGATTTCACAATCAATTACCATCCTAGAAAAGAAAACAAAGTGGTAGATGCCTTGAGTCAAAAACATCATGAATCATTAACCATGTTACATATGGAAAATGATCCCTTGTTTAATGATTTGATGAATTTTGGCTTAGAAGTTGTTGGTGTAGGGAATAAAATTGTTTTGTCTCAGATTTTAGTGCAGTCATCATTATCAGATAGAATTAAGCAAGTGCAGAAGGAAGACCTTGAGCTACCCAAAAAGTAGAATTGGTTAAAATGGGCATGTTTCCAGAATTTAATCTTGATAAAGATTGTGTTTTAAGATTTAAAAAAAGTTTGTGTGTGCCTTGTGATTCCCAGTTGAAGAAATACTTGTTGTGTAAAGTTTATAGTTCTCCATTTTCAGTTCATCCTGGAAGTACTAATATGTATAGAGACCTTCAGGATTATTATTCGTGGGATGGAATGAATATAGATATTGCTGATTTTACTGTGAAATACTTGACATGTCAACACGTTAAAGCGGAGTGGCAATTATTGATGGGGATGCTTTAGACTTTGTAAGATATGATTTGAGCTTGTTCAATGGAATACCAGGGAAGTTGGGATCAATATATTTCTTTAGTTTAGTTTTCTTATAATAATAGTTTTCATTCCAGTATACAAATGGAATCTTTTGAGGCACTGTTTGAGAATCGGTGTTGGACTCCATCATTTTGGGATGAATTCGGTGAAAGAAAGTTGATGAGGCCAGAATTAGTAGAATAAGTGGCTGAGAAAGTGAAGATGATACAGTAACACATAAGGACAACTCAGAGAAGGCAGAAAAGTTATGTAGATAACAGAAGGAAAGACTTCTCTTTCAAGGTAGGTGACCATGTTTTCCTTAAAATATCTCCTTGGAAAAGTATGATGTGTTTCAGTAAGAAAGGAAAGTTAATTCCATGGTTCATTGGTCCTTTTTAAATCTTGGAGAAAGTTGGAACAATTTCATACCGAGTAGCTTTGCCTTTGAGTTTGTCTCAGGTACACCATGTTTTTCATGTTTCGATGTTGAGAAAATATGTGCCAGATTCATCACATGTCTTGAGCCCAGAACCAGTTCAACTGGAAGAGAACATTTGTTATTAAGAGAAACCAATTTAGATTCTTGATCAAAGGGAACGAGTATTGCAGAATAATGTAATCCACCAGGAAAAAGTTTTTGTAGAGAAACAAAATGGTAGAAGAAGCAACATGAGAGTCTAAAAATGCTATGAGGGAAAAGTACCCTCACTTGTTTAATGAGTAAATAAAATTGCGAGGACACAATTTCTAGAAGGTGGGGATAATTTAACACCCCAATGTTTTAAAAATAAATTTAATCCTTAAAACTTTGTTTTAAGTAGATATTTATAACTATCATTAAAAATTAATTTAGCAGGTTCTATGTCTTGAATTTTGAAAAACAGTCATCTACAATTGTGTTTTGTAAGTTATTTATAGTCTGATGGAACCAAATTGTTTTTTTGGTGAATAGTAACATACCTTTATGAATAGTAATATGAATAGTAATGTGACCCTAATGAATAGTAAATTGTATTATTAATTTATTTTCTTAAGGCTTTAATATAATGACATCTTGGTTAATTTTTCAGTGTGATATAAAAGCAATTATAGTTTTAAAATTGTTAATTTTGTAATTAAGTATGATTTTATTTAAAAATTAAATTAATAATATTTAGAAATTTATTATCAAAAAATGGATTTCAATTTTTAATTCTAAATGTTGAAAAATGGTTAGGGTGGTTTTTTGGGATTTTTCTGAAATTATAAGGCCTCAGCCTTAAACCTTACTTAATCTTGAGTTATTACAAGATTACACATTGAGGATCTTTTCAGGTTTAGAGTTTTAGAGAATTAGATCATAAAACATGCATTACATTCCACATTTAAACAAAGTGGTTACATAAAAGATAGTATTAATTTTTCCCATCAACGGAAACATATTCAAAATAAAACATTTATTATTTCTTGACACTTCCTTGACACTATCATCATATCATGTACCATTCCCATGACCTGTGAAAAAAATTTCAAAAACTTAGGAAGAGCATAAAAAGATTAGTAAGGGTTATAAAAATATGTAAAGAAAACATGAGTTCATATATACATAAGAATGAAATCATACTTTACCCATAAAACATAATCACTTTAACATACCTCATAAAATCATGAATAAATCATAGAAATCATAAGACATAAAGGTAACTTGAGGCATTCATAACATTCTTACGTAGGGAGTAACCCTCTTGGTTACGTTTGGAATACCCATCATAGTATATTACCTAAATATCTTCAGAGAAACCTTAACGTTTAACTCCTTCACATTACCCAATGCATTGGAGAGCCATATCGGGCTCACCCGCCCTTAGTTTATTACGGAACCACCTGTCTTCATAACAATGCCCAAGAACAAAAACATAATCGTATCACGTAAAACATGCATAAAGGAAACATAACATTTCCACATTTCAATCACAAGATATCAATACAACACATTGATATAATAAAAAAATTATGAAAACCATTTTAAATACCAAAATAAAAGAAAATTAATACATGGTATTTATTTTTCATTTTTTAAAAAAGTTAGGTTATGGCTTGTAGAGGAAGACAAAACTCTAATAATGGTCACTGTGGCAGAGAAGTCGTTGTCGCTGCATACGTACAAAAAAAAAATTCCTTTTGACATTTATGAAAACACTTCGTATAAAAAAATAATCCTTTTGAATAAGTGTAAAAGTCAAAGGGGTTTATACACCATATAAAATAAAGTTGTGTATAAAACAAAATATGCCTCAATGAATGGATATTGAGACAAAGCCCCATACAAAGATCATTTTTTATATAAAATAGATCTATTATGTGTATTCACTATAATTACACATAAATAAAGTACAAATAAAAGATAGGACATAATAATATCATAACATAATTTGAAAGTAGGAGATTAACCCAAAGAATGGAAACTGGGTTAAGAAGTTCCCTTACCTCGGGTCCGACTTGACTCGATCATTCTTTAACCTCCTGAATAATAAACTTGAGTTAATTTCTAATTGATTAAGAACCTTTTTCAAGTTCATTATTCCTTTTATATCACTTATTATCATTTCATGAACACTATGTAATTATTTAAGTTAATAACGGTCGTTTTAACGATCATTGGTATGTGAGTCAAAAATAAACTCTTTATAATTTCAAGTTTGTTCATGGGGTAAAATATCCATTATATCCAGAATTATATTTCATTATGTAGATATCATATATATTATATATATCCATTATATACATTCATTTCATAACATTTAGTGGTAAGAAATGAAATGCACCATTCATGGAGACGGTAAGCCGTACGTACGCATGAACGCTACTTACATTTCTATTTCATATTTAATAGAATTAAAACAGAATGATACATAATAGTATTATAATTATAGTATGTTATTATATATAATATCATTAAATCTATCCTTTATACGTACCACATATGGTATTAACGAATCAAATCACTTTGAGGGGGTGGTAGTCCACACTTCTTAAAATGAAGATATCACATTTACCCATAATGGAAACCATAAAGGTATGCCATAAATGAAAAATACAAAAGCTTAAGGAAAATATTAAAATATTATATATCATATATAAATATAGTGACATTTTAATGACCACCTTTGAAGGTGTTAAAAGAATATTGAACAATCATCGTTTCGTGAGGCAGAAATTCACCATCCACAGAAACATTATGTTCTTTAACCATTAGATGTAGGTGTGTGTAAGTGTAGCTCGAATCCTTCTTATACCAACATCCTAGTATATTGAAGATACTGGAGTTGTTACAAAAGAAATTAATAAAAAGAGTTTAGGTGGTTGGAGAAGTAAAATAAAACAAAACAACACAAGTGAAGACATTACCTTAAAATCGAGTAACTCTTTTTGATTTGAGCTCAAAGGCTTCCATGGAAAGACTTTTTCCCAAAGTGAGGCTTCTAAGAGTAAGAGAGGGATGTGGAGAGACAAAATGGGTAGGGGTTGTCCGAGCCAAAGGCTTGAGAGGTGTGGGTAAGGTGGTAGATATGGGGGCCTTTTATAAGAGGAGAGGAGGGGCACTCTTGGAAAGTTATAAAAGGTTACTTTATTATAAAATGCTTTTCGGATTTTAAAGGTCCCAAAATTATATATTTAGAGGATAAGGTGATAAGAGTTCAAAATACACCCATAAAATAGGTTTTTGACAAGTGTAGGTCTTAGATTTTACATTATCTTTTCATTTTATTTAAATCATTTAATAATGAGGTAATCACTGCATCATCATGATGTCATAAATAATTTAATTTATTTAATGTCTAAAAATTATAAAAAAATACTATGATTTAGGAAATATTTTTTATTTCCAATGACTATTTATATTAAAAAATCTGACTTATATAACCCCATGTAAAAATTGTTTTAGTAAAACAATACATGTTTGTGTCATTTTTACTTTTACTTTAAATAAAAGGCATTAATGTCATTATCTTACCCAAGTGGCTCCATGGGGTCCCGAAAATTGACCCATGGGTTTTCTTGGTCGGCCATGACACATCCAATAAGGGTAGGACATGTTTCAAGGTCATTTCATATTATTAAAACATTATTTTTACCTTAAACTACACTAATTACCTCTAATCGCGATTAAAACTTAAAAGTTACTATTCACTAAAAAATTATTTTAATCCCATTGAACAAAATTTTACTTCCTAATGACAACAATTTATATCATATTTTTGAAATTTAAAACACAGGGGTGGTAAAATTTCATTTAAACGAAAAATCAGTTTTTTAAGTACCACTTAGTGGTTTCACTATTCATCAAAAATTGAAGTTTTTCAGAAAAATAACAAAACTTCACCCTAATATATATTTGATATTCAGAATTCAAAAATGATGTATATTTTACAAAATTAAAAACATATAAGTTACAGTAATTAATTTAATAATTAATTCCCGCTGTCAGAACAAATAGCGAGTTTTTATGAAACAATATATATCAAAAGATTGATACTAGTTTAAGTCCAATTTCAAAGTGAAATTAATTCCAACAAACACTATTGGATTAAATGGTAAAAATATATTCTAATTTCACTTTAAAAACAATTCAAAAGATAATCTAATAATATAAATAAATTAGATTAAAAAGAGGTTTTGAATTAAAATACAACATTTTGCACTATTCATTTAAAAAAAGAACATTATCAAAAAAATACCATAAATTTATCCAAAGTAAATTTAAATGTTCCAATCATAAAGAATAAGTTTATTTTGACAAATATAGCTTATAAAATTGTCAAAATATAGATTTAAAAATGGTTCACCATCAAAAGGCGGTAAAACAATCTTTTAAAAATATTAGAGTATTTAATGATTTAGGTTGGATTTATTCTCATTTTAAGCCTCTAAAACACTATCCAATTCATAAATAGACATATATAACTATATCTATTATTCATTACTTACTTGGGAAGTTACAAAAATATTGAACAATCATCGTTTCGTGAGGCAAAAATTCACCATCTACAGAAATAGTATGTTCTTTAACCATTAGATGTAGGTGTGTGTAAGTGTAGCTAGAATCCTTATTATAACAACAACCTAGTATATTGAAGATACTGGATTTTTTACAAAAGAAATGAATTAAAAGAGTTTAGGGGGTTGGAGAATTAAAATAAAACAAAAGAACACAAGTGAAGACATTACCTTAAAATCGGGTAACTCTTTTTGATTTGAGCTCAAAGGCTTCCATGGAAAGACTTCCGCCCAAAGTGAAGCTTCTAAGAGTAATAGAGGGATGTGGATATACAAAATGGGTAGGGTTTGGCCGAGCCAAAGGCTTGAGAGGTGTGGGTAAGGTTGTAGAGATGAGGGCCTTTTATAAGAGGAGAGGAGGGGCACTCTTGGAAAGTTATAAAAGGTTACTTTATTATAAAATGAATTTCGGATTTTAAAGGTCCCAAAATTATATATTTCGAGGATTAGGTGATAAGAGTCCGAAATCCTCCCATTCAATAGGTTTTTGAAAAGTGTAGGTCTTATATTTTACATTATGTTTTCATTTTATTTAAATCGTTAAATAATGAGGTAATCGCTCCATCATCATGGTGTCATAAATAATTTAATTTATTTAATGTCTATAAATTATAAAAAAAGTACTATGATGTATGAAATCTTTTTTGATTTCCAATGAATATTTATAGTAAAAAATATGACTTGTATAGCCCCATATAAAAATTATTTTAGTAAAACAATACATGTTTTTGTCATTTTTACTTTTACTTTAAATAAAAGGCATTAATGTCATTATCTTACCCAAGTGGCTCCATGGGGTCCCAAAAATCGACCCATGGGTTGTCTTGGTCGGCCATGACACATCCAATAAGGGTAGGACATGTGTCAATGTCATTTCATATTATTAAAACATTATTTTTACCCTAAACTACACTAATTACCTCTAATCACGATTAAAACTTAAAAGTTACTATTTACCAAAAAATTATTTTAATCCCATTGAACCACATTTTCCTTACTAATGACAACCATGTATGTCGGATTTTTGAAATTCAAAACACAGAGGTGGTAAAATTTAATTTAAACGAAAAATCAGTTTTTTAAGTACCACTTAGTGGTTTCACTATTCATCAAAAATTGAAGTTTTTCAGAAAAATACCAAAACTTCACCCTAAGCTATATTTGATATTATGAATTCAAAAATTATGTCTATTTTAAAAAATTCAAAACATATAAGTTACAATAATTAATTTAATAATTAATTCCTGCTGTCAGAACAAATAGCGTGTTTTTATGAAACAATATATATCAAAAGATTGACACTAGTTTAAGTCCAATTTCAAAGTGAAATTAATTCCAATGACCACTATTGGATTAAATGGTAAAAATATATTCTAATTTCACTTTAAAACTAATTCAAAATATAATCTAATAAGATAAATAAATTAGATTAAAAAGTGGTTTTGAATTAAAATACAACATTTTTCACTATTCATTAAAAAAAGAACATTATCAGAAAAATACCAGAAATTTATCCAAAGTAAATTTCAATTTCCCAATCATAAAGAATAAGTTTATTTTGAAAAATATAGCTTCTAAAATAGTCAAAAGATAGATTTAAAAACGGTTCGCCATCAAAAGGTGGTAAAATAATCTTTTAAAAATATTAGAGTATTTCATGCTTTAGGTTGGATTTATTCTCATTTTAAGCCTCTAAAATACTATACAATTCATAAATAGACATAGATAACTATATCTATTTTTCATTACTTACTTGGGATGTTACATCCTTCCCCCCTTTAGAAAATTTCATCCCCGCAATTTATTTACTTATCGAATAAGTGGGGGTATTTATCCCTCATAGCATTTTCAGATTCCCACGTTGCCTCTTCAACCATATGGTTTTTCCACAAAACCTTTACCTGGTGAATTACCTTATTTCGAAACACTTGCTCCCTCCGGTCAAGAATCTGGACTAGTTGTTCTTCATAAGATAGATTCTCTTCTAATTGAACTACCTCTGGGCTCAAAACATGAGATGGATCTGGCATATACTTTCTCAACATCGAAACATGAAAAACATTGTGTACCTGAGATAAACTCGGAGGTAAAGCCACTCGGTAAGCAACTGATCCAAATCTCTACAAAATTTCATATGGTCCAATGAACCTTGGACTCAACTTTCCTTTCTTACCAAATCGCATCACACTTTTCCATGGTGAAACTTTGAGAAAAACATGATCACCTACCTCGAAAGATAGATTCTTCCTCCTGTTGTCTGCATAACGTTTCTGTTTGCTCTGAGCTGTTCTCATGTGTTTCTGAATCAACTGAACTTTTTCTTCCATTTCTTCTACCAATTCTGGTCCCATCAGCTTCCTTTCACCCACTTCATCCCAAAAAGATGGAGTCCGACATCGCTTACCATATAATGCCTCAAATGGTGCCATCTGTATACTAGAATGAAAACTGTTATTATATGAAAATTCAACCAAAGAAAGATATCGGTCCCAACTTCCCTGACAATCCATCGAACAAGCACGTAGAATATCCTCCAAAGTTTGAATTGTTTGTTCTGACTTCCCATCTGATTGAGGATGAAAAGCTGTACTAAAATTTAATTCAGTACCCAAAAACTTATGAATGCCTTTCCAAAAGTTAGAAGTAAACCTGGGATCATGATTGGATACAAGGGAGAGGGGAACTCCATGTATCCTGACTATCTCTTTAAGATACAAATGGGAAAGTAGATCAAGGGAAAAAGTATCTCATATAGGAAGTAAATGAGAATATTTAGTCAAGCGATCAACAATAACCCAGATTTCATTATTACCTCGAGGTGTCTTCGACAATCCCACAACGAAGTCCATGGATATATTCTCCCATTCCACTCTGGCACTGGTAAAGGCTGAAGCATCCCTTTCGGTAACTTCCGCTCTGGTTTAACCTGTTGACATGTCAAACACTTCACAGTAAAATCAGCAATATCCCTTTCATTCCGTCCCACCAGTAATACTCTCGAAGATCTCTATACAACTTAGTAATTCTTGGATGAACTGAAAACAGAGAACTATGAGCTTCACATAACAACTCTCTCTTCAACTTTGAATCACAAGGCACACACAATATCTTCCCAAATATCAAAACACAATCATTATCAATGTTGAATTCAGGCAACATATCCTTTTGAACCAGCTCTACCTTTTTCTGCAACTCGCTGTCTTGCTTCTGTGCTTGCTTGATTCTGTCTGATAGAGAAGATTTCCCTGATACACGAAACAAAACAGAAGGAAATCCTGCACCAACAAATTTTATGCCAATGTTCATCAAATCCTTAACCAAAGGATCACGTTCCAAATACAACATTGTTAATGAAGCATTACTTTTTCGACTCAAAGCATCAGCCACTTTATTTGCTTTTACCGGATGGTAATGAATTGTACAATCGTAATCCTTGATTAATTCTAGCCATCTTCTCTGTCTCATGTTCAATTATTTCTGAGTGAATATATACTTTAAACTTTTATGATCGGTATATATTTCACACTTTATACAAATGATGCCTCCAATTTTTTAAAGTGAAAACAACAACAGCTAATTCCAAATCGTGTGAGGGGTAATTTACCTCATGAGTTTTAAACTGTCATGAAGCATAAGCAATTACCTAATCATTCTTCATTAGGACACAACCAAGTCCTTTCAATGAAGTATCATTGTAGATAACCAACTCACCATTCCTGGAAGGTAGTGCTAAAACTGGTGCATTCACCAATCTTCTTTTCAATTCCTGAAAACAATCATCAAATTATTTTGTCCAGATAAACTTAACACCCTTCCGAGTTATCTTAGTCATTGGACTAGATGACCGTGAAAAATTTCTAACAAACCTTCAGTAATAGCCTGCCAAAATAAGGAAGCTACGAATCTCAGTTACATTTGTGGGTCTTGGCCATTCTTCAACAACCTTTGTCTTTGTAGGATCAATAGTTATCCCATCTTTAGAAACAATGTGACCAAGGAAAGAAATTTGTTGCAACCAAAACTCACACTTGATGAATTTAACATACAATTTATTTTCTTTCAAGGTTTGAAAAATAACCCTTAAATTTCTTTTATGATCCTCTTTACTTTTAGAAAACACCAAAATATCATCAATGAAAACCACCACAAACTTATCCAAGAACTCATGGAAAATTATATTCATTAAGTCCATGAATAAAGCAGGTGCATTGGTTAGCCCAAAAGGCATTACTACAAATTCATAATGGCCATATCTTGTATGAAGCATGGTCTTTGGAACATCTGCTTCCTTTACCTTCAACTGATGGTACCCCGATCTTAGGTCAATCTTTAAAAAAAACTTATCTCCCTGGAGCTGATCAAAAAAATTATCGATATGAGGCAAATGATATTTTTTCTTAATTGTGATGTTATTCAAGGCTCTATAATCAATGCAAAGTCTCATAGAACCATCTTTATTTTTAACAAATAAAATAGGATCACCCCATGGTGATGTGCTAGGTCGAATGAAACCTTTCTCTTATAAATCTTGCAATTTCTCCTTCAACTCTAAAAGTCCAGTTTGAGCCATTCGATAAGGGGGTTTTGAAATTTGCTTAGCATCAGGAACTAAGTCAACAGTAAATTCAACTTCCTGATCTGGTATTATTCCAGGAAACACATCAGGAAAAACATAAGGATACTCATTTACCACTAGCACATCATTAATCTGAACAATTCCTTTGTTTTCAACGATGTGTGCAAGGTAACATTCATTTCAATATTTTACAAGTTTCTCGGCCTCTTGATATGTTATCAACAGTAAGGGTTCATTCTTGTACACAAACTGAAAGTCTTTCTGAAAAGAAACTTCTTTAGCTCTACAGTCAATCTTAGCATGGTAAATAGAGAGTTAATCCATACCCAGGATAACATCAAAATCTACTAGAGGTAAAACAATAAGGTTTTCAAGTAGGTTCTTTCCACAGATAAGGATAGGAAGATTATTATAAATTATTTTTGCCTCAAAATTTCCCCCAGGTGTTTTTACTACAAGTTCAGGAGTCATTTCTTGAGATGGTATTCCCATTTTACTAGAAAAGTTTTCAGAGATGAAAGAATGTGTAGAACCCAAATCAAAGAACACACTGGCATAATATGAAAAAACAAACAAATTACCTGATACCACTTCATTTGATGGCCAACATCTGATGAAGTAGTTGCAAAGGATTTAACCACCCCTTTCTGCTTGTAGTTTAACTTCTTCCCATCACTCGATCTCTTTGTCGGACACTAATTTTCCTAGTGACCCATCTCATTGCAATTAAAACATTTCACTAATTGTAAATCAAATTTGGTCTTACCATCACCCTGATCTTTTTTTGTGCAATCACGAGACCTATGTCCCATATTACCACATCAGTAGCACTTTCTAGAATTTAGAAGACATTCCCCAGCATGCCTTTTACCACATTTATCACAAACTGGAAACTTCGTTTTCTTACCATCATACTTTTTTGAAGATTTATTCCATTTCTCCTACCACCTTGGTCTCTTATTCTGTTGGTTGTTATAGAACACTTGATCATTAGCAAACTTCATTTACGCCTTCTCAGCACATCGAACAAGATTTTCATAACTTTTGAACTCATGAGAAGCTAATGCCCTTAGATATTTTGGATTTAATCCTGAGTAAAAACGATTGATTTTACTATCAAGGTCTCAGATAAAATTTGGAGCATACCTTGCCAATCGAGTGAACCTTTCTTCATAGGCAGCCACTGAGTCTTCAACTTGCCTCAATTACAGGAATTGTTTTTCCATCCTAAGTTGAACAGCCTTAGGTAAATACTTCTCAAGAAACATACCTTTGAATTCATCCTAGTCGAGAGCATCAATCTCATCAGCATCCCTGATATTTTTAACCATAGACCACCACTGATCTGCTTCACCCTCCAAACGGTAAATAGAAAGACTAAACTTTTGATTGTCTGAACACCCCATGACATCGAAAATCTTCTCCAGTGCTTTAATCCACCCTTCAGCTAGCACAGGTTCAGATGATCCTCTGAATTATGGGGGATGTTGCCTCATGAAATGTTCCACCACTGACATGTTCCTCTGTGGTTGATCTGGCTGATCTCATGCATGGATACCACCACCATTTATCGCTTGGGTCAACTGCGCCATTACGGAAACAAACTGTTTAGTTCCAATTCTGACCATCTCAGGATGCTGATTCGTAAGGTCATTTCCCTCAATATGCCTTCCCAAAAAAGCTTCTCTGTTTCCTCTACGGAAAACCATTCTAAACAAACATGTCTTAGATGAAGCAACATGGTAATCTTCAAATGCTATATCATTTCAATTTAAATATAAAAAAAATATTTTTTGGATAATCATTTAATAGAATTATAACTCCTAAAGTTATCTAAACCGACCTCTGATACCAACTATAAGGCCCCATCCTTAAAACTTACTTAATCTTGAGTTATTACAAGATTACACATTAAGGATCTTTTTAGGTTTAGAGTTTTAGATAATTAGATCATAAAACATGCATTACCTTCCACATTTAAACAAAGTGGTTACATAAAAGATAGTATTCATTTTTACCATCAACAGAAACATATTCAAAATAAAACATGGATTCTTTCATGACACTTACTTGACACTATCATCATATCATGTAACATTCCCTTGACCTATGAAAAACATTTCAAAAACTTGGGATGAGCATAAAAAGCTCAGTAAGGGTTATAAAAATATGGAAAGGAAACATGAGTTCATATATACATAAGAATGAAATCATACTTTACCCATAAAACATAAGCACTTTAACATACCTCATCAAATCATGAATAAATCATAGAAATCATAATAAATAAAGGTAATTTGAGGCATTCATAACATTCTTACATAGAGAGTAACCCCGCTGGTTACGTTTGGAATACCCATCACAGTATATTACCTAAATCTCTTCGGAGAAACCTTAACATTTAAATCCTTCACATTACCCAATGCATTATAGATCCATATCGGGCTCACCCGCCCTTAGTTTATTACGGAACCACCCGTCTTCATAACAATGCCTAAGAACCAAAACATAATCATATCACGTAAAACACGCATTAAGGAAACATAACATTTCCATATTTCAATCACAAGATATCAATACAACACATTGATATAATAAAAACATTATGAAAACCATTTTCCATTCCAAAATAAAAGAAAATTAATACATGGTATTTATTTTTTATTTTAAAATAAAAGTTAGGTTATGGCTTGTAGAGGAAGCCGAAACTCTAATAATGGTCACGGTGGCGGAGAAGTCGTTGTCACCACATACGTACGACAAAAATACATTCCTTTTGTCATTTAGTAAAATGATTCATATAAAAAAAGATTCCTTTTGAATAAACATAAAATTCAAAGAGGTTTATACACCGTATAAAAGAAAGTTGTGTATAAAACAAAATATGCCTCAATGAATGGAGATTGAGACGAAGTCCCTAACAATGATAATTTTTTTAAATAAAATAGATCTATTATGTGTATTCAATATAATTACACATAAAGAAATTACAAATACAAGATAGGACATAATAATATCATGACATAACTTGAAAGTAGGAGATTAACCCAAAGAACAGAAATTGGGTTAAGAAGTTCCCTTACCTCAGGTCCGACTTGACTCGATCGTTCTTTAACCTCCTAAATAATAAACTTGAGTTAATTTCTACTTTCTTAAGATCCTTTTTCAAGTTAATTATTCCTTTTATATCACTTATTACCATTTTATGAACACTATGCAATTATTTAAGTTTATAACGGTCGTTTTAACGATCATTGGTACCTGAGTCAAAAATAAACTCTTTATAATTACAAGTTTGTTCATGGGGTAAAATATCCATTATATCCAGAATTATATTTCATTATGTAGATATAATATATATTATATATATACATTATATACATGAATTTCATAACATTTAGAGGTAAGAAATGAAATGCACCGTTCATGGAGACGGTAAGCCGTACGTACGCATGAACGCTCCTTCCATTTCTATTTCATATTTAATGGAATTAAAAGATAATGATACATAATAGTATTATAATTATAGTATGGTATTATATATAATATCATTAAATATATCCTTTATACTTACCACATATTGTATTAACGAATCAAATCACTTTGAGGGGGCGGTAGTCCTCACTTCCTAAAATGAAGATATCCCGTTTACCCATAATGGAAACCATAAAGGTATGCCATAAATGAAAAATACAGAAGTTTAAGGAAAAAATAAAACATATTATATATCATATATAAATATAGTGACATCTTAATGGCCACCTTTGAAGGTGTTAAAAGAATATTGAACAATCATCGTTTCGTGAGGCAGAAATTCACCATCTACAGAAACAGTATGTTCTTTAACCATTAGATGTAGGTGTGTGTAAGTGTAGTTCGAATACTTCTTATAAAAAAAATCCTATTATATTTAAGATACTTTAGTTGTTACAAAATAAATGAATAAAAAGAGTTTATGGGGTTAGAGAAGTAAAATAAAACAAAATAACACAAGTGAAGACATTACCTTAAAACCAGGTAACTCTTTTTGATTTGAGCTCAAAGGCTTCCTTGGAAAGACTTATGCCCAAAGTGAGGATTCTAAGAGTAATAGAGGGATATGGAGAGACAAATTGGGCAGGGGTTGGATGATCCAAAGGCTTGAGAGGTGTGGGTAAGGTGGTAGATATGGGAGCCTTTTATAAGAGGAGAGGAGGGGCACTCTTGGAAAGTTATAAAAGGTTACTTTATTATAAAATGATTTTCAGATTTTAAAGGTCCCAAAATTATATATTTCGAGGATAAGGTGATAAGAGTTTAAAATACACCCATCCAATAGGTTTTTGACAAGTGTAGGGCTTAGATTTTACATTATCTTTTCATTTTATTTAAATCGTTAAATAATGAGGTAATCACTGCATCATCATGGTGTCATAAATAATATTATTTATTTAATGTCTAAAAATTATAAAAAAAATAATATGATGTATTAAATCTTTTTAGATTTCAAATTACTATTTATAGTAAAAAATATGACTTCTATAACCCCATGTAAAAATTGTTTTAGTAAAAGAATACATGTTTGTGTCATTTTTACTTTTTCTTTAAATAAAAGGCATTAATGTCATTATCTTACCCAAGTGGCTCCATGGGGTCCCAAAAATAGACCCATGGGTTTTCTTGGTCGGCCATGACACATACAATAAGGGTAGGACATGTTTCAAGGTCATTTCATATTATTAAAACATTATTTTTACCTTAAACTACACTAATTACCTCTAATCGCGATTAAAACTTAAAAGTTACAATTCACAAAAAAATTATTTTAATCCCATTGAACCAAATTTTAATTCCTAATGACAACCATGTATGTAGGATTTTTGAAATTCAAAACACAGAGGTGGTAAAATTTCATTTAAACGAAAAATCAGTTTTTTAAGTACCACTTAGTGGTTTCACTATTCATCAAAAATTGAAGTTTTTTAGAAAAATACCAAAACTTCACCCTAAGATATATTTGATATTAATAATTCAAAAATGATGTCTATTTTACAAAATTAAAAACATATAAGTTAAAATAATTAATTTAATAATTAATTCCTGCTGTCAGAACAAATAGCGTGTTTTTATGAAACAATACATATCAAAAGATTGGCACTAGTTTAAGTCCAATTTCAAAGTGAAATTAATTACAACGACCACTATTGGATTAAATGGTAAAAATATATTCTAATTTAACTTTAAAATGAATTGAAAATATAATCTAATCATATAAATAAATGAGATTAAAAAGAGGTTTTGAATTAAAATAGAACATTTTCACTATTCATTAAAAAAAGAACATTATCAGAAAAATACCAGAAATTTATACAAAGTAAATTTCAATGTCCCAATAATAAATAATAAGTTTATTTTGACAAATATATCTTATAAAATTTTCAAAAGATAGATTTAAAAATGGTTCTCTATCAAAAGGTGGTAAAACAGTCTTTTAAAAATATTAGAGTATTTCATGCTTTAGGTTGGATTTATTCTCATTTTAAGACTCTAAAACACTATCCAATTAATAAATAGACATATATAACTATATATATTATTCATTACTTACTTATGATGTTACATCCTTCCCCCCCTTTAGAAAATTGCATCCCCACAATTTATTTACTTATCGAATAAGTGGGGGTACTTATCCCTCATAGCATTTTCAGATTTCCACGTTGCCTCTTCAACCATATGGTTTTTCCACAAAACCTTTACCTGATGAATTACCTTATTTTGAAACACTTGCTCCCTTCAGTCAAGAATCTGGACTATTTGTTCTTCATAAGATAGATTCTCTTCCAATTGAACTACCTCTGGGCTCAAAACACGAGATGGATCTGGAATATACTTTCTCAACATCGAAACATGAAAAACATTGTGTACCTGAGATAAACTCGACGGTAAAGCCACTCGGTAAGCAACTGATCCAACTCTCTCCAGAATTTCATATGGTCCAATGAACCGTGGACTCAGATTTCCTTTCTTACCAAATCACATCACACTTTTCCATGGTGAAACTTTGAAAAAAACATGATCACCTACCTCGAAATGGAAAATAGCAAGACTAACCTTTTGATTGTATGAACACCCCATGACATCAAAAATGTTCTCCAGTGCTTTAATCCACCCTTCAGCTAGAACAGGGTCAGATGATCCTCTGAATGATGGGGGATGTTGCCTCATGAAATTTTCCACCACTGACATGTTCCTCTGCGGTTCATCTGGATGATCTCGTGCATGGATACCCCCACCATTTATCGCTTGGGTCAACTGCGCCATTACTGCAAAAAACTGTTCAGTTCCAATTCTAACCATCTCAGGATGCTGATTCAAAGGTCATTTCCCTCAGTATGCCTTCCCAAAAAAGCTTCTCTGTTTCCTCTGTGGAAAACCATTATGAACAAACATGTCTTAGATGAATCAACATGGTAATCTTTAAATTCTATATCACTTCAATTTGACAATAAAAAAAATATTTTTTGGATAATCATTTTATAGAATTCTAACTCCTAAAGTTATCTAAACCAATGTCTGATACCAACTATAAGACCCGAACCTTAAACCTTACTTAATCTTGAGTTATTACAAGATTACACATTGAGGATCTTTTCAGGTTTAGAGTTTTAGAGAATTAGATCATAAAACATGCATTACATTCCACATTTAAACAAAGTGGTTACATAAAATATAGTATTCATTTTTACCATCAACGGAAACATATTCAAAATAAAACATGGATTATTTCTTGACACTTCCTTGAAACTATCATCATATCATGTACCATTCTTTTGACCTATGAAAAACATTTCAAAAACTTCCTATGAGCATAAAAATCTTAGTAAGGGTTATAAAAATAAGGAAAGGAAACATGAGTTCATATATATATAAGAATGAAATCATGATTTACCCATAAAACATAAGCACTTTAACATACCTCATCAAATCATGAATAAATCATAGAAATCATAAGACATAATGGTAACTTGAGGCATTCATAACATTCTTACGTAGGGAGTAACCCTCTTGGTTACATTTGGAATACCCATCACAGTATATTCCCTAAATCTATTCGGAGAAACCTTAACGTTTAACTCCTTCACATTACCCAATGCATTGGAGAGCCATGTCGGGCTCACCCGCCCTTAGTTTATTAAGGAACTACCCGTCTTCATAATAATGCCCAAGAACCAAAACATAATTGTATCACATAAAACATGCATAAAGGAAACATAACATTTCCACATTTAAATCACAATATATCAATACAACACATAGATATAATAAAAACATTATGAAAACCATTTTAAATACCAAAATAAAAGAAAATTAATACATGGTATTTATTTTTCATTTTAAAAAAAAAGTTAGGTTATGGCTTGTAGAGGAATCCGAAACTCTAATAATGGTCACAGTGGTGGAGAAGTCGTTGTCGTCTCATATGTATGACAAAAAAACATTCCATTTGTTGTTTAGTAAAACGCTTCGTATACAAAAATATTCCTTTTGAATAAACATAAAAGTTAAAGTGGTTTATACACCGTATAAAAGAAAGTGGTGTATAAAACAAAATATGCCTCAATGAATGGAGATTGAGACGAAGTCCCTTACAAAGATCATTTTTTTAATAAAATAGATCTATTATGTGTATTCAATATAATTACACATAAAGAAATTACAAATACAAGATAGGACATAATAATATCATGACATAATTTGAAAGTAGGAGATTAACCCAAAGAATGGAAATTGGGTTAAGAAGTTCCTTTACCTCAGGTCCGACTTGACTTGATCATTATTTAACCTACTTAATAATAAACTTGAGTTAATTTATACTTGCTTAAGAACCTTTTTAAAGTTCATTATTCCTTTTATATCACTTATTACCATGTCATGAACAATATTTAATTATTTAAGTTAATAACGGTCGTTTTAACGATCATTGGTACCTGAGTCAAAAATAAACTCTTTATAATTACTAGTTTGTTCATGGGGTAAAATATCAATTATATCCAGAATTATATTTCATTATGTAGATATAATATATATTATATATATCCATTATATACATGCATTTCATAACATTTAGAGGTAAGAAATGAAATGCACCGTTCATGGAGATGGTAAGCCTTACGTACGCATGAACGCTACTTCCATTTCTATTTCTTATTTAATGGAATTAAAAAATAATGATACATAATAGTATTATAATTCTAGTATGGTATTATATATAATATCATTAAATCTATCCTTTATATGTACCACATATGGTATTAACGAATCAAATCACTTTGAGGGGGCGGTAGTCCGCACTTCCTAAAATGAAGATATCGCGTTTACCCATAACGGAAACCATAAAGGTATGCCATAAATGAAAAATACAGAAGCTTAAGGAAAACATAAACATATTATATATCATATATTAATATAGTGACATCTTAATGGCCACCTTTGAAGGTGTTAAAAGAATATTCAACAATCATCGTTTCGTGAGGCAGAAATTCACCATCCACAGAAACAATATGTTCTTTAACCATTAGATGTAGGTGTGTGTAAGTGTAGCTTGAATACTTATTATAAAAAAATCCTAGTAAATTGAAGATACTTTAGTTGTTACAAAAGAAATGAATAAAAAGATTTTAGGGGGTTGGAGAAGTAAAATAAAACAAAAGAACACAAGTAAAGACATTACCTTAAAATCGGGTAACTCTTTTTGATTTGATCTCAAAGGCTTCCATGGAAAGACTTCTGCCCAAAGTGAGGCATCTAAAAGTAAGATAGGTATGTGGAGAGACAAAATGGGCAGAGGTTGGCTAAGAAAAAGGCTTGAGAGGTGTGGGTAAGGTGGTAGAGATGGGGGCCTTTTATAAGAGAAGAGGAGGGGCACTCTTGGAAAGTTATAAAAGGTTACTTTATTATAAAATGATTTTCAGATTTTAAAGGTCCCAAAATTATATATTTCGAAGATAAAGTGATAAGAGTTAAAATTCCACCCATACAATAGGTTTTTGACAAGTTTAGGCCTTATATTTTAAATTATCTTTTCATTTTATTTAAATCATTAAATAATGAGGTAATCGCTGCATCATCATGGTGTCATAAATAATTTAATTTATTTAATGTATAAAAATTATAAAAAAATACTATGATGTAGGAAATATTTTTAAATTTACAATGACTATTTATAGTCAAAAACCTGACTTGTATAACCCCATGTAAAAATTGTTTTAGTAAAACAATACATGTTTGTGTCATTTTTACTTTTTCTTTAAATAAAAGGCATTAATGTCATTATCTTACCCAAGAGGCTCGATGGGGTCACAAAAATCGACCCATGGGTTTTCTTGGTCGGACATGACACATAAAATAAGGGTAGGAAATGTGTCAAGGTCATTTTATATTATTAAAACATTATTTTTACCTTAAACTATACTAAATACCTCTAATCGCGATTAAAACTTAAAAGTTACTATTCACCAAAAAATTATTTTAATCCAATTGAACCAAATTTTACTTCCTAATGACAACCATGTATGTCGGATTTTTGAAATTCAAAACACAGAGGTGGTAAAATTTCATTTAAACGAAAAATCAGTTTTTTAAGTACCACTTAGTGGTTTCACTATTCATCAAAAATTGAAGTTTTTCAGAAAAATACCAAAACTTCACCCTAAGATATATTTGATATTAATAATTCAAAAATGATGTCTATTTTACAAAATTAAAAACATATAAGTTGAAATAATTAATTTAATAATTAATTCCTGCTGTCAGAACAAATAGCGTGTTTTTATGAAACAATACATATCAAAAGATTGGCACTAGTTTAAGTCCAATTTCAAAGTGAAATTAATTACAACGACCACTATTGGATTAAATGGTAAAAATATATTCTAATTTAACTTTAAAACGAATTCAAAATATAATCTAATCATATAAATAAATGATATTAAAAAGTGGTTTTGAATTAAAATAGAACATTTTCACTATTCATTAAAAAAAAGAACATTATCAGAAAAATACCAGAAATTTATACAAAGTAAATTTCAATGTCCCAATAATAAATAATAAGTTTATTTTGACAAATATATCTTATAAAATTTTCAAAAGATAGATTTAAAAATGGTTCTCTATCAAAAGGTGGTAAAACAGTCTTTTAAAAATATTAGAGTATTTCATGCTTTAGGTTGGATTTATTCTCATTTTAAGACTCTAAAACACTATCCAATTAATAAATAGACATAGATAACTATATATATTATTCATTACTTACTTAGGATGTTACATCCTTCCCCCCCTTTAGAAAATTGCATCCCCACAATTTATTTACTTATCGAATAAGTGAGGGTACTTATCCCTCATAGCATTTTCAGATTTCCACGTTGCCTCTTCAACCATATGGTTTTTCCACAAAACCTTTACCTGATGAATTACCTTATTTTGAAACACTTGCTCCCTTCAGTCAAGAATTTGGACTATTTGTTCTTCATAAGATAGATTCTCTTCCAATTAAACTACCTGTGGGCTCAAAACACGATATGGATCTGGAATATACTTTCTCAACATCGAAACATGAAAAACATTGTGTACCTGAGATAAACTCGACGGTAAAGCCACTCGGTAAGCAACTGATCCAACTCTCTCCAGAATTTCATATGGTCCAATGAACCGTGGACTCAGATTTCCTTTCTTACCAAATCGCATCACACTTTTCCATGGTGAAACTTTGAAAAAAACATGATCACCTACCTCGAAATGGAAAATAGCAAGACTAACCTTTTGATTGTATGAACACCCCATGACATCAAAAATGTTCTCCAGTGCTTTAATCCACCCTTCAGCTAGAACAGGGTCAGATGATCCTCTGAATGATGGGGGATGTTGCCTCATGAAATTTTCCACCACTGACATGTTCCTCTGCGGTTCATCTGGCTGATCTCGTGCATGGATACCCCCACCATTTATCGCTTGGGTCAACTGCGCCATTACTGCAAAAAACTGTTCAGTTCCAATTCTAACCATCTCAGGATGCTGATTCAAAGGTCATTTCCCTCAGTATGCCTTCCCAAAAAAGCTTCTCTGTTTCCTCTGTGGAAAACCATTATGAACAAACATGTCTTAGATGAATCAACATGGTAATCTTTAAATTCTATATCACTTCAATTTGACAATAAAAAAAATATTTTTTGGATAATCATTTTATAGAATTCTAACTCCTAAAGTTATCTAAACCAATGTCTGATACCAACTATAAGGCCCGAACCTTAAGCCTTACTTAATCTTGAGTTATTACAAGATTACACATTGAGGATCTTTTCAGGTTTAGAGTTTTAGAGAATTAGATCATAAAACATGCATTACATTCCACATTTAAACAAAGTGGTTACATAAAATATAGTATTCATTTTTACCATCAACGGAAACATATTCAAAATAAAACATGGATTATTTCTTGACACTTCCTTGAAACTATCATCATATCATGTACCATTATTTTGACCTATGAAAAACATTTCAAAAACTTGCTATGAGCATAAAAATCTTAGTAAGGGTTATAAAAATAAGGAAAGGAAACATGAGTTCATATATATATATAAGAATGAAATCATGGTTTACCCATAAAACATAAGCACTTTTACATACCTCATCAAATCATGAATAAATCATAGAAATCATAAGACATAATGGTAACTTGAGGCATTCATAACATTCTTACGTAGGGAGTAACCCTCTTGGTTACATTTGGAATACCCATCACAGTATATTCCCTAAATCTATTCGGAGAAACCTTAACGTTTAACTCCTTCACATTACCCAATGCATTGGAGAGCCATGTCGGGCTCACCCACCCTTAGTTTATTAAGGAACCACCCGTCTTCATAATAATTCCCAAGAACCAAAACATAATTGTATCACATAAAACATGCATAAAGGAAACATAACATTTCCACATTTCAATCACAATATATCAATACAACGCATAGATATAATAAAAACATTATGAAAACCATTTTAAATACCAAAATAAAATAAAATTAATACATGGTATTTATTTTTCATTTTAAAAAAAAAGTTAGGTTATGGCTTGTAGAGGAAGCCGAAACTCTAATAATGGTCACAGTGGTGGAGAAGTCGTTGTCGTCTCATATGTATAACAAAAAAACATTCCATTTTTTGTTTAGTAAAATGCTTTGTATAGAAAAATATTCCTTTTGAATAAACATAAAAGTTAAAGTGGTTTATACACCGTATAAAAGAAAGTGGTGTATAAAACAAAATATGCCTCAATGAATGGAGATTGAGACGAAGTCCCTTACAAAGATCATTTTTTTAATAAAATAGATCTATTATGTGTATTCAATATAATTACACATAAAGAAATTACAAATACAAGATAGGACATAATAAAATCATGACATAATTTGAAAGTAGGAGATTAACCCAAAGAATGGAAATTGGGTTAAGAAGTTCCTTTACCTCAGGTCCGACTTGACTTGATCGTTATTTAACCTACTTAATAATAAACTTGAGTTAATTTCTACTTGCTTAAGAACCTTTTTAAAGTTCATTATTCCTTTTATATCACTTATTACCATGTCATGAACAATATGTAATTATTTAAGTTAATAACGGTCGTTTTAACGATCATTGGTACCTGAGTCAAAAATAAACTCTTTATAATTACTAGTTTGTTCATGGGGTAAAATATCAATTATATCCAGAATTATATTTCATTATGTAGATATAATATATATTATATATATCCATTATATACATGCATTTCATAACATTTATAGGTAAGAAATGAAATGCACCGTTCATGGAGATGGTAAGCCTTACGTACGCATGAACGCTACTTCCATTTCTATTTCTTATTTAATGGAATTAAAAAATAATTATACATAATAGTATTATAATTATAGTATGGTATTATATATAATATCATTAAATCTATCCTTTATATGTACCACATATGGTATTAACGAATCAAATCACTTTGAGGGGGCGGTAGTCCGCACTTCCTAAAATGAAGATATCGCGTTTACCCATAACGAAAACCATAAAGGTATGCCATAAATGAAAAATACAGAAGCTTAAGGAAAACATAAACATATTATATATCATATATTAATATAGTGAAATCTTAATGGCCACCTTTGAAGGTGTTAAAAGAATATTCAACAATCATCGTTTCGTGAGGCAGAAATTCACCATCCACAGAAACAATATGTTCTTTAACCATTAGATGTAGGTGTGTGTAAGTGTAGCTTGAATACTTATTATAAAAAAATCCTAGTAAATTGAAGATACTTTAGTTGTTACAAAAGAAATGAATAAAAAGATTTTAGGGGGTTGGAGAAGTAAAATAAAACAAAAGAACACAAGTAAAGACATTACCTTAAAATCGGGTAACTCTTTTTGATTTGATCTCAAAGGCTTCCATGGAAAGACTTCTGCCCAAAGTGAGGCATCTAAAAGTAAGATAGGTATGTGGAGAGACAAAATGGGCAGAGGTTGGCTAAGCCAAAGGCTTGAGAGGTGTGGGTAAGGTGGTAGAGATGGGGGCCTTTTATAAGAGAAGAGGAGGGGCACTCTTGGAAAGTTATAAAAGGTTACTTTATTATAAAATGATTTTCAGATTTTAAAGGTCCCAAAATTATAGATTTCGAAGATAAAGTGATAAGAGTTAAAATTACACCCATACAATAGGTTTTTGACAAGTGTAGGCCTTATATTTTAAATTATCTTTTCATTTTATTTAAATCATTAAATAATGAGGTAATCGCTGCATCATCATGGTGTCATAAATAATTTAATTTATTTAATGTATAAAAATTATAAAAAAATACTATGATGTAGGAAATATTTTTAAATTTCCAATGACTATTTATAGTCAAAAACCTGACTTGTATAACCCCATGTAAAAATTGTTTTAGTAAAACAATACATGTTTGTGTCATTTTTACTTTTACTTTAAATAAAAGGCATTAATGTCATTATCTTACCCAAGAGGCTCGATGGGGTCACAAAAATCGACCCATGGGTTTTCTTGGTCGGAAATGACACATAAAATAAGGGTAGGAAATGTGTCAAGGTCATTTTATATTTTTAAAACATTATTTTTACCTTAAACTATACTAAATACCTCTAATCGCGATTAAAACTTAAAAGTTACTATTCACCAAAAAATTATTTTAATCCCATTGAACCAAATTTTACTTCCTAATGACAACCATGTATGTCGGATTTTTGAAATTCAAAACACAGAGGTGGTAAAATTTCATTTAAATGAAAAATCAGTTTTTTTAAGTACCACTTAGTGGTTTCACTATTCATCAAAAATTGATGTTTTTCATAAAAATACCAAAACTTTACCCTAAGCTATATTTGATATTCAGAATTCAAAAATTATGTCTATTTTGCAAAATTAAAAACATATAAGTTAAAATAATTAATTTAATAATTAATTCCTGCTGTCAGAACAAATAGCGTGTTTTTATAAAACAATATATATCAAAATATTGACACTAGTTTAAGTCCAATTTCAAAGTGAAATTAATTACAACGACCACTTTTGGATTAAATTGTAAAAATATATTCTAATTTCACTTTAAAACCAATTAAAAAGATAATCTAATCATATAAATAAATTATATTAAAAAGAGGTTTTGAATTAAAATACAACATTTTTCACTATTCATTTAAAAAAAAAGAACATTATCAGAAAAATACCAGAAATTTATCCAAATAAAATTTCAATGTCCCAATAATAAATAATAAGTTTATTTTGATAAATATAGCTTATAAAATTGTCAAAAGATATATTTAAAAATGGTTCGCCATCAAAAGGCAGTAAAACAATCTTTTAAAAATATTAGAGTATTTCATGCTTTGGGTTGGATTTATTCTCATTTTAAGCCTCTAAAACACTATCCAATTAATAAATAGACATAGATAACTATATATATTATTCATTACTTACTTGTAATGTTACATCATTCCCCCCTTTAGAAAATTTCATCCCCTCAATTTATTTACTTATCGAATAAGTGGGGGTATTTATCCATCATAGCATTTTCAGATTCCCACGTTGCCTCTTAAACCATATGGTTTTTCCACAAAACCTTTACCTGGTGAATTACCTTATTTTGCAACATTTTATCCATTTAGTCAAGAATTTGGACTGGTTGTTCTTCATAAGATAGATTCTCTTCCAATTGAACTACCTCTGGGCTCAAAACATGAGATGGATCTGGCATATACTTTCTCAACACCGAAACATGAAAAACATTGTGTACCTGAGATAAACTCAAAGGTAAAACCACTCGGTAAGCAAATGATCCAACTCTCTCTAGAATTTCATATGGTCCAATGAACCTTGGACTCAGCTTTCCTTTCTTACCAAATCGCTTCACACTTTTCCATGGTGAAACTTTGAGAAAAACATGATCACCTACCTCGAAAGATAGAATCTTCCTCCTGTTGTCTGTATAACTTTTATGTCTTGTTTGAGCTGTTCTCATGTGTTTCTGAACCAACTGAATGTTTTCTGCCATTTCTTCTACCAATTATGGTCCCATCAGCTTCCTTTCACCCACTTCATCCCAAAAAGTTGGAGTTCGACATCGCTTTCCATATAATGCCTCAAACGGTGCCATCTGTATACTGGAATGAAAACTGATATTATATGAAAATTCAACCAAAGAAAGATGTTGGTCCTAACTTCCCTGATAATCCATCGAACAAGTACGTAGCATATCCTCCAAAGTCTGAATTGTTTGTTCTGACTGACCATATGATTTAGGATGAAAAGCTGTACTAAAATTTAATTCAGTACCCAACGACTTCTGAAGGCCTTTCCAAAAGTTAGAAGTAAACCTGGGATCACGATAAGATACAATGGAGAGGGGAAATCCATGTATCCTTAATATCTATTTAAGATACAAATAGGAAAGTTGATCTAGGGAAAACGTATCTCGTATAGGAAGGAAATTATCAGATTTAGTCAAGCGATCAACAATAATCCAGATTGCATTATTACCTCGAGGTGTCTTTGGAAATCCCACAACAAAGTCCATGGATATATTTTCCTATTTCCACTCTGGCACTGGTAAAGGCTGAAGCATCCCTTTCGGTAACTTCCGCTCTACTTTGACCTATTGACATGTCAAACACTTCATAGTAAAATCAGCAATATCTCTTTTTATTCCGTCCCACTGGTAATACTCCAGAAGATCTCTATACATCTTAGTACTTCCTGGATGAACTAAAAACGGATAACTATGAGCTTCACATAACAACTCTCACTTCAATTGTGAATCACAAGGCACACACAATCTCTTCCCAAATCTCAAAACACAATCATTATCAATGTTGAATTCAGGCAACTTACCCTTTTGAACCAGCTCTACCTTTTTCTACAACTCACTGTCTTGCTTCTGTGCTTGCTTGATTCTGTCTGATAGAGAAGATTTCACTGATACCTAAAATAAAACATAAGGACATCCTACACCAACAACTTTTATGCCAAATTTCATCAAATACTTAACCAAAGGATCACATTCCAAACGCAACATTGTTAATGAAGCATTACTTTTTTGACTCAAAGCATCAACCACTTTATTTGCTTTTCCTGGATGGTAATGAATTGTACAATCATAATCCTTGATTAATTCTAGCCATCTACTCTATCTCATGTTAAATTCTTTTTGAGTGAATATATACTTTAAACTTTTGTGATCGGTATATATTTCACACTTTATACAAATGATGCCTCCAAAATTTTTAAGCGAAAACAACAGCAGCTAATTTCAAATCATGTGTGGGGTAATTTACCTCATGAGTTTTCAACTGTCGTGAAGCATAAGCAATTACCTGATCATTCTGCATTAGGACACAACCAAGTCCTTTCAATGAAGCATCACTGTAGATAACAAACTCACCATTCCTGGAAGGTAGTGCCAAAATTGGAGCATTCACCAATCTTCTTTTCAATTCCTGAAAACAATCATCACATTCTTTTGTCCAGATAAACTTAACACCCTTCCGAGTTAGCTTAGTCATTAGACTAGATAACTGTGAAAAATTTCTAAAAAACCTTCAGTAATAGCCTACTAAACCAAGGAAGATATGAATCTGAGTTACATTTGTGGGTCTTGGCCATTATTCAACAACCTTTTTTTTTCAGGATCAACAGTTATCCCATCTTTAGAAACAATGTGACCAAGGAAATAATTTTTTTGCAACCAAAAATCACACTTGCTAAATTTTTCATACAATTTCTTTTCCTTAAAGGTTTGAAAAATAACCCTTAAATGTCTTTCATGCTCCTCTTTACTTTTAGAAAACACCAAAATATCATCGATGAAAACCACCACAAACTTATCCAAAAACTCATGGAAAATTCTATTCATTAAATCCATGAATAAAGAAGGTGCATTGGTTAGCCCAAAAGGCATTACTACAAATTCATAATGGCCATATCTTGTACAAAACGCGGTCTTCGGAACATAATCTTTCTTTACCTTCAACTGATGGTACCCCGATCTCAGGTCATCTTTGAAAAAAACTGAGCTCCCTGGAGCTGATCAAACGAATCATCGATATGAGGCAAAGAATATTTGTTCTTAACAGTGATGTTATTCAAGGCTCTATAATCAATGAAAAGTCTCATAGAACCAACTTTATTTTTAAAAAATAAAACAGGAGAACCCCATGGTGATGTGCTAGGTCGAATGAAACCTTTCTCTAATAAATCTTGCAATTGCTCCTTTAACTCTAAAAGTTCAGTTTGAGCCATTCGATAAGGGGGTTTTGAAATTGGTTAGCATCAGGAACTAAGTCAACAGTAAATTCAACTTCCCGATCTGATATTATTCCAGACAACTCATCAATAAAAACATCAGGATACTCATTTACCACTGGCACATCATTAATCTGAACAGTTCCTTTGTTTTCAACAATGTGTGCAAGGTAACATTCATTTCCATCTTTTACAAGTTTCTTGGCCTCTTGATATGTTATCAATAATAATGGTTCATTATTGTACACAAACTGAATGTCTTTATGAAAAGAAACTTCTTTAGCTCTACAGTCAATCTTAGCATGGTAAATTGAGAGCCAATCCATACCCAGGATAACATCGAACTCTACTATAGGTAAAACAATAAGGTTTGCAAGTAGGTTCTTTCCACAAATAAGGATATGAAGATTCTTATAAATTCTTTTTGCCTCAACATTTCCCCCAGGTGTTTTTACCACAAGTTCAGGAGTCATTTCTTAAGATGGTATTCCCATTTTACTAGAGAAGTTTTCAGATATGAAAGAATGTGTAGACCCCAAATCAAACAAAACACTGGAATAATCTGAAAAAACAAACAAAGTACCTGATACCACTTCATTTGATGGCCGAAAATCTGCTGAAGTAGTTGCAAAGGATTTCACCACCGCTTTCTGCTTGTAGTATAACTGCTTCCCATCACTTGAGCTCTTTGTCGGACACTCATTTTCATAGTGGCCCATCTCATTGCACTTAAAACATTTCACTAACTATAAATCAAATTTGGTCTTACCATCACCCTGATCTTTTTCAGTGCAATCACGTGCCCTATGTCCCATCTTACCACATCGGTAGCACTTTCCAGAATTCATAAGACATTCCCCAGAATTCCTTTTACCACATTTATCACCAACTGGAAACTTAGTTTTCTTACCATCAGACTTTTTTGAAGAATTATTCACTTTCTCCTGCCACCTCGGTCTCTTATTCTGTTGGTTGTTATAGAACACTTGATCATCGACAAACTCCATTTCCACCTCAGCACATCGAACAAGCTTTTCATAACTTTTGAACTCATAAGAAGCTAATGCCCTTCGATATTTTGGCTTTAATCCTGAGTAAAAACGATTGATTTTACTATCAAGGTCTCAGATAAAATTTGGAGCATACCTTGCCAATCGAGTGAACCTTTCTTCATAGGCAGCCACTGAGTCTTCCTCTTTCCTCAATTCCAGGAATTTTTTTCCATCCTAATTCAAACTGCCTTAGGTAAATACTTCTCAAGAAACATACCTTTGAATTCATCCTAGTCGAGAGCATCAATCTCATCAGCGTCCATGATATTTTTAACCATCGACCACCACTGATCTGCTTCACCCTCCAAAAGGTAAATAACAAGACTAACCTTTTGATTGTCGAAACACCCCATGACATCCAAAATATTCTCCAGTTCTTTAATACACTCTTCAGCTAGAACAGAGTCAGATGATCCTCTGAATGATGGGGGATGTTGCCTCATGAAATTTTACACCACTGACATGTTTCTCTGCGATTGATCTGGATGATCTCGTTCATGGAAGCCACCACCATTTATCGCTTGGGTCAACTGCGCCATTACTGCAACAAACTGTTCAGTTCCAATTCCGACCATCTCAGGATGCTAATTCGGAAGGTCATTTCCCTCAGTATGCCTACCCAAAAAAGATTCTCTGTTTCCTCTATGGAAAACCATTATGAACAAACATGTCTTAGATGAAGCAACATGGTAATCTTAAAATGATATATCATTTCAATTTGACCATAAAAAAATATTTTTTGGGTAATCATTTAATAGTATTCTAACTCCTAAATTTATCTAAACCGACCTATGATACCAACTATAAGGCCCCAGCCTTAAACCTTACTTAATCTTGAGTTATTACAAGATTACACATTGATGATCTTTTCAGGTTTAGAGTTTTAGAGAATTATATCATAAAACATACATTACATTACACATTTAAACAAAGTGGTTACATAAAAGATAATATTCATTTTTACCATCAATGGAAACATATTCAAAATAAAACATGGATTCTTTTTTGACACTTCCTTGACACTATTATCATATCATGTACCATTCCCTTGACCTGTGAAAAACATTTCAAAAACTTAGGATGAGCATAAAAAGCTTAGTAAGGGTTATAAAAATATGGAAAGGAAACATGAGTTCATATATACATAAGAATGAAATCATACTTTACCCATAAAACATAATCACTTTAACATACCTCATCAAATCATGAATAAATCATAGAAATCATAAGACATAAAGGTAACTTGAGTCATTAATAACATTCTTACGTAGGGAGTAACCCCCTTGGTTACGTTTGGAATACCCATCACAGAATATTACCTATATCTCTTTGGAGAAACCTTAACATTTAACTCCTTCACATTACCCAATGCATTGGAGAGCCATATCGGGCTCACCCGCCCTTAGTTTATTACAGAACCACCCGTCTTCATAACAATACCCATGAACCAAAACATAATCGTATCACGTAAAACATGCATAAAGGAAACATAACATTTCCACATTTCAATCAAAAGATATCAATACAACACATTGATATAATAAAAACATTATGAAAACCATTTTCAATACCAAAAATAAAAGAAAATTAATACATGGTATTTATTTTTCATTTTTTAAAAAAAGTTAGGTTATGGCTTGTAGAGGAAGCCGAAACTCTAATAATGGTCACGGTGGAGGAGAAGTCGTTGTCGCCACATACGTATGACAAAAAAAAATTCCTTTTGACATTTAGTAAAATGCTTCGTATAAAAAAATATTCCTTTTGAATAAGCATAAAAGTCAAAGGGGTTTATACACCATATAAAAGAAAGTTGTGTATAAAACAAAATATGCCTCAATGAATGGAGATTGAGACGAAGTCCCTTACAAAGATCATTTTTTATATAAAATATATCTATTATGTGTATTCAATATAATTGAACATAAATAAAGTACAAATACAAGAGAGTAAATAATAATATCATGACATAATTTGAAAGTAGGAGATTAACCCAAAGAACGGAAATTGGGTTAAGAAGTTCCCTTACCTCGGGTCCGACTTGACTCGATTGTTATTTAACCTCATGAATAATAAACTTGAGTTAATTTCTACTTGCTTAAGAACCTTTTTCAAGTTCATTATTCCTTTTATATCACTTATTACCATTTCATGAACACTATGTAATTATTTAAGTTAATAACGGTCGTTTTAACGATCATTGGTATGTGAGTCAAAAATAAACTCTTTATAATTTCAAGTTTGTTCATGGGGTAAAATATCAATTATATCCAGGATTATATTTCATTATGTATATATCATATATATTATATATATCCATTATATACATGCATTTCATAACATTTAGAGGTAAGAAATGAAATGCACCGTTCATGGAGATGGTAAGACATACGTACGCATGAACGCTACTTCCATTTCTATTTCATATTTAATGGAATTAAAACATAATGATACATAATAGTATTATAATTTTAGTATGGTATTATATATAATATCATTAAATCTATCCTTTATACGTACCACATATGGTATTAACGAATCAAATCACTTTGAGGGGGCGGTAGTCCGCACTTCCTAAAATGAAGATATCGTGTTTACCCATAATGGAAACCATAAAGGTATGCCATAAATGAAAAATACAGAAGCTTAAGGAAAACATTAAAATATTATATATCATATATAAATATAGTGGAATATTAATGTCCACCTTTGAAGGTGTTAAAAGAATATTGAACAATCATCGTTTCGTGAGGCAGAAATTCACCATCCCCAGAAACAGTATGTTCTTTAACCATTAGATGTAGGTGTGTGTAAGTGTAGCTCAAATACATCTTATAACAACATCCTAGTATATTGAAGATACTTGAGTTGTTACAAAAGAAATTAATAAAAAGAGTTTAGGGGGTTGGAGAAGTAAAGTAGAACAAAACAACACAAGTGAAGACATTACCTTAAAATCGGGTAACTCTTTTTGATTTGAGCTCAAAGGCTTACATGGAAAGACTTTTCCCCAAATTGAGGATTCTAAGAGTAAGATAGGGATGTGGAGAGACAAAATGGGTAGGGTTTTTCCGAGCAAAAGGCTTGAGAGGTGTGGGTAAGGTGGTAGATATGGGGGCCTTTTATAAGAGGAGAGGAGGGGCACTCTTGGAAAGTTATAAAAGGTTACTTTATTATAAAATGATTTTAGGATTTTAAAGGTCCAAAAATTATATATTTCGAGTATAAGGTGATAAGAGTTCAAAATCCACCCATCCAATAGGTTTTTGAAAAGTTTAGGTCTTAGATTTTACATTATCTTTTTATTTTATTTAAATCGTTAAATAATGAGGTAATCACTGCATCATCATGGTGTCATAAATAATTTAATTTATTTAATGTCTAAAAATTATAAAAAAAATACTATGATGTAGGAAATATTTTTATATTTCCAATGACTATTTATAGTAAAAAATATGACATATATAACCCCATGTAAAAATTGTTTTAGTAAAATAATACATGTTTGTGTCATTTTTACGTTTAGTTTAAATAAAAGGCATTAATGTCATTATCTTACCCAAGTGGCTCCATGGGGTCCCAAAAATCGACCCATTTGTTTTCTTGGTTGGCCATGACACATCCAATAAGGGTAGGACAGGTGTCAAGGTCATTTCATATTATTAAAACATTATTTTTACCTTAAACTACACTAATTACCTCTAATCGCGATTAAAACTTAAAAGTTACTATTCACTAAAAAATTATTCTAATCCCATTGAACCAAATTTTACTTCCTAATGAAAACAATGTATATCAGATTTTTGAAATTCAAAACACAGAGGTGGTAAAATTTCATTTAAACGAAAAATCAGTTTTTTAAGTACCACTTAGTGGTTTCACTATTCATCAAAAATTGAAGTTTTTCAGAAAAATAACAAAACTTCACCCTAAGCTATATTTGATATTCCAAATTAAAAAATGATGTATATTTTACAAAATTAAAAACATATAAGTTACAATAATTAATTTAATAATTAATTCCTGCTGTCAGAACAAATAGCGTGTTTTTATGAAACAATATATATCAAAAGATTGATACTAGTTTAAGTCCAATTTCAAAGTGAAATTAATTAAAATGACCACTATTGGATTAAATGGTAAAAATATATTCTAATTTCACTTTAAAACCAATTCAAAAGATAATCTAATCATATAAATAAATTAGATTAAAAAGAGGTTTTGAATTAAAATACAACATTTTTCACTATTCATTAAAAAAAGAACATTATCAGAAAAATACCAAAAATCTATCCAAAGTAAATTTCAATGTTCCAATCATAAATAATAAGTTTATTTTGACAAATATAGCTTATAAAATTGTCAAAATATAGATTTAAAAATGGTTCTCCATCAAAAGGCGGTAAAATAATCTTTTAAAAATATTAGAGTATTTCATGCTTTAGGTTGGATTTATTCTCATTTTAAGCCTCTAAAACACTATCAAATTCATAAATAGACATAGATTACTATATCTATTATTCATTACTTACTTGGGATGTTACAGAAATAGTTGATTTTTGGGTGAATAGTAAAAAATTCAGTTTTGAGTTTCGTTGTGTTAATGACATCATTAATGATGTAATGATGATGTAATAAATCTGTTCAACTTGTGTATAGTTAAATAATATGTGAGGTGTCCCAAGTGGATAACACCATGGGAAAATACCATGGGCAAGCCCATGGTTTTTCAAATACCACTAATGAGGTGTCCCTTGGAAATTATTAAAATAATCCCTCACTTTTGCTATAAATACCAACCCATTACTTAATGAAATTCATTCCTAATTATTCTTCAATGAAGATCTAACCTCATTACCTCTCTATTAGTCCTACAAAGGTTTTATCAATACCCCATGGTCCCGACCTTCATGTTCTAGGAGTTACTCTACAAGGTAAGAAAATTCTCAATTTCTTTCTTTTTTTTTCCATTCAAGTTCTCTTTTATGTGGTATAACCTTCGAGTTTCCATACCATGTTCTTATTTCATTATTATTATTGATATATTCTATATAATGATTCATTTCTGTATGGGTGACCCTTTTCCCATCACTTTTTAATATTTTCTAAAACCATGTTGCATAGCCGTTAGGCTATCAAATTTTTGTAAGGGATTTCTCAATTATTATTTTATTTTGAGTTACTTTCTTTACTTATTCTTTCATCATATCCTCTTACACAAGAGGAATTAAATATCCAAAAATCATGTATATTATATATTTTCTCATGTTCATGGAAAATTCATCATCATTCTTCTTCTCCTCTCCCACTTATTCAATGAATAAAAACATTGTCAGTGATGTGTCGAATTACCGGCATCATGGACGATGTGATTTCAATTTGCATTAATTATTTCAAGTATAGTCATGAAATAATTTTTATGGTTTAACCAGGTTATAATATGTGTATTATTTCTCATTCATGGTTCTGTAATTCTTTTATACACATGGTTTTAATTTATAAAACAAAATGAGGTTGTTATTATCAAAGAACCACTAAAATAATCTAAACGAACATCATTAATGTTTTAACTTATGAATCATCCTCATATCAAATATCAAAATGATAAATGGTATAAATTATGGTACTATAAATATGTAAATACATTTCCATTACAATTCTGGAATTTCACTTCCAATCGACAAGAACAATACATCATGAACCGATCATTAAAATCATGTAAAGAACTCACCCAAAACAGTGAAAGGAACAAAATACTAACAATTAAAGGGAGAAATGATGTAATTAAATGATCATATAATTTATTATAAATATGGATATGGTTCTTTAACATATTAATCACACTATTTTAACTATTATATAGGAGGATTAAATGAGTTGGAATTAAGAAAAACCTGAGGTAAGGGAATTCTTAACCCGATTTCCATTCTTTGGGATAACCTTGTACTTCATCATTTATGTGGTATTAGAATTGTTGTGTGTGATGGGTTCTCTTTATATTATGTTTTATTATGTTTATTTATATTGTATATACATATTTAATCCACTCTAATAATTCTTGATTCAATTATATGATTTATGTAAGGGTTTATTCCTTTAAAATCCTCTTTTAAAATTATGTTTTACAAAATTCCAAAACAACATTTTTATGTAATTATTAATGATGTATGATTTTGTTATGGTTCTTGGTAATTGTTTATGATGAAGGCTGGGACCTATATTTCCCTCCAATGAATTGGGTATGTGTAAGTTAGAGGTTGGATGTATGATTACTCCAAGTGTAACTGTGATGGTTACACAAATTGTAAGGTAGCCAGGAGGGTTACAAGATTATGTAAGTAATGAACCAAGATAACTTTATGATTATATTTATGTTGTCATGTTTTTTTGGATCTTTTTTAAATCTCATGTTTCATAAAGTAAGTATATATGGGTGACAAGCATGTCTTTTGAAAATGTTTTCATAAGTTACAAGTATTCATGGACTAATGTGCTCTTTCCTTCTTTTACTTACCTTACTTATCTTTTTGTGCTCATACCATGTTTTTAAAGGATTTTCATATGTCATAAGGATTTGTAAGACATAGAAGGAAGCTAATTTAAATTTTTAAAGAATTTTCAAAGAAATAATGTTTTAAGCTTTAATGTTTTATGTTTTAAAAAAATGGAAACTATTTTTATGGTATCCAATTTATAACAATGTGTAAGGTTATGAATGTATTATGTCCCAATTATATAAATCTATGAACTTGAAAAGATCCTAAATTTAAAATAAAGTTATTTCTTGTCTAAAATCAAGATTATGTAATTTAATAAGGTCGGGTCCTTATAGTTGGCGTACGACCAGGTTGGATCAGACTCGAATCCAACCAGGTCCTTTTTACTAAAATGCCCATATCTTATAGACTGAACATATGTTAAACATTCCACCTATTAAGTTGGAACCCTTACGATGAGATGGTAATTTGGGTTATTCTATGTTGTACTTTTTGGCGGTTGAGGTACGACCAGTGGCTCGAGAAGTAGCTGTCTAGATCCTTTGTGGCCCGGTAGACGAGTAACAGCCGTATGGATCCTTAACGGCCCAGCAAATGAGCATCATCCGTGCGAATCCTTAGTGGCCCATCAGGTGAGCAGTGATTCATTAGGGATGATTCCCTCAATAGTATGAAATGTTCATCACTATAGCCGATGAACCTTCTTCCTATGCTTTAGATTGTACCTGGTGTGAGCTCTCCATACTTTGTGGTCGTACTTTGTGGTATTACTTTTTGGCCTTACTTAGTGGCTTTTCTTTGTGATTGATTTGTGGTATTTCTCCTTAGTGGACTTGGGTCCCCTACTAAGTACTGTGTTACTCACCCCTACACTGGATTTTCCTGCATGTGTTGTGTCTTATGCAAAAGACAGACGTTTTGACTATGGAATTGGTGGCCTAGGGCCAGGAGGGGCCCAGTGAGATCAGTCAGATATGGCATACTCCCACAGCTTCCAGTAGCTACCCTACTCTTTCCATCAGGTGGGGTTCTCAACAACCGTCTTGTTCATAGTTTTTACTTGTACTCTTTAGTTTTCAATTGTCTTTTGTTGGGTTTGTATTCCAGCACATTTGACTTTCCGATTTACTCATAATCAATGGTTATTATTTAGTGTAATTCTTGTGATTCTTCTAGTTTTGGTTTTTCATTGTGTGTGTGTTAGTATAGGTACTCAGGAAAATGCCTCCCACTTCCAGGTTGACGCCTTTGATGCTAGTTTCCAACCCTTTGACTTCAAGAGGTGGGATTGAGGGAGTCACGGTGCAGGCCCCGGGGGATGGGTCATTAAAGATACTATATGAGGAGAGTTCTATATGCTCAAGGTAGGTGTTCCATGACTTTTATCTAAAAGTATCATCATTTATAAATTTCCATCATTGTGCGCATGCCAGTTTCACTAAGAATTGCCTCTAAAATTTATATGCCTTTATTATAATTGTTGGGTTCATATTCTAGAGTCCTTAATATAAATATTGATTATATTTTTGGAGATTATAAACTCAAATTCAACTACTACATGTAGGGTATTTATTTATTTACACCTTGGTGACCCATGCAGTTCTATCGGTGGAACCATTCGCATCCACTTGGAATTTACCTTGATAAGGTAAGTGTTTTAGATTAATTAATGTATTATTAATTTAAAGTACATTATATATATATCACCTATCCTTGAATTATATAAATTTAATTGGTTTCATATCCCAATTTACCTTGTTATTCTTAATAAAAGGAAATAGAATGAACCTGCCCAATGATTATGATTGAATTGTAATTGGTTGTATGAACTAAATCACCTTGTCATGTTAAATGAAAGGTAATGGTATAAACCTAATAAATAACTATATAATTGAATTGATAGTGGTTTTATATACTTATCACTCCTTTTCATGTATAATGAAAGGTAAAGTAGTGAACCTAATAAATTATTAAGTAATTAAAGTGATAAATGGTCGTATGTCCTTGTTTAACATTTCCATGTCAATGAAAGGTAAAGGAATGAACCTAATGAATTATCTATTGGTATAAGTATTACATGGACTAAATTGAAAAATGAATTATGTATAAGGTTTTTATTTCATATGGACCTTTTTATCTTTGTTGGAGTGGTTATACTTGATATAGCATTGGATTCCTGAGGGAGTGCCTTGATCTTTTAGAGGACATCATTTTAGTTAAAGGAGCTGATTTTCAAGGAATATACCCACCTTGGAACATGGTAATTGTCTACTCGAGGATTCCTGACCTGGTTCTGTAGGATCCATCACAATATCTCTAGATATTAGGATGCCTCAGATACACTCCTTAGATCCAGATTGATGTCTTCGGACATGTGGCACCATGGTTTCACCCCATTAGGCCCAATCATAATTAGCCCATGTTTACTTTAGATGAGATCTTTTGACTTTTTTAGAATCATTTATAGTGGAATTCCTTGAGAATTTCCCGTTGGATTACACTCAAACCTCTTATTACTAAACTGTATGTTATTACTAGGTTGTCTAGACCCTTGAAGGAAAGGATTCCTTGGTTTTACCTTGGACCGTTATTCATTATTATCACCATTATATGATTCCTTGGTTACACCTTGGATCTTCTTACATTATATATATCATATACAATGCGATTGAAAGTTATTATAAACTCAAACATAAATAATCAAATGATACATGTTCAGACACTGGATGAGGATGAAGAAGGTATGTGCTATTTATCCAATGGACCAAAGGCCTTCATTTTTTTTATTGATTTTGACAATACACCTTTAAAGGGGTGAGATGGAACCCTTACAAGGCCCATAGGAATAAGTAATACATGGACCATAGGACTTAGAGGAATTCATTTTCCCATATCCTTCAAACATTGCATAAAACCCAGACTAACTAATTGGAACTGCTCCACCCCATAATCTTCATCGTGAAATCAACTTTCCACCTTTTCATGGATATTAGAATAGACATTCCAGTGCATTCATAGTCTTGTCCTGATGGTAGGTTCTTTACCCTCTCATTCTTGCAATCCGTTTAACTTCTACTGTGGTGAAAGCTCATTGCTTATCCTCCTTGTAGATCTTGTTCTTTGTAGGCCATCTAGTTTGAATCTGCACTTAAGGTGGCCTGAAGGCCTTGAGGTAGCTCAAAGGCCTTACTGACCTAAAATCCTAGGTCTCCCAAATGCCTTAAATCACTCAGGGACCAAATTAGTGGCCCAAAGGCCCAAATGGGGGCATATTTCCAGCTGCTACAGTGCCAAACAGTACCTGCTACAGTCTACTACAGTACCTACTACAATACTGCACAGTTCCTACTACAGTCTACTACAGTCTGCTACAGTACTACTACAGTACCTCAGAAATAATGTCTCTGCTTGAATTTGATCCCCAGTCTCCCAGATGTACTTATGGAGTCCTTACCTACTGGGCTAAGGCTCAAGTGCAAGGTATGTGCTATTTACATTTCTGTATTATCTTTAACTTTATATATACCTACACACTGTTAGTTTATATTCATATAATGAATTATATTGATGAAATTAGTGGTGATCTACTGATATTTATATCATTCCCTATTTTGGATGCTAATGGTACATGGGAAGATTATATGTATTCAGGTGTTGATAAGGGGAAGCATCCTGCTTTGGACACCTGGCTTGGTTGCTTTCATTAGGATGGAGTTGGGTAAAAGATGATCTATATATATCTTGGGATTATTTGTTAGCATGGTTCTTTTTTATTATTTTGGTATAAAATGTATATTAATGATGCATAATTCTTTGTATCCATGTTTTCCTACTTTTTAGAGACATATCATTACATAATCATCTATTGTGTATGGTTTTGTTTAGCTTTTGAGTTGAGTATTATTATATGTTGCTTGGTTGTTATGTCTGATTCTACTGATTTATTCATTATTATTATACTTACACTATTGTTATCCATATGTTAAATTATATTATATATATGCTATTATCCACTTTTACATGAGGGCATAGTCTCCCCATGAGCTCACCCTTGTCCATCGTTACTAATCAGTGGCCTATAGTGTATAGGGAGGCGTGCTTGAGGATTAACAACCCACCAAATCAGGTAACCTATGAGTGGAACCTAGGTCAATACTTCACAAGAGATATCCCACACATGATATCAAACTTATATATGTGATTGATGTTTTTAAGAGTTAGCAGTGTTACCTTTTTTGAGAAAGGTTTACCATTTATTTTGATAAAAAAATCTCAAGTTATGTATTATCACAAAAATATTTGAATCTCCATCAATGGTGGTGGGTGGATTACATAAAATATTTTGACTTCAAAATTGCATGAGCCCCTATTATATGGAGTGTTATAGTGTATTCTCTGAGCAGGAATATTTTATTCAAGTTTTTGAAAGAATCTTTTGAGGAGTGGAACCTCATGGATCTCTTTGATCTCATGCATTTGGGAGTCTAAGAGGATGAAACTGAGGTTTTTTGGGCGAGTGTTTAGGTAAAATACTCTTTTATCATGATGATTATCTAGTTGAAACATTTTTATTATGATTTATGAGTCATTAGAGATTATTTATATGGAGGGGAGACCATCGATGAATACTCTCTATCTTATGAGAGTATCCTTTACTTCAGAAACTAGTTTGTTGTTCCATTACCTATGAAGAAGGCCGTGATGGGGGGATTTTCATAATATCTAGTGGGAGTTAAACCCAAGAATAAAAAATATGTTTTGTGATATAGAGTGATGATTTTAGTGTCTAGGTTTGAAAATGAACATTGTTGAGCTTGTTTCTCATTGTTATATTTGTTATTAGATTAAAGCTGAGCATAAGAAGCCTTCTGGACTACTTCAACCACTTCCTATACCAATTTATATATGGAATGAGATATTTATGGAATTTATTGTTGGGTTACCACATAAAACCTGAGGAAAAAATGTTATTTGGGTAGTGATTGACCGATTGACCATATTTGTTCACATTATTCCCATTTGTGATATGAAAAAAGTTGAGGACTTTAGGAATCTATATGTCTATAAGATCATCAAATTGCCTGGTGTTACACCAAACATTGTTTCCTATAGGGATCCCCATTTCACTTATCTATTTTGGAAATTCTTATAGGTGGTGCTAAGATCCCAGGTAAAGTTGATCATGGTGTACCATTCTTAGATAGATTGATAGATAAACATGCTATATAGATTGTAGAGTACATGCTTCGTGCTTGTGTCCTTGAATTTATAGTATATTAAGATTGAATTTAGTATTGTTTGAGTTTTCCTATAATAAAAGTTACTATTCATCCATTAATATGGAACCATTCGAGGCCTTTTATATCTATCATTTTAAATCTTTCCTTTTTTGGTTATAAATTGGTGAAAATTATCTTATGGGACCTAGTTTGTTCCAAGAGATGACAATGAATATTAAATTTATTCTATAGAGAATAGTACCACCCAAAGATTATATAAGTCTTATGATGATTCATAATCATCTCCCTATGGAGTTATTAGTTTTTGACCATGTTTTTTTATAGTTTCAGCTCAGTTGGTCACAAAAAATTTAGAAAAAATAGGATGTTGGCATTAGGATACAAGGACCATTTGAGGTTGTTGATATGATTATAACTGTGGAATAATATTTTGAATTTACACTATATATGACCTCAATCTATAACATGTTTCACATGTCTCAGCTTAATAAGTATCTTTTAGACACGTATCATGTCTTTAGTTAGGAGGAATTTTATGTGAAACTAGATATAACCATGGATGAGAAGCTGGTTTAGATTATCGATTCTATTACACATGTTCTTTTTGGAAAGTCCATACCCTAAGTTTGGGTGATATGGAAACATGGTTCTATTTACCTTTATATTTGGGAGTGTGAGGCATTTATGAGAGATCAATGGCCTCACCTCTTTTCTTTGGACTAGTCTTCTTAACATGATTTATGAGGGAAGAAAACATTTATGATGGGGAGAATTGTAACATCCTGACCCAAACTTTTAGGTATGAACCTTGGTTTATTTGTAATATTCTTGTTTTTTTGAGTTAATATTTGGTAGTTTTTATTGTATCATGTCTGTTTCACCTTGGTTAATGCTTTTTAGGGGTTAGGGAAAGTGGTTTTGTTTTTTATTTAAGAGGTTGAGAGTTGTCTGAGGAGTTTAGATAAGGAGTGGAAATAGTCTTGTATCTAGAATAGATATAGTAGGCCTATCAGTTAGCTGGTTAGGGACATCATATAGTTGGTGGATGGTTACCAGTAGGTATTTTCAATAGGAATCCCATTGGATAGCCTGTGGGATGACTAGTGGTGCAATAATTCTTCCTAGCACCATTGGATAGCCTGTGGGATGACTTGGATAATGGGTTTTCTTTATATATGAAAATAGATTTAAAATAATTGAAGAATGTAAAATATTGTAAATAAGAAGCATTGAATTTTGGAAATGATGAGTCACTCATAATCAAAGGTATTTTATATACTATCATTAGAATAGAAAAATTAAAATCAAGAAACTATTTTTTTATTGATGGGATAAAATATAATTTTCATGTGTTGCCCAAATTATTAATAAAGGAAACAAAGTTCTTTTAGAATATAATTTTTTTTGTTAAAATTATTTAATACAGGAAAGTTGTTATGAAATTACAATGAACTAAGGGAAAATTGTTTCAAGTTGGAGATGCATAGAGTTCATGCTCTCTCAGAATGATTGAAGAAAAACAATTATGGCATAAGATTCTTGGATATATGTTCCAAAGGAGTATGAGAAAAATGAAAAATAGATAAATTATTCATGATATTCTTGACATGACAAGAATAATAGGTTGGTTATTTTCAATATGTTAAAAAGGAAATATTTCAAAATCATTACATAAGAAAGTTGAGATACATTAAACTTACCCCTTAGAGCTTATACATTTTAATATATGTAGTCCCATGAGAATATAATAAAAAACATATATATGTGCTTTATTTACTTTATTGATAATTTTACCCACATTACATGTATTATGTTTTTGAAACATAAGTCATATAATTCAAACTTTTTAAGAGTTTTAGTATAATTTATGGAAAGGAATGTGGTTATTCTGTGAAAAATATTCAAACCGATAATTATGCAAAATATAAAAGTGGGAATTTCAAAGACTATATTTAAAAGTAAATCATTAATAATTAATTTAGTACACCATACAATTCACAACATAATAATGTTTCTGAAAGAATAAATAAAATTTTAGTTAAGATATAAAGAACTGTATTAACTAAACATGATACCATTAGATTTGTTTATAGGAAAGTGATTGGGGAATATATTCACATTCATAATCACAATTTCTATAATCCAAACTCAGATATTAATCCTTATGATATTTATTACAAATAAAACCAAATTTTGAAATACATATGGGTGTTTATAAGTCCTTGAATTATCAAAGTCAAGGGTGAGAATATTGGGAAGTTTAATCAAAGATGTGTTAATGGTTTATTTCTGGGACACCCTCCCAATAGTATAGGTTATAAATTCTACAATAAATAAATAGAAAAGATTTTTGAATCTATATATGTGAAATTTCTAGAAAATTATGATAAGAAATGTTCACATCCAGTTACAAATATAATAGAAAGTGAAGATGAAGTGGGTGCTATTAAACAACATGAAAAGTTATTGATGAGAGTAATAATATTAAAGCTATACAAGATGAAGATCCCGACTCAGCTATCTCATGTAATGAGAGACAATTATGGTCTTTTTATCCTAGGATGGGGTAGAAAGTGGAGGTTCGTAATATCATTGGTGACCAGAGAAAAAAAGTTCAAACCAGAAAAACATCAATGTTAGTTACACAAATATATTTAGATGCATAGGTTAATATAAGATATTTTGAAGAATATTTGGAAAATAAAGAGTAGATTGATGCCATGAATAAGGAGTTGGATCCTAATTAAAATAATTATACATGGGAACTTATACCCAAACCAAAAAAAAATAATGTGATTGGTACTCAATGGGTTTTTAGAAATATGTTAAATAAAAAAGGTGAAGTGATAAGAAACAATAAATAAGGGGTTTGTAAAGTTTACTTATAGATTAAAGGAATTAATTTTTATTAGACCTTTCGCCCAATAGAAATGATTGAAACTATCATAATCATTATTTATATCACTACAAAAAAGATATAATATATTCTAGATAGATTTAAAGTTATATTTTATTAACAGAGAGCTCGATGAAGAAGTTTATATCGAATAATAATGTTTCTTCATGCTTGTCCAAGATAAAGGCTATGTTTGTAAGTTGAATAAGTATTTGTATGGTTTTAAAAAAGCTATGAGAGTATGTTATTATAAAATGGATAATTTATTAAGGAAATTGAATTTTAATAAAGGAAAAGTTGATGGAAACCTATATATAAAATAAAATCAAGTGGTTTCCCTTATTATGATAGTTTATGTTGAAGATATAATATTCATTGGGAATGAAGAAGAAATTTAGTAGGTAATGATGAAGAAATGTGTGAATTTTTTTTGGAAGAGATTAAGAAGTTATTTTAAATATCAATGATAGGAGAAATTAAATACTTTCTTGGCTTAAAAATGAAAAAAAAAAATTTCCTATCTCAAGAATATTATACTAAGGAACTTCTAAATAAGTTAAAAATGAAATATTAAAATCATTTCCCCACATATTTTAGGGGGGGGGGAGTTTCCAAAAGATGGTAAAGGAATATTTAATAGCTTCATAACTATATATAGTGTATAATGTTACACTTTATATATATTATCAAAATGATCCAAAGTAATCTCATATTATCATCAGGAAAATAATTCCTAGATATATTAAAGTAATGCTTTATTTTAGAATAAAATATGAATCTCCGGAAAGATTGATCTATTTGGTTATACAGATATATATTGATAAGGTTGTATTGATGATAGAAGATCTACATATGTTGTACTTTTATTCTTTAGAGAAATATGTGTGACTTGGTATATAAATAAGAAAAATATAGTGAATCTCAGAACAATTGAATATAAGTATGCAGCTACCACTCAAGCTTTCACATAGTTAATGTGAATGAATTTATAATTAGAAGATTTGTTGGTTGATATGAATTTTTACCTTCTCTTAGGTTGTGATAATTAAATTGTTATAAATATCACTATAAATCTAGTGAAATATTATAAATATAATAAAATTGATATTAAGTATCACTTCATCAAAGAGAAAGTGGAAAGAAATAAACTCAAGTTTGATTTTATTCCCAAAGTAGAGAAAGTTGCTGATATCTTCACTAAACCTTTAATAAAGGAAAAATTTCAGAAATAAAGATTGATCGTGGGCATATAACCTCAATATATTCGAGGGTAAGGTATGTAGAATTATTATTCCCTCTCTCATCTTGCCTTTGGATAGTGTTTTCAAAGGGACAGAAAAATGATGCAATATAAATATATCCATTAGTATGTGTTTTAACTTTAGAGGGAGAGAATATATTTAGGGGGAGTTTTTAGATGGGGTAAAATATGATTTTAACATGTGTAAACTATTTTTATAGTTTTTTTGAAGTGGATAAATGGTTTTGTTTTTATTTGTTGAATTTTTTTAATGATGGAAGTTCAAAGTGAAAGAATAAGTTTAACAAGTTTTTAAGAAAACTTTCTTAAATCAATTGCTTATAGAAAATATGGAATTGTTTACTTAATGATTCTTATTTCCTACACCTATTTCACATACGTAGTCTTATACTTGTTGTATAAACGATTCATTTATTGAGTTACCATGTTTCTGTGATTTTTGTTCCATATTTTACAAAAAAATCCAAATGGGGATATTATTGAGTCCAAGAGTTTTTGAGGTGTTATTTTGTTAAGAAGAAGTTGGTTGAGAGGAATAATGGTTTAACTAAGTATTGTATTTTTGTGTCTAGATAGAATTCAATTAAAAATGCTGAGGAATAATTATAAAGGTTAATAAATGAAGTGTATAATAGACCAAGTCTAATAAATTAATTCTAACAGACTAAAGTAATCAGTTAGAGTGTGGTACTAAAAGTTTATCCGATTACATTCACAATTTAATTAGGAAGATATGTTTGATAAATAAAATCGGGTTATGTTTTTTTTATCCTAAATATAATCAAACATCATGTTTATATGAATTTATTCATGATTATATATTATGTTTTTAAAGAATAATGTGTCTATTTCAAGCATAAAGAAGCGTTGCGAAAGATATATATGAAGTTGGATCGAACAAAGATATATACGAATTCTACTTGAAGGACTTATAAATAAATCAAGATGTGAAATAGTGATGTATTAAACTATGTTATAATATATTAAAATAATTATGAAGTCTACTAAATGAATGTTGCAAGTCCATCAGACAAGGTTTTATGATGATCATTGGATAGAGAACCTTAAGGTCATCAGATAGATTTTTGTGAAGGATACTAGGAAAATAATGACTGTAAGATGATTAGGTAAGAAAGTGTTGTGGAATTTCTAGGTGAAATAAATCCTCATTAAAATTCATGAGTCATTGGATAAAAGATTTTTTTGAAAAGACATCATTCATAATTTCATGAAGACCATAAGATAGAGGTTCTCTAAAAAATTCATTAGATAGAGGAAACATGTAAATATCATCAATTATAGAAGTTATTATGGAAGCTTCAGATGAAATTAATTTTGAATAAGCATCAGTCAGAGGATGATGAATCAATATACTTGGAAGTATTCATAAAAAAAGTTACTCAAGGATATCTATACCTATGAAATAGAGAAATATTATCAAACATAATTTTACCGAACAAAGAGGTTCGTATAAATTTGTTCAAGGATAATTGAGGAACTTTATAAAGTTTTGTAAAGACATTAATTAGGATAATGATAAGCTGTTCATTGAATGCTCTAATAATCCTAAATTAAGTTTTGTGATTATAGCAGAGATATTAAAAAAGTTTAAGGAACATTTATGCTAAGATTTAAGGAAAGTTCATTTAATTATTATTCACTCCTATATATGGGGAGGTTTATAAGTGTTCAAACATTGAATGGTTTGAGCGGGATATTTAAATTTAGGGTAATAATTTTGAATTTTATGTTCACATAAATCCATATGTGTTAGGATAATTGTTTCCTATTTAAAGGAAGGAAATAATGACGAAGAATGCTGCTGTTATTATTACCATTGGGAGAATTTATAGAGCATTGCAGTGTCAATTGAAGTTCTTGAAATATATTTTATCAAAAATCCAATGTAGTAGTATCAAAATTAAAGACACAAGAAAGAGTTTCTTATCAATTAGTATGAGATGAAAAGGGTGGAGATGCATTAGATGAGATATACCATAGAAAAGATGCCCTAGATGAAGAGGCATGATTGTGTGGTATTGAAGGTAATAGACATAGGTTAGATAGATTAAGTATACTAGATAGACCTTACTGGATAGACTACTACTAGAAAGAATAAAGTTAGTACTCACTAATCTACATGAAAGTGAATAGGAAGAAGAAATTTAAAGAAAGGAATGTGTGAAGAAAGTTCAAGAAGTATAGTGACAACATACTAATTCTTATTGAGGAAGGTTCTTATATTTGTTACAAAATATTGATAGATTAAATAATTTGTCAAAGTTTCACATGCATCTTCGAAGGACTACAGTTCTATACAAGTGATGAATATTCATTTCTTATTGTAAACACCAAGAGGATTATTTTCTAGTGGTTGTGTGGTCTTGGATTACTTTCAAACCTTAACAAGGACTAACTACTCTTATTGAGTAGTGAACCTTGTAAATTTTTATGTTCTGATGGGTATGCTTATTTTTATTCTATAAGATTCTTTTCTCAATTACTGTAGGTGAAGGTTATTTCTTAAGTAATAAAACATAAAAAGATAATATCGCTGATTCAAAACCTCCCCCTTTCAATGATCACATTGATCCTAATTATTCCTTTTAGAATAAGTTCAGAAGATTCATAAAGAAGGTAAAGTTGATTCCTAGATAAATTAGCCCCTTTAAAATCCTTGATTTCATGGGGATTGTATCTTATCACTTTGAACTTCCACTAAACCTATCCTAAGTGAATTATATGTTCTATATTTAAATTTTGAGTAAGTATATACCTTAATCTTCACATGTATTGAACTCATAGGTATTGTAACTAAACAATTATCTCTCTTATGAGGAATAAAATATAAAAACCTTGGATCATAGAGATAAAGTACTATAAAACAAGATCACCCATTAGGTTAAAGTTCTCTTGAGAAATCATAAGTTTTAGGAAGCATTATGGGAAATTAAATATATAATGAGGAAAAATAACCCATAAAAGTTTCATTATATTAATGAAATTTATAGGGAAAAATTACTTTAAAGGGGATGGAATTTAATACCTAGTGATTTTAGTATGTATTTCTTTTTAAATAAATTGTGCATATTTGATATCTTGTGATTCACAGGACATAGAACTAAAATGAACAATTACTAATTTCATTATTCTATAATATTAAAAAACAAAATTAAATACATTACAAGATAACTAAATGAAACATAATTAGTAAAATTACTAAATAATGTAGTCATAGGTAAATAAAAATAATATAATGTTTAAATTATCATCATCATGACCTGCTATGAAGATCATACCACCAATGGTAACTACAAAAAGAATAAAACCCATTAAAAATATGATAAATATATCTAAAAATAAATTATAGAATATGATGAATGATTTTAGATATATATTTAAGTCTATATATAGGAATGTAATATGATCATTATATTTATAGTTTTTGGTTATATGGTCATTGGATATGTTACTGTTAGTTATATAGACGTTGGATATATGGTGGTTGGATATACTTGTATCCAATAAGTACATTGAAGTCATGTAATTTTTATTAATGAATTAAAAATAATATAATTTAAAAATAATAAATAATTATATAATTAAATTAAAAGATAATAATTAATTAAAATTCTTTATTATAAACAATTGTAATTTTATTCATTATATTACTATTAATATTATTACTAAATAATAATTTGATGCATTTGTAAAAATAAAATAATGATTTTAATAGAAATAGATTGATAAAATTTAATGGTTAGAAGATAAATTACTTATTTTAATGGGATGTGATTAAAGTTATTTAAGGTTAAAATAACAACCTTACACCTTAGGGAATGGGTAATACAAAACTTCCACTCCAAACTCACTTATAATAGGAACCTTCCTATACCCTTGAAAAAAACCATTTTTATTTATTTCTATCTTGAATAATTACTTAAATTAAATATCCTAAATCTTTATTTATTTTTTGGTATCCTCTAGTTCCAAGATGGGGGCCTAAATCCTTCATTATGAAGGAACCTGTTTTGAGAAGGAGAAAATTAATCTAAGTATCTAGTTATTCAATATCTTTTTCAATAACCACATCATATAAATTATTTATAAATATCATTACAAACTATAATTATGTTATATTAACATAATTATTCTTATGTTGAAATGATATTATCATTTTATAACTATATACTTCTACTCATCCATTAGTATAATATATTCTTGATTGGGTTGGTTCAACCACTTACATGAAATATGCTATACTAAATACATATTTTTAATGTATCATGTCATTAATAATAGTAATATATGATATTAAATATTTATTTATATTACTAATATTTTCCTATAAGGTTTATTCAAAAAATAAATGGTCATTATAAAGTAACTCATTTTTATTGCTAAATTAATTGAAACATGCCTTCCATAAATTCTATTCTCATGAACCATACCATATATTACATAAAATAAACACATTATTACATAAATCATTAAAAAAATTATTCTACTACCTTGAATAATCTTATAATTATGAACTTGTTATCAAATAATGAGGATCAACATCACTATTGTGAAACATGTCTGAAACAATGTAAAGTACTATCTTTTCATGATAAAAAATAATAACAAGTAACTAATATATAAAAAATAAGTGATTATTATTGAATAATATGAAAGGTAATAGATATTAATATGGTTATAAAATAAGTTATTAAGATACTATTTTTATTATATAGGTAGTTAAATAACTTTTATGGGAGTCAGGAGTAAATGTAAGGGTTTATTTTCTAATATCACTATGATATTGAGATTAAATATATCCAAATTCATATTGGGGGAGATTATATATTATTTTTCTATAAAACACCATATATTTTATTCTCCTATGGTTATTTCTTGAGTTTAAAAGACACCTTACCATTTCACCTCCCTTTGGTTTGTAACTCAATTAAAAGGATGCTTGTAAGTGGAATTGAGCATATCTCTTTTTTTCAATTGGGAATATTTGTCCTAAATGTACATGTTTTTAATATGGTTTTATAGATGTATTTATCCAAACATATATGATTTATTAATACAATTTTATATTTTATTTCTATTTATTTTACAAAAGTGTGAAATTAATCTTTATAAACATTTTCCAAAGGTCACTTTTTCCCATTGTTTTCTTCTATTTTCTTTAAGAAGCTTCCTTCTGAACTTTTAAAAATTCTTCAAATTAATTTTTTTAATATCTCATTATTTTTATACAATTTTTTTTAAGTTTTTTAATTTTAAAATAAAAGATATAAAAAAGTAAAGGATATTTAATTTTTTGTTTAAAGAAATTTTCTAATGCTTATATGAAGGGTTTTTTTCATCTATGTGAATATTTTTTAATATTTATTATAATTTACTCAAAATATGATATAATTACACCATATACCTTCTTTATCTCGATAAATTATGTTATTTATTATGCAAATTTTCATTAAACCCATTTGTTTCTCATAGGTTATCGATGTTATGGCTGGTTTATGAATGTGATCACATTCATGTGGCGTACATAAGTATGTTTTTTATTACATGATGAGTGATATTGGAATTATATTTCTCTATAGTAAATTAGTTAAATATTTATATATCATGATATAACTTGTATGGGATTGGGGAGTGAACTTACTACACTTATTTTCTATGAATGGGGAGTGAATCCAATCCATTATGGGACTCTTTCCATAATGTGATGATGCCATTGGTAGTGATCCTTGACATAAGAAATGATTTTATATAATTACATATATACCACATTATTATGACACATTTCTTTGTTATGACATATTATTATTTAATGTTTTCACATTTTATGATAAGTATATCCAGATTCCACATTCCTATGCCTCATTCTATGATAATTCATGATTTATGATCCATGTTTTATTGGGTATTATTTTCTTATGTTATGTTCATATACTATTATTATTTTTTCATACTCACATGTTCATATTGTATTCACTTATTATCTTTAATTATATCTCTTATGTTCACCCCTTACTGAGTATTTAAGCTTATCCTTTCTTATGTTTCCATTCCTCATGTAATTAAGAAGAGTATTATGTATGATATATCTAGATGGGTATCGTGTATTAATATTATTTCTAAAAAATATAAAATAATGTTTTTAAAATAAGTTTTCTATGTATCTAATATATAAATACACCAAACCTATAGGTTTTATGGTGTTATTTATTTCTAAATGGAATGAATATCCATGTAAAATGATGTAATATATATGCATATTATAGTTTGGTCATCTCATTGAGAATGAGTTTTAAAGAGAGAAAAATGATTTTTTATATAGTTTCATTATCAGCATAAATGAGATATTGAAAAGAATAATATCCAAAAATGAGAGGAGAAATTATGAGTTAGAAATACATGGGTTAGAATATAATAAAAGTGAGGTAATGAAAATTTGTGTGGAACCCCCTTATGAAAATTATAAGGAAATATTTATGCATGAATGATTTATATTATAAATAATATTCTTATAAATTCCTTAAAAAGTTGATTTATAAAATGAATTTTATAATTTTAGTAGAAAATACATATAAATATTTTGAATAAGGATTAAATAGAGGGAGTGAATGCCAAATAGGATAAATATTGAGAGAGGTTCCCTTACCTTCAATAATGTTTTTATTTATCATGATTACACATTCATTATAACCAAATTATGTTTATTAAAACATTATTCTTAAAGTAGTTTATATTAATAAAGTCCCCTTGTATTTTTTAAAGTATTTTTTGTGGCTTAATAGACTAGTTAAGAATGTGTTTGATGTGTTTTTTAGATGTTTGGATATAACATGGGGTTGGTTGTAAAAGATATTTAATTTATTGGGTGAATTATATAATTGAAAAAATTCACTAATATAGAATTCATAATATAAGAAACATTTTGTATGATAGGAATTTATTATAATAAAGTATGATCACACAAGATATAAGATCCATGTAAGAAATCCCATATCACATGATAGACAATTTTGGGTGATATCAATGGTTCGTATGATATGTAGATCTTGTAAGATAGGATGGCTTGTAAGATTCAAGGAAGGCACATGATAACAGTCTCACATAAGATGAAGGAAGTCACATAATATGATATTTTCATAAGATATAAAATGTTTATGATAAAATCCACATAAGATACATGAATCATATAATATGTGAATCATGTATGATGTCCAATATATAAGAATTGAGTTTTCATAATATACCATATATTTTTTAAAATCAAGTCAGATATCACTTTTGAAATTATTTTTTGTACTAAAAATTTGAAAATATCATTGTCATGATAAACTTCTATGATTCAATCTATGATTCAAATAAGTTTTAATGTCATTAATATTGAAAAAACATTATTTAAGTATTTTGAACTCAAATTAAAATTTATTATGGTTGATAAATATGAAAACATTGGAATTAGTTATCTTAGTTCAAATTTTCATTTTTCATGGTGATCTGTTGTGACCAAATATTGATGAATTTCCCTTAAATAATCATGGAAAATTTTATCATAAATATTTAGGAAGTATAAAATTTAGAAATGAATAAAATTGAGGAGTTTAAAAATTGAGAAAATTTACTGACACCTTGCTGCATTGGACACATTTTGTATCGAGGAGAGAGAGATAACTAAAGAATGTGACCTATACTACATCTATTTTTTTGAAGATATTGAGGTAATACTATTTCATTTCTATTGATTTAGGCACTTTATTTTGTGGATGAAAAAGGAAATCTCTACTTTTCCTAATCTCATGGATGATTTTTTATTCTGAATTAGTGAGATAAAGGTTGATTTTATATTGTAACATTTATATTTATTTGGTAGTCTATGTCTTGTATGAAGAAGATCTATTATTTAGTGATGAAGTATCCAATGGTGCATATAAGATATGATTCAACCAAGAGAAAGAAAAAAATCTGAAGGATGGTGGTACTAGGGTAAATAAAACCTTACATTATTGGTATCACTATTAAAGTTCATGGATGTATTTTTCCCTTAATTGTTTATAATATATATATATACTAGAATGATTCAATGATGTAAATTTCCACTCTCTTATAATCACTATTTTATTAGTGATAATATATGTCTCAGAACTCGACCCAAACTTGGAAAGTAATAGTCCATCATATTATGGTCGAACCTTGTAAAATAATTAAACACTGAGAATGGCCATATTTTTTACTTTCAATCTAAGTGAGGGAGAGTTTATATTAATAGGATGAAGAATTTAATCAATCATAGAGGTTTAATTTGAATGAATTTATAAAACATATTCCACTAATTCACCCCTCTCAGTGGTATTACAACAAACCAGGTAATTTCAAGTGGTATCAGAGAAAACTAGGTTATCTCAGATATCCTTTATATAGAAAAGAGTTATTAAGAGTGTGATTTTTTTGAACTGAAGAGGATTTCCATTTTTCAATGGATATGTATCTCATCAGTGAAATAAAAAAATGTTCCCTAATTTAATTTCATAAGTATTGGAGGTTAGTGAATGTGTTATTTTGTATTTCCCACTTATTAAAAGGAATGCTCAAATGTCATTTATAGAAAAGTGGGATTTAGTGGTAGGTAAGAAGGAAGAGCATGAAATTCAATTTTCTATATCAGACAAATTTTACATAAAAGTGATGGGGTTGGCTAAAATACAATGAAATATTAGAAAAATTGGAAAATATATATCAGGGGAATGTCAAGATAAAATATTTAAAACTAATAATACTGAGGGAAAAGTTTAAAGATTTCAAAATGGGTGAAGATGAAACTATGGATGACTATTTGACAAGGGTGAATAAAATAGTTATCCATATCATAGGATTTGGTGATAAGATGAATGACTCTATTATGTAAAAAATTTAATGAGAAATTTTCTAGACATATTCAACCCAAATATTTCAACCATATAAGAGAGGGAAGATATTTACCTAGATAAACTTTTGAATACCCTTATAAATTATAAAATTAGTTAAGATACAATTTTCATAAATAAATATAAATGGGAGATAAAATTAAAGGCCATAAACATGTTGATAATCAAATAATAGGAAACCAATTCTTATATTATCTTAGTGGATGATGATTAAAGTGATTAAATTCATAATAAAATTATGGGTTTTATCTCAAAAAATATGAAAACAGGTAGAGGAAAGTATAAATTAAATATCCCACTTAAATGATTTAAGCGTATGTGTATGGAGGGGGGGGGGGGGTAGGGGTATATGAAATTTTTATATAGTTTTTCCTAGAATAAATATTACTGTGGAGTCTAATTGATAAGAGGTTGAAGAGAGTCCTCAAAGGGGGTCAAATGAAAGACCTTTCAAAAATATCAAAAGTTATATGAAGATAAAAAAAATAATGTAAAGAAGTAAGAAAAGAAGTATACCGAGTAAGGGGGAAGAAGATTATTCTTTCTCAAGTAGTGATTAAACAAATGTGTGTGCCAAGAAAGATTCCAATTTTATGGAACATGTTGAGGAAAATGAAGACAACTAAATTAGTGTAAAAGAAGAAGAAGGAGATGTGACTTATATAGTTCACATGTTGAAAACTAAAATTGATATTTGTCTTGAAATAAACAATAAACAAAATAAATAATTCAAATATCTTGATAAGGATGTTATAAATGTGAATAAATATAAATATGGGATTCATATTAACTAAAATTATCACGTTAATGAGATTAAATTTCTTAAGGTGAAAGTGGTTGAACATGTGAGAATCATAAAATAATTTGAAAAGAAGATGTATGATCAAGAAAAAATGATTAATCAGGCTAAATCAAGGTGTCTATATGTTAATAAAACCCTTTTAAATATGAGTAGTGACTTTGATAAATTCAATGATGTGAAAGTTGAGTCATAAAAAAGTGTTAAAAAATATTTTTCCTCAACAAAGGTAAAATCTACACCTATTGTTTCTAAAAATGTTAGATCTATTTCATCTAGAAGTGGTGGTTCTAAATTTCAATCTAGGAATACCTAGGTTGAGAAAAGCCCTTATAATATGAATACTAATTCTATGGTTTTTGTGAATGGTAAAAAGAATAAATTCACTCTTGAATTGATGTAGAAGAAGCCTGATTTAGCACCAAGACAATAACCAGATTTTCAAAGACCAGCTCAATAGTTTCCTAGAAAAATAAGTTTTAGGGGATATTACTAGTGTTTTGATTATTATGGAAATAAATACTATATTTTATGCTATAATTTTTCTCTCCCTTGGAACTAAATAATTCCAAAATTATAGGGGATATACTATAAATTTTGAAGAAATCAAGCCATGAGAAAGTAGAATGTGAGTGATAAAATTTCGATAAATATGGTTCAGAATAGTTTTAATGGACTTTACGAGATTTGTGGATGATGTGACAAGAAAGGACACTATGAAGAGGAGTGTATCAAAATGATTACAGGTTATTAACAACATGTTAGATAAAAAAGTATGACACAAAATTAAACCAAGGTAGAGAGGTCACTCATTTTTGAAGGGGCTCTCAATGCTTGTATGAGGGGTAAGCCATGGATCCTTGATAATGGATGATTATAAAATATTAATTTGGATAAATAATTCGTAAATAATATAGAATAATAAGATGGTGGTGTAGTGACATTTATTAATGAAATATTTTAAAAGATCACAAGAGTTGAAACAACTAAAATTGAGGCTAAAAAATTGAAATAAAAAACATATTATTTGTTTATGGCCTCAAAAAAAGTTTGTTTAGTGTAATTTAGTTTTCTGATGATGGGGGTGAAGTTACTTTAAAAATGAAAACTTATCATATCAATGGAATAAAATATGTAAATATTGTTAGTACTGTCTATAGGATAAGAAGAAATCTCTTTCATGTTAGAGACCTAAAGAACACATGTTATTTGTGTTCAAATGATAAAAATAAATTATATAATGGATGGTTGGGTCATCTTTGTTAAAGGATATTTATCAAAATTACAAAAGGATATGTAGATATGGACTTTATCTACCTAAAAAAAATAAATGAAAGAAATTTACGATACCTATCAGAAAGGTGAAATCACTCAAGGAAGTCATAAAAAAGTTGAAATTCAGGCCACTAAGCATATTCAGTTGATATATTCATATTTTTGTGGTCTCATGAGGCAAAATTACACTCAATGAGATCTTTATTTCAGCGAATTTATTCATTATTACAATATAATGAACTATATGATTTTTATAAAACACATGTTCTAATTAGTGTATATGTTTAAAATATTTAGAATGTTAATTGAGAAAGAGTTAGGAATGTGCATAAAAAAATTATGGTATGATAATGGGAAATAATTCAAAATTATTTCATTTTAATATTACCTTGAATATTATGGTATAAAAAATCAGCAAAAAATTCCTTATTGACCCAAAAAATGAAGTATATCAGACAAAGAATAAGAGATTGGTAGAGAAGGGAAGAATAATTTTAGCAGAATATAATCTCTTAAAATTTTATTGGCGGGAAGCTATGTACAAAACTATCCATATTAAAAATATATGTACACTAAGGAAAATCTTCTACATTAATTCCTATGAATTGTAGTACAAGAAAAAACCCACTGTGGACTAATTTATGTTGTTTGGTAGTCTATTCCTTATAAAGATGAAAATTAAAAAGTTGGGTAAATTTGATAAGAAGTTTTAGGTGGGAATCTTCATGGGATAAATTTCTAGTGAAAATGGGTACAAATATTAGAACAAAAGGCTTCATAATGTGTTAGACTGTTATGATGTGAAAATAATTGAAAATAAACCAAAAAATTGTGGTCTATAGGAAGTATTTTTTGAGAAATTTGTTGAGAAAAACAAGATGGATTTAGTGGAAATTAGGGAATAATAATTTTAGATTCAACCTTAGGTAGTAACTGTTCACCATGATAAGTCAGTGATAAGGAGGATGATACTAAAATTAAAAAAAGTATCTAAAAGTGAATAAACATGTAGATATATAAAATATCATTAGAAATCACAGCTATCCTATTCAAACTACAATAATAATGATATGTGAATATTAAACAGCTCAAATCTCTCAAGTTAAACCACATTTAGTAGATGATGTTTTAAATAATGAATAATGGATTGAGATTTTTGAATGAGGAACTAGTCCAAATTGAAAGGAATTCCACTTGATATATTATTCCTAGAACATATTTTTTTATTGAGACAAAGTGGGTGTTCAGAAATAAATTGAATGACAAAGGATAAGTCACAAGGAATGAGGCCATACTTATTTTAAAAGGGTAATACTATATTGGAGGAGTTGATTTTAAAGAGTACTTTAATCAAATTTTAAGGTTGGAAATAATTAGAATGTTCCTTTCTATAGTATATTATAGTTAATATAAAATCTATCATATGGATCTCAACTATACCTTATTAAGTGGAAATATATAAAAAGAGATTTATATTGAGCAGCCTGAAGGTTTTGTACTGGAAAATGAATCTTTTAAGGTATTTAAACTTAATAAGGATTTGTATGGGATGAAACAAGACCTAATGGTATGGTATTAAAATATGGATAACTATTTAAAATACCAAAAATTATCAAAAGGAAAAGTAGACAATAACTTGAACATTAAAGAGTTAAAAGAAGGTACTATGATTTTATTTTTTTATATTGATATCATCATTTTTGAAATATATCAATAGGGTTCTTTCAAGGAATTTTCAAAGAAAATTAATAAGTAATTTGAGATGTCGATTCAATAAGATTTGATATAATTATTGTGGTTAGGAGTGATACAAAAATAAAATTTTATCTTTTTATCCATATGATAAATATTTTTTTGAAGAATTTTGATATGGGGGAATTTAAACCTTTTTCTAAACCTATTAAAGTGGGGATAAATTTGTCTAAATATGTTGAAGGGGAAAGTGTAGATAAAGGGGAGTTAAAAATATTGATTGGTATACTACTCTAACTCATTACATCTTGAACTAATATAGACTATGATGTGAGTTTTTGTGATAGGTATCCAAAATATTCTCATATTATGGAAGAAAAAAGAGTTTTATAACACATGTAGGTTCATCGAACTATGAATTATTTTATAGTAAAGGAGAAAAATGAATATCCCCTATTACATAGATGAAAAATGGGCATGATATTGTGATGATACGAGGTCTAATTTAGGTGTAATATTTTTTCTAGTTGAAATCAATGTTAACTAGTACTATAAGAAGAAAATTTATGTTTCTTTAAGCTCTACATAATCTGAATATATAACTCATACAAGTGATTTCAACCTGGTGATATGGATAAAGGAACAAATGGATAACTTGAGGGTGAAGATTTCAATGCCTCCCAAAATTATATATGATATTCAAAGTGATATATATCTTTCTAAAAATACCATGTAACAATCAAGATCAGATCACATTGAAATTAAGATTCATTATATCAAAGATAGAGTTTCCAATGGTGATATCATGATGGAATTTATTTCTACCCAGTTCCAATTGGATGAAATCTTCATAAATCCATCACCTAAGGATAAATTTGATACTCTCAAGATGAACATGAGTGTTCAAACCTCCCCTATTCATTAGGAAGCTTTGAGAGGAATCCCTAACGAGACTTAGATTTTTTTTTCAGTGGGGGAGAAGTAAATGAACAACACTTTTCTTAGAAGTTATAGAAGAAACATTTTTCTACACAAAAGGGGAGAAGAGTCATGTAAAAGGGTGTATTTACATACTTTTGATTTTATAACTCAATGGATGTGTTTATTGTGAAAGGGTATATTTTTTTAAATAAGTGAGTTCCCTCACTGAGGGGGAGTGTCTTATTACTTGGACAAAGTGTTTCTTATCACTGAGGAATGAATATTTTTCAAAAATTATACTCTAACATATGGTGTAATTCAATATGGTTTTCACATTATAAAGGATAAGATATGGTGTATCTGGTATAAGAATATTTTTTATTGAGAAAAAGTTTCATGGGTTGGTAATAAATGCAAAGGGGGGATTGAACTGCCATTGGAATTGTTAAAGGATTTGTATTCATTGTAAATAATTTTTAGAGGCTAGAGATAGCGGTGAAGAATGTTCTTGAAATTTTTTAGATCTTTGGATATATCTTCATGTTTATTAAATAATATATTCAATTTATTGTGTGAATTATTTATTTTTAGAAAATTCCCAATTCTAGAATTTGTAAGATAACCAACATTTCATATGATAGGAATTTATCAAAAAAATTATGATCCTAAAAGATATAGAATCTATATATAAAATCTAATTTCATATTATAGGACATTTCATAAGACATTAATGGATTGTATGATGAAAAGATCTCATAAGATAGGATAACACATAAGATATGAGGAACATGCAAGACAATAGTCTTATGTAAGATGGAATATTCAGGGAATACGAGATGCACAAAAGATATAAAATTCATATGGAGAGCTTTACATAAGGTATATGAAATTCATAATATGTGAATTTCATATAATGGATAATGTAGAAGAAATGAGTCTCAATAAGATACAATAAATCTTACAAAATCAAGTTGGACATCAAATACGATTATGCTTTACTGCGATAAAAATACAAAAATATCATTTTCATGATAAAATTTTATGATTTAATCAAACATTCAAGGAAATCTGTTTGGGATTAATATCAAATAGAATTATTGGAGTAATTTGAATTCAAATTCAAAATTATTGTGGATGATAAATTTAAAAACATTGGAATTAGTTCTCCTGGTTGAAAATACTATTTTTAGGGACATATACTATAAACAAACCTCAAGTAATCTCAATTAAATAATTATGGAATTATTATTTTCAAATATAGAGGAAGTATAAAATTTGGAAATGAAGAGAAATGAGGTGTTTGATAATTGAGAAATGGTGCCGATATCATACTACGTTGGAGACTTTCTATATCAAGGAGATATTTAACTGAAGAACATGACCTGTAATTCATTTTTGAATTCTAAATAGTTTTAGGAAAAATTATTTTATTATTATTGATTCAAGAGTTTGTTTCTGAGGAGGAAGAAGACTATATCGTGCATGTATGACCTCTTTCATGAGTTGTTCATTATGATTTAGTGAGAGGAATATTCTTCTAATGTATTTATATTTATATTGATATAGAATTAAATTTTTTCTCATAAGAAGATCTATTCATTAGTAATAAATAATATAGTGTAGGAAATGAGATTTGATTTAACCAAGAGTGGGGAGTAATATTAAGGCTAATGGTACTAAGGTAAATATCACCATACATTGGTTTTATTACTGTGTAAGTTCAAGGATGTATGTTTTTATCTAACTTTTCACTGGACATAGATAGAATATACAGATTCAAGGAAATACACCACCCCTCACTTTTAATCATCGTTGTATTAGTGATAATATAGGTCTCAGAACTCAACCTGAACTTCGAAATTATTAGATTCTCATATTGAGTCACAACCTTTTAAAATCTTTATGTACTGATAATTATTGTATTTTAATGATACAATAATTGTGAGGGAGATTTTATGCTAAGTGTATCAAGTATTTAATCACTTTTATAGGATTAATTAAAAAAAATTTATAAAATATATTCCAGTGATTCTCCCCCCGTCTCAATGGTATTCTAATTGAACTAGAAATTTCAATTAATTTAATTTTTTTTATATTTTATTACCATTAGAAATTATTTATTAACCTTATGTTAATAAAAAGGTGTAGGTATTTATTATTTGAATTGATTAATTTTATTTTATTAATGTGTATATGATCTGATTCTTATATTCAGAGTATTCTCTGGAAGGCTTAAAACAAGACTACAAAGACATACTAAATCATCTATGCATAATATATATATATACTATATCTGTGTCTGTGTGTGTGACATAAGTCATGATAACTTGTTGTGAAGGCATTTATAAATAGAGAGATACAACTTCGTTTTATGTGGTAGTACTAATCATGTAAAGATGCATCAGAAGATGGATATAAATAATATATACATAAATTAGTTAATATAAAGAATACAATAGTATAATAACATTAATATCATGTTTATATGTGAATTAATCATTTAATGGAGGATTTATATTAAATAATGGAAATGTGTATAGAATCATAAAAGATAAAATATTAAATAAAGTGAAAGGACCATTACCTCATCCTTAAATATTACTCCTTTACTAAGGGACTAATTCCTTGAAGGCTTGGAGTAAGGTGAGACCAAAATGTATCCAAGAATCTTAAGAGGATTAAGAAGAGGAATATATAATTATATTGGGAAATAAGTTAAATATTTTGAATTAATTTTTAAATGGGTAAATATATGGTATTTATATTTGAAGGGGAGATATATTTTGAGTTAAAATAATTAATATAGAATTAATTAATGACCCATACCTACAATAATGGTCTTATATATGAAAAGAAATAGTAATCCAAATCCTTTTGGCTGAACCTAATCCATGGTTACCGAGAGGATGATATTTTTCCATGATGAAGTCATTACAACATCATTTTGTTTATCATTTTACCCATTTACCCATTTATTTTATTTATTATTTATGAAAAATACCAATATTTAATGTTTTTAATATATAAAAAATTTCTTAACCACTTAAAACTATTATTATAGGCTTTATACTTTTTTTATACATTTTAAATATAAAATGTTTCATTTTAAAATAATTTATTTTAACAAAAAATTATATTATCATTTTTAGAAAATTTTATAGCATGTAATTCATAATATATTTTACTATTCACTTAAAAATAAAGTTATTTTAGAAAATTCAAAAAAAATTACAATTGTGTAATTTTATCATGTTTATTCTAAAATTTATGATTCATTTTATCAAAGTAAATTTCTAAATTTTAAAAATTTAATATTTTAGTTGTATGTTAAAATAGCGACGTTTTATAAATAAATAAAATCACATTATAAAAGTAATTACATTTTGTGATAATTTATGGAACATTCCATGATGAAGGTATTAACACATGAATATGATGATACAGGAAGTGATGTAGGAAGGCGACAATGAATGGTGGTGATGAAGGCATTATTGCTGATGCAACTTGGGGCCTTTGATTTAACAAAATAACAGGCATTCAGACTTTGTATTGGGAATTCAAACCACTAGGTCTTCAAGTTATGTAATGGTTCCCCCTTAACTGAGTTAAAAATGGATGTTTCCATTTTTGTTAAAAATGGATGTTTCCATTTTTTTTAATAAAAGGGGATTGACACCATACCATTTAGTATTTATTAAATTATATAGTTATTTAAATAGTTACTTATAATATCCACCTTATTATTCCAAAAATCATGTTACTATTATAATTACCATATTTACCATGGTCATGTTTTCTTTCACTACTCCATATATTCCCCTTAAGTCTTATACATATCAATAACTTGGTTTTATATAAGTTTTTTTTATATTTCATTTATAAATTGCATACTTTATTTCTAATCATTTTATTTTTTATTATATTACCATTTATGACCATGGTATTTATCATAGACCACGATTTTATGAATTTCAAAATTATAGTCATGCTGTTTGCTTGTGTTTATTATCTCATTGTACTAGTATTATTCTTATGTAATTTATAAATCCTTTTCATGTAATCTTTTATACTGAAGAAATAAAAAATGTTTATTTTTTATGTGGTGCATGTGATATATTTATACTATAACTTACACTATGATTTATGAAAAAAATATATCTAAGTATGACACACATATATGTTTTATAATAAAACTATCTATAAAAAAGTATGGGTCATTACATGTGCCACTGATGTCTATCATATAAATTGAATCATCTACTCTCACAATATTGATAGTTATAAGCATCACCGACCCCTTCAAATCTGTCACCTAGAATATTAAACCAATAAAGTTTTCCCCTAACATTACCCCATCATTAATATTTTTTAGGTCCACTAGGTCAAATACCATGGGGGGGGGGGGTGAATTATGGTATGAAAAATTAAAACAACTACCCCTTTTAATCTTGTTCATTGTTAAACAAAACTCTATTCTCTCTCTTTCCTGTATCAAAGTATGAACAAAAATTAAAGCATGCATGAGACACAACAATTTTACATGGTTCACCCTCACTGGGCTATGTACAAGGATCATAAAACGATGATGTTCTATTATACCAAATCCAATAAAAGCACACTGTTATTTACAATGTTCAGAGTGGACTCACTGTCCCTCCTGGTTTACAACCAATCACAATTTGAAATCTCACTGCTCTCTAAACTAATGTGTGCTTACTGGTTTTTCAGAATATACAATCACTATTTATATACTTGTAGGTCCCTTAATTATATCTAATTAATGAATCCTCCACTGTATTTAGATGCTCTATTTATGTCCCTCTTTCATCCACTAATGAATACCTCTTTACCACATATGTACTAGGAAAATGCAAATCTTTCACACAACCCTTACGCGTCTTGCGTGTAACTTTAATGAATTGCACAAAATATTCCACTTTTTTCACAAAACACCCCTTGCATGAAACTTGAATATTACACACAACTCAAATCTTACATGCAACTTTATTAGTTTATACACAACTCAAATTATTTCATGCAACTCCCTATGCTTAAAATTATTATGCGATTCAGAGCTCAGATTTCATCTAAGTATAGAGATACTTTGAATAAGGGGGGTTACCTCTTACTTATAGGAATCAATGACCCCTACACAGAAGATTCAATACATCATAAAATATCCCAAATATGTGTGCAAAACCCAATTTGACATCGCATTGGGTGCACAAGTTTCTTTCACACAACATCATATTTCAAGCACATTTCCAGATATTTCATGCACTTTATGTCTTTTACATATTTTTGATGTTTTGATCCTGAAAAATTCATTGTGTGAAAGTTTCCATGCCATATTCAATATTGTTCACAACTTCCTTTTCCAAAAACACATATCTCCATTTTCCCGATTCTGAGGCCCAAAAATTTTGAAAACCCTTGGAAATTTTGCCACCTTTCACCCGTTATTTTTGTACCTCCTACAGATCATTCATTACATTATCATGGTTCTTTATCAACATTGATTTTCAATAATACCTCTTGAACATGAAAACTCACCATGGAAACCATCTTTGTCAACAAACACAATCAACCCAAAAATGATTCAATGTTACCTCGAGGGATTTTCCCCCAACAATATTGATATTTTGAAAACCCTTTCTAGGTAGATTCCACTTAGAGAATAACACTTATTTAGACCCATAAATTTCCTATAAATCTTACAAGTATAAAATAACTCCATTAACCAATCAATCCAAACATTTCTCATCCCTTTTTAACACAAAAATTCTTTTATCATGATAGAGAAATCCTGATAATGAAATGAACATATCTAATTTTCTATCCTTACATACAACACCTATTTCTAAAATTCCCTAATATAAAATTTCCTTATATCATAGAGGATTTATAAACACATTCCCAAATTAAATCACCCTTGCTAATTTCCATATAGTATGATTTATGTCATTAAATTTCAGAAAAACAAGAAAGTTGGTGATAATATGAAATATCTTTCTAATAAAGTATCACCCACATGGGAAGGATATCTAAAATTAATCTCCATATGGAAATATTTAACTTTTTCTTTTAGCCGGAGCCTCTAAATACCCTTCCACATAATGATAAACCTAATAAAAGAATAATAAAATAAACCTACTTGATACCCTTTCTCATCTACCAATATCCAACATGGATAACAATTATAATATGTAATAACGTTCCAAGAAAGGATCAACCAGGTGGGAATGATACCTCAAAGTTATCTTCGTGGGGAAATTTCCCCTTTTCTCTATACCTAGAGTCTCCAATGAACCTTATAATTAGTTCCAAAACTAATAGAATAAGTATTATAATTAAATCTCTTGATAACCTTTGTAATTTGAAAATATCCCATTCACCGTCACATAAGTTGATTGAATACAAAAACACACCACACACATTGGTTACTTAAAATAAATTTGTCCTTCATTTCAACTATTTTCAATGATGTGCTCAAAATTATGTCATAATCATGTAATTAAGAGTAATATAACTACATTAAAATTATAATCATCCACATTAAGTTTAACTAATGAACTAACCCATATAACTAGATAAATATCTCAGAATTGAGAAACTACTATATAAGTAATCAGGGCTAACAATCGACAATCATCCACATTCTATTGATACACATATTATTTCGAAGATAATGCATAAAGTGACACCTTAAATATGACTAAAATAGTAAAGAAGATGAATAATAGCTTAAAGGGTATAAATCTCTCAGACATGGGGCATAAGCCTCGAAATATAACCCATAAAATCATGTTATGACTATATGTAATCCAAAAATAGAATTTCAACGAATAAAATGTCAAATAATCATTAAAAAACATAACCACACAAATTTTACACATAAAAGAAAAAAAATTATGAATAAACAATAATATAAACTATATAATGAAATACTGATTAACTCTAGCAAAAGATATGATAAATCCACAATTATCAATGTAACAATCCAAAAAAAATCACCCAACTCCATGAACAACACATTCTGGGACTTGGAGATAAAAATATAAGAGGAAAAAATAGAAAAATATATGTGGATATATGCGTACTCAACATGTTCCTCCCATAGAACCCTAAAGTGTTAGTATGAGTAAAGCATAATAACTCAACCATGAGATGAAATAGTTTAATTAAGATAGTCATATACAGGTAAATACTACTCAATAATTATTACCTCATATATCACTATAATAACACTACCCACAATACAAGGAATAAGTATAATATAACATATTTCACTCTAAATATATAAAAAATACCCTTGTATACTAAATCCCACTGAATTCGTCACTACTATCTCAATGTTGAATGTCTTATATCCATTATATAAACACATCATCATCTAGACACAACCTACATAACAAATAACCATAGTGCACATCATTATCACATGGGAGAAGTGCGTTGGAAAGTGGTTGGTTATCTAATAACATCAAAATCTTTATGTTGGTTAGTAACTAGTATCAACATAGGATATATACACATAAAAAATAATATAATACAAAATATAATATTTCTCAGATAAAAAATGTAATAGATATAACTCTAAAAATACAAGAAACCTAATTAAAATTACCACATAATTATCACAACTATCATATGTAATCCCTACCAAAACAATATCCAACAACATATCATACTAATCATAGTCCCATAACATCTCAATTATTCAAAATCAATTTTAGAATATCTTATAAAATAAAATCACAATTCTCTCCACCTAAACATATCTATAAAAAGGTTCTTGGGTGAACCAACAACCACTTAACAAAAGAGTAATAAAAATGTGTTCATATCTTGAAAATATTATTTTACAATTATCCATATTTCATATTTATCACTTATAATACTCATAGAAACCTCTAAAATAACATTTTATCAACAAATATATAGAAACCAACCTTAAAATACAATCCATATAGAATCATACTTAAATTTATACCATCTTAAATCAATTCCATCAATGTAAATTCATTCTATAATAATATCAATAAGAATGAGGGTGAAATTTTTCTATTCCAAAAAAACAAATCTCCAAAAATCAATTCAGATTCAATTGAGAAATAATAAAAAATATTAAAAATGGATTATCATGTAAACTACCATTTCAATGTCACCTACTAGAACATACCACTACAAAACCTCCAATAATAATAAAAAAAATAAATAAAAAAAATAAGTATAGAAAGATTCCTATAGACATAACCATTCTAAAACTCCCCCACCCGTTACACATATTCAACCCTCCTTCCACCATGATAAAAAAAATATAAAAAATGAGTAATACAATGAATAATTTTAATATCTATAAATGAATCAAAAAATAAATAATAATTCATCTATATCATATAAAGATAGAGAATCATTCTTTATATGATAAAATATAGGATAAGAGTCACTTACCTCTCACATTTTCTAGAAAATATGAATAATATCAATTAAAAACATGTAAGATTTACTATTACCACAATTTTGTTACCTATGATAGGAAGGTGGAAAGAACATGCTAATCACTCTGATATAAATGAGTCACCAACCTCATTAGGATAAATATTCAAATTTTCATTTCATCAAATAGAAATAACCAAATGGTTTTAAAAAAACAACTCAAGAGAAAATAGAGAATAAAAGAATAATTATAATAGTAAATAATGTATTTATGAAGAAAATTATTCCCTACAAATGAATTTTAGTCTATTTTTTAATAATGAATCATAATACCAAAGTGTAACTGAGTAATTATAAAAGAGTTTAACTTTATTTTAATATATTTGAGTATACTAATTTTAAATATCACCAAACAAATAAATTTTTATTTAAAACTCCCTTAAGATTTTATATGTTTAGATTAAAATTGAATATGGCTTACTCCATTTTAATATATATGAAAAAGAAAAACCAAAACCATTGTTTTTTTTTCAAAATATCCTTGATTTTATTGTATATAGACATTATCCTTTAAATATATATATATATATATATTAATGGATTTTGTGCGAGATATAACTTATCCATATATATTAAAAAACTTCAAAAAAACCTATAAAATCATATAATACTTCCATTAATATTATATTAAATAATAATTGAAGAACTATATACCTTTTCCTTTGATTATCTGAACTATCCATGATCCACAACATGAGTTTGATAGTGACCTCTAAGAGTAAACTAAAAGTCTCTTTCCACCTAGGGTATCTATGAGATGAATGAATATCACAATTCTTTGGATGGATCTACTTTGATACACAATATTCTAGAATCTTGTTTAATGCATTAAAAAAACAAGAACCAAATATATATTAATCATGAAGATTTTCTATTCCAGGAATCAAACACACTTCCACTGATTAGGATCCTCTTTATATAGGACTTCCAAGTACAATCTAAAAATTAAATTGTTTATAGAGAAACATTTCATTAAAATTTCATGTTCTATAATGTTTGTAGCTCATGAATTCTCATTTAATTATTAATTATTTAATGATTAAACAATCAATTTGGTGTTTAAACTCTTCATATTATCAAAACATGATAACCAAAATAATGTATGGTAGATATAATAGGAGAGAATGATTGAACTATTTATTATTATATAATATGTAAAATTCCATGCATAACCCCATGATGTGGTGACAATCACAATATTATGACATATCCCATCACATACTATGATGTGGTCTAAAACACTATGTCTTAGTGGTTCCTTTAGTGAACATTTCTATCAATACACCTTTTTAATAAGTTTCATAGAATTAGAACATTTTCACCTTATGTCACATCACATGTAATAACTCCTGAAACCATATATAAAACTCCTTTTATATATCCTCTAAAATAATTTTTGGCTATATTTCAATGTTTTTTCACACACTTTATAACAAAACTAAATCCTGATTAAAAAAACCACAAATTTTAACCATTTAGGCCTTTTATAAAATCGAAAATGATTATATATTACCTAATATAAAATTTTAATTAGATATAGGACTTTGGTAAAGAATTAATGATACTCAAGCTATAAAGGGATCTAACACGATCTCTATAAAACATATGTATCTTCATACCTATGTCCATCATTTATATCATATACATTTATAAATAATTATATAACCCCTTTGTACAAGGAATAGTGACCGTGAGACATAGAATATGAAATATCATATATCTAACTCATACATTCTCAATTATTTGATTATAGAATGAAAACATATATGAAAAAAATCACACGTAGTTTATCTAAGAGGACGAGCATATCACATCCCCTCCCCCATATAGATAAGCACATCACATGTACCTTATCTTGGTATAATAATAAACTTTCTTAGTCTATCTCAAGTGAGTTCCTAAATATTATACTCATTATATGAGAGGAAAAATCCAATCTTGGTTAAGACTTAACAAATAACATGATCATTAATAAACCCAAACACTCCTTAATTAGATCAACATCAAGGTAGGTGAAAGAAAGGTATAAAAGTATCAATTTTCTCATGATAGGTATCTTCCCAAACTTGGGTGTAAGGATTAAATATGAAACATTCACTCCTATTATAGAAAATATCTAGTGTACAACACTCCACGTGGTATACTTGGTGGTTCATCCAACACACAAATCTCCTTTTATATCTCATAAGTATATTTTATATCTCTATATGAAATTCTACCCATTCCAAACTTAATATTTTGTTATAGACTATGTTACTCCATGAAGAACATAAGTTATAGATAACCCAAATTTATACTTTGACAGGTAAATTATCATTTCATTTTATGGACATATTTATCTATCATAAAAGAATGATAAAGTGGAGATTTCATTTTATATAACATGAAACTGTTAATATTATTAAAATATTTTAATAATAATAACCATATATAAGAACCTATATAATTATATTCTATATGATATACTATTAGAGAGACCATATGTTTACTATAATTTTAGGGTTTAGTTAAATTCATAACATCTCTATATAATTCCACCCACATCTCTATGTGACTATTTAATAAAATATCACACAAAAATCTTTAAGAGAGTAACATCTATGAAGAGTGTAATTTTAATTATGGAGAGACTTAGGAATCATACTCCCAATGTTAAACTCTTTAAAAATAGAATCCAAACTTATTTAATTCACAATATCCAATGTTACGATTTGAATCACTTATGTTATCTACTTAGTTATTTATATATTCATTATCATCATTATTCTTGAACTTTTACAATAAAAGTTTTCTTTGAGACCATTTTGTAAAAAATTAACCTCTTTACATTAATCTATTTATATACTAAACATCCTAAACTCTTTTATGACATAAAGAGACCATCACTTGAGTTTAACTGATTTAATCTTTTATTTGTTACATTTTTAACTTCACTATGTCTAATTATACTCCCACTAGCCCCTTAGATTCTATATTCTCTATATAATATCATGATAAGAGACAAAAACTCTTATATTTTAGGAAATAACACTTATTTAATATATTGGTAATATTTAACATATCATATATGGAATTATATATGTTTGGATAAATATTTTAAAAAATATATTTTATTCTTTTAAATATGACAATATTTGGTGGTGGGATCATATAAATCATATTTTAACAAATAAATTGGATAAAATATTTTATCTTGGATGAAATAGTTTCACCCTCATACCCTTTATAGACATATTATAGAACTAGATCAATCATAACCATGTGTAACAAGAACAACATCTCATTTATTTATAATAACCATTGTTTAAAATAACCCCTCATATCATGTAATAGGAAAATAAGACGAAAAATACTATTTTTATTATGATATAATAAAAATTTAATATAATTCACTACATAAAACTATATGATGTATCAATCCCTTGATTTATTACAATAATTCAAACATTAAGCTTTAAGAACCAATCCTAATTAAATTTCAAATGTCTATACCATTTAACAATAAATTTTTAATGTATTGTTGGTATCATATACCCTTTAAAATCTATAAATTGTTTATTTAAAGATAAATAATTGATGTTTACTCTCCATGGGGTTTCTTTAACCCCTTTATGTATTCTAGAAATTCCCCCTCTAATGTTCAGTTCTCCTAAAGTGAAAACCATCACGACCCATCCTCGGGGCCCGTGCCATGACTACCCCAAGCCCGTATTCCATAGGCCAGGGGCTGGAGACTAATACCAAAGGTGTAATCCTGATAAAAAGGGAAGATATTTCCTTTAATAAGTAAACAAAAACAACAGAGTACGCAAGTGGTAGTAAAAACTAAGTAAAAATGTATACAAAAGAAAGTGCTGAAAGGAAAGGTGCTGGAAATTCAAGCCCAATAGTAAGTACAAACAACCGTATAACTAGTAAAACTATAGAAAGCTAAAATAGAAACTACTGAGTCATCCTCCGAGAATCCCACCTGAAGGGTGAGTACAGATGGCCTCCTCAGCACCCCAGGTCCATCCATCCGCTCCGGTTACGTCTCTCCAAGTGGTCCACCTCTGGGTACCGTCCAGCTCTACAACTCTCTACCTCGATCAGTGTTGTCCATCATCTGAAACCAACACAAAGAAGTGCGGGCATAGCCCGTGCAGGGGTGAGTATAACGATACTTAGTAGGGACCCCGAGACCCCTAAAGGTCTCCCAGAATCCACGAAGGATAAAACACAGAAGAAAGATACAATCACGTAGTATCAACCAACCCTAATTAGGTATATGCTCATACATATACCTAAGTTATCAATCTCAGTTCGGATCCAACTCTCGAGCCCAAGTACAACCTAGTACACACAGGAAGTAAAGTCAATCACATTGATGTTAATGATTGAAAGAAAAGACTCAGCTCACACAGGTATACATCTTTCATAGAGTGATAGATATGATCAGATGTAGTCACTGATTCATCTAAGCTGTTAGAACCACACATGATATAAGACCAGCTAAGATGTCAGACCCACACAGGATACATGACCAACTATTCTAGAGTGATATAGATGATCAGATGTAGTCACTGATTCATCTAAGCTTTCGGACCCACACAGGATACAGGACCAACTAAGCTGTCGGACCCACACAGGATATAGAACCACCTATTCTATCAGACCCACATAGGATACAGGAACAGAAGTCAGAACTGTCGGACCCACAGAGGATCCCGGTATAGTAGTGATCGCTGTCGAACCCACAGAGGATTCTGGTTTAGTAGTCATCGCTGTCGAACCCACAGAGGATTCCGGTTCATTAGTCATAGCTATCGAACCCACGGAGGATTCCGGTTTAGTAGTCATCGCTGTCGAACCTACGTAGGATTCCAGTTTAGTAGTCATCGTAGCCAACTCTAGGGTTCCCACACACAACACAATCGAATCCGGGAGGCTCCGCTCCTTGAGCCAAGTGTCGATACATCAAATATCACGAAGTCTTGAGTTGATGTATCCCATAGTTCTGTCTCATCATAAGGAACTCAACGCGATAGACGACATGTCAATCGGACGCCCGGTCTGAGAGTTATTAGCATTTTTGTTCTAGGGGCCCAGTTGGATTTACGCTCGATCCAAACCCAGCCATTCTCCATTTTTTTTAAAACTCACTTAGAGTATCACAAAAGGACCTCCTCGTCGTGAGGTTCCCTATGCCATAGATGACGCGTCGATCGGACGCGCAGTCTATGAGATATTCATATTTAAGCGAAGTTGGGCTTGAACCATCAAGCCCAGTGGGCTGGCGAGTTGACCTGACTTAGCTCGATGGATCTGAAATGGCTGGGGGGTCGGCCCGACCCGGTGGGGCGTGGCCCACCTACGAGCCCAGCTCGGCGGGTCCGACCCAGCTGGGGGGTCGGCCCGGCCCGATGGGGCGCGGCCCACCTGCAGAACCGGCCCGCACTGTGGGCCGATCTGGTTCACCTGGCGCCGCCAAGAGGCGCCTCGTCCTTGCTACGCTGTTAGCCATAGCTGGCTGGTTCTGCCCGACACATGTGGCCCGCGCAGTGGGCCATGGTTCTTCCCACGCGGCGCCTGTGGGCACCGCGGTTTTCCAGCCCGGCCGGCAGGCGGCCGGCCAGTTCGCCTAGTAGAGAGGCCTGCAGAAGTGGGCCGCGGTCTTCTCTGTGTGGTGCCTACGGGCGCCACAGATCTCCATACCGACCAAAAAGCGGCCGAACAGTTCGTTTCGGCCAAGCGGCCCGCAGACGCGGGCCACATCTTCCACCTCCATGCGGCGCCTATAGGGGCCGCGATTTCTCCAGCGGGCCAGCCAGTCGGCCGGCCCGAGTGGCCGCCGGACCCCCCACACAACCAGCGCATGGCCGCCTCTACCACTTCCACCTTCGGTCTCTGACACCTCTTCCATTCACCGTGGTTCGCATGGCCACAACCCCCTTCCTTCGACACAGTGTGACGACACCACGCCCTACCGGCTCCACCTCTGTCTTTAACACAAATAAGGTCAACAAAGGGACATCAGGCCATGTTTGTTAGGCCCACGCCCTCCACGTTAGGTGATAACAACTTGGTCACCGTTAACCAAAAACAAACATCGACGAATGAGGATATAATTAACACATTAAAATTAATCAAATCCCCCTACCTCGCAACCGAATATCGCTTGATGGTGTCGTAGAAATACGACGTCGTCCTGTTGATGTCGGAAGAGGAAGAGAGGTACTCATCATTGGCGGACGGGCATTCGAAGGCGACGAAGTCGAAGACGACGTCGGCATTCCTCATGGGAGTCGCTTCCCTTTCCTTTCCTTGGTTGAATAAGGAAGAAGACAACGTTGATTATCTTCAGAAGAAGCATTCTTCATGTTCTTCATGGAGAAGATAAAGTTCTCCAAAGGTTTTCCAGAATCCACCAAGAGAATGCTCAACCAAAATAATTGAGGAAGTCCCTATTATTTTTATGGTACCACAATACATAAGTTGAGATTAATTAAATGAGGAAACTCATTTAATTAAATAGGGTGGAAAGGTTTCATAAAGATTTGAATTAAATTGAATTAATTCTCTTCATTAATGGTGGAGAGTTGGAAAAAATTCCAAAGGATTCAAGCAATTAATTACAAGGGTGTGTTGGCACATTAAAGGGAAGTCCAAGAGTTTAAAGGGGGTTCAAGGGAAGTTGAGGGGTTTGATCTTGTGTGGGCCCCACCACATAATATCCTCTCATGGAAGGTTATGTGGGGGTGGTCCCCACCTCCAAATTCCCCTTGTAGGATAAAACCACCACTTAGATAATATTATGTCTCACTTAATTTTTATCTAATTTTATTAAGAATCCCCAAAAATTAACACCCACTCCCGATAAAATGCAATTGTGGTAAATGTCTCCTTAAGTGAATACCGGTGCTGCGAGTTCATCAGTGTCCTAATATTTCAATTTCGAGCACCGATTCAAAAGATATAAAAACCTATATGTACGTTTACTGAACGTACCCGAACAAAACTTCAGAAATTGATTTTGGGCACACCGAGCCTCAGAATCAAGCACCGTTAGAAACTGCGGACTCATAAAATTCCCATGTATTTAAGAAAAAATTTTCCACAAAATTTACGAGTCTTTACATTCTCCCCACCTCAGGGATTTACGTCCCCGTAAGCTACAACCCATACTAAGGGAACAAATGGGGGTACTAAGCACGTATCTGAGCCTCCCGCTCCCATGTGCTCTCCTGGAGGTTCCCGTGCTACCAGCGAATGCGCACCAGAGGAATCGACTGTCCACGTAGGATCCGTTCCTATCGATCCTCAATCTCTACTAGAACCTCCATGAATGTCGCCCCGTCATTGATGTCCAGCTCCCCATGGTCTATGATGTGGGATGGGTCGTGCACGTATCTCCTCAACTGAGTTACGTGGAAAACTTTGTGCACCTGATGCAATTGAGGTGGAAGGACTAGGCGGTAAGACACATCACCTACTCTACCGAGGACCTGAAAAGGTCTGATGAATCGTAGAGATAACTTACTGCCTCAGCCAAATCTCCATAGACCTCATTGAGGTGATACCCATAGGAAGAAATGGTCGCCATCCCCAAAATCCAGTGGTCTCCGTCTCCTATCAGCATAGGACTTCTGTCTGCTCTGTGTAGTCTTCATCTATTCCTAGATGATCTGCACCTTCTCCATCGTATCTTGTAACATCTATGGTCCTACAAGTGCTGACTACCCTGGGTCAGTCCAGCATAGTGGTGATCTGCAAGGTCGGTTGTACAGTGCCTCGTAAGGTGCCATCCCAATGGTGGAGTGGTAGCTGTTGTTGTACGCAAACTCCACCAAGGGTAAGTGATCCTCCTAGCTATGACCAAATTCAAGGACACATGCATGGAGAATTTCCTTGAGAGTATGAATGGTCCTCTCAGTCTGACCATCCATCTAAGGATGGAAGGTGGTTCTCAAGCGAAGCTGCATCCCAAAAGCCTCCTACAACCCCTTCCATAGCCGGGAAGTGAAACGAGCATCCTGATCGGATACGTTTGTTGATGGCACACCATGAAGCCATACGATCTTCTGCACGTAGAGGCGTCCCAAGATCCTTACCAAGACCTTCTCTCTGATCGGTAGGAAGTGGGCCGACTTGGTGAGTCAATCGACAATCACCCAGATAGAGTCATTTCCTCTGGATGGATGTGGAAGACCCATCATGAAATCCATGGATATCCGACCCTACTTCTACTCTGGGACCTCAAAAGGCTGAACTAACCCTACTGGTACCTGTTGTTCCGCCTTTACTTGCTGACAAGTCAGGCATCGTGAGAGAAACTCTGCCACTGTTTTCTTCATTCCCGGCCACCAGTGCTGTCATTGGAGGTCCTAGTATATCTTCACTACTCCTGGATGTACCGCTGGAGGTGATGTGTGGAACTCCCTCAACACTTCCTCCTTAAGTGACACTGGCACCATAGTACGTTCTCTGAAGAGGACGACGTGCTCCCCACCTTCAGAAAATCCATTAGGTGCCTGCCATGTGGATATATGAGCATGTCGTGTCTCACAGTCAGCGTTCCCACACTGCGCCTCCCTGACTCACTGAAGAAGTGGGGGAGTGACAGTAAGAGACTGAAGAAAGGATGCTCTGTCACCTCTCCTAATAACTGAATTTTGTATCTCCTGCTGAGAGAATCTTCTATAACGTTCCCCTTCCCAGAAGTATAGACTATCTCGAAGTCATAGTCCTGGAGGAACTCGAGCCATCATCACTGTCTCAGGTTAATGTCCTTCTACGAGAATATGTACCTGAGACTCTAGTGGTCAGAGTATACTAAAAAACATTCACCCATAAGATAGTGCCGCCACATATTCAAGGAAAAGACCACTACTACTAACTCCAGGTCATTGGTAGTGTAGTTCTGCTCATGCTGTCTCAAATGCCGAGAACCATAAGTGATCATTGCTCACTCCTGCATCAGGACACACCCATGTCCAGTCCTTGAAGCATCACAATAGACTACTTACCCAACACCTTCCTCTGGAAGCCTCAAGATTTGGGGCACTAGTCAGCCTATGCCTCTGCTCATGAAAGCTCTACTGGAATCTATCCGACCACATGGAGGGTTTCCCCTTCATTTCCAAAGCTAATAGTGGTGCTGCAACTCTGGAGAATTCTGGCACAAAGGTATGTCTGGCATACTCATGAGTGATCGACTGCACCCTCTTATGCATGATTCCATCCTGTGCTGCCCGAGTTTTCCTTTTTTTGGACCAAGGAAAACCCCATCCCAACATTGTAGATAAACCACAACCTTTTTTCCTAATACATTCAATCTGTGTATGAACTGTTGTTGCCCAGTCCATACCCAAAATAACGTCGTAAGGCCTCGATGTGCCACCAAGAGGTTCCAACCAAATCTCTCTCCTCAAGGGTCATATCACACCATCAATGTAAGTGTGATTATCGAGTCTCTTCCAAAAGGTGTCTCTAGACATGAGGGTCAATTCAGCAGTTTAACTAGAAACTCTAGGTCTAGGAAAATATTCATGGAAGGAAGGAATGATTGGTACCTATGACTATTGATACAGTAGCTAGTAGTAGACACAGTCTGTAACTCAAATAATTCCTAGATCCCTTGGGTCACACTCCTTGACCACATTCAGCTACTCTCTTCCCCCTCCCTCTAGCTCCTTGAGCCTAGAGGGGACTACAAAGGCAGGTGGTTGTGACATGTCAAAATGTTCACCACCTCATGCTGCTCTCCTAGATCTACTTCCACATCTTCTACCCTACAGATTCATCTATCCTAAACACTTTCTATTCCTGAAACATCTCACATTACCAAGTCTCTGAGACTGACGCCAGTTCATAGCTTCCCACTGCTAACATTCAGTGGCTGTATCCACTCAACTGAAGAACATTCAACCTCAAAGGTTATCTATAGCACCCTAACATAAGTAGGAGTGAATAGAGGAAAAAGTACTGGCTTGGATGTCCTTAAACACACCTCACTCAAAGGTCTGTTCTCTAAAGCACTTTTGACATTGTATTCATCGAGTACCAAGAACGGTCTGTATGCTTCGATGAATACTCAACTATCGATATGTCGTGCTACCGAAACTACATAAGCTCTAGAAAACTCTCAGCCACCACCTCAAGCCAGTCCTCAGCCGCCTGTGGGTCAGGATCGCCTCGGAACTTGAAGAATATCTGGTTCTGAAACACATGTAAGGCACTAAGCCTACAAGTGTCTTCTACAGGTATGGCCAGTAGTGTCTGCTGACCAACAGGAAATGATATAGTTGGCACACTACCCGAAGTTACCATCTCAGAAAACAGTCCAAGTACCGAAACCTCATCACTATGTGGACCATCCTCAATGTCACTCACTGAAAAATAATAGTAGCTAAGATCAACATCTGCTCTACTAGTGTCTCAACTAGGCAGAAAACTCCAGTAATCGCCTCCATCCAGTCCTATGCTGCCTGGGTATCTGTCTCGCCTCGAAACCTCAGAGGCCTCTACCGCTGAAACTCGTAAAACATGCTCAGTCGGTGTTCACCGTCTGCCAATGTGGATGGGGGTATCTGCTGCCCTACGTGTGGTGGATCTGCTGGTACACCACCCGATGGTGCCAACAAAGAAAGAGGGCCCTAAATTAGAGCCTCATCACTCGATGGGCTATCATCGTGTACTCTATCGGAAACCTTAGCTGGCTGTCTACACAGCAACATCCTGATAAAGAACAGGTGTGCCATGGTCAATAAGTTATACTTGGTGAGATGACTCAAAGAGTTCATAGAGAAGAATCCTGAAAACACTCTCACAATCAGTGTTTTCATGCACTGAGTCGAAAATCATAAATCAGGGTCCTGGTGTATGGATATGTCTACTGCCGCACCAACACTGGACTCCCTGGACTGAAAGCCACACTCAATACTCTTAACACTATTTCATCATAGAAAAGAAATATCAGAGTCCAAAGTTCTACTGTAGAATCGACTCATCTGATACCAATTTGTCACGACTCATCCTCGGGGCCTGTTCCATGACTACCCCAAGCCCGCCTTCCATAGTCCAGGGGCTGTCGACTAGCACCAAAGGCATAATCCTGATAAAAAGGGAAGGCATTTACTTTAATAAGTATAAAAAACAACAGAGTATGAAAGTGGTAGTAAACAATAAGTAAAACTCTACAAAAAAGAATTTTTTAAAAGGAAAGGGGCCAGAAATAAAAGACCAACAGTAAGTACAAACAACTGTATAACTAGTACAACTATAGAAAGGTAAAACAACAACTACTGAGTCGTCCTCCAGGAATCCCACCTGAAGGGTTGGTACAAATGGTCTCCTCAGCACCCAATGTCCGTCCGTCTGCTCTGTGTACATCTCTCCAAGTGGTCAACCTCTGGGTACCATCCATCTCTACAACTCTCTACCATGATCAGTGATGTCCGTTTTCTACAACCAACACAAAGAAGTGCAGGCATAACCCATTCAGTAGTCGTCGCAGCCAACTCTAGAGTTCCCGCACATAGCACGCTCGAATCCGGGAGGGTCCGCTCCTCGAGCCAAGTTTCGATACATCAACTATCATGGAGTCCTGAGTTGATGTATCCTATAGTTCTGTATCATCATAAGGAACTCAACATGACAGATGATGCGTCAATCAGACGCCTGGTCTAAGATTTATTGGCATTTTCGTTCCAGGGGGCCGGTTGGATTTACGCTCGATCCAAACCCGAACATTTTCCAAATTTTTCCAAAACTCACTTAGAGTATAGAAAAAGGACCGCCTCATCACAAGGTTCCCTGTGCCGTAGATGGTGCATCGATTGGACGCGCGGTCTTGGAGATATTCGTATTTAAGCGAATTTGGGCCCAACCCGTCAAGCCCAGTGGGCTGGCGGGTCGGCCCAACCCGACTCTGTGGGTCTGACCTAGCTGGGGGTTCATCCCAGCCTGGTGGGGCGTGGCCCACCAACGGCCCGGCCCTACGGGTCCGACTCGGCTGGGGGGTCAGTCAGGCCTGGTGGGGCGCAACCCACCTGCGGACCTTGCCCGCGCTGCGAGCCAGTCCGGTTCGCCCGGCGGCGCCAAGCGGTGATGCCTCCTTGCTTCCTGGCTGGATGGAGCTGGCCAGTTCTTCCCGGCGCACATGACCCGCGCAGCGGGCCGTGGTTTTCCATCCCGGATGGTAGGCAGCTGGCCGGTTTGCCCAGTAGAGCGGCCCGCGGAAGCGGGCCACCATCTTCTCTGCACGGTGCCTGCAGGCACCGCAGATATCCAGCCCTGCCGGCAAGCAGCCTGCTAGTTCGGTTCAGCTGAGCGGCCTGCGGATGCGGTCCACGTCCTCCTCCTCCAAACAGCGCCTACAGGTGCCGCATTTTCTCTAGCGGGCCAGCCGGTCGGCCGGCCAGTCGTCCTGCGGTCCAGGCGGCCCGAGTGGCCGCCAGACCCTCCATGTGGCCGGCGCGCGGCTGCCGCTGCCGCCGCCACCTACGGTCACTAGCGCCTCTTAAGTTCTCTGCACCCTGCATGGCCACGACCCCCTTCCTTTGGTGCGGTGCGACTGCACCGCGCCCTATTGGCTCCGCCTCCATCGTCAACACAAACAAGGTTCAACGGAGGGACGTCTGACCGTGTTTGTTCGGCCCGCACCCTCTGCGTTAGGTGATAACAACTTGGTAACCGTCAACCAAAAACAAATGTCGACGAATGAGGATATAATCCACACATTAAAATTAATAAAATCCCCCTACCTCGCAACCGAAGATCACTTGATGGTGTTGCGGAAAGACAAAGTCATCCCATTGATGTCAGAATAGGAATAGAGGTACTCGTCATTGGCAGACGTGCATTCGAAGGTGATGAAGTCAAAGACGACGTTGGTGTTCCTCATGGGCGTCGCTTCCCTCTCCTTGCCTTGGTTGAAGAAGGAAGAAGACGACGTTGATTATCGGCAGAAGAAGCATTCTTCACATTCTTCAAGGAGAAGATAAAGTTCTCCAAAGGTTTTCCAGGATCCACTAAGAGAATGCTCAACCAAAATAATCGAGGAAGTCCCTATTATTTTTATGGCACCAAAACACATAAGTTTCACTTAATTAAATGAGCCAACTCATTAAATTAAATGGGGTGGAAAGGATTCAAAAAGATTTGACTTAAATTTAATTATTTCTCTTCTTTAATGGTGGAGAGTTGGCAAGAATTCCAAGGGATTCAATCAATTAATTACAAGGGTGGTTAGCACATTAAAGGGAATTCCAAGAGTTTAAATGGTGTTCAAGGAAATTTGAGGGGTTTGAGCTCGTGTGGGCCCAACCACATAATATCTTCCCATGGGAGGTTATGTGGGGGTGGGACCCACCTCCAAATTCCCCTTGGAGGATAAAACCACCACTTAGATAAAATTATGTCTCACATAATTTTTTATCTAATTTTATTAAGAATCCCCAAAAATTAACTTCCACTCTCGGTAAAATGAAACTGAGGTAAAGGTCTCATTAAGTGAATATCGGCACTTTGAGTTCATCAGTGTTCTCAGATTTTAATTCTGAGCACTAGTTCAAAAGATATAAAAACCCACACGTACGTTTACTGAATGTACCTGAAAAAATTTCAGAAATTCACTTCGGGCACACCGAGCCTCGGAATCAAGCACTGTCAGAAACTGCCGACTCGTAAAATTTCCATGTATTTAAAAAATAATTCCTTGGAATTTCAGGGTCTTTACAAAAACACTGCCTTTCCTTATAGATAATGACCAGTTAAAGGAATATAAATTGTACCATCTCCTTTGTCTATAAAAAATGTGAGGCTATGGAAAGTGAACCTTTGTGACAGTACCTGGATAGTTTTGAGCTATGGGAGTCAACATGGTTTGTAGGGAGAGGCTTTGATTTCATCCTTGATATATTAGAGAAGAAGGGAGGTGGAGTATACCCCATAAGGGATCACTAGGCATTTGTATCTTTCTATTCTCATAATTGTCTCCTGGACTTGGGTTTTGTCGGGGATAAATTTACTCGGTGTAACAACCAAAGTATTAATCGTCACACCTAGTGAATATTTGAATAATGTTTTACTAATATTTAGGAAATTTCATCCTTTACAAATTCAAGGGTACAACATATCATATAATTAATTTTGGATCATGTAAACCTTCTCATTCATCTAGAATAAATATCATTGGAAAACAACCATTTTTACTATTCCAATCACTTGGTGTTTGTTCCCAGTTTTCATATGGAGATTTGAGTATCCTAGAAGAATCCCATGCATGAGAGCAGGTGGATGGGTCTTCATAATATGCTTCAGAGACTCAAAGGTGATCTATAGACTTGTTATAATAAAAATACTACTAATGTTTTCAACCTGGAGGGGATTAAGGTAGAGATTGATCACATTGAGGGGAATTTGGAAACCGACTGGTATGATGAGATCTTTTTCACACTAGTGGAAAATAAAAATTAGTTAACAGATATCTTTTTGGAATAAAAAAGAATCACCCGAGTGAATTCCAGATCGACTTGGGTCCAAGATATAGATAAGAATACTACCTTTTTTCAAGATTATATCAAGGATAAAAATTCTCTAGTGTTTCTAATATTTTTCTAGAATATGGGTCCTTCACATATGATGTGGAGGTCATGGGTGGTATAGATAGTGATTATTTTAAAATGTTACTACATGTCTCTAATACCAATATGCTAAAAGGATATCCTAGAGAGAAAACTAACTTATTTAATGATATCATAAGGATGGTTTCCAACAATATTAATAGGTTTTTTTGAAAGCATGTCAAAGGAACCTGGGATCTTAGAGGAAGTCATGTTAGAGGAACTCAAGATCTAAGAGGGAGTTCAGGATCTTAATTCTGAGAGTTATCTGAGACCTGATGGTTTTCTAGGTTATTTTTTACATTAATTTCTGGGAGCTGGTGAAAGAGGATCTAATTGCGGCCATACACGACTTCTTTAGAGATGGGATATTTCCTCGAGTTTTGCAATGTTTCTACCAGGATCCTTATTAAGAAGGTGAAGGATCATTCCTCACTAAATAATTATAGGAAAATCAACATGTGTAAGTTCCTAGTTAAATTTCTAGAAAATATTATCAATTGAATACTCACGTTACACCTAAATCAATGGGTCTTGGTGAATCAATATGGTTTTATCAAGGTAAGATCAACATAGGAATCCATATCCATGGTTCATGAAATATTTTGGGATGTTAACAAAAAAACACATAGTTCTAAAATTTTGGTAAAAGATTATATGAGAAAAATCCTTTGATAAGATGGAGTGTAATTTCATCAAAAATGTTTTGAATAAAATGGGTTTCTTCAGATGGGTGGTTGATATCTTCTTTATATCATTTATCTTACCTTGTATGGATGTATAATTCATGGGGAAGAAATGTGGGTTCTTTAAATATACTCATAGCCTCAGGAAGGGAGACCCCCTATCTTCTAGTCTCCTCAGATTTGTTGAATACACACTCAAAAAATAATTTGATAAAATAATTATGAGCAACAACATTTGTCCATACGAGGGTAAATTAAATACTACTGACATTTATCATATTTTTTGTGGGTTAAATGATATTTTTCTTAAACAAGAACAATATGAATATCTAAGAATTCAACAAAATTATTAAGAATTACTGCATCTAGAGATGGCAGTCCATCAACCCAGACAAAAGTAATGTATTCATTTAAAAATGGTGCTCAGAAGGATGGGGAATGAAAATTGAGGAGGTCCTGGGTACAATAATGAGATCTTTTCCCATGGAATACCTTGGTGCTCCAATCACTCTGAGAAGGATTCATATCTATCATTTCAATGGGCCGGTTGATAAAATTATTGCACGCATTACAAACTAGAATAACCATTTTCTTTCATTCAAGGGACATATTATGCTTGTCAACTATGTCTTTTCTTCTATTTATATGCATGTGATGTCAGTTCTCAATAAGAAAAAGGTGGTTTTTGATAAACATTGAAAAAAACTAACATGTTTCATATGGAATTCTCATTTTGAAGGAAGAAATCATAGGGTATATTGAGAAAAGATATCTCGGGGTTGGGAGTTTGCAGTATCAATATTAGGAGTGAAATAAAGGAAATAAAAACCATTCAAGCTAGAATAGAATGGGATTACCTTGAGGTTTGATCTTTATGGAAAAAATTCATCACTAACCTGTATTGTAGTCATATGAACAACATAAGGGGGATGCGGGACTTATCGATTATAGATCATGATCTATAGCCATATCTTAATTATCTTGAGCCACTTGAAATGGATTTTTGGTTTTGGATATAATAATTCCTGTAATGACAATTGGGATAGTTCGGTGCACGGTTTTCTATGTTGTAAGACCCCATACATTACCTTATCCCAAGGTAATAGGTTCAAGACTTCCATTCATTCCATTTTCAATCAACACCAACTGAAGGTATTAAACAGTATTGACATGAATTGTGACCTAGATAGGATCTTTCTCACATGATTCGTATCAGGAGAATTCTCAGTGAAAGGGTACTACTCTGTGAATCAAGCATATGGCATGCTAAATGAATGGAATAGAAGCATTTGGTGCAATTAGATACCCATGAAATTCAACTTATTGGTGTATCATATTCATAACCACACTATTCCTATGGATTAATAGCATAAAAAGGAATCATTATTTCTTATAAGTGTTTGTGCTGAATATACCCCAAGAAGAATCTTCTAATCATATTTTATTTGAGTGTGAACATGATGAGGCTCTGTAGAGTGGCATAAAAGAGTTCAACATGATGTTATGTTGTGGAATCAATCAATATAAGTTTCTTCAATCATGGTTTATGGAGACTTAGAATAATTCTTTGGAATGGAAGGTGAGGGTGCTCCTCCTAATGTCAGGTCATTGGAGCATCTAGATTGTGAGGAACCAGAGTCCCCATGAAGGAATTCCTAGTTCATGGCTGGGTATGGTGGTCAAATTTAGAAGTCTAGTGGAAAAAAGTTTCCCACTTTTTAAATTATGGGAATGTTCATTGTCATTGAGAAGGCTCATAGATGAAAAAAATACAACTTATCCTTATCACAATCTTACTAGGAAAGGGAGATGGGTGAGATGGAGGCCCCTGAATAGTAGTTATAATCTATAAAAGGATGGATCTTGTATGGATGTTGTCATGCATGGGGGTCGGTGTTGTTAATGATCATAATGGTTCTATAATCCTTGCATTTAGTTATGGCTATAGTCATGGTGACTCTCTAATGGTGAACGCTTGTGCGATGCTGAGGGGTATTGATTTGTTTCATTCACACAATGCCAATCTGGGGTTGTTAGAAACCAAATTGATTGTTATTCATGGATTGATATGGGAGAAGATTAAAATTATATGGTTCATCACATACCTCATATGAAATTTATAAGAATTATTGATTCATGGGTGGCCTTATGTCATACTTGGAAAAAGGAGAATAAGATTTCAGATTTCCCTGCTTCTTAGATAGATAATGAGGAGAAATGTTTATTATTTTTAACTTGGGATCTCTACCACATGTTTGCGATAGTATTTTTAGAGTGTATAAAATTATTCCTCACTATTTTAGACCTCTACGACTGTATTCTGGCATGGGCCTTACCCGTCTTGCAATAAAAATGTTAACATTGGATGGAAAATACTACCCTTACTTATAATCCCATTTATTCTCTTTACAAGGTAGTGTAGACTCTCCATAACCTCTCTTATCATCCTTATGAACATTACTTTTAAACTTTAAATTATGTACCATCATCATGGAACTAAACCTTGGACCATCCATACCATATATAGTGATCTTATAATTATTGAGGAGATCAGATAAAATTTTATTGAACACATTCATGTCATAAATCACAATAAACCATCAGAATATATCCTATAGTGACTGTAGAATGAATTCTAGGGTCAAATAAAGCTTGAGTGTTGAACCCATTCTTTCCAAGTCATTTAAACATCTGATCATATTGAGTACAAGAGTTTACTTTGTATCAACCTCAAACATCTTACACCAAAAGAGTGGTTTTGAAACTTATTATCTCTCATTTATAAACCCTTTTTAAGTTGTTTATCATCCCCAAAACAACTATATTATCATTTTTATGGAGTATATTGGGATATATCAGAAAAAAAATAAATAAAAAATACATTAATTTAATATATACTATGGTTACTATAAGTTTCTTTCTATACTTGACTAGCTTCATCAACAGGAGGTTTCTCAAGAAGTTTTTTCTCCATCGCATATAACATTCCTTCATCCTTAAGAACGATTACGATGTTTCTATACCAATATAGAAAGTTTATTTCACTAATGTTTTCCTCCAATATTGACCTCAAATTCAATTTGGATGTTGATAAATCCATTTTATCAATATCAAAATATTTTATTATATGTGTATCATGTTTTAAATTTATTGAGTAATGAATTTTATAAAATGAGATCCCAATAAAATGATGACCCATTTAAATTTAAAACAAATCCATTAATTAGGAAAGATTCATATTTCACTATGAAATTATTTCTCTTTATCATTCCTCTCATTACATAGATATTTATATAGGATATTATGCTAAAAACATTATATACGACTCTTGGACAATTGATTAAAAAAATTCCTTCAAAATTCGTTATATTGATAAAATCAACTGTATTCCTTTAGAATCCTAAACATTAGTTTTTTTATAGATAAGTGTAACCAAAATTATATCCCAAATAAGGGAACCTAATTCTATTAGGTCCACCCATAAATGTTTTACCATATACAAGATAATACATGGGTGCCAAACATTAGAATAAACTTACCTGGTTGAATGATTGATGTCTTATCAAGTATTTATTTGAAAGGAGACTAAAAATTAGTATTTTAAGTGTATTTATTATATCACCATATTATCTCATTTATTCCATTTACATGCATATATTCTTATAATTATTTAGTTTGTAATCTATATTCCTTCCATTAAATCAATATGTTCAAACCATATTGATGTGTAACTCTTTACACAACTCATATCTTTTATTACTAACCCAAAATTAAAATCCAACCATATTATACATATCAAAATTAGTAAAATTTATAAGTAACATAAAATAATTTCATTTAAAAGATTATATCTATATGAAATAAATAATCCCTATAAAAATCAGAACGGATCATCAAGTATCCAACCCCCACTTTTCTAGATAGAGCCTAATATTCTAGGATAGTGGGTAGTCTGACCTAAAGTTCCTATACCCATGTTTATTTAATAAAAAGTGACTTAAATTACATTATCCTTATAACACCTATTATGTATAAACTATAATTAACTTCACAATTCAATCTCACAACCCATTAAAAAGTAAAATTTTGGGTAGGAGAAAACTTAATCAAATATCATACCTAACATGTAACACTTTAAATGTATGTATCATAATTTAAAGAATATGTTTAACAAATTTAAACTAAAGAATATATTCATTCATAATTTAAAAAATTTATATTTAAGAATAAATCAATGAATATTATATATGCATGAACTATTCATAAATTTAGACATGAGATAAATATTTATGAATAATTCATAAATTAATAAAATTATGAACACATTATAATTTAGACATGCCCTTATAAAAAATTCACAACATAATTAAACATTAAAATTTCATAATTATTTTAATATTAATAATTTTAATATTCTTAATTTATAATGTATTTAATATGAACAACTTCATGTTACAAAATAAGATATGCTTTATGAAACATTTTATGATAATATAAATATTTCATATATTATGAAAACATTTTATCTAACTTCCCATGATTTTATTGATAGAAAATATTAAAATGTGAGATGAAAATTTAGTTATATCTTGAATATATACCCATTTCCTCTTATAAATCCTTTTTATACATTGGGTAACTTCTATCTCCTAGAAGGAAGCCTAACTCTTTTATTCAGATGGAACATGTATCGATAAGGAGGGAATCCATCAAACTACGTACCTAGTTCTTTACCATATTTTTTCAATTAAATTCTCATATAAACTCATTATAAATATAATTATCCACATTAATGATTTTATGTTAACATCATAATTATTTTTTGAAAATTATATTTGTATTATATAACTCTAAACACTTACTCATTAATAATATAACATGTTCTTATTTGGATTGGTTTAACCACTCACACAAATGATGCTATTCTAACAACATAATTTTCACCATGAATAAGTATCAAGAAATTAATAATATTAATATATGATATAAATGAGTAATTTTTGTTATAAATACATTTTTTTATGTATTATATAAAAAAATGAATGGTCATTATAAAGTACCATGTTGTTATCGAAAAATTAAATAAACCATGTTCATCGTGGATTCCATTTTAAAAAACCATACCTATAATTTCTATTAAATGAACATGAGTATAAAAAGATAATATTAAAGAAATGATTCTAATATATTGAATAATCTAGGAATGATTAAGTTAGTTTCATATAATTAGGATTGACATCAGCATTATGAAACATGTACAAAAAAATAAAAATTGCTAACATATGATGATTAAAATAAACAATAAAAAACAAATATATGTGAAATGAATTATAATAATTGAAGAGTATAAAAGTTAATATACATGAATAAGGTTATAAAATAAGTGATTAATATAGTTATGTTTATTATCTTCAAGTTTAAATAGCTTTCATGAAATTTAAGAGTAAAGGTAAGGGTTTTTTTCCAATATCATTTTGACATAAATATTTTTAATATTTGAACTTTGATCTAGGAAATTATATAAAATTTCTCTATAAAACCCATATATTTATTCTCTTATGGTTATTGATGGGGTTTAAATGTCTTCAAACCATTTCAACTCCCTTTCAATAAAAAATCAATCAAAAAAATGTTTAACACTAGAGTTGACCTTATCTCTTCTTTTTGGATGAAAATATCTCTCCTCTAGGTACATATTATATATATTATTTAATGAATGTCCTTATCTATATTTATATTATTTAATAATGTATTTTAAAACCCCCAATTTTTACTAAGGTGTGTTCTTATTTAAATTTCACCTTAATTTTGTTCTTTATATTGTTTAACATGTGTTAGATGTGGTTATAGGAGTCAGGAAGGCTCCAAGATCATTAAAGGGATCAATGGACTGGAAATGTGAGAAATAAGAGTAGTAGTAGGGGTGCATAGTTATCACATAGTTAGTGTTAACTAGGAAACCAACCATTTATAGGGGTAAAGTAAAATTCAAAATTTGTCAAACTATTTGGGTTTCTATGGGAAACCATGCAAACTTTAGATTCTTAGGAAAAATTCGATTCCCATGGTTGGCATACAGTTTGGAAAACCTTGAAATTAAATCATGTAAATTTATGTTTTATCCATTTATGTTTTCATAGCTTACCAAATAATGTATCCAAACCAAGCAATGATATTATTGAATTTTTATTATTATATTTTAGAACAAAAAAAAAACATCTAAAACTTCATTCTTCCCTGGACATAGGCTCTTGAACCTTCCTCTAATTTTTGATGAATTTTCAGATTCTAAGGGATCTTATTCCCCAATTATTAGAAGATAAAATCATTATTCATTGGGATTTATTCCTATCTATAAGTATAATCCTTTCCATTCCCTAGATGTATTTATTATTTTCATCTCATTGATTTCGTATTATATTTCTTATAACCCTAATACGTTGTTGATGGAATCTAATTTAGGGATATTGGATCATTGGGTTCAATTTGGTTGGTGCATATTGGTGATTAAACTTCAGTGCATTCAATGTAGGTGGTATATATTTTCCCTATAAGTCTTACCATTTTTTGTTAGTGCATAAAATGTACGACCACATTAGCTTTCTAGGCATTCATACTCAAAATAAATTACATGCATTCATTCATGGAATTGAATTTAATAATGTTCCGTTAAGTTATAAAACCAAAATTGGTTAACAATAATTTAAGATGGAAAATGGTGAATGATTAATGATGCCTAATATAAATGGGGTTGATTATTGGTAAGGAATTTTTTAATGATATTTTGATGGATAGATAGAGGATATGAAGTCAATTGGTAATGAATTAATTTTACTGAGAGGTGAAATCAAGAATGGATTATTTTGAAATGAAATTGGAATTAATAAATTTAAAATATTTTATTATGAAATAGTGTCAATAAATTGTGAGTTACTTGTTTGAATGGTTCTAGGGATGGTGTTTCAGGTGAATTTCTTCTATAGTTCAGGGGATGTTGTTCCTCTATGTGGAATATCAGGTTTATGAGATGGGTATATTTCCTTGGGTGTTATATGTGTTCTAATATAGTTATATTTTATTAGGGGTAACTATTGTTTTGGGAAAAGTATATTTTCCTGGGCATGACTTATAATCCAAGATGGTTATATTTCCCCAGTGTGATGATTATTATCTATAGACACTCAAAACTCATTGAGCTAGGTATGGTTGGTATCAAGTGTTATTGTGGAACTCATTAAAGAAATATTTAATTATTTATTTATTTATATCTTGTAATTAAATATAATTATCACTTCTATACATTCTTTCTTAGAATAGATATATTTTATATGCTGTTGGAAGTGTCCTACTATGTTTTACTCACACCCTACTCAAGTTTCCATTGGTACATGAGTAAAATTCAGGAGTGAAAAACTAGATAAGGGAAAGTTTTCTATGGTTGATATATAATTATAGCTTCTATGATGGTGTATGGGAGTTCAAAACCTTTTATTTACATTCATACAGGGTTTTCTATTTTATTCTTTATGATATTTATGGGTTTTTATTATTTACACTATCTATTTTAAATGTTTACATCATTTGATATTGTTTGAGCAATATTTATTTATTGGAACCTTTCTAGTTTTCCGGTTTACTGTTTTATCTAGAATTTTATTTCGATTATTATTATTTCTTCCAATATTCTACTCTAATATTAAGGGTATAGTTTCTACACCATACAATCATTGAACCAAACTAGTATTCATCACCATCTGGCATACGGGGTGGCATGCCTATGGTCATATAGAGAACCTTGGTCTAACACTGTTTAGTGGACTTGGGATGGGGGATATTACAAAGTGGTATCATATCCAATATATAGACATAAATGTAGTGTCACTTACTAAGTTTGAATTATGGGATCCCTAATAATGATATGATTATTTAAATGGGCGGTGAGTGTAATTTTGAACATAAAAATGTTGATCCAACAAGTTTTTCATTTATTTTTATGATTAAAAAACTATTATATTTTTTACTAATAAAGTTACTTTGAGTGGATTTCAGTTTTTTTAATTGAATAATTATTTTATTTTTGTTGGAATTTTGGAATCCATTTGTTAAGTCTTTATATTTTGGAATTAAGAATATTCTTGATAAGTATTTTGGTTGTTTTAAAGGAGTATGGAATAATTTTTTAGAAATTATAGTTAAAATGTAATATTTATCTCAACCCCATGTTTGATATGAATGTTATGATCAAGAACCTAACTTTGTTATGAAACCTCCCATCTGGGTAGCTAACATCTAATATATACGTAATATAAGTTACCTAATGTCATTAATATACCTCATGTTAAGAGCCAATTTTTTTTATCATACTCTATGTTTTATAACTCTAGTTTTATAATCAAATGTATGGTGGAAACCGTAATTTTGGATTCAAAATCACATAGAACATTCCACATGTTGATCTAGAAATTTGTAGGATTTCAATTTTGAAACATAATGAGATTTATGATATGATTTTATTAGAATAAATCTATCGGTAAAGATATATAAATCATTTTTCATAAGATATATAATAATGGATTATTATTTTATAATTTCTCAGTGAAGTTATAATTTTTTATGGATGTTTAAATTAAAATTTAAAATACACAATGAATTTTGAGACAAAGGATTTATGTGGTATTTTTATATAAATCTTTTCTTGAATTATTTTAGGATGATAATTTATTCTCAACAGATAAATCTGAAAAAATATAATGATATGATAATCTAACAATATGATTTTATAAAGCTTTGTGACTGAATATTTTTATCTAAAAAACATGTTGTAACTTTCCATTTATAGAAACTATTTACCATCAACTGTTATTATTGAAATAAAAATGTGGGATATATCTCTTATAGTCTGTGGAGATTTTTTAGGACTACACTTTGGAAACATACAAGTTTTCTTAAGCTACTACTGTGTGTTAAACTAACTATTATAAAGGTTGGGTTTCCCACTACTTATTTATCTAAATATTATCTACCGTATGTTTTAATATCCTTCTTGAGGACAAAACATTGAAGAAATTCATATTTTCCTTTGAAGATATCCTTGCCTCTTAGATATTATTTCTATATCTGAATGCATTCATAGAGAGTTTATCCAACCAAATTCAATCTCTTTTGTTTTCAAATACTCGGATGTTCATTGTTTCAAGGTATTTTGTTAGTTCTAATTAAATGACTTGTAAAATATTTAATAACAAGTTAAAATTTATTGAATTGAACTATTGATATCCCTTATAAATGGATCTTCTAGTAAAAATCACCAAGCTCACAGAGAGAGTGTTGGTGGAGTAGACTAGGGAATCTTTGTGACATTAACTACAATAAAAATTTCTATGCTATTTTATTTTATTTTTTAATATAGATTCTATTTAAATAAAATAAAATAAATTTTATTTTCTAATTTCAAGAAGAATAAAAAATAAAATAATTCAGTGTTTTTAGAATGGAAAACTTTACCCCACTCTTGTGTCTTCAACATCATTTTGGTATAATAATTTGTATAAAGGAGTGCTCCATAAAATATTTACCTTTGCTATAAAAATATTGAGTTAAAGATCTTGATAATGATCTATATAAATGGATGATTTTAAGAAGTAATTCATATATTTAGGGATCCATTATTTAATGGTAAAAATTATGGATGTTGGAAATCTTGTATGGTTATATATAAAAAAATTTGGTTATAAAGTCTATCTATAGGTTGTAAAGTTATATAAAATCCATAATGATGAACTAGAAAAATGGGATTCTATAAAATAAGATGATGTGATCCGAACTCAAGAGATATGAGTGAAATAATTTGTGGATGTGGACCAAATGATCTTAATATAATTTCTCAATATGATACTATATTTGAGATGTGGAAAACAATCATTGTTTCCTATGAATGAACAAATAATGTGAGGAAATTGAGATAAAAACTACTAAATTGAAGTCTGATACTTTTTTAATGTATGGAGGTGAGTGTATTACTCATATAAATGGTATATTGGCTGATATATTACATGGTTTTATAGCTCTTAGAATTCCTATACCTGAACCTAATAAAACATTGAATGTTCTCAACGTTTTTACTAATAAATGAAATAGTATTTCATCTATAATTAGATATTCAAATTCTCTTAATGATTTTAATATGAAGGAATTTATTTTTACTCTAATGATGTGTGAGGGTGAGATACAAGATAAAGTTTATGATCATAAAATATATAAGTAAGAAAATAAATCTCTTAAAGTTTCTATTTTTAAAGGAGAAAAAAAGTCAAAGGAGGATGTTATACTCTATAATGATTCATTTTTTCTATATTAAGGAGTTAAATTTTCTCACTTATCTAGAAGATCAATACACCTTATAAGATAAATATATTTTTAATGAAAAATTAAATTAATTTAATAAAATTAGTTGTAGAATGAAGGAAATCAAAAGTAATTATTGAAAACATAAGTGACAAATGAGACCGAATTGTTAACAACTCAGGAAAATAAGAAAAATTAAAAATTATGAGAAGAAGATTTAGATTAAAGTTTATTATACAAAAAAATGCAATAAATTAGTTAAGGATGACTATAATGTTTTTTAAGACTCAACCATTTATTATTTTTCTAATTTTAAACTAGAAAAATTTAATAAAAAACAATCACGCACTTCATGGATAAGAAAGATAAAGTAAAATATTAATATTCTTCTGTTTCTGATTCTAAATATGAAAATTATTAAAATGAAAAATTATTTGAGTATTATTATCTATTAGAAGAGAAATATTAATCCCCAATGAAAAATAAAAAATCTCTAAAAAATATTCACAATTATATCTTAAGTGAGAAATATACCGTTCTAAAACATCATTTAGAACTGAAATAAAAATTAAATAAATGTACTTAAAAATATATTTAGCATGATAGGAAAGTTAAAGAGTTTCTTGATAATGCAGGATCATTAAAAATTGATGGTAACATTTCTATTAAGTGAGTGAAGTATTCAAATAAATTTATTTAAAATAATACACATAAAAATGTGAAATATGGAATTGACAGTAATGGTGAAAACCGTTAACTATATAGAAATAATTTTCTTTCAAGCTCTAAGAATCATAAGATGTCTAAAGTTACTTTTGTGTGTGGAATTAAAGGTTTATATGATAATGGTTGTAGCTTAAGGAATCAGAAAATTAATATAATAAAGAAAATGATATATTTTTAAATACTTTGTTAAAGTTAATTCTATAATTTCAAGTAAATTTAAATAGATCTGGTTGCCTAGATCTTTTATTACTAACACTGTAAGACCCAAAATCATTTGGGTAACAAAAAAAAATTATTGTTTGATATTTTTTAGGTAAAAATATATAGGGACGTAAATGTTGTATGGTATATGGACATTGGATGTTCAATATATATGAGTTTAGAATTTTTATTATTTCATAAACTATCTAAATTTTATGGATTTTTGTTTACCTTTAATGATAATGATAAAGGGAAGATCATTATATCTAGGTTTGTTAGAGATCCAAATTCTATAATGATCGGCCAAATTATATATGTTCAAGGGTTGAATCACAATATTATATGTATTTATAAATTCTGTGATGATTTTTTTACTATGGATTTATCTAATGGAACATGTTTTTTTAAAAGATAAACTATATAAGTTTAGAGCATCAAAAAAATAAAATGTTTATACTTTGGACCTTAGTTATTTATCTGAATAAGATTTAATTTGTTTAAATTATAAAGTGAGTCTTAGACATATTATAGGAGTCTTGGTCATTGGAATTTATTTTCCTTATCTAAATTATCTATTAACAAGTTAGTTTCTAATCTGTCTTATCTTAAGTTTGATGAGAAAATACTTTGTGATTCATATAAAATAGAAAAGTATCAAAAGTCATATTTCTAATAAATCAATAATGTTTCCACTTATAAACCTTTATAACTTATCCACATGGATTTTTTGGGACCTTCTAGAGTATAAATCATGGCCGAGAGATTAATTGTTTTTTTAGTTGATAAATTTTTAATATTTATCTTGGTTTACTTTTGGAAAATTAAAATTGAAACATTTATAGTTTTTTTAAGTTTTTGTAAGTTGGTTAAAAATTAAAATGTCTTTAAAATAATTTCATCAAGAATCTATCATAGAGGATAATTTTATAGAATTTAATTATTTTTTCTCAAACATTGTTATTAAACATACTTTTTTTCAACACTAAGAACACCTCAATAAAATGATATTATTCAAATAATAAATAGAAATATTAAATAAATGGCTAGAACTATGTTAAATTAATATAGTCTATAAACTTATTTTTGTGTAAAATCTATTAAGAAAACATTCCATATTACGAATATAGTTTTAGTTAGACCTCTTCTCAAAAATAAACATTATAAGATATGGAATAATAAAAAAAGGAAAGCTCAGAACTTAATGTTTTTACATGAAAGATGTATATCTTGAATACTATTTAAATCCTTGGTAAGTTTGATCCAAAATTTTATGAATGTATATTTTGGGGTATTATTATACTTATAAATATTATAGGATGTTTAATAAAAATTCAAGGATAGTTTAATAATAATCTCATGTGAATTTTGATGAGAGAAATCCCTTTGATCACAATATAACACAAACACATGAATCTATAGATTCTTTAAATAACTTGAAACTTTATTCTTTGAATGTTAAATAAGAAAATAAATTAAAAAAATTATAATAAATCTATTTTTAAAGATAATAAAACCAAGAAACCTAAATGTTTATTAAATAGGAAACCTAATACATTAAATTACTATCCTCTTGAGACTATTATAGGAGTCCTAGATGAATGTGTTAGGACTGGGATAAATATTGGAAAATTAGTTGAGTTTTTTTCCTTTTAATCCCATTTGAACCTAAATATGTGGAAGAATAATTTTATGATGATATATGTATAATGGATATGCATGAAGAGATAAATCAATTTAAGATAAATAATGTTTGCGGATTTTTTGATAGGCCCTTGGACTATCCAGTAAGAGGAACCAAATGGGTCTTTAGAAATAAGCAAGATGATCAAGGTCATTACTAGGAATAAATCTAATATAGTTACAAAGGGTTATAATTTGGAGGAAGGTATATATTATGAGTAGAAATTTTCCCCTTTTGTTAATCTTTATTCCATTAGAATATTTTTATCCTATACATATTATATGAATTTTAAATGTACCAGATGGATGTTTAATCTAATGTTGTAAATGTATATTTAATGGCAAAATTTTATGTTCAACAACCTCCAGTATTTTAAAACTCTCATTTTCCAAAATCCATTTTTAAACATGTTAAACCTATTTATGGTCTTCAAAAATAACCAATCACTTGGTATTAGAGGTTAAGTTATTTTCTTTTAGAAAATGGGGGTTCTATAAAACTGTATGATCAAAGTAGTTTTATAAAATCTATATTTCTGATATTTTATTAGTAAAAATCTATATATATGATGTTATTTTTGGTTATACTAATCTAAAACATTGTGATGAATTTTCAAAACTTATACAAAAGGAGTTTTAAACAAGTATGATGTAACAATTAAATTTCATTCTTAGAATTAAAATATTTTAAATGGATTTTGAAAATATTTAGAATTAAAGTAAATATATAATTGATTTTTTAAAAAAATTGGGGAGTTGAAAATAGAAAATATTTTACAAATCATATGTGTACTAATATAAAACATGATTTGTTTGAAGCAGGTAAGCCATTTAATAATAGTTTATATGGTGTTATTATTGGTAGTTTGTTATATCTTACTACTGGTAGACTTAATATAATGTTTTCTATTTTATTATGTGAAAGATTTCAATAAAATACAAAGTGTATCATTTTATTTATATTAAAATATTTTTTAAATATTTAAAATGGATAATTAATTTATATTTTATTTATCTAATTAATTATAGTTTGGATTTAATTTCATATTCATATGATTATTTTGGAGGATTTAAATTAGATAAAAAGAGTACCTTAGGTACTTGTCAATTTTTAGGAAAGTATATTGTTTCATGGTCTAGTAATAAGAGACATTTAGTTTTATTGCTAACTGTTGAGGTAGAACAAACATCAACTTGTAGTTTCTATGCACAAATATTGTTGACGGAACACACTCTTTTATAATTTATTCAAAATTTGGACATGTTCTTATTTTATATAATTAAACTATTTTTATAAATATTTCTAAAAATATTGTAAGTCATTATAGAACTAATAATATTGATATTAAATATTTTTTTCAGAGACATAATGTCAAAAATGGTGATATTTCTTTAGAATTTATTAATAATGAACATCCCCTTAATAATATTTTAGCTAAACTTGTTCCCAAATCATTACACTAAATTTAGGTTCTAGAAACTCAACCTTCACCAAAAACCATTAGAGATAATATCATATCTTTCTCATATATTTGAACCCATTTATTTTTGAATTATTGAAATTTCGATCTCTCGAACCCTAAATCTTTGAAACTTAAACCCTCAACTACAATTAATAATAGAAAATGTGAAGAGAACTGATGAGGATTGTACTAATAGTGTGAAAAGTAAAATAATTTTAAGTTTAGATCAATGGGTTATTCAAGTAAAGGTCATGGATTTCAAATTATTTTTTGATACAAATATACCATTGAAGATGTTGGTGAATTAAGAGTAGACAATGGTGCTACTAAGCCATGTCTGGATGAAGTTAAATTTGAAGCCACAAGATTAGAAGGCTATATTATTAGTGGATATAATTTCCCTGAAAGTATAAGAATAAATATAATTTTATATGAGAATATATCTTTAAGATTTTGAGGAGTTATTTAGATTACAAGGGTTTATCATTAACCCTATGATGAGATAAAATCTAAATATGTTAGTTCAAATACCTTAGAGGAGAGAAAAACATGCACCAGTTGATAATTTTGTTGAGTGTATTGAAAGAGTGATTGTTCATAAATGCCCATTTATACAGGAAATAATCAAACACAATGTTTAATTTTAGGATAAAAATAATGAGGAAGATACTAATTCATATAAGTTGCATATAACTGAAGAATCTCATTCTGATAGAAAATTAAGTATTCCTATTACTTTTATACTGAATTGATTAAAGATTATTCAATTTATTTGGATGAGAAGTCCTTAAAAAGGAATACTAAATATTTTTATGAAATCAAAAAGGTTTCTGAGGAGAAAATTTCCCCCTCTGATAAAGGTTTGGAGGTTTAGGGTCTTCAACTAGTAGAAGTTGGGCAACCCTAGGTAATGGTTAAGAAGTTACCCTCAGATTTAAAAGAATAATTCTGTTTTGAAGTTTATGCTCATAATTGTTTTGTGAGAATTTTCTATAGATTTGATCTATTAGAATATGAAGTTATCAAGTTTCCATTAGAAATTGAAATTTTAAATAACTCTTTTAAAGGAATTTATAATTGTTTCATTTTCCAAATTAAATTATGAGTCTCTTCAAAACCAATTTCAGAGTATAATGGAGAAATATATTTCAAGAAGTGATTTGAATGCTTTGAAAAGAGATATCACTGATCAGTTTGGAAGGATGAAAGGGGATATATTGAAGAAAAATCAATTTCAATGATATGAATAAGGTTTTGGTGAATCAATTTGAATTTACAAAAGATTCTAGTTCAAATTAAGGGAGATATTATACATCTTCTAGAATAGAATCTGGATATGTTTTATGAATATTATTATATGACGACATTAATGACATGGATTTAAGAGTTTAAAATATGTAATGTGACATTATTCCTCTGTACATTATTTTACATAATTAGAAATATATAATTTCCATATTTCATTCTACAAAAACAAGTGTCAGAGATATGATCAACCAATTGAGAATTATGATAAAAAATAATGTTGAGGATTCTAAAATAGTTTAGAACTTTTTGAAGGATAATTTGTTTGATGCTTTGAAATTCATTCAATATTCTGTAAATATTTTCATGGAATATTATTTTTATTTAAACTAGAACATCAATGTTTTCTTGGTGGAGATTAAGGTAGTATACAAGACTATTTATTATTATTTAACATATAAATCTTATTTGAAAGAATCTGAACCAATTTTTGGTCATAAAAAAACCAATAAACCTAAATCTATTTTATTAATATTAAATTATCTGTGTAGTCTAAAATAATTTTTGAAATTTATGTCATTTTATTATTTACTACCATCATTATGTTTTGTCGATGATGTTCTTTTATTTTAACCCAATCTAGTTCAGAATACACTTGTCTTCTAATTATAAAGCATTAATTTGTAGTTTTGTAAAAAGATAAATGTTTTTATTAAATATTCATACTTTTATTTTTGACCTCACAAAAAGGAAGAGAAATATGGAAAAGCACAAAATTTATGAACACATTCTAAATATATCACGTTTATATTGAAACATTTATTTTTGGTTTGAAAATTGAAAACCTATAAGTATTTGTGTTTTTAAGTGTTTTTTGATCATAAAAGGGGAGATTTTTGGGAATAAAAATGTTGATCAAATAATTTTTTCATTGATTTTGATGCTAAAAAACGCCCATATGCTTTAGTAATAAATTTAATTTGAATTGATTTTAGGTTTATATTTAATTGAATAATTATTTTATTTTTCCTTGAATTCTTAAATCATTTTGTTAAGTATTTATATTTTGGGAGTAAACATATTCTTTCTAACTATTCTATATGTTTTAAAGGAGTTTGGAATAACTTTTTGTAAAGTTTATTTACGTTTGAGTTGATTGTTATGTTCATGAAGATAAATTTTGTTAAGGAAACTCATGATTGGGTACCTAAACTTTGATATATACCTAATATAAGTAACCTCACTATAGTTATATACCGCAAATTTAAAACAAAATTTTGGTTTTATACTCCATGTTCTTTAACAATAATTTTGGAATCAACCGTACACTGATAACCATACTTATAGAGTCAACCTAACAAAGAACACTCCCTATGTTGATACAGTCATCTGTATGATTTAAAATTTTAATTATTCAAATATCTATACTATGAATTCACTAGAGTAAATAACTATGTAAAGTGATTCAAATACAATTTCATAAGATCTATAATAAGGGATTAATTTGTTTCGATTTCTCAAGGAAGTTGTAATTTTCCATGTCAGTTTAAATTCAATTTTAAAATATGATATACATTTTGAAAATAAAAATTTATGAGGTGATTTTTTATAGATCCATTTAACATAATTAATTTGGACTAATTATTTATTCTAAATGTATATATCTAGACAAGGTAGAATGATTTGATAATCTAATGATCTGATTCTTTGAGGCTTTGTGATTTGAATCTTTTTTATCTAAAAAATACATTGTAACTTTCCATTTATAAAAAAATAATTCCTATATGAAGATACTACCACAATAAAAATATCTAATATATCTCCTACAGTCTGTAGATATTTTTTAGTACTACAATTTAAAGACATAAAAGTTTTACTAAGTGGCTACTATGTGTTTATCCTACTTCTATGAATATTAGTTTTTATATTGAGACTTTATCTTAATATTATCTACATCAAGTTTAGAGATCCTTATTGAGTACTATTCTTAAAAGACATACATATATTACTTTTATGATCGCTTCATATTTCATGTACAATATATATATATGAATGCTTTCATATATAATTTATCTAAAAAAATTCAATCTATTTAGTTTCTAAATACTTAGGTATTGAGTGTTTTGAGGACCATTGATGGTCCTTCTTAAAGGCCTTGTAAAATATTTTGAAATAATTTATAGTTTCTTGCACTCAAATATTGATTTACCTTGGAAAAGGGTCTATTATAGAAAATCCCATACTTACAGAGATCATGCTAGTAGAGTGTATTGGGGAATATTTTTACTGCAAACCACTATAAAAATTATTGAACACTTTTCTTTTATTTTCCTCTATATATTATATTTAAATAAAAGAGAACATATTTTATTTCCATGTTCAAGAGGGACCATTTTTAAAATTATAGTGTTTTTAAAAGGATAAAATTCACCCATTATTATGATTTCATCATTATTTTGTGATGAATTTTAATTCCCCTAGAAAATTGAGAATTAAAATATGAAATGTCATTAACCATGTCAATAAGGTGGAGCTTGATAGATTAGAACAAAACACTTAAGTATGGTTAGACTGGAGTAGTGAAAAGATGGGTGACCACATGGGAAGTTTCCTAGGGTGTGTGTGAGTTAATAAAAAATAAACTAAAAGAACATGTGTTGGAATATGGGGAAAATAATTAGAAGTATAAGTGACCCAGATGGGTAATAAACTATAGTGTGTTGGGAAGGAAACCAAGGTATTAAATGAGTCCTATGGGATTAGATGACCATGTTCATAGCTGAGGGAGGTTAGTTCATGAAAAATGGAATAAAATATCTTTATTTAGTCTAAATATTTAGGTAAGGTAGACCGAAGATATAGTGTGTCAGTACTTGGTGGGAACTTGCATCTGGGAGTAGCCAACCCAGGTATGAAGAAATTACAAGTTATCAGTATAAGGACCCATCTTTAAAACATTTCATAATTTTGTTTTTTAGTCAAGAACATACATTATTACACATTTCATATGTTTTTAAGTTTAGAGTTTTAGATAATTAGGCCTTAAATAATACATAAAAACTCAAATATTACAAAGTAAACACTTTTACTCACTATCCATTTTTTCACAAAACTTAAACTCTTTAAAATAAAAAATGATTTCCTTTTCTTGATATAAATATTCATAACATTCATCTTGAATTACTTCTTTTTCTTACCCATAATTATAACCTGTGAAAACATTTTATAAATTTGGGATGATAAAAAAAATCTTATTAAGGTATATAAATAAACAAATTGTTAGTCAAGTGATAACATAAAATCCAATAAAACCCACTTCATAAAAAATCCATTAGCATGAATAGAAACATCATGCAGTTTACTTGGGACATATTTACCATATCACTATTTAATTCACCCTTACACATAGAATAACTATTTGGTCCACTTCTATCTCTTACGTTCCCAATGCATTGGAGAGATATAATGGGGCTCACGTGTCATATCTTGAGCTATAATGGGCCCAACAAAACATATATTGAGATATAATGGGGATAAATATATCATATATTGAGATATAATGGGATAAAACCAACATAAAAATATCCAAGTAACATATCATGAATAAAACACTTGATAACTCATTTAGACCCTTGAACAAAACACATTTAGATTTTTAAAATAAATTTTTCCGTAAAAAAATCACTTTTAAAATTTAAAAATTGTGCACATAACAGTGAAAAAATATTAATAAAAAATAACTATGAAAACATATAATGGAAACATCATATTAATATATCATCATGAAATAAATATAAGCCTCTCATTCTATATATATATATATATATATAAAACTATCTTTTTGAATTTCATAAAAGAGTCTTTTAAAAGGATTTTAAATGGAATGCCCCTTACCTCGGGTCCGACATCCTTAAAACGTGTTCAAAACTCTTGTATAATGGTTTTAATAGTGTTATTAATGTATTAAAGAACTAAAATAATGTTTATATTACCTTAGATTATTTTCTTATAACATTTTCCATCTATTCATTAACAATTTTTTTTTGTTTTGGGTGTGTTCTTTTCATGGTTTCCAAGGTTGATTAATTTATAGTATTCCTTTTCAAAATGAAATAATAATCCATAAGTGATAAAATATATATATTTAGGTCATTAAAAAAAAATTTGAATTAAATCTTCTCATGATTTTGGTAAAGTGAAATGAAAACTCATCGTCCATTAATGCGGTGAATTGACACAACATAGACGACAATTTCGTTATTTAAGAAATAAAGGATAAGATAAGAGATTTTATGATAAATATACCATAAAAAACACTATAGTATATATGTGATACTGGAATTGTCATGAAACATTGGATAAGAGGTGGGGATATGGTATAAGTGAAAAATAATTTAAAAGAGAAGAAAAAGGAACCCTACTTCTTGAAAATTTCTCCTTGAGAACCTTCGAAAGGCTCTTGGAATTGGTATTTTTTTGATACCAAGAGCCTAATAATGTGAAAAGGGATGATGAAGAAGTAATTTTATGGAGTTCATCTGATAAATAAGGCTTAAGGTGATGAAAATTTGTGAAGAAGGGAGCTTCCTTTTATAAGTGAGGTGAGGGGTAACATCATAATTACTCAAATTAATAAAATATAATAAATTTATTAGAGGGGATAAGAAAAAAGGCCTAAAAATAATATTATATCCAATTTTATAAGGAATATTATCATTTTTTCCTTGTTCATGATTTTTTTAAATAATTTAATAATATATTTTGTTCATTGAAAAATAATTTTATCAAATTAAAACTATTCACAATACTGACGTTAAACACCTCAATTTTTTTCTAATTCCAATTTAAATTTTTATTATATCTTATACATATTATAATTACCTATAAAAATAATTAATTTACTTAAAAATATCAAGTTATATTTATTTTACTATTTTTGAAAACATTAATTTTATTTTTTCATTAATTAAATATTTATTGCATCATAATTTTTTAATCCATTAATGTAATTATTTATCACCTAATTTTTTTTAAAAAAATTATGAGAAATACAATTTCATTATATTTCTAAATATTATATTGTTTGAAAAAAAAACTTCTTGAAAACATCAAATTAAAATATTATACTAATAGAATGTTATAGGGTGAACAAGTTGTCTTTCCTTTTAATAAAATAATATAAATGAACAATTGTGATCCATGTGGGTCCATAATGTCCCCAATTAAAATAAAAACATAATAATGGTCATTATTTTCTTATACACAAAGTTTTATCCAAAATTTGAGTCATTTAAGAATTATTATAATTTTAATAAAAATATTTTATTTATTTTTCTTATGCTTGCACAAGCACTACATCAGTATTTCACAGACACTAATGTTAATTATTTCATATATAAGAATTAAAAAGAAATTACTATTAAAAATATGTTAATTAGGTTCAAAATAAAATTCTATATTCATTCATTATTTATATTCACTCATATATATGTCAAAATAACATCTTAAATTTGTTATTCTCTCTTTTCTTGCCCTGCACATGCATTGCACAAGGATTTGGATAATAATAATGATATATAACTATAAAATTATAAATTAATATCCAAAAACATCAATAATACATAATAATCAACAGAAGAGTCTTTAAAATAATTTTTAACACTCAATTATTATTTATAAATAACCAAAATTTACTATGCCAATGCTACGCTGACACATTGTCAATACTGACGATAATTTTTATACTTATCATGAATAGAATATAATTTTAATATTATAAGTTATTTCTATACAATATTAATCTTATAATATCATTATTAAATTATTAAATTAATTTAATAAAATTTATATCCAAAAAATGCCTTCATGACACCACAAAAAATATCATATTTTAAAGAAAACCGTATTTTTTTACTATTCGACAAAAATTAAACTTTTTCATAAAATTATCAACAATTATTTCTAAGATAATTTAAACATGATTAGTTCAAAAATAAAAAAAGTTTTGTCAAAATAAAATTCTATAATTAAAAAAAATGTTTTTAAATAAATAACCATATATTAAATTATTTATTTTAAGAATTAATATTTAAATAAAAAATACTAATAAATATAAAAAAATAATTATATAAATACTTGGGTTGTTAAATTCTACCCTCTTTTTTAAATTTCGTCCTTACAATTTTTATTCACTTATTAAACAAATGAGGATAATTTTCCCTCATAGGATTTTCAGATTTCCATGTTGCTTCTTCTACTATGTGGTTTCTCCACAAAACCTTAACTTGGAAAATAATCTTATTCTACAAAACATGCACTCTGTGATCAAGAATATGGACTGGTTTCTCTTTATAAGAAAGGTTCTATTCCAGTTTAACTACATCTTGGATTAAAACAAGAGATGGATATAGAATATACTTTCTTAACATCAAAACATGAAAAACATTGTGTACCTGAGATAAAATCAAAGGCAAAGATACTTGATAGAAAACTGGTCCAACTTTCTCTAATATTTAGAAACGTCCAATGAACCATGTAATTAACTTTAATTTCATACCAAAATGCATAACACTTTTTCACGGAGTGATTTTAAGGAAAACATTATCACCTACCTCGAAAGAATGTTCTTTCCTCCTATTATCTACATATATTTTCTACTTGCTCTCTACTGTTATCATGTGCTGCTAAATCAATTAAACATTTTCAACTAATTAATCTACTAATTATTGTCCCATAAAATTTTGTTCCCAGACTTCATCCCAAAATAATGGAGTTCGAAACCTCTTTCCATACAATGCCTCAAAAGGTTCCATCTGTATACTGGAATGAAAACTGTTATTATAAGAAAACCCAACTAATTAAAGTTGTTGACCCCAACTTCCCTGGTAATCCATTGAAAAATCTTGTATCATTTCCTAAAATGTATGAATTGTTCATTTTTACTACCAATCTAATTGGGGATAAAAATATATTGTAAAATTTAATTCTATTCCCAACGACTTCTGAAAGCCTTTCCAAAATATAGAAGAGAACCTAGGATCACGATCTGATATAATTGAGAGAGAAACTCAATGAAACCTGAAAATTTATTTAAGGTATAGTCAATTAAGCTGATCTGGAGAAAGAGTATTTTGAATAGGATAGAAATGAGAATATTTAGTCAAATTGTAAACAATAACCTAGATTTCATTATTACCTTGAGATGTCTTTGGTAGTCCCACCACAAAGTCCATGGATATATTATTCTATTTAAACCATGGAACTGGAAAAGGATGAAGTATCCCCTCTGGTAACTACTATTCTACTTTAACATGTTGAAATGTCAAATATTTCATGGTAAACTATACAATATCTCTTTTTCATTCCATCCCACCAGTAATATCCCAAATATCCTTATATATCTTAGTGCTGCCAGGATGAACTAAAAATGGAGAATTATGAGCTTCATATTACAATTATTTCTTCAACTATGAATCAAAAGGAACACATAATCTCTTACCAAGCCTCAAAAAAAATCTTTATCAATATTAAATTCAGTCAACTTACCTTTATTAACCATCTTTACCTTTTTCTGCAACTCACGGTATTCCTTATATGCTTTCTTAATTCTTTATGATAAAGATGATTTCACTAACACCTAAAAAAATATAGGTATTTCTTGCACCAATAACTTCATAGAAAAAATTTATCAAATCATTCACTAAAGGGTCATGTTCCAAATGTATCATGGTTAATGAAGTATTATTTTTCTGACTCAAAGCATCGACCACTCTATTTTCTTTTCCAGTATGGTAATGGATCTTGAAATCATAATCTTTGATTAGTTATAGCCATCATATTTTTCTCATGTTCATTTCCTTCTCATTAAATATATAATTCAAACTTCTATGGTCATTATATATTTCACATTTTACTTCATACAAATGTTGCCTCCAATTTTTTATGCAAAAAAAAAAACAGTTTCTAATTCCAAATCATGTGTAGGGTAATTTACACATGAGGTTCAACTATCGTGAATTATAAAAAATTAACTAATCATTCTGTATCAGAGTATAACCAAGTCCCTTCAAAGAAACATCAATTTAGATGAATAATTCACCACTTATATAAGTTAGGGTTAGAACTAGAGTATTCAACAATATTCTTTCCAATTCATGAAAATAATCATCACATTATTTTGTCCAGATGAATTAAAATCCCTTTAGGGTTAAATTATTTAGTGGTCTAGATAACCATGAAAAATTTTCATCAATCCTATGATAATATCCTTCCAAACCAAGAAAACTACAAATATCAATTATATTTGTGGGTCTTGGACATTTTCAACAACAATTATTTTAGCTGGCTCAATAGTTATTCCATATTTAGAAACAATGTGACAAAGGAATGAAATTTATTTCAACCAAAATTCACACCTTTTGAATGTTCCATACTATTTATTTTCCTTTATGGTTTTTAAAATAATCCATTTATGTGTTTCATGATCCTATTTACTTTTAGAATATATTAGAATTTCATTAATAAACAGAACCAAAAGCTTATCCAAAAACTCATGAAGTATTCTATTCATAATATCCATGAATAAAACTGGTGCATTAGTTAACCCAAAAAACATATTTTTTTTATAATTCCCATATATAGTATGGAACAAAATATTTGGGATGTCTGATTGTGTTACTTTCAATTGATGGTACCCCAAACACAGGTCAACCATCGAAAAAAATTATTCTCCCTGGAGATGATCAAACAAATCATTGATATGAGTAAAAAGATACTAGTTCTTAACAATGATTTTATTCCAGGATCTATAATCAATGAAGAGTCTCATTGAACCATCTTTCTTTTTAACAAACAAGACAAGAGTACCCCACAGTGAAGTGCTGGGTTAGATGAATACTTATAATAATTCATACTGTTTTTTTTGAAATCTAAAAGTTCCATTTGATCCATTAGATAATGGGGTTTAGAAATTGGATTAGAATTAGGAACTAAGTCAATAGTAAACTCAACCTATTGATCAGGAATAACACCACAAAAATAATTAGGAAATACATCAAGATACTCATTTACCAATGGAACATCATAAATCTGAACGGTTCTATTTTTCTCAAAAATGGGTGAAAGATAAAATTTATTTCTATCTTTTAATAGTTTCTTAGCTTTTGAATATGTTATCAATGTTATGGGTTCATTTTTGTACACAAAATGAAACTCTTTCTGACAAAAACTCATTTTTCTATAAAATCTATCTTAGCATGATGAAAAGAAATCCAATCCATACCTAGAATAACATCAAACTATACCAGTGGAAATACAATAATGTTTGAAGGTAAAATATTTCTACAAACCCAGATAGGTAGATTCTTTTAATTTCTTTTTCCCTCAATATTTCCACCATGGTTTTTTACCATGAGTTCTGAATTTAGTTAATGGGGTGGAATTTTCAAATTACCCAAAAATTTCTCAGAAATGAAGGAATGTGTAGTCCCTAAATTAAACAAAACTTTTGAAAAATATATAAAAATAAGAAATTTACCTGATACCGCTTCATTTTTTGACTCAACATCTTTTAAAGTAGTTTCATTGGATTTTTACACACCCTTCTTCTTCCAAATTTGTTGATTTTTTCATGAGTGACAAGATTTGGCCACACATTAGCATAATGACCCAATTTTATATAGTTAAAGCATCTCACCATCAACTTCTCATTAAAATTTGGATCATTTTATTTGTAATAATGATATATGTTCCAAATCATTAAACATTGGTAGTATTTCCAGGAATTTACAAGACATTCTCCAGGACGATTTTTAACACTATTTTCACAAGAAGAGAAATTTATTTTTGTACCTCCTGATTTCTTTGATGAATTCTTCCCCAATGTTTGCCAACCTAACCAATTTTTTTCTTATCATCACAAGGAAAATATGTTTCAACAAACTCTATTTCATCTTTTTTAGCACAATTAATATGTTTCTCATAGATTTTAAACTATTTTAAATCCAAATATCATCATAAAAATGGTTTTAAACTAGATTAAAATCTATTAATTTTACTATAAAATTCCTAATTAAAATCCAGTACATACCTGGAAAGTCTTGTAAAATGGAATTCATATACTGCAACATAATCATTATCTTTCAGCTACAGTTCCAAGAATTTACTCTCCATTCTGAGTCCAATAGTTATATAAAAATATTTTTTTCCAAAAAAGACTCTTAAAATCATCCCATTACAAATTGTCAAGATTATATCTTTCTCTAATATTCTTAACTAGAGACCACCATTGATCAGCTTCACCATCAAAATGATAAATTTATAGTATTACCTTTTGTAATTCCAAACATCCCATGATATAAAATATATTTTCTAGAGCTTTGATCCTTTCTTCCTCTATAATTGGATCTGTGGTTCCACTGAATGCTGGAGGACATTGCCTCATAAAATGATCCAAAAAAGACACATTTCTTCATGGAAGATAAGGTTACTATATAGCATTGATACCACAAACATTTATCACTAGATTCAACTGATCCATTACTGTTAAAAACTTCTTAGTTATGATTCCCACCATTCTAGACTGCAGATTCCGAAAGATATCATTCTATCAGTGCCTTTTAACTTTAGCTTCCCTGTTTCTTCTAAAGAAAACCATTCTAAATAAAAATATCTTAGATTAAGAAACACATAAATATTTAAATTATATATCATTTCAAATTAATCATAAATTCAAAATAATTTATGGTATTATATTAATATCATCATGACCCCTAAATTTATCTAAACCATCCTTTGATACCAACTATAAGGATCCATCCTTAAAACATTCCATAATCTTGAGTTTTAGTCAAGAACATACATTATTACACATTTTTAATATTTTTAAGTCTATAGTTTTAGATAATTAGCATATAAATATTACATAACAACTCAAATATTACAAATTATACACTTTTACTCACAATCCATGTTTTCACAAAAATAAAACAATTTAAAATAAATCATGATTTATTTTTCATAATATATATATTCATAACAATAATCTTGACTTACTCATTTTCTTACCCATACATATAACCTATGATTTTTTTAAAAAAATTTGGGATGAGCACAAAAATATTTGTAAGGTATATAAAGAAATAAATCATTAGTCAAGTGATAACATAAAAACCAATAAAACCCATTTCATAAAAAACTCATTAGCATGGATGGAAACATCAAGCAGTTACCTTGAGAAATATTTACCATATTTATTTTACATTTACCCTTACACATGGAATATCTATTTGGTCAACTTCCATATATGGAGTACCCAATGCATTAGAGAGATATTTTGGGGCTCACTCGTCATATCTTGAGCCATAATAGGCTCAACCCAACATATCTTAAGATATAATAGGAATAAATACATTAAATCTTAATATATAATGGGATCAACCCAACATAATAAATTTCCAAGTAACGTATCATGAATAAAACAATTGATAACTCATTTAAAACCTTGATAAAAACAAATTCCGATTTTCAAAATACCCTTCTTCTATAAAACAATCACTTTTAAAATATAAAAAACGTGTACATAATAATGAAATGATATTCATAAAAAATAACTATGAATACATATAATTGAAACATAATAGTAATATATCACCATGAAATTAGTATAAACCTCTTATTCCATATATATATAAATAATTTTTTTTGAATTTCATAAAAGAGACTTTTAAACGGATTTTAAAAGGAAAGAACGTTGCCTCAGGTTAAAATTCCTTAAATTTTGTTAAAGCATAATATATAATGGTTTAAATAGTGTTATTAACATATTATGGATCTAGAATTATGTTTATAAAACCTTAAATTATCTTCTTATAACATTTCCATCTATTTATTAACAATATTTTGTTATTTTTGTTGTTTCGGGTGCATGCTTTTTTTGGTTTCCAAGGTTGTTTTATTTATGGGAATCCTTGTCAAAATGAAATAATAATCCAGATGTGATAAAATATATATGTTTAGTTATTTTCAATACAAAATTTTAATTAAAACTTCCCATAATTTCCATAAAGTGAAACGAAAACTCATCATCCACCAAGGAGGTTAATTGACATACCAAAAATGACGATTTTGTTATTTAAGAAATAAATAAGAATATGAGATATTTTATGATTCATAAACCATTAACATGAAAAAACTAAAGTATATATGTGATACTGAAGTTCTCATTAAACACTAGATAAGAAGTAAAGATAAGGTATAAGTCAAAAAAATTCAAAAGAGAAGAAAAAGGAACCTTACTTCTTAAAACTTCCTCCCTCATAACCTTCTCAAGGCTCTTGGAAGTGGTATTTTTTTATGAAAAGGAGATAAAGAATGTGGAAAGGTATGGGGAGTATGTAATTTGGTAGAGGTTATCTGATAAATAAAATTAAGGTGATGAAAATTTGTGAAGGAGGGAGCCTCCTTTTATAAGTTAGGTGAGGGAGTAACATAGGAATTATTCAAATTATTAAAATATAATAAATTTATTATATGTTTTAAGACTTCCAAAAGGCCTAAAAATCATATTATATCCCATTTTATAAGTAATATTTTCATATTTGGAATTTATATATTTTTTATTTTTAAATATTTTAATAATATATTTTATTCATGAAAATATAATTTTGTCAAATTATAATTATTCACAATCATGACATTAAACACATAAAAAAAGGATTCCAATTCGAATTAAATTTTCTATTATATCTTATACATATTATAATTACCTATATAAGCCCTAAAGTTACTTAAAAATATCAAATTATATTTATTTTACTATTTTTAAAATCATTAATTTTATTTATTCAATAATTAAATATTTACTAAATCATAATTGTTAAATATATTAATATAATTATTTATTACCTAAAAGTTAAAAATAAAATTTTATGAGAAATATAATTCAATTATATTTCCATAGAATATTTTTTTTTTGAATTTTTTTTTTGGAAAACCTCAAATTAAATTATTATACTAATTGAAAGTTATAGTCTGAAAAAGTTGTCTTTATTTTTTAATAAAAGAATATAAAGGGACTAATGTGATACATGTGGGTCCAGAATGTCCCCAATTCGAATAAAAACTTGATAATAGTCATTATTTACTTATTTAAAATATTTTATCCAAAATTTTTGTCACTTAATAATTCTTATAATTTTAATAAAAACATTTTATTTATTTTTCTTATGCTTGCACAAGCACTACATCACCGTTGTACATACATTAATGTTAACTATTTCATATATAAAAATTAAAAATAAATTACTATAAAAAATTTAATTTAATTAGGTTCAAAATAATATTATATATTCATTAATTATTTATATTCACTCATATACATGTCAAAATAACATCATAAATTTGTTATTTTGTCTTTTACTGCCCTACACAAGCAATGCTCATGTATTTGGTTAAGATTAATGTTATATAACTATAAAATTAGAAATTAACATTAAAAACATAAATAATACATAATAATTAATAAATCAGTCTTGGAAATAATTTTTATCCCTCAATTATTATTTATAAATAACCAAAATTTACATTTCTAATGCTGTGCAGACACTGCATTAACCCTGACAATAATTTTTATACTTATCATGAATAGAATTTAATTTTTATGTTTTATGTTGTTTCTATACAATATTAATATTATAATATCATTATTTAATTATTAAATAAATTTAATAAAATTTATATCAAATTTATTTTTCATGAAATCACAAAAAATATATATCTTATTTTATAAAAAACTGTATTTTGACTATTCACTAAAAAATTAATTTTTTTTGCAGAAAATTATCAAAAATTCCTAATAAGATAATTTCAATAGGATGAATTCAAATATGAAAATATTTTTGTCAAAATAAAATTCTATAATTGAAAAATTAATGTTTTGAAATAAATAACTATATAATAAATTATTTATTTTAAGAATTTATATTCAAATAAAAATACTAATAAATATAAAAACAAATAATTCTATAAATACCTGGGTTGTTACAACCAGATATGGGATTGATGATCATAGTTTTAATTTTTAATTTTTGACTAATTTTACCTTAAGTGTTACACCTGGGTATAAATTTTATTTTTTAGGGATTTTAGTCTCTTGGCTAGAGCGATTAGAGGGTGTGAGTTCATGTATCATAGCTGTAATATTGGATTTACATATTATCTTCATGATTGATTTGGTTGCTTATTCTATATAATATGGTTAGTTGTTTAAAATAATATTTCATGATTATCCATTTAAGTTATTAAGTATCATCAGATGAATAATATGAAAATTAGAATTGCTGAAGCATTTTATTTATAAGAAAATCAACCTTTTATCTGGTTAAGTTCTTATTATACAATTCTGGTTAATCTTTATTAGTAATATTGATGTGAAAAATTATACATATATGGAATGGATCTTATGTGATATGGTGATCCTTTTTATGGGTGGTTGGGGCTTGTGATATCACCCATGTTGGGATGTTTCTATGAGACATAACAAAGGAAATAATAGTTTTGTGTACCTGTTATAACTTTTCCTTGAATTATAATGTCCTGAACTATTATCGTAAAATGTTATGATATGTGTGTTTATAGAAAAATTACTAGTCTAATACTTAACATTGAGTTCTAGGGGGATGGTGAAGAGCATGCCTATATAGTAGTTGGTTTAGATCCTACCACTGTACCAGTGTAGGTAATGGGTGACCATCTCTAATTGGGCTTGTTGAGAGTGGTGTAGGCTATGGAGATAGTGGATCCTCAACATGCATTGATGATTTTTAATATTATTAGTTATTTTTAGCTATACAATCCATTGATTATTGTTGGGGAGGGAATTCCTTAGGAAGTTGAAAATTGTGTTAAGTTTGTTAATATTATTTTTGACCTCCTTAAGACACCTCAATACATGAGGGTGAATTTGCCCATTTTTATGATTTAAGGTTCTGTGAAGCAATGGTGGGACATTCTAGTCCAGGTTGATCAACATTTAGGATTGAATTGGAAGGTCTTTTAGTCATGTTTATTTAACCACTTCTTTCTAAAGTCCTTGGGCTCTGACCGGGATAAATAATTCATGCAACTTATACAGGGGAATATTTTGGTCATGGATTATACTGATTTTTTATGGAGTTTCAATGTTTTAATCCTACTCTAGTTGGTGATGATTTGTCCAGGTGAGTTATTTTGAGGATAATATATGGTTTGAGATTTGAATTTTGGTCAAATTTTTTAGTCTAAATAGTTTTTTATATCTATAATCAGACAATTATATTAGAAATAAACTTCAATGATAGAAAAGTCTTAGGGAGACACCTTCTACAGGGGGATTTAATAGTGGATCTTTAGGCAGTAGGAACTAATGTTATAAAAATAAACATTAGGTTGGTGGTTTTAATAGTCAATGTAGTGAGTTACCTCCCACTTCATAGGGGAAAAACAAATCAAATGCTATTAGTATAGAAGATGAGGCCATACTCAACCCTACTGAACTCAACCACTTTTTGAGTGTCACTTTTTTGGTAGGATAAGGCACCTATAGAGGTTTTATATGAAATCTCAAGGGTTTTACAATACTGGATAATCAGGGAAAGTTTATGGATTGGGAGAAGGTTTAGCTATTCCATGAAAGGTGGTTAGTTAGAGTTTGACTGTCCATTTAGGTTAGGGAAGAGGATATAGTGACCAAGGATAAGGACAACTATAATATTTGGGTAGTTATATGTATGAGAGTCATGCATGATTTTAGTGTTATGGTTTATTATAGATTCATGCTATACAACTTACTACAGGACATGATGTAGAGCCATATATGGCTTGAGGTATGATCTTAATAACTTCTACCTTGTCTTTTACATTTTTTGATATAGGGGAATCACATTCCTTCCCATGTTCTTAGTTCATGGATATCTTAGGTTTGGATATAAAATATATAAATGATGTGATGACTATTGAAACACAATTGGGTGTGATATTAGAGGTGATTATCTATTGTTGTGAACATGCCTCAGATATTGGAGGTTACTAATTTTAATGAGACTTCTTTGTGTTATAAATGATTATTTTTGATTTGATCCTTAGTGTTTATTTTTTATTTCCATACCATGATCACATAAACCATTATAGTTGATGAGTGTATTTATTATCTACTAAGGGTGATGAGTATGTTCACCTTGGTAGATATGGATTAGAGGTAGTTCACATAGGACCTTATAATAAGAAACTAGGTGGGATTATGGTTTCAGTTTCCAGTTTATCAATGGATAAGAGGATTGACAGTGAGATATTTTTACTCCAATGGAGGATCTATTCTAGAGTGTTTTCCCAATGAATTACTGTGGTTTCCATCTGAGAGAGATGTGATTTAACTATTGATATCTTATTAGGATATCCTTCCATTTTTATTCCAGCTTATCAGATGGTTCAAGAGGAGATTCAGGAGCTTAAGGACTAGCTATAAGACTTAGAGGTCACGGGGTTTATTTTTTCGAGCACATCCACTTGGTGATATCTAGTCATATTTTCCAATAAGAAAGAGGGATAATTTTAGCTATGTGTTGAATACCCGAAATTGAACCAAATAATAGTTAAAAATCAATATCATTTTCTATGAATTAAATATTATTTGATCATTGATAGATAACGGAATATTTTTGAAGACTGATCAAATAATGGGTTATCACTAGCTAAGGATGAGGCCTTTATATGTACCATGTACTAATTTTAGGAGTAGGTATAGTCTATATGAGTATGTAGTGTTTTATTTTGGATTGAAAAATGTACATAATTTTTTTATAGATTTTTTGAATATATTTTTACACTAGTATTTGAATACCTTTGTGCTTTTATTTTTGGATGAAATTATCATGTATTACAAGATGAGGGTGGAGAATTTACAACTCCAAGAGATTTTCCTAGGCACACTTGGTGAATATCATCTCTACCAAAATTTCTCTAAGTTTTACTTTTAGAACAAAGAAGTTCACATTTTAGGCCATGTTACTTCAGATTCTAGTATATATTTGTACTTTTAAAAGTTATAGGGAGTTATTTATTAGGAGGGGAATGAGATTTTTTTGACATATATATCTTTCTGGGTTTATTATGGTATTACTAAAGGTTCATCCAATATTTTTCCAATTTTCCAGCACTAATGATAGGCTTGAAAATTAAGGGATTGTAGTTTGAATAGTATGCTGCTTGTGAGAAGGTTTTTTAGAAGCTAAAGGAAAAGATTAATACACCACCAATCTTGAACATTATTAAATTGGGTGAGGAGTACACTATATACTATAATGCTTTAAGAGATGGATTGGGAGCAGTATTGATGAATAGAGGTCATGTGGTTATTTATAGTTTTAAGTAGTTCAGACATCACGAGTTGAATTATCCAATCCATGACTTGGAGATGGTATCAGTAGTGAATTCCCTATTATTTATGTGACACTAATTATTGGGAGAAATATTTATTGTGTATAAAGACCCAAAAAGTCTATAATATATTTCCTACCAATAGAAATTGATCCTTTGATAGTAAATGTGGGACAAATATCAATAATATTTTGAATTTAAGCTATCTTATACCCCTAGATTGAAAAAAGTTGTTGTAGATGATTTGGGACATATGTCACATGTTTAGGTAGTTCAAGATTCAAGAAGTGAATAAACTCTAATGGATATTTTTACAGAGATAAATTTTGGTGTTTGGGGGAACCAGGGTCGGACAACCCTTCCATATTTATTTATTTCTCATTTGTTACTCAATAGAATTAAAAGAAGACACATACCTAACCTAGGGTGTTTAGTTTTGATATAAAATTTATATGGTGGGGAGATACCACTATACTGGACCATCGATGATGATGAGATTATACAAATTCATAGCCATTTCCTAGTTCCCCAGACACACATAAAGAGTTGATGGGGGAGTCACATGCCTCAAAATATGTTGTACACCTAGGTTTGATGAAAATGTACCAAGATATGCATCAATAATTTTGATGGTTGGGAATGAATAAGGTTTTCATGGGTTTTTTATATAGTTCTCCACCTTTCTATTGGTGAAGGTTGAGCACCCATGTCCCACTAACCTTTTTAAGACATTTCCCATTCTAGAATTGAAATGGGATGATGTTACTATGGATTTTATAATAGGGTTCCTAATAATTCTCTGAGGTTTAAATATAGGTTTGTTGGTAGTGTATTAATAGATGAAGGTAGATCAAATTTTCCCAATCATAGATAAATTTTCAATAGATGATCTAGGTGGTATTTATGTGTATGACACAATGTAGTTTCATGGTGTACCTCAGTATATTGTTTCAGATCAAGATGATCATTTAACATTGTACTTTCGGTAGGGATTATAGAAGGGTTGAGTATGAAAGGGAATTTGATCACAAACTACAATAAATAGACTGATTAAATTTCCAAGTAGACTATATAGATTCTATAGTACATGATGCGATCAGGTATCCAAGATATTGGGGGTTCTTCTTAGAACCAATTGTCCTTGGTAATGTTTGTATGTAAGAACACCTATTAGGATTCTACTGATGAACTCATAATTTCACATATATATTTATGTAATTAATATTTTTAATCCCAAATTATTTCATATTTTTGGGTAATTTTCACAATTTTAAGTTTTATTATTATTTTGTGATTAATTGTAAAAAATTTATAATTTTGGAATTTAAATATTTTTACATTATTTTTTTTATTTCGACCATAAAACTTTCTAAACTAATTGAAATTATGAAATACCATTTTTAGTATTCCATAAATTTTGGTGTTTATCTCATTCAAATGGAATCAAATTTCATTCCCAAATTTTGATTACCAAAACTATCTCACAATCCATGCTTTAAAATCTTTTCTTAGATCACAAAAATTTTAAATATAAGAATATAATTCACAAATTGTTAGCTAAAAAAAGATATAAATTTACATATGTATAGAATAAATATTAAGGAACATTTTTAATAACTAATGAAATGTGAGATTCAACCTTTTTTAATGTCATAAATTCATAGAAAATTGGAATATTTTAATTATAATAGTCTATAGGGTAGAAAATATTTCTAGAGTAAAAAAATCATAACTTGGTATACACATGGAAAATGGAGCTCAAATGTTTTTTTTGAAGGGAAGATAAATTGATAAAAAAACATTAATTAAGAAAAATTCCAATATTTATCCATTAATAATGGGAAAATGAAGTCAAATTTCCTGGGACAAATTTGGAGGTAAATATAGACACCCTTTTTCCTATAAATATATACCCCCACTTCCATGTAAAGGTTTGAAAAATTAGGTTGGAAATTTTATGTAGAATTAGATATCTTGTGATTATATAATAGTTTTTTACATTTTTAATATATTTTTTTCATCTTCCTATCTTATAATTCAAATTTTATTTTTTTCTCCACAGGGAACCTTTTAATCTCCATGAAAATAGAGAACTAACCCTCATTTTTGTATGAGGGGGGTGGGGGGAGTGGAGGTGCTTAATTTTGGTGTGATTAAATGTATTATATTTATTTTATTCTATGAATTTTAGAAGTGGTGAAACTATTTTTTGTGTAGGTATTTACCTTCTTTCACTATTATTGTATTATTATTCCCTTTAATTTTTATTTCTCTCCTTCATTGTTATAATGATGCATATGGGGTGGAGTAGAATTATAGTGATGATGTGAGGTATTATTTTCTTATATAAAAAGGGTTGATGTAGGATAAATATAATTAAATGTTAGGTTTTTTAGTGATGAGTTTGTTCTCAACAATGGGTAGAATTTTCAGAGTTAATATTTTAAAGAACAATGATAACATCTCCACAATCTCCTAGGAATATAAATTCTTCTTCACTAAAATCTTTGTGTTTCATTTTATTATCTTTATTTTTATTTTTTGATTTAATTTTTAGTTATATATTTAAATATTTTATTCATTTACAACCCCCACTATATTAGTATATCATTAGTAGTATACTTGTTATTATATAAATAGTGACAATAGAAAATCAGTGTGTGTGAGAGGCCACCTCAGGAGATCAACCCTAGGTTGAAAACTATACTAAATTCTTCAAAAAATAATAAATTATTGGCGAGGGATCCATAAAAACTAACTCTCATAAATTTGGATCCCTTTTCATGGATTATAATAACTTTTTTCTCACTATTTTCATTAAAATCCAAAAAAAATCATAAATTTCAAAAAACTAAAAAAATGATATTCATTGATGATTAACCATGAAATTATTTCAGTGAAAAAGTTGTAATTTTATTAAGAAAAATATATAATGTTTTTATGTCTAATAGATATGTATTCAAGGATCTTATATAATACTTGAAGAAAGATGTTGAGAAACCAATTTTATAAGCCTTGGCTAAGGATCACATAGAATCCTCACACTACATTCCAGAGTTCCACCAAGATGAGGTTGAGGAACAAAAATATATTATCTTTCCATCTTTTGAAGAAGAAACCGTGAAGGTGGAAACCAAACAATTCAACTCTACTTTTTCATAAAATTATATAGTCCTCCAAGAGGCCTTATTATAAGAGACAACACTAGAAGATAATTAGTTGAAATGATTGGACTTAAAATTATTTTCTCTTGTTTTAGATTTTACAATGTTATCAAATCTAATTCAGTACCCTCATTTTTATTTTAAATAATTAGATATTATTATTTCCTTTTATAGTGTTGATGATTAAGATGAAGTGGCCACTATTGAAGAGATGATGGTGTTGGAAGCTGAATAAAAAGGAGAACTTGAGGAGAATGTGGTTATGTGACTTCCCCTTTTACAAGATATTTCATATCACATTAATGAGGAAACCATGATATTTGATATGGATCACCTCTATATTATTTTATTTCCCCCTATTCACCTTAAATTCTCTCTTTATTCTCTTCTCAAGGTTAAATTTTTTATTATATATGGGGTTTCCCACTCTTGGCATCCACTTATAGATGTTGGGACAAATAACTTGTTGTGGTTTCTAAGAAAGAAACCCTATCCACATTGGATTAATGATAAAGTGATGAAACTGCTAGACTAGGGATAGTAAAAACCTAGAACCCACTTAGGGGGTCAAACCAAATTCTATCCTCTCTTATATTTCTCTTTAATTTTCATTAATTTTCTTATGTTTTTTTAATTCTTTCTAGGTCCATGTTGTAAAAACTAAGAGCTTGAATCAATGCTACCACTGAAAAAATAAATTCATGTTGTATCTTTCCTTCTCTTTTGTTTTTGAGAACCTATATTTTTATTTTGTAGAACTTAAACGAAGGGTAGTGAAATTTTAAGTGAGGGGGAGGGGTGGGGGGTCAACCAATTTTGGAGTCTTTGTGTGTTTTCATTTTTTATTTTGTACAATTTTTGAAATCCATGTCTATGAAACATTGATTCAAATTATTTTTTCCTATCATGTAAGGTATTATGAAACATTTCTATACATTCTTCATAATAACAACACTTTTTTGAGAGAAACTTATATTTTTTATGTATACGAGGACTTGTGATTATTATATTTCAAATATTTGGAGTTCATAAAATGTTTTTAATGATATTGAGGAAGTTTTTTGGTAAGAAAAATATTAACTTGAGACCCACATATACATTTAACTTTGTTTATAACTTATAATCCATGAATTTAAATATAGGTTTAAGATACATTAAAGGTTGATTATTCTTTATATACCTTCACTCTTAATGTTTCTTCATGGATATATCAAGTTTGAGTGTGGGAGAATAGTTATTTGTGTATTTTTTTGGAATGCAATTCATTATTGGATGTGTGAGGAATTTTTAATTAATATGGGAATTTTAATAATGTGAATGATTCACTTTAATTAATTGTGCTGTATTTCTATCATTCAGTTCTCCCAAAATAAGAGAAAGAGTGGGAAAAAGAAAAAATGGAAAAAAATAAAAATATTGATAATGAAAAAATGGAGGTAAAATTGAATTATTCACTTTGATTACATTTTTGGATCATGTCCCTCTAAAAAATTGAGGGCATTATTGTCTTTAATTCATTGAATTTTATTTTTATCTCATCCTCTATGAAAAAACATGAAAAAATAAAAAAAGAGAAAATGAGAGAATTAGGATGAAATCAATCATTGTATTCACTTTCTGACTCTTGAACTATGTTAAAAAATGGGATTTTGTGCTTTACATGTAAGGGTAAATGAATGAGGTATATTTCCTACATTTCACTTGAATATTCATTCATTGGTATTTGAGATTTCAACACCCTCTTTTTATCCTTAAAACTTTAAATATTTTTAACCATCGACAGTTTGTCACATAATTCACATTCAGAAAATCCTCATGATTTAAAATATTTTTTATTTATCATGTTGTGGAGAGATGATAATTTTCACAAGCCTATGGAGACACATGAACTTTTCAAGTATGAGTGTAACTTAAGATTTTATTTCTCTTGATTGAATAGTGACATGAATTTCAATGTGAGGTTGGTATGTTTGGGCCATGGATGTATTTTTTAGGTTGAGGGAATTTAAATATTATATATGAAAATTAGAGGTATTTTTTTTTAATTTATGAGACATTATGTACTTCCATTTTTGAAAATATCATGGTGATTTTCTCACTTTTGATTTTGGTGTGGATTTTGATTCAAATATTTAGTGATTGCCCTGGAGTGAAATGTTTAAGTGTGGGGGATTGATCATTTAGTATATATAATTATATAATTCAATGTTTTTATCTCAATAATTTCATATTTTAATGTTAATTATAAAAATTTTAGGTTTTATTAATATTTTGAGCTTAATTGTGAAAATCGACTAATTTTGGAATTAGAATTTTTTACATCTATTTTTTGGCGATGAAATCTTTTCCACTAATTTAAATTGTGATATTACTTTTTTAGGATTCTGTACATGTTGGTATTCATTTCATTCTTCTGGACCTGAAGCTCAATCCGAATATTTGAGGTCCCAAACCAGCTGAAAATCTTGGCCTGACAATCTATACCCATATTAAGAAAATTTTGAAGATGGGACCATATCTCACAAATGGGTATCCTAAATGACATAAAACTTCACATGGACATAGAATAAATTCAGAGGAATTTTTTTTAAAACTGATTTCACACAATATTGCAGCACTTTAAATGCTATAAAATAATGGGAAATCTGAAAATTGGAATTCCAATAGCCTCTAGGCCAATTTTTTTTTCAAAGTAAAAATTTCATAAATTGGCATACACATGGACAATGTAGCCAAAATTTAATGGGTGTATAGATGGAGACATATCCAATCAACATAAATGAAGAAAAAAATTCTTATATTCATCCATTAAGTGGGCCAAAATGAATCCATATTTCTTAGAGTAGTTTTAAAGGTAAATATGGACACTTTTTTTCTACAAATGTAAACATCCACTTCCATGTGAAGGTTTGGAAGCTTAAGTTGTAAATTTTCTATAGAATAGGATATTTTATTATTTTTAATAGTTTTTTACATGTTTAATATTTTTTTCATATTCTTATCTTCTTATTAATTTTATCTTTTGTTTTTCCCCAATATGCTTCTAATCTCCATGAAAATAGAGAACTAAATATCATTGTTGTTAGAGGGGGTGCAGTGGTGCTTGAGTTTGTTGTGATTAAATTACTTCTATTTATTTTATTCTGAAAATTTCATTAGTGGTGAAACTTGTTTTTTGGTATGGTTAACCTAGCTTTCACTACTATTTTATTCTTCTTCCCATTAATTTTTATTCTTCTACTTCATCGTCATAATATTGTATATGGGGTGGAGAAAAATTTTAATGATGATGTGATGGAGTATTTTCCTATATAAAAGGGTTAATGCTGGATAATAATAATTAACTGTGAGGGTGTTGACTGATAGGGTTGATCTCAAAATATTATATAATATTGATAATAAATATTTTAAATAAAAATGATAGCATCAACACGATCTCCTAAGAATAATAATGCTTCTTTGATAAAAATTTTTTGTTTCATTTTATTCGTTTTATTTTACAATTTTTTTTTTCATTTTAATTTATGTGTTTTTATATTTTATTAACTTTAAAGCCCCATTAAATTTTTATATCATTAGTCTTTTATTAGTTAATATATAAATATTGATAATAGAAAATTGGTGTGCGTGAGTGATCTTCTTGAGAGATTGATCCTTGGGTATACACTATGATGTATTCTTGAAAAAATAAGAAATTATTGGTGATGAATACCTGAAAAATCCATCTAATAATCTATATAGATGAAACCGTTTGAGGCTATGAATGGTATTCTATGAAAATAACCCCTATGTTGGTTAGATTCAGGTGAATATGTGTTGATCGGCCCAAGTCTCATGATAGAGATGTCAAAGCACAAGTTATTGATCTGAATGCAGCTGGATATCAATCAGAGAAGACCAAGATCTTATTCAGTTCAGTGAAACTGAACTCTTGTGTTTGGAGTTGGTGACCACCTATTATTGTGAGTGTCACCAGGGTTAGGGAATAATTTGGTTTAAATGTCAGGAAAGTTAGAACCTATTTTTATAGGGCCGATAAAGATAATAAAGAGGCTATGTCTAGTGGTGTACTGGTTGGTTCTCCAACAAAACTTCAATGATATGAATGAAATTTTCCTCATATCACAGTTAATGCGATTCTATATAGTTCCATCTACACATGATCAACATCAATAATATTGAGTATTAGGATCATGCTTACTTTGAAAAGAATCTTGTATGTATAGTGGATTAGAGTGAGAAGAATATTTATGGAAAGAGAGTTCATATGGTTTGAGTATAGTGGAACCATGACCAAAACAATGAGGATACTTGTGAAGGATAATTAAATATACAAATTCAATGGTTTGAGTTTTTTGTTGACATGTCATAGTGATGTTATAATGTACTACTTAAGGAAAAACATATCTAAGGAGGGGAGGTTAAAAAACCCATAATTTTTGTTAAGGTGAGTTCTTATATAAATTTCACTTTAATATTTCCCTTTTATTGTTTATATGTGATGGGCATGGTTATGGGATTTGGGAAGGCTCTAAGAGAATTTAAGGGGTTAAAGGATAGAAAATTTAATAATTTAGAGTTGTAGTAGGGGAATATGGTTAGAAAAATATTAGCACTGACCTTGCATCCAACCATACAGAGGTGTAAAGGTGGGTGCATGGTTTTTCAAACCATGTGGCTTCCCATATAAAACTATGTAAGCCTGATATTCTTATAAAATATTCATTTCACATAGTTTGTTTATGTTTTTCAAATCTATGTGACAAAACCTTGTGTATTTTTATTTTATCCAGTGGGGTTTACATGGTCGGTGCACGGTTTACCAAATAGTTCTTACAAACCACACAACAAGATTAAAAATTATTCAAATTAGATTTTAAACATGAAAAATCACCCAAAAACTCATTCTTTTTCTATAGACTTAGGATCTCAAACCTCCATCTCATTTTTGATTAATTTTGGTTTTCATGGGATCTTTTTTTTCAATTATTGGTGGATTTTAGCATTATTTATTGTAATTGATTCCTCTCCATGAGTATAAGACTTTCCATGACCTATATGGATAAATTATTCTCTTCTCATTGATTTTATATTCTCTTTATCATAACCCTAATATAGTGTTGATGGAATCTAATTTAGATATATTGGATCATTGGGTTATATTTAGTTAGTGTATCTCTGTGATTAAGATTCATTATGGTCAAGGTAGTTGGTTTATATTTTTTACCATAAGTCTATAATTTTTTCTTAGTGCATTTATGTTTTGGTCACATTTTCTTACTATGAGTTCAAACTAGAAATACATTACACACCTTAATTCATGGAATTTAATTTAATAATGTCCCCCTATGTTAAGAAACCAGAAATGGTTAACTAGTATTTGAAATGGAAAATTGTGAATAGTTAAGGATAGATAATCTAAATGGTGATGAATATTGTTAAATGAATTATAAATGATATTTTTATGAATCATTAGATGATATGAGGTGAATTGGTAATGGAAAAACGTTTTTAAAGGTTAAATCAAGAATGGTTTATTTAGAAAAATAAATTTAAATTAAAAAATGGTAAATTATGTTTTATGAAATAGTTTTGAACAATTATGAGTTACTTGTATGAATGGTTCCCATGATTGTGTTTCCAAGGTAGTTATTCTATGGTTCCAAGGATTTTGTTCCTTAGAGTTGGATTAGGTTTTTAGGATGGGTATATTTCTCCAGTTGTTATTCGTGTTTCGGGATGGGTATATTTCCCTGGGTGATGTTTATGTTCTGGGATAGGTATATTTCCCTAGGTGTAAAAATTTCTCAAGGAAGGGTATATTTCCCTATGTCGGACTTATAATCTAAGATGGGTATATTTTCCAAGTTTAATGATTATTGTCTAGAGACATCAAGCACCGGAAGAGAAAGGTATAATTACTCTCTGTTGTTATTGTGGAACATATTAAACAAAAAATACTATTTCTTATTTATTTATCTATGGTAGTTAGATATAATCATCACTTATGAATAAAATTACTCAGAATGGATGTATTTATAGATAACTATGGTGGTGGCATACTATGTTGTACTCACACACTTAGAAGGATTCCATTGGTACCTGAGAATATTTCATGATTGCATGTCTGGATAAGGGCATGCATCCTATGGCTGATGTATTTTTTGGTCTTCTAAGATAGAGCATGCGAGTTCAAGAACTTTTATTTCGAGTATTATAGTTTTTCCTATTTTTATCTTTGGTGTATTTGTTGGGTTTGACTCTTCTTGTTGTTTATTTTACATGTTTAAATCATATGATATTGTTTTAGCTATATCTATTTATTGGAACTTTCTATGTTTTTTGGTTTACATTTTTATCAAGATGGTTATATTTAATAGATATTTTTACAATGATATTTTACACTAATATTAAGGTTATATTCTCCCCACTATACCATCATAGACCCTCATTACTAGTCATATAACTTTGGCATATAGGGAATCATGCCCAATGTCATATAGTGAACTCTAATCAATGGGCTAAGTATGTTATAGTATTTTTCAATGACCTTGAATTTCTTTAAAAAATTAATCCTCTTTTCACATTTTTAGCGTGATCATTTTACACAACATTTTACCATTTTACAAAAGTGTGAAATGAAAATCCTTTTTAAAAATTTTCAGAATGAACCCATTTTACATATGTATTCATCAATTTTCTTTAAGAAAATTACTCTATAAGTTTTCATGGATTTCTAAAATTAATTTCGTTTTCCATTTTTTATAAATTATTTTCCATTAAAATAAATGTTATCAAAATTAAAGTATATCTATTCTTATTTTACAAATAAATATTATAATACTCATATAAAATCTTTTTTACTCTAATTCATCATATTTAATGTTTCTTACACTTTATTGGGTGTATTATCAAATTATACTAGCCATATTGTTTCTCTGGATGACTTATGATAACGTCTTATCAAATTTTTTATATAACCTATTTATTTTTCACAAATTAATTAAGATATTATAGAATTAATAATGTTTTCATGGTCATGTGGCATATATAAGTTTAGTTTTTTTTTTCACATAATTGGGGGCCTGAAAATATACACCCCTCTAATACATTGGGAAAATCTTTATATCTCACAAGGTAACTTATATGGAACTAGAGAGTAAACCCTATCCACTGTGGGGCCCTATCCACTAGTTTATATTAATTATGTGTGAACCCAATCCACTATGGAATCTATCCTCTATGCAATGATAGTATTATTATAGATACTCAATATAAGAAATTATTTTCTATGCTTATTCATGTGCCGAATTATTATTCAAATTTTATATTTTCATAGATAATGATTATTGACTCATGTTTGCTACACTCTAATTACTCATGTCTTTTGTTATGAAAAAATAATTTTACCATGATATGTGATTTATGGCATTTGATTTATTAGGTATGATAAAATTATGTTCTTTTGGTATTTCTTTATCTGGGATTAAATTATCACTTGTATTGATTGAAATAAAACCCCCAGACCTCCCTATTTTTTTTAAACTTCTAACGTGGAGGGCGCAAGCTAACATGAACAAGGCCCGAGCCCCTCCGCATGTGTGTTCTTTGTGGATGAATTATTGAAAGGGTGGAAATACAAGTTTGAGGTCATCTAAGTGATGTTGGCAGACTTATAATCCCGTATGCACAGACAGATCGAGAAATAGACCACTAGAGAAACTCAGATGGCCCACGGAAGTAACCGCCGATGCTCTGGCACTAGCTGCTGCGGTAGTGGACAGAGGGAGGCGGCACACCCATCAGTGTGATGTGGTGGTACAAATGAATGGAGTACCGTGTCTAGGCCGGACCCGCGCCCTGCGGGCCGGACCCGCGCCCTGCGGGCCGGACCTGCGCCCGATAGGCTTGACCCAAGCCAGTAGGCTGGAACCATGCCCAAAAGGATGAACTCACACCTTTCGGGCCAAGTCGAATGAGACCGGGTCACCGGGTGACCCGGTGGGTTCGACCCCCGACCAAACTGGGTTAGATCTAGCGAGGCCCATTGGGCTACGTCCACTGGCTAGGCTGGACCAGACAAACCCAGACCTGAACTGGGTCAGGTTGAGTCATTCGAATTAATCTAGGGTTTGTAGGACCCCTAGGCCGAGTTGGTTGGGTCGGTCTAACTGGGTCAGACGAGGCCCAGATGAAACCGACCCCTGTTTACTGAAATGTCAATGACTCACAGACCGAGTGTCTGATTGACATGCCATATGCGGCATAAGGACCCTTGTGATGAGGAGTTCCTTATGAGATACTCTACAAGAGTTTTGGTGGAGGTTGGTGTAACAACCCATGGTTTTAAAAATAAATTAAATCCTTGAAACTTTTTTTTAAGTAGATATTTATAACTATCTTTAAACTTAATTTAAAACTTCTATGTCTTTAATTTTGAAAAATAGTCATCTAAAATTATGTTCAGTATGTTATTCAGAGTCTAATGGAATGCACATGTTTTTTTGTGAATAGTAACACACCTTTATGAATAATAATATGAATAGTAATGTGACTCTAATTAATATTAAATTGTATTATTAGTTTATTTTCTTAAGTCTTTCAGATAATGACATCTTGGTTAATTTTTTAGTGTAATATAAAAGTAGTTATAGTTTTAAAATTGTTAATTTTTTAATTAAGTAGGATTTTATTTAAAAATTAAATTAATATTATTTATAAAAGTATTTTCAAAAAATGGATTTAATTATTGAATTATACACGTCAAAAAATGGTTAGGGTGAATTTTTGGGATTTTTCTGAAACAATTGATTTTTGGGTGAATATTAAAAAATACAGTATTGAGTTTTGGTGTGTTAATGACATCATTAATGATGTAATAATGATGTACTAAATCTGGTAAACTTTTTTATAGTTAAATAATATGTGATGTGTCCCAAGTGGCTAATACAATGGGAAAATACCATGGGAAAGCCCATGGTTTTTCAAATACCACTAACGAGGTGTCCCTTGGAAATTATTAAAATAATCCCACACTTTTGATATAAATACCAAACCATTCCTTCATTAACATCATTCCCAATTCTTCTTAAATAAATCTCTAGCCTTCTTAACTCCTTATTATCCATCCCAAGGTTTCCTCAAGACCCCAAGATCCCAACCTTCAAGTTGTAGAAGTTAATCTACAAGGTAAGAAAATTATCAATTTTTTTTCCATTCAAGTTCTATTTTATGTGGTATAACTTTAAAGTTTCCATACCATGTTATTATTTACTTATTATTATTGATATATTATTTATTATGATTTATTTATGGATGGGTGACCCTTTTCCCCTCTATTTTTAATATTTTCAACAACCATGATGCATAGCCGTTAGGCTGTTGATTTTTTGTAAGGTATTTCTCAATTATAATCTTATTTTAAGTTCCTTTATTTACTTATTCTTTCCACATCTAATCTTAACCAATAAGCATGAAATAAAAATAAATCATGTATTTAATGGATGTTCTCATTTTCATGGAAAACCCATCATCATTCTACTTCTCCTCTCCCACTTATTCAAGGAATAAAAACATTGTTCGTGATGCGTCGAATTACCGACATCATGGACGATGTGATTTAAATTTGCATTAATTATTTCAATTATGGTCATGAAACCATTTTTATGGTTGAACCAGATTATAATATGTGTATTATGTCTCATTAATGGTTCTGGAATTATTTTTTACACATGGTTTTAATTTATAAAACAAAATGAGGTTGTTATTATCAAAGAACCACTAAAATGATCTAAACGAACATCATTATTGTTTTAACTTATGAATCATCCAAATATCAAACATCAAAATGATAAATGGTATAAATTATGGTATTGGAAATATGTAAATACCTTTCCATTCAAATTATAGAGTTTCACTTCTAATCGACAAGAACAATCCATCATGAACCGATCATGAAAATCATGTAAAGAACTCACCCAAAACAGTGAAAGGAACAAAATACTAACAATTAAAGGGTAAAATGATGTAATTAAATGATCATATAAGGTATTATAAAGATGGATATTGTTCTTTTATATATTAATAACACTTTTTTAAATATTATAAAAAAGGTTTAAATGATTTGTATGTAAGACAAACCCGAGGTAAGGGAATTCATAACCAGATTTCAATTCTTTGGGTTAACCTTGTAATTCATTATTTATGTGGTATTACAATTTTTGTGTGTGATGGTTTATATTTATATTATGTTTTATTATATGTATTTATAGTGTATATACATATTACATCCACTCTAATAATTATTTCTTCAATTATATGATATATGTAAGGGTTGTTTCCTTTAAAATTCAGTTTAAAAATTCTATTTTACAAAATTCCAAAACAATTTTTTTATATAATTATTCATGATGTATGATTATTTTTTGGTTATTGGGAATTGTTTATTATTAATGGAAGGAACTATATTTCCATCCAATTCATTGGGTATGTGTAAGTTGGAGGTCGGCCGTATGGTTACTCCAAGTGTAACTGCGATGGTTAAACAAATTATAAGGTAGCCGTGAGGGTTAAAAATTATAAGGTAGATGTGAGGGTTACAAGATTATGTAAGTAATGACCCAAGATTATTTTATTATTATATTTATTTTATAATGTTTTGTGTAGATATTTTTTAAATACCATGTTTCACAAAGTAAGTATATATGGGTGAAAAGCATGTCTTTTGAAAATGTTTTCATATGTAACAAGTATTCGGAGACTAATGTGATCTTTCCTTATTTTCCATCCCTTACTGAAATTTTTGTGCTCATCCCATGTTTATAAATGATTTTCACAGTTTATGAGGATGTGTAATACAAATAACGAATCCAAGTTAAATGTTTGACTAATTTTCAAAGAAATCATGTTTTAAGATTTAATGTTTTATATTTTGAAAAAAACGGAAACTGTTTTTATGATATCCACCATGTAACAATGTGTAAGGTTATGAATGTATTATGTCCCAATTATATAAAGCTATAAACTTAAAATTATCATCAATTTAAAAGGAAGTTATTTATTTTCTTAAATCAAAATTATGTGATTTAATAAGGTAGGGTCCTTGTTGTTGGTATCAGAGTATGGTTTATATAACTTTAGGGGTTAGGATGATGTTAAAAGAATACCATTATTGATTTTTACACTATTATTAATTTGAAATGTTATATAATTGAAATATTACCATGTTTCTTAGTCTAATATATGTTTTTTCATAATGGTGTCCATAGAAGAAACAGGGAAGCTGGAGAGGAGAGGTACTGACAGGATGACATCCTCCCGAATCTGCAGCCCAGATTGGTAGGGACTGGAACTGAGCAGTTTGTGATAGTAATGGCTCTGATAATGCAAGCAATAAATTGTGGTGGCATCTATGCAAGAGAACAACCAGAGGTACCAAAATGAAACATCACAGTAGTGGAACATTTTATGAGACAACATCCTCCTACTTTCAATGGATCTTATGACCTAGTAGCGGCTGAAGGATGGATTAAATCCCTTGAAAAGATATTCTATTTTATGGGTTGTTTAGATAATCAAAAGGTAAGTCTTGACATTTATCATTTTGAAGGTGAATCTGACCAATGGTGGTCAATGGTAAAGAATATTAGGGATAGAGAGGATACTGATGCCTTAGTCTGAGATGAATTTAAAATTATTTTCCTTGAAAAATATTTTCCTAAGGTAGTTTGAATTAGGATGGAGAAACAATTTTTTGAATTGAAGAAAAAGGAGGAAGATTAAGTGGATGTGTATGAAGAGAACTTCACACGACTGGAGAGATTTTCTAAAAATATTTTTTTGGATCTTAATAGAAAAACCAACCACTTTTACTCAGAATTAAAGCCAAGGTATCGAAGGGAATTGGCCTCCTGTGAATTAAAAAGTTATGAGAAACTTGTTTGATGTGTTGAGAGGGTAGAGATGGAGTTTACTGATGATCATGTGCATTTTGGAAATATGGAGAAGAAGAGGTCTAGATGGCAAGTGATGGGTAAGAATAAACCAAAGAAACCTGATGGTAAGAAAAATCCAATTTCTAGTTTGTGAAAAGTGTATCAAGAAGCACCCTGGGGAATATCTTAGCAAAATTGGGAAGTGTTTTAAATGTAATAAGTTTGGACATATGACCTAATATTGTAATGAAAATGATCCTAATACTAATCCTAATAAACAAACTCTGAAGTGTTTTAAATGTGTTGAGATGGGTCATTATGAAAATTCGTACACAAAGAGAGATCAAAATGATGCAAAAAGCCAGAGTACAAGTAGAAAGGTGGAGTGAGATCCTTTGCGACTACGTTAGCAGGTGTCGGTCCATCTAACTAAGTGGTATCAGGTACTCTATTCATTTAATTATATTTTTCTAAAGTTTTTTTCGATACATGGTCTACACATTCCTTTATTTTTGAGAAATATTTTGGTAAATTGGAATTATCACATCAACAAACAAGACAAGAACTTGTTGCTAAAACACTAGGGGGAAATATTATAGAAAAGAAAAATTATAAGAATCTTTCTATTGTGGTATGTGGAAATATTTTACCTTCAAACCGTGTTGTTTTATGCTTAGTTGAATTTGATGTTATTCTAGGAATGGATTGGCTTTCTTTTTATCATGAAAAGATTTACTATAGAGATAAAGTTGTTTTTCAGAAAGAGTTTCATTTTGTATACAAGAAAGAACCCATACAATTGATAACATTTCAAGAAGATGATAAATCATTGAAAGATAAAAATGAAATTTAACTTTCTCATATTGTTGAAAAAAAGGGATCTGTTCAGATTAATGATGTTCTAGTGGTAAGTGAATACCACTACTAGAAAAATACCCTATACCAGTGGTTTGAAACCATTGGTATAGGCCTCCAAACCGTTGGTATATCCTATACCAACGGTTTAGAGAACCTTTGGCTAGTAAGGCGTGGGGATAAGTCTATACCAACGGTTTTGGAAAAACCATTTGTATAGACCTATACCAATGGGTTTGAAAATAGTTCGTATAAGTAATATGAAAAATCTATACCAACAGTTCCATAAAACCGTTGGTATATGTATTTCAAAAAAGAAGCATTCTCTTGGTTTTGATCCCAGTACCTCTATTTTATGATTGAATGAACTAACCACTAACCTAACATGACTTTTGTGAACATAATTTTATAAATATATATACGTATTATCATAAATATTTTAAATTTTGATTTATTTAATATTCTTGGAAAGAAGATTCCATAAAAAATACATGTAACTATCCCAACGGTTCTCAAAACCATTGGTATAGGTCTATACTAATGGTTTTGAGAACCGTTGGTATAGATTCTTTGATTTTAAGACCTATACCAATGATTTTCGTCAAACCGTTGGTATCGGGGGGACCTATACGAATAGTTTGGCCAAAACCATTGGTATAGGGTCTCTATTATGGACCTATACCAATGGTTTGGCCATAAACCATTGGCATAGGTCCATATAATTGACCTATACCAACGGTTTCTCCAAACCGTTAGTATAGGTCCCCCCTATACCAATGGTTTGTCCAAAACCTTTGGTATATTTACAAATTAGTGACCTATACCAACGATTTTGGCCAAACCGTTGGTATAGGTCCATATAAGTGAACTATACAAACTGTTTTCCCAAAATTGTTGGTATAGATCTTATTTCCAGTAGCGTACCTTGATGTTTTTTCTAATGAGTTACCCGGTGTCATACCTGATTGGAAAATCAAATTCACAATTGACTTAGTTCCTAATGCTAATCCAATTACAAAACCCCCTTATTGTGTGGCTCAAATAGAACTTCTTGAATTGAAAAATTAGTTGCAGGATTTTCTTTACAAAGGCTTCATTTTTCCAAGAACTTCACCATGGGGTGCTCCTGTTTTGTTTATTAAAAAGAAATATGGTTCCATGAGACTTTGAATTGATTATAGAGCTTTGAATAACATCACTGTTAAAAACAGGTATCCTTTGCCTCACATTGATGATTTGTTTTATCAACTCTAGGGAGCTCATTACTTTTCCAAGATTGACTTGAGATTTGGATACCATAAGCTAAAGGTGAAGGAAGAGGAAATCTTGAAAACAACATTTTGTACTAGATATGGGCTTTATGAATTTGTTTTTATGCTGTTTGTGTTAACTAATGTACCTGTTGTATTCATGAATCTTATGAATAGAGTATTTCATGAGTTCTTGGATAAGTTTGTGGTTGTGTTTACTGATATATTCTTGTATTTTCTAAAAATAAAGAGGAGCATGAAAAACATCTAAGGGTTGTTTTAAAAACTTTAATGGAAAAGAAATAGTTTGGAAAATTCAGCAAGTGTGATTTTTCGTTGCAATTTTTTTTTCTTGGGCATATTGTAAATAAGGATAGAATAACAGTTGATCCAGCCAAAACAAGAGTGGTTAATGAATGTACAAGACCCAAAAATATTATAGATATTCATAGTTTTCTTGGGTTAGTAGTTTATTACTGGTGGTTTGTTAAGAACAATGCACAATTATCTAGTCGGATAACTAAGTTAACATGAAAACGGGTTAAATTTACTTGGACAGAATAATGCGATGTATGTTTTTTGGAACTGAAGAAGAGATTGGTGAATGCTCCAGTTTTGGACTTGCCTTCCTGAAATGGTGAGTTTGTCATCTACAGTGATACTTCTTTGAAGAGACTTGGTTGTGTTTTGATGCATAATGATCAGGTAATTGGTTATTCAACAAGACAACTTAAAACTCATGAGTTAAATTATCCCACACAGGATTTGGAATTAGAAGTTGTGGTTTTTGCTTTGAAAATTTGGAGGAATCATTTATACGGATCCAAATTTCAAATATATACTGACCATAAAAGTCTGAAGTATATATTCACTCAGAAGAAATTAAACATAAGGAAAAAAATATGGATAGAACTGATAAAGGATTATTATTGCATAATCAATTACCATCCTGGAAAAGCAAACAAAGTGGCATATTCCTTGAGTCAAAAACATCATGAATCATTAACCATGTTACATTTGGAAAATCATACCTTGATTAATGATTTGATGAATTTTGTCTTAGAATTTATTGGTGTAGGGAATAAAATTATTTTGTCTCAGGTTTTAGTGCAGTCATCATTATCAGACAAAATTAACCAAGTGGAGAAGGAAGACCGTGAGCTACAGAAAAAGGTAGATTTGATTAAAATGGGTATGTTTCCAGAATTTAATCTTGATAAATATTGTGTTTTATGATTTGGAAAAAGTTTGTGTGTGCCTTGTGATTCCTATTTGAATAAATACTTGTTGTGTAAAGCTCATAGTTCTCCATTTTCAGTTCATCCTGGCAGTACTAAGATGTACAGAGACCTTCAGGATTATTATCGGTGGGATGGAATGAATAGTGATATTGCTGATTTTACTATGAAATACTTGACATGTCAACATGTTAAAGCAGAGTGGCAGTTACCGATGTGGATGCTTCATACTTTTCTAGTACCAGATTGGAAATGAGATAATGTATCCATGGACTTTATGGTGGGACTACCAAAGACTTATCAAGGTAACAATGCGATTTGGGTTATTATTGATCAGATGACAAAATCTTCACATTTTTTTCTATTTGAGATACAATGTCTTTGGATCATATTTCTCTATTGTAACTCAAAGAGATTGTCAGGTTACATGGATTTCCTATTTTTATTTTATTTGATCAGGATCCCAGGTTCCACTTCTAACTTTTGGAAGGGACTTTAGAAGTCGTTGGGCATAGAATTAAATTTAATACAACTTTTCATCCTCAATCAGATGAAAAGTCAGAACAAATGATTCAAACTTTGTATGATATGATTCGAGCTTGTTCAATGGACTACCAGGGAAGTTGGGATCAATATCTTTCATTAGTTGAGTTTTCTTATAATAACAATTTTCATTCCAGTATACAGATGGCATCTTTTGAGGCACTGTATGGGAATCGGTGTCAGACTCCATCATTTTGGGATGAATTCGGTGAAAGAAATTTGATGGGGACAAAATTAGTAGAATAAGTGGCTGATAAAGTGAAGAATATCCAGAAGTAGATAAGTAAATCTTAGAGAAGGTAGAAAAGTTATGCAGATAATAGAAGGAAAGAATTCTCTTTTAAGGTAGTTGACCATGTTTTCCTTAAAATCTCTCCTTGGAAAAGTATGATGCGTTTTAGTAAGAAAGGGAAGCTAAGTCCGCGGTTCATTGGTACTTTTGAAATCTTGGAGAAAGTTGGAATAGTTTCATACTAAGTAGATTTGCCTTCGAGTTTGTCTTAGGTACACCATGTTTTTCATGTTTTGATGTTGAGAAAATATGTGCTAGATTTATCACATGCCTTGAGCCGAGAAGCAGTTCAACTGGAAGAGAACATTTCTTTTGAAGAGAAACCAATTTAGATTCTTGATCAAAGGAAACAGGTATTGTGGAATAAGGTAATCCACCAGGTAAAGGGTTTTTGGAGAAACCACATGGTAGAAGAAGAAACATGGGAGTTTGAAAATGCTATGAGGGAAAGGTACCCTCACATGTTTAATGAGTAAATAAAATTGTGAGGACATAATTTCTAGAAGGTGGGGATAATGTAACACCCAAATTTTTAAAAAATAAATTGAATTCTTGAAACTTTGTTTTAATTATATATTTATTGTAGGACCCCGGGACACCCTGAGAGGGGAGGGGTGAATCAGGGTGGAAACTTTTTCTTCTTTTAGTTGTGGATCTTGTTCCCACGTTGGTAGGAACTACTTAAACCTGTATGATGTATATGATCAGCAATTAAACATTCACATGCAGAGACAGATGACACAACTATTTTTACTTGGTTCACCACTAAGGGCTACGTCCAAGGAGCATATGCCGACAGGTTTTCGGTCGTACCAAAATCCACTATGCTTCAATAGCTATAGATTACAAAGGTTCGGGTACAGTCACTATGTCCCAGGCTCACTACCTTTACAATTGTTCAGGGATAGCTCACTGTGTCCCTCGGGTCACTCCCGTTGACTCCCCCAGGCTCACTACCATTGGTGAAGTCCCACTCAGTTTATAGACGTGAAGGTCTCTTCAATAGGTGTGCATTGAAGTTCTTCATCTCCTGTTCAGCATGAGACCTTGCTTGCTTCAGGGTTCAGATTTGATGCTGCTTTTAGTTCAATCCTTCTTCTTTAGTGCAATGAATGAATGCACTAGATCCCCTTGTCTTTGTTTTCCTGAATCACAATCACTTATGTGATTGCTTACTCAATGAAGCTCAGCTTACTCGACGTTGTCAGAATCAGTTCTCCATGTATGCATGAGATCATGCATGTATCATTTATATTTCTTCTTCAATCTCACTTTTCACCAAAAGTATCAGGAAATGTTTCAGATCTTGTGCAGCTCTAGAAAGGCGGGCGTGCTTTAACAATATCTGTCTCTTCTTTTCAAGCCCAGCGCGCAAGTCTCCCCCGGCGCGCAAGTCTTAGGCGCGCAAGTATAAACTGGCGCACAAGTGTCTCCAAAGCACCTGCGTGACTCTGCCTTCTTGAACTTCAAACCTGCGTGACTCACTTCCTTCCTTTCCCAAATCACCTGGGGCGCTCAACCATCAGTTGGCGTGCAACCTCTACTTGCGCGACCAAACTACCACTTGCGCGGCTCAACCACCTGCGCGATGAGAGCTCGAACAATCTCAAAGTCTTGAGCTCCGTAAGAAATGAGGAGGGGTGGTCCAGTATTTATAGGCAAACTGGACCCCCTGCGCGGCGGCGCACAAGTCATCCATCGGCGCGCAAGTCTCGGCCCCTGCTAGGCACTTGCGCGATCAACATCCAAACTTGCGCGAACATCTTGGCTTTGCCAAATTTGTATATTCTAATCTAGAAAAACCATAGACGCGCAAGTTATAATGCATTCAAGGCATCGGCGCGCAAGTCTCTTCCAGGCACATAATTCACCTGCGCGACCTCACCAAAACTTGCACGACCCTTATCCCTTTACCATATTTTGATGCTCTGATCTTCAAAAACATATGGCGTGCAAGTTTCCTATTCTCAAAGAGTATGGCGTGCAAGTCCCTTTGCCAAAATAACTCTTCTTCATTTGTTTATTTTGAGGCCCTAAAATTTGGCAAACACTGGAAAACAGCGCCACCTTATATCCTCTCTTTTTGTACCACCTCCAGATCATCCATTCCTCTGTCGAAGTTCTTGAATCAAACATAGATCATTGACCACAACTCTTGAACACGACATGTCACCATGGAATCTCCTTTGTGAACAAATTTGTATGTCATTTGTTTGCTTTTTCGACAAGCACGATCACATCAACAACACTTCTTCTTGGTGATCTGTATCCTTCAGCAACTCTTTTGCTTTTATCACAAACTCCACTATTGTGATATGTATTCTTTGAAGGAACAGATTTAGTACCATAGTCTTCTATGACAATGTGATGTGAATGGCCATTTCATAAGTCAACCCATTGGCACATTGCCTCCTTCATCAACCGTCATGATCAACTTCATGCAAACCATGTGATTCAATCCGTCAAGAAGTCTCTAGCATGGTTCTCATGCAATCATTAGTAATTGCATGGTCTTCATCCAAAAACACCATCCTGATTTAATCATCCTTGGATGGATTACTCCTCACATTCTTCATTGCTGTAAACAATGTATCACCTTTGACACATGTTCTTTGAAATTACAATCAGCACAACAATCGTCTGAATCACTACTCCTCTACTTCATTGGAGTACTTCATGATATCCTTCATTGTGAGCTTCCATTCCTCCATTTTATTGAAGAACTTCTTGATCTCTTTCATTTTGATATTCCATTGACAACTATTGACAACAAATACAAACCCATACACAAAGTGGTTCCAACAATCTCCCCCTTTGTATTTTGTTGTCAATACCTTATACATCATCTGAAATGAATTTGTCAATGTCAAAATGAGAATCTTCTATTCAATCAACTTTTCTTTTCAAACGTTCATTTAACTTTATCTCCCCCTTATTGACAAGAAATACAAAGCACATGGTAGGGAGGGTATCAATCCACACTTAAGAAATGTTTCATTAATCATTTCACTCTAAGTCTACTTGAGCAATGCTCGATGTAGAAAACAAGAGGATTTGATTAAGTCAACAAGGCTGTCCGTAATCCACAGATCATGATACCAACATGATATGATAACTCATGTATCTTGTCTTCAAGGGTTTACCACTTTAATTCCAGGTAGAATAGGATCAACTATGATAGAGAATAATCAACCTGAAACTCCTGCACTCACATCAGCAAATAGATCAAAAACATTCAAGTGCAATCGGCAGGATAAGTGACCTTGGGGCACTTCCATTCTCTTTATGTCACTGATCAATTCAGTTACTCCCCCTTTGTAGAATAATCTTTGATCTGAGTAACCAAGGGATAGAGATTGAGAAATGACATACCTTCTTCATTGGTGTGTTCTTCAAGAAATTCACAGAATAACTACTTTTGAGTCCACCTGGAGTTGATATTGATTGAAACAGTGATTATTGAAGCTTCTTCATTCTTCTCCCCCTCAAGGGAAAATTCTTCAGCTTGGCTATCAAGAGTTGACAGCATTCACTACTTCTGAGGTTCTCCCCCTGAGAGCATGCTTCACCTTCAATTCCCTGCATTATTAGCACAAATACAATACACAAATGATTACGGGAATAAGGTGGTTCATTCTTGCTTCATCAAGAAGACTTGCTTGGTTGAGGTTCTTTTCTCAACCAAGTTCTTTTGTTCACTCTAGTCTTCATGCCTGCACATTTGAACATATGTTCTGACATCTTTTGGTGTGGCATGGCTCTATTCACATTCTCTTCTGCTTTGTGTGGAGAATTGTTCTGCTTAGCAGCCATCATGAATGATACATTCTTACTCCTCTTAAGGACTGCTTCTTGCTCTGGTATTAAGGTTAGGCAACCTTTTGCAATATGACCAGACTTCTTGCATCTCTCACACATAACTTCTTTGACACGTGTGTTTCTCTTTGTTTGAAATCTCTCCTGCACTGTGTCTTCATCATGTGAAAGTTTTCCTTTTCTTTTGTCACCAGCCTTGGCCTTCTCATCTTCAAGTTTCCTTATTCTTTTCAAATCTTCTGGCCAGATGACCAATATGTCATTTGGAACTTTTGCAGCTAGTTTAGGTCTTCCACATGGGTTCATCCGAGATTCATCCCACTTAGTGTTTCTTTTGGATGAATGACCCTTCAATTTCATGGATCTAAAATCCTGGGTCTTCTCAGCTTCCCTACTTGAGATCTTCTTGGGGCAATGTGTGTTCACAACATTCTTCTGATTTCTCCCCAAGGTAGCTACTTCATTCTTTAATAGCATCAGAGGTCTTCTTTTCTATTCAACAGTGAAAGCATGTTGATATGGACATGTGCCTGCATTGTGACCGCTACCGTTGCATACATCACAGATGTTATGAAGAATTCCAAATCTGTTTGCAGTAAACAGATGCATCTGGACCTGCTGATGTTGCTTCTTTTTCTCTGGCTTCCTTCTCCTTGATATAGGCATTCTCTGTGCTTTTCCATGTAAGGGATTAGAAAGACAATCCAGTGCACAGTGCCCAAATCTGTTGCAGCACCAACATTGACCCACAAATCTTTTCTTCTTTGTGTCTTCTGTATTAAGTTGTTGGGCCATCTGCTTAATCTTTTGTGCTCTATTTGAGGAACCCACTTCCTCCTTTTTCTTCCCATCCACCCTAGACATAGTGGTATGTTTCTTCTTCTCACCTTTCCTCATCCATACTTGTTTAGAACTTTTCTTCCCACCTGCACTGATTGTAGGAGTGTATTTAGAAATATGAGTACAAGATGGTTTGGATGGTACCTTCACTTTCTCAGTTGCTTGTGATAGATCAAAGAGTGAAGTCATTATCTTCTTATCACATGTTGGAGGTCTTTTGACAATAGAATCCTCCAACGAACACTGAGTGCAAGCATCACTCATTTCATTCTTTTGTGAAGTCTCAATATGTGTGTTCTCAATCTTGGTCAACTGGGCTTCCAATTTTTGACCCTCAATATTGAGGATGATCTTCTGATCTTCAATCGTGATCATCTTCTCTTCACAATTCTTCTTCAACCTTTCAACCTCATCTTCATGCATCTTAACTTTGTTTTGTAACAAAGAGTCAAGTTCCCTGAATTTGATGGACGTTTCTTCCAGACAAAAATTCTTGACTTCATTGTTCTTCTTCAGCTCAGCTTCAAGTGCATGGATCCGTTCTTCCAGAGTATTGCTGACTTCACCTTTTTCCTCAAGGGCTTTCACCCGTTTGGTGAGCTTCATACTTTCCATAATTTTTCCTTCCAGCCCCTTTTCCATATTGTCCGCTTCCCTTTCAAGTCTAGTGATCTCAACCTGCATAGATTTAAATAGGCTACAGATAATAACAACCATTTCTTCTGGAATATCATGAAGATATGTTTTGAGTTTTTCTTGAAAGCGTGAATTGGGGGTGTCATCCTTTCCTCTAGAAGAATTCTGAGTCACCTGCTCGATACTTTCCATGCCTGATGTTTCTTCATTTTTGGAATGGCATGGAGGACAAGACATTGCATCTTCTTTGGATACGAGGGACTTCTTCAGCTGCTTTTTCTCTTTCTTTTTCCTGTTTGTCATGGTCTTGCTAGATGTAGACGTCTGCTCAGAAACTTCATCAAGACTGGTCTTCATTGTTGACTTTAGGAAAGAAACTCAAATCCTCTTCTCAATAGAATTACTGTAGAATATCCAACATACGTTAACCTTTCCCTCTGATACCACTTGTAGGACCCCGGGACACCCTGAGAGGGGAGGGGTGAATCAGGGTGGAAAATTTTTCTTCTTTTAGTTGTGGATCTTGTTCCCACGTTGGTAGGAACTACTTAAACCTGTATGATGGATATGATCGGAAATTAAACATTCACATGCAGAGACAGATGACACAACTATTTTTACTTGGTTCACCACTAAGGGCTACGTCCAAGGAGCATACGCCGACAGGTTGTCGGTCGTACCAAAATCCACTATGCTTCACTAGCTGTAGATTACAAAGGTTCGGGTACAGTCACTCTGTCCCAAGCTAACTACCTTTACAATTGTTCAGGGATAGCTCACTGCGTCCCTCGGGTCACTCCCGTTGACTCCCCCTGGATCACTGCCGTTGGTGAAGTCCCACTCAGTTTATAGACGTGAAGGTCTCTTCAATAGGTGTGCATTGAAGTTCTTCGTCTCCTGTTCAGCATGAGACCTTTCTTGCATCAGGGTTCACATTTGATGCTGCTTTTAGTTCAATCCTTCTTCTTTAGTGCAATGAATGAATGCACTAGATCCCCTTGTCTTTGTTTGCCTGAATCACAATCACTTATGTGATTGCTTACTTAATGAAGCTCAGCTTACTCGGCGTTGTCAGAATATGTTCTCCATGTATGCATGAGATCATGCATGTATCATTTATATTTCTTCTTCAATCTCACTTTTCACCAAAAGTATCAGGCAATGTTTCAGCTCTTGTGCAGCTCTAGAAAGGCGGGCATGCTTTAACAATATCTGGCTCTTCTTTTCAAGCCCGGCACGCAAGTCTCCCCCAGCGCGCAAGTCTTAGGCGCGCAAGTATAAACTAGTGCGCAAGTGTCTCCAAAGCACCTGCGCGACTCTGCCTTCTTGAACTTCAAACCTGCGTGACTCACTTCCTTCCTTGCCCAAATCACCTGGGGCGCACAACCATCAGTCCATCGGTTGGCGCGCAACCTCTACTTGCGCGACCATTCTACCACTTGCGCGGCTCAACCACCTGCGCGACGAGAGCTCGAACAATCTCAAAGTCTTGAGCTCCATAAGAAATGAGGAGGGGTGGTCCAGTATTTATAGGAAAACTAGACCCCCTGCGCGGCGGCGCGCAAGTCATCCATCGGTGCGCAAGTCTCGGCCCCTGCTAGGCACTTGCGCGATCAACATCCAAACTTGCGCGAACATCTTTCCTTTGACAAATTTGGATCTTCTGATCTAGAAAAACCATAGATGCGCAAGTTATAATTCATTCAAGGCGTCGACGCGCAAGTCTCTTCCAGGCACATAATTCACCTGCGCGACCTCACCAAAACTTGCGCGACCCTTATCCCTTTGACATATTTTGATGCTCTGCTCTTCAAAAACATATGGCGTGCAAGTTTCCTATTCTCAAAGAGTATGGAACGCAAGTCACTTTTCCAAAATCACTCTTCTTCATTTGTTGATTTTGAGGCCCTGAAATTTTGCAAACACTGGAAAACGGCGCCACCTTGTATCCGCTCTTTTTGTACCGCCTCCAGATCATCCATTCCTCTGTCTAAGTTCTTGAATCAAACATAGATCGTTGACCACAACTCTTGAACATGACATGTCACCATGGAATCTCCTTTGTCAAAAAATTTGTATGTCATTTGTTTTCTTTGTCGACAAGCATGATCACCTCAACAACACTTCTTCTTGGTGATCTGTATCCTTCAGCAACTCTTTTGCTTTTATCACAAAGTCCACTATTGTGATATGTATTCTTTGAAGGAACAACTTTAGTACCATAATCTTCTATGAAAATGTGATGTAAATGGCCATTTCATAAGTCAACCCACTGTCACATTGCCTCCTTCATCAACCGTCATGATCAACTTCATGCAAACCATGTGATTCAATCCGTCAAGAAGTCTCTAGCATGGTTCTCATGCAATCATGAGTAATTGCATGGTCTTCATCCAAAAACACCATCCTGCTTTAATCATCCTTGGATGGATTACTCCTCACATTCTTCATTGTTGTAAATAATGTATCACCTTTGACACATGTTCTTTGAACTTACAATCAACACAACAATCATCTGAATCACTACTCCTCTACTTCACCGGAGTACTTCATGATATCCTTCATTGTGAGCTTCCATTCCTCCATTTTATTGAAGTACTTCTTGATCTCTTTCATTTTGATATTCCATTGAAAACTATTGAAAACAAATAAAAACCCATACACAAAGTGGTTCCAACAATTATAAATATAATTTAAACTTAATTTAGCAGGTTCTATGTCTTGAATGTTGAAAAAAAATCATATAAAATTGTGTTCAGTAAGTTATTTAGAGTCTGATGGAACCAAATTTTTTTTGGTGAATATTAATATACCTTCATTAATAGTAATATGAATAGTAATTTGACCCTAATAAATAGTAAATTATATTATTTATTTATTTTCTTAAGGCTTTAATATAATGACATCTTGGTTAATTTTTCAGTGTGATATAAAAGCAGTTATAGTTTTAAAATTGTTAATTTTGGAATTAACTATGATTTTATTTAAAAATTAATTTAATAATAATTATAAAATTTTTATCAAAAAATGGATTTAATTTTTTAATTCTACATGTCGAAAAATGGTTAGGGTGAATTTTTGGGATTTTTCTAAAATAGTTGATTTTTGGGTGAATAGTAAAAAATTCAGTTTTGAGATTCGGTGTGTTAATGACATCATTAATGATGTAATAATGATGTAATAAATCTGGTCAACTTGTGTATAGTTAAATACTATATTAGGTGTCCCAAGTGACTAATAAAATGGGCAAATACCATGGAAAGCCCATGGTTTTTCAAATACCACTAATGTGGTGTCCCTTGGAAATTATTAAAATAATCCCTCACTTTTGCTATAAATACCAACCCATTACTTCATTCACATCATTAATAATTATTCTTCAATGAATCTATAACCTAATTACCTCTCTAGGAGTCCTACCAAGGTTTTCTCAAGCCCCCATGGTCCCAACCTTCTTGTTCTTGGAGTTACTCTACAAGTTAAGAAAATTCTCAATTTCTTTCTTTTTTTCCATTCAAGTTCTCTTTTATGTGGTATAGCCTTAAAGTTTCCAGAGCATGTTCTTATTTAATTATAATTATTTATTTATTCTGTATCATGATTCATTCCTATATAGGTGACCCTTGTCCCCTATCTTTTTAATATTTTCTAAAACCATGTTGCATAGATGTTAGGCTATCAAATTTTTGTAAGGGATTTATCAATTATTATTTTATTTTGAGTTCCTTTATTTAATTATTATTTCCTCATATCCTCTTAAACAAGAGGAATTAAATCTCCAAAAATCATATATATTCAGTATGTTCTCATATTCATGGAAAATTCATCATCATTCTTCTTCTCCTCTCCCACTTATTCAAGGAATAAAAACATTGTCCGTGATGTGTCGAATTACCAACATCATGGATGCTGTGATTTCAATTTGAATTAATTATTTCAAGTATATTCATGAAATAATTTCATGGTTGAACCAGGTTATAATATGTTTATTATGTCTCATTCATGGTTCTATAATTCTTTTATACACATGGTTTTAATTTATAAAACAAAATGAGGTTGTTATTGTCAAAGAACCACTAAAATGATCTAAACGAACATCATTAATGTTTCAACTTATGAATCATCCTCATATAAAACATCAAAATGATAAATGGTATAAATTATTGTATTGGAAATATTTAAATACATTTCTATTATAATTCTAGAATTTCACTTCCAATCAACAAGAACAATCCATCATGAACCGATCATTAAAAATCATGTAAAGAACTCACCCAAAACAGTGCAAGGAACAAAATACTAACAATTAAAGGGTAAAATAATGTAATTAAATGATCATATAAGGTATTATAAAGAAGGATATGGTTATATAATATATTAATAACACTCTTTTAACTATTATACAAGAGGTTGAAATGAGTTGGAAGTAAGACAAACCCGAGGTAAGGTAATTCTTAACCCGATTTCCATTCTTTGGGTTAACCTTGTACTTCGTTATTTATGTGGTATTAGAATTGTTGTGTGTGATGGGTTCTATTTATATTATGTTTTATTATGCGTATTTATAGTGTATATACATATTCCATCCACTCTAATAATTCTTGCTTCAATTATATGATTTATGTAAGGGGTTTTTCCTTTAAAATCCTCTTTTAAAATTCTGTTTTACAAAATTAAAAAACAATGTTTTTATGTAATTATTCATGATGTATGATTATGTTCTGGTTCTTAAGAATTGTTTATGATGAAGGTTAGGACCTATATTTCCCTCCAATGCATTGGGTATGTGTAAGTGGGAGGTCGGATGTATGGTTACTCCAAGTGTAACTGCGATGGTTAAACAAATTGTAAGGTAGCCGTGAGGGTTACAAATTATAAGGTAGCCGAGAGGGTTACAAGATTATGTAAGTAATGAACCAAGATACCTTTATGATTATATTTATGTTCTTGTGTTTTTTTGGATCTTTTTTAAATCTCTGGTTTCACAGAGTAAGTATATATGGGCGATAAGCATGTCTTTTGAAAATGTTTTCATAATTTACAAGTATTCATGGACTAATGTGATCTTTCCTTCTTTTACTTCCCTTACTGATCTTTTTGTGCTCATACCAAGTTTTTTTAAAATTATTTTCATAGTCCATAAGGATGTGTAAGACACATAAGGAAGATGATTTAAATGTTTAAATAATTGTCAAAGAAATCATGTTTTAAGCTTTAATGTTTTATATTTTGAAAAAATGGAAACTGTTTTTATGGTATCCACTTTGTAACAATGTGTAAGGTTATGAATGTATTATGTCCCAATTATCTAAATCTATGAACTTGAAAATATCCTCAATGTAAAATGGTGTTATTTCTTTTCTAAAATCAAGATTATGTAATGTAATAAGGTTGGGTCCTTATAGTTGGCGTATGACCAGGTTGGATCGGACTCGAATCCGACCAAGCCCTTTTTACTAAAATTCCCATATCTTACAGACCGAGCATATGTTCAACATAACACCTATTACGTTGGAACCCTTATGAGGAGACGATACTTTGGTTTATTCTATGTGGTACTTTTTAGCGGTTGATGTATGACCAGTGGCTCGAGAAGTAGCTGTCTGGATCCTTTGTGGCCCGGTAGACGAGCAGCAGCCGTGTGAATCCTTAACGGCCTGGAAAATGAGCATCATCCGTGTAGATCCTTAGTGGATCATCAGGTGATTAGTGATTCATCAGGGATTATTCCCTCAATAGTATGAAACATTCATCACTATAGCCGATGAAACTTCTTCCTATGCTTTAGATTGTACCTAGTGTGAACTCTTCATACTTTTTTGTCTTACTTTGTGGTCTTAATTTTTGGCCTTACTTGGTGGCTTTGTCTTGTGGTTTCTTTGTGGTATTTCTCCTTAGTGGACTTGGGTCCCCTACCGAGTACTATGTTACTCACCCCTACACAGGATTTTCCCGCATGTGTTGTGTCTTGTGCAGATGATAGACATTTTGATGGTGGAATTTGTGGCCTAGGGCCAAGAGGGGCCCAGTGAGATCAGGCAGATATGGCATACTCCCACAGCTTCTAGTAGCTACCCTACTCTTTCCATCAGGTGGGGTTCTCAGAATCCATCTTGTTCATAGTTTTTACTTGTACTCTTTAGTTTTCAGTTGTCTTTTGTTGGATTTGTATTCCAACACATTTGACCTTCTGATGTACTCGTAATCAGTGATTATTATTTAGTGGCATTCTTGTAATTCTTCCATTTTTTGGTTTCCGTTATGTGCGTTTGTGTACAGGTACTCAGGAAAATGCCTCGCACTTGCAGGTTGACCCCTTCGACGCTAGCCGCCAACCCTTGGCCTTCAAGAGGTGGGATTGAGGGAGTCACGGTGTGGGCCTTAGGGGATGGGTCATGACAGATACTATATGAAGAGAGTTATATATGCTCAAGGTAGGTGGTCCATGACTTTTATCTAAAAGTATCATCATTTATAAATTTCCATCATTGTGCGCTTGCCAGTTTCACTAAGAATTGCCTCTAAAATTTATATGCAATTATTATAATTGTTGGGTTCATATTCTAGAGTCCTTAATATATATATTGATTATATTTTTGGAGATTATGAACTCAAATTCAAATACTCCATGTAGGGTATTACTTTATTTATGCCTTGGTGACCCATGCAGTTCTATCGGTGGAACCATTCATGTGCACTTGGGATTTACCTTAATAAGGTAAGTTTTTTAGATTAATTAATGTATTATTAAATTAAGTTATATTATATATGTCACCTATCCTTGAATTATATAAATTGAATTGGTTTCATATCCCAATTTACATTGTTATTCTTAATAAAAGGAAATAGAATAAATCTTCCCAATGATTATGATTGAATTGTAATTGGTTGTATGAACAGAATCACTTTGTCATGTTAAATGAAAGGTAATGGTATGAACCTAATAAATAACTATATAATTGAATTGATAGTGGTTTTATATACTTATCACTCATTTTCATGTATAATGAAAGGTAAAGGAGTGAACCTAATAAATTATTAAGTAATTAAAGTGATAAATGGTCGTATGTCCTTGTTTAACCTTTCCATGTCGATGAAAGGTAAAGGAATGAACCTAATGAATTATCTATTGGTATAAGTATTACATGGACTAAATTGAAAAATTAATTATGTATAAGGTTCCTATTTCATATGGACCTTTTTATCTTTATTGGAGTGGTTATACTTGATATAGCCTTGGATTCCTGAGGGAATGCCTTGATCTTTTAGAGGACATCATTTTAGTTAAAGGAGACGATTTTCAAGGAAGATACCCACCTTGGAATATGATACTTGTCTACTAGAGGATTTCTAACCTGATTCTTTAGGATCCATCACAATATCTCTAGATATTAGGATTCTTTTGATACACTCCTTATATCCATATTGATGTCTTCAGACATGTGGCACCAATGATTCACCCCATTAGGACCAATAATAATTAGCCCATGTTTACTTTATATGAGATCTTTGGACTTTTTTAGAATCATTTATAGTGTAATTCCTTGAGAATTTCCCCTTGTATTACACTCATACCTTTTATTACCAGACATCATGTTATTAGTAGGTTGTCTCAACCCTTGAGGGAAAGGATTCCTTGGTTTTACCTTGGATTGTTATTCATTATTATCACCATTATATGATTCCTTGGTTATACCTTGGATCCCATTACATTATATATATCATATACAATGCGATTGAAACTTATTATAAACTCAAACATAAATAATAAAATGATACATGTTCAGACACTGGATGAGGATAAAAAATGTATGTGATGTTTACATTTCTGTATTATCTTTAACTTATATATACCTACACACTATTAGTTTATATTCATATAATGGATTATATAGATAAAATTAGTGGTGGTATACTAATATTTATATCATTACCTATTTTGGATTCTAATGTTACCTTGGAAGATTATATGTATTTAGGTGTTGATACGGGGAAGCGTCCTGCTTTGGGCACCTAGCTTGGTTGCTTTCTTTAGGATGGAGTTGGGAAAAAGATGATCTATAAGTATCTTGGGATTCTTGGTTAGCTTGAGCCTTTTTTATTATTTTGGTATAAAATTTATTCTAATTATTCATAATTCTTTGTATCCACGTTTTCCTATTTTGTAGGGACATATCATTCCATAATCATCCATTGTATATAGTATTTTTTAGCTTTTGAGTTGAGTATTATTATATGTTGCTTGGTTGTTATGTATGATTCTACTTATTTATTAATTATTATTATGCTTCCACTATTATTATCCATATGTTAAATTATATTATATATGCTATTCTCTACTTTTACATGAGGGAATAGTCTCCCCATGAACACACCCTTGTCCCTCACTACTAATCAGTGGCCTCTAGTGTACGGGGAGGCGTGCTTGAGGCTTAGTAACCCACTGAATCAGGTAACCTATGAGTGGAACCCGGGTCAATACTTCACAACAGATATCCCACACATGATATAAAACTTATATATGTGATTCATGTTTTAAGAGTTAGTGGCATTACCTTTTTTTAGAAAGGTTTACTATTTATTTTGATCACAAAATCTTGAGTTATGTATTATCATAAAAATATTTGAATCTCCATATGTGGTGGTGGGTGGATTACATAAAATATTTTGACTTCAAAATTGCATGAGCCCCTAGTATGGGGAGTGTAATAGTGGATTCTCTAAGATAGAATATTATATTCATGTTTTTGAAAGAATCTGTTGAGTAGTTGAACATCATGGATCTCTTTAATCTCACACATTTGGGAGTCTAAGAGGACGAAACTGAGGTTTTTTTGGGTGAGTGTTAATGTAAAATACTCTCTTATCATGATTATTATCTAGGAGAAACATCTTGATTATGATTTATGAGGCATTAGAGATTCTTTATATGGAGGTGAGACCATCAGTGAATGCTCTCTATCTTATGAGGGTATCCTTTGCTTTAGAAACTAGTTTGTTGTTCCATTACCTATGAAGAAGGATGTGATTGGGGATTTTCATAATTCCTAGTGTGAGGTACACCCAAGAATAAAAAAATATGTTTATGATATGGAGTGATGATTTCAGTGTCTAGGTGTGAAAAATAACATTGTTGATCTTGTTTCTCATTATTATATTTGTTAGTAGATTAAAGCTGAGCATAAGAAACCTTCTGGACTACTTCAACCACTTCCTATAACAATTTATATATGAAATGAGATATTTATGGAATTTATTGTTGGTTTCCCACATAAACCTTGAAAAAATAATGTTATTTGGGCAGTGATTGACCGGTTTACCATATTTGTTCACATTATTCCCATTTGTGATATAACAAAAGTTGAGGACTTTATGAATCTATATGTCTTGAAGATCATCAAATTACATAGTTTACACCTACCATTGTTTCCTATAGGGATCCCTATTTCACTTATCTATTTTGGAAAAGCCTCTAGGTGGTGCTAGGATCCTAGTTAAAGTTAAGCATGACATACCATACTTAGATAGATTGACAGATAGAACATGCTATATAGATTGTAGAGTACATGCTTCATGCTTGTGTCCTTGAATTTATAGAATATTAGGATTGAATTTAGTATTTTTTGTGTTTTCCTATAATAAAAGTTAATAGTCGTCCATTAATATGGAACCATTTTAGGACTTGTATATCTATCATTTTAAATCTTTCCTTTATTCTTTATAAATTGGTGAAACTTATCATATGGTACCTAGTTTGTTCCAAGAGATGACAATGAAGATTAAATTGATTCTATAGAGAAAAGTACCACCCAAAGATGATATAAGTATTATGATTATTCATCGTTATCTTTCTATGGAGTTATTAGTTTTCAACCATGTTTTTTATAGTATCAGCTCGGTTGGGTCACAAAGAATTTAGAAAAAATAGGAAGTTGGCATTAAGATACAAGGACCATTTGAGGTTGTTGATATGATTATAAATGTGGCATACTATTTTGAATTTCCACTATATATGACCTCAATCTATAACATGTTTCACATGTCTCAGCTTAATAAGTATCTTTTAGACATGTATCATGTCTTTAGTTAAGAGGACTTTGATGTGAAACTAGATATAACCATGGATAAGAAGCTGGTTCAAATTATCAATTCTATTACACATGTTCTTTTTGGAAATTCCATACCCTAAGTTTGGGTGATATGGAAACATGGTTCTATTTATCTTTATATTTGGGAGAATGAGGCATTCACGAGAGAGTAGTGGCCTCACCACTTTTCTTTGGACTAGTCTTCTTAACAAGATTTATGAGGGAAGAAAACAGCTATGATGGGGAGAATTGTAACATCCTGAAACAAAATTTTAGGTATTAACCTTGGTTTATTTTTAATCTCTATGTTTTTCTGAGTTAATATTTGGTAGTTTTTATTGTATCATGTCTGTTTCACCTTGGTTAATGCTTTTGAGGGGTTAGGTAAGGTGGTTTTGTTTTTTATTTATGAGGCTGAGAGTAGTCCGAGGAGTTTAGATAAGGAGTGGAAATAGTCTTGTATCTAGAATAGATATATTAGGCCTATCAGTTAGCTGGTGAGGGACATTATCAAGTTGGTGGATGGATTCTAGTAGGTATTTTCAATAGTAATCCCATTGGATAGCCTCTGGGATTACTAGTGGTGCAAGAATTCTTCCTAGCACCATGGGATAGCCAGTGAGAGCCCACCAACTAGATGACTATATTCCCAAGTTCCCAAGAATTATTCCAAGCACCACCAGTTGGATAATGGCAGCACAACTAGCTAGTGCCACTGATCAAGGTAGGGATATGAAAGTTAGTATTTTAAATATATTTATTTTAACAACATATTTAATTCTATACACCCCCACAAACCCAATTCAAAATTAATCACCTTGGAGACTCACTTAAGTAGAACTTAGACCTTACAACCTTGAACTTCATGGATCTAAGTTCCATTTTATGCATTGAATCTCTCTTGGTAATTATATTCTATACATATTGATTATTTATATTTTCCCTCATGTTTCTTCTTCTCCAAGGAATATGTATTTATGGGATTTTGTTGGATGTGAGTTATGATTTGAGGATTATGGTTCTAAGAACCTATCAGAATCTTTTGTCCTTTAAATCTCTATTGGTGGATCCCTTATTGGTCATTGTAATTATCTTAAATTGAGGTGTTCAGTTTTATAAGGAAAATACTGTCATTTGAAACCTATTATTATTTATTAGTTTGAAATGGATTTACAATTGATTTCTAAATAATTATTTGAGACTTTTATAAATTATTTTGAAATGTTTTATTGTTTTATATCTAATATTTTGTCTTATTATGATTTTTCTTATGGAGAAATAATTCCCTCTTGATTTTTTTCTACCTAGGCATTAGTCACCTGACTATGGGGGTCGGGAATGCCCTTTGGACCATGTGAAAATTGAATTGGGTATCATTTATAAAGGTTATTTAGGTTGTTTCATGACATTGATGATATAAAGAAATTACTTGATGATTACAAGAACCTCAATACCAATATTGAATAAAATATAAAGGTAAAGTAGAAATAATTTTATCCTATTCAATAAAAATTTATTGAAGTTGATTGAGGAATAAAAAAATTCCAAAACTCAGTTTAAAAATTTGGAAAAAGTTATAAGAAATGAAAACCTCATTAGTATCAACAAAAATTATCCTCAAAGGTTAAAAATAAGGTTGAATATATTCTGAATAAAAATAATTTTAAGAAAACTATGTATGTATCCAAAACAACTGGAGTTGAAAAACTTTAAATCTATAAGGTTTCAAAGTTTGAACCAAAATATTCTATAACATAATATTTTATTAAGGATAATTTTAAATCTAATATATATAAGAATATATTAGTAATCTATTAAAACTTTGCTGCCCAAAAAATTTAAATAGTGTATGGCAATAAAGATGATGGAAAGTAGGTTCACAATTTTGGTTAGCATTTAATTAACAAAGAAAAACATGATTTATATGGATACTTTTGGTATTATTGAAGCTTTGGGTATATGGATAAATTTTTCTTATTTAATCATAAAAACTATATTTAATCCTGAGTAACTAGAGGTAGAGTTTTATAGGGAGTCACAACACTCAAATAAGGAAACCTAAAAAACCCAGTTTGAAAACTAAAAATAGATTTCAACCTCTCAAAACTATTTAGAAAAGATGTTAACAACTAGTAAATAGTACAAAAGGATGTATTTTTATGTTACTAACTCAACACAGTTTATATAATAAATCTAAAAATTTTCATGTGAAGGAAGAAAGAGGAAAGGAAAATTCTTTAGTTGTTAAAAATTCCCTCAATGTTAAAAAATGAGAATGAATTTTGATATTGGATAATGGGGTTTCTTTATATATGATAATATATTTAAAATAATTGAAGAATGTAAAATATTTTAAATAAGGAACATTGACTTTTGGAAATGACGAGTCACTCATAATCAAATGTATTAGATATACTATAATTAGAATAGAAAAATTTAAATCAAGAATCTCTTTTTTTATTGATGGGATGAAATATAATTTTTATGTGTTGCACAAATTATTAATAAAGGAAACAATGTTTTTTAGAATATAAGTTTTTTTGTTAAAATTATTTAAGATGGGAAAGTTGTTATGAAATTACAATGAACTAAGGGAAACTTGTTTCAAGTTGGAGATGCATAGGGTTCATGCTCTCTCATAATGATAGAAGAAAAACAATTATGGCATAAGATCTTGGATATATGTTCCAAAGGTGTATGAGAAAAATTAAAAAGAGATAAATTATTTATGATATTATTGACATGAAAAGAATAATAGGTTGGTTATTTTCAATATGTTAAAAATGAAATATTTCAAAATCATTACATAAGAAAGTTGAGATACATTAAACATACCCCTTAGATCTTATACATTTTAATATATGCAGTCCCATGAGAATGTAATAAAAAAATATATATGTAATTTATTTACTTTATTGATGATTTTTCCCACATTACATGTATTATGTTTTTGAAACATAAGTCATATTATCTCAAAATTTTTAAGAGTTTTAGTATAATTTATGAAAATGAATGTGGATATTCTGTGAAAAAGATTCAAACCGATAATTATGCCAAATATAAAAGTGGGAATTTCAAAGACTATATTTAAAAGTAAATCATTCATAATTAATTTAGTACACCATACAATCCACAACATGATAATGTTTATGAAAGAATAAATAAAAGTTTTGTTAATATAGAAAGAACTATATTGACTAAACATGATACCATTAGATTTGGTTATAGGAAAGTGATTGGGGAATCTATTCACATTCATAATCACTCTTTCTATAATTCAAACTCAAATATGAATACTTATGATATTTAGTACAAAGAAAACCCAAGTTTTAAATACATATGGGTGTTTATAAGTCCTTGAATTATCATAGTCAAGGGTGAGAATGTTGGGATGTTTAATCAAGGAGGTGTTATTGGTATATTTCTGGGACACCCTCCCAATAGTAGAGGTTATAAATGCTAAAATAAATTAATAGGAAAGATTTTTGAATCTATAGATGTGAAAGTTCTAGAACATTATTATAAGAAATGTTCACATCCAGTTACAAATATAATATAAACTGAAGATGAAGTGGGTGCAGTTAAACAACACGAAATGTTCTTGATGGGAGTAATAATATTAAAGCTATACAAGATAAAGATTCCAACTCAGCTATCTCATGTGATGTGATATAATTATGGTCTTTTTATCCTAGGCTGAGGTAGAAAGTGGAGGTCCGTAATATCATTGGTGACCAGAGAAACAAGTTCAAACCAGAAGGACATCAATGTTAGTTACACAAAAATATTTATATACATAGTTTAATATAATATATTTTTAAGAACTTTTGGAAAATCAAGAGTAGATTGATACCATGAATAAAGAGTTGGATACTAATGAAAAGAATTATACATGGGAACTTATACCCAAACCAAAATAATAATAATGTGATTGGTACTCAATGGGTTTTTAGAAATACGTTAAATAAAAAAGGTGAAGTGATAAGAAACAAGAATCAAGGGGTTTGTAAAGTTTACTCATTGATTAAAGGAATTAATTTTTATGAGACAAGAAAGGATTGAAACTATCATAATGTAAGAACTCATTTTTTTCTATAAAAGACTTTGGAAAATTCTTGATGTTATTCCAAAGAAAGGCGTTCAGACGGTGTGTAATTCCAAGGCTCGGTGTGCCTATAATTGATTATATATAATGTTAAGTGTATTTATATTACACACACGTGGTTAACTAAAAAAATGAGATATCTCTTAGACGGTTGATCAGATCAGAAATCCAAGACCACGGTTGGGTCTAGAACACGATGTTTACCCTAGAAACGATATAAAATGAGTCGGTGCGGGATGTTCGGACCCCTTGCTCGTTGGCGGTGTGTTAAATGGATAATTAAATCATCAAAGTATTCATTTAATATATCAATACTGAATAAATCCTAAACGGTAGCTCGGATTGGAAATCCAAGGGAACAGTTGCGTCTGGAGCGTGCCGTTTACCCTAGGTGAGGTGTAAAAGTTGTGGGCGCAGGCCTGCTGTGAGAGATGTCACCCAGGGGAAAAACCGTATTTTTGAATTAAGGACTTAGAGATTTTTATCACTGGAGTTCTTCTCAAATAACTTTCAAACAAAGCCTTGTAATGGAAATCTGAGACTTCCATTGAGTTCAAAATGTGGTGTTTTTCTTAGGAAAGATACAAAATGAGAGAGCCCAGTGATTTTCGGATTCCGCACTAAGCAAGTTTTCCTATAAATAGGAAAATAGAAGTTGGGGGTTCTCCCTGTTCCCTCTCCTTTCTCTCTCACTCTCTCTATCTCTCTCTTACTCTCCCTATCTCTCTCTCTCTCATCCGTTCTTTGGTGTTCTTCATCATTCTTCGTCGGATCGAGGAGAGATCTTCACCGAGACCTCGGCGGATCTAAGGTAAAGTGCAACAAAGGCATCACAAATGACGAATAGGTCCAAAGAGGTATGATTTCTGATTAAATTTCGCATCTTCATGAAATTCTTAGAGTTTTTTCAATTTTTTGGTTTTAAATTCTTAAATTTTAGAATTTGGGGTGTTGGCCGAACGAACATGGCTAACGCCCGGGCCCCGTTTTATCTATCGTTCTTGGGCATTATTCATCTAAATTTTCAAACACACCAATTGTGTCAGATCAACGATCGAGGGTAGGTGCTATGACAGCCTCATCCCAAGCACCCGAATTACGACCTCATAATCAAAATTAGACCTCCGATGAGGTCCCGGTGGTCCGCAGAAGGGACCACTAGAGTCGGCCGGTGGCTGCGTGCGGCGGCCACGGTGTGTCGAGCGGCTGGAGAAGTCCAGCCGGAGTAGCCGAGTGGAACAGGGGAATCAGACGTAGACCGGGTGGAGCCCGGGCGGCTGCGACGATCGGCGAGATCGAGTGCAACAGTGCGTTCGGCGAAAGGGGCGGTCGTGTGTGCAGCGACATCGCAACAGAACAGGGAGCCGACAACGTGGGGTTGTCGTGGCGTGTCGCGACATCTACGGCGAGCAGGTGGACCAGGAAGAGCCGACCATCGTGGTTGAAGGGGGAAGTAGGGGAGGAGCTGACGCGGGAGACGCCTTCTGGCTGTCACGGTCGGGAAGAGCCATGAGGTCAGCGCCTCGAGGAGGGGGATCAGCAACAAGGAACTGCACTTTGCAGGTCCTGCTGGGAAGCGTGAAACAAAGACCAACCAGAAAGTCGGTCTATTTGAAGAAGCTGAACCCGAGGAGTCCGGCAGTTTCCAGGTCGGTCGTGGCCATCGTGCCACGGTGAGCTGGGCCGGCGGTCTGGACCGGGCCGACCGATCTGGACTGGCCCATTCTGGGCCCCTTTTGTTCAAGGGGCCGTATCTTCTAAAAGACACGTCCGATTGATGCTCCGTTTGCGGCGGTAGGTCCGTGTCAGCAATAAGGACTTTTTGAAGTGGGTTTTGGGGTTTTTGGGTTCTACTCCCAAAGACGGGTGACCCGAGGAGCTTTAATTTAATAATAATAAATTATTATTAAAGCTTGCGACAGACGTGCTTCACGAGACGGGCCTCCGTTTGACGTGCCGTCAGAGGCGAGGTGGCCCTGGAGTTGAGATGGTCCTTACAAGGTTGTTTTGGAGCCTTTTTGGGTTGGTTTCATTGCTCGGTGGCATGAAACACTTAATGTGAATAATTAATTAATTAATTGTTGCGTCTGACCTAACTTCTTCTTGGGATGTCTGATTGACACACCGTCAGCGCAGCAGCATGACCCCAGTCCTCGTGCGGACTTTTTGAGATGCTTTCTGAAGTGTTCAAGTTGGAGACAAGGTGTGAGCTCCACAGGGTCTGGTTCGCACGTTTTACGGTGAAACACCACTTTTTCACTTAGCATCCATTTGGGGTGTTTTAGTACTCATTTCTAAGTGTTTTTACAAGGGGGTAGCAATAGCGCAATTCGCCCGCCTAAATTCGGACCCATGTTGTGGGCCCCACATGGCCTCGTTGGCTTATAACGCAAGGTCGTGCAACTTCTACATCTGATGTCTGTTTTAGGCACTGTCAGCGGCATTGTGACCCTAACATCAAGATTAAGTTGACTAGGGGGTTTCTGACATTGAACCCGAACTTGAGGTGTGGGACCCATGGGCTGTCTTTTGATTTGTGTGCAGAATACTGTGACTTTTTCTTCAGGCGTCCATTTAGGGCGCATGAATAGTCGTTTCAGTGGGTTTTCCGAGGTCATCACGATGGCACAGTTCACCCGAGCTCTTTCGAGACCAAGGTGTGGGCCCCACGAGATTCCGTATGGGCATGAAGTGGTGTTGAATAACTTTTCCCCCGGGAGCCCGTTTCCAGCGAGTAAGTAGTCTATCTCATGTGTTTTTCCATGAGGATTACAACGGTGTAATAATTTGAGGAGATAAGAGCCTCTTTCGATATCACATTAAATGTGGAAACATGAAAAGTGCATTGGTCGGAGGATTATTTGACGTACTCCGAACCTACGCATAGTAGTGGTGCTAGTGACACCCAGTGATGGCATGAGTAGTGCGGAGATATCAGAGCAGTTCCGGGTTTACCCTCCAGCGGGGCTGGGCAGTGGGTTGATCATCGACTTCTTCAGGTTTATCCTCCACTGGGGATGGGTAGTGGGTTGCTCGTTAACTTCATAGGGTTTACCCTCTAGTAGAGACTGGGCAGCGGGTTACCCGATGACCTCTTAAGGTCTACCCTCCAGTAGAGATTGGGTAATGTGTTACTCGATGAGCTCTTAGGTTCTACCCTCCAGCTATGATTGGGAAGTGGGTTACTCGACGACCTCTTAGGGTCTACGCTCTAGTAGATATTGGGAAGTGGGTTACCTGATAACCTCTTATGGTCTACCCTCTAGCAGTGACTTGGTAGTGGGTTACCCGACGACCTCTTAGGGTCTACCCTTCAGCAGAGACTGGGAAGTTGGTTACCCGATGACCTCTTAGGGTCTACCCTCCAACAGAGACTGGCCAGTGGGTTACCTGATGACCTCTTAGGGTTTACCCTCTAGCGGGGCTAGGTAGTGGGTTACCGATGACTTCTTTCAGACTTAGTCCTTTCTACTAGGCTAGTTTGTGTCTATTCTCAATGACTAACGAAGCGTGACCCTTGGTTTTATGGTTCAGTGATGGGACAAATTTTTCTTTGAGAAGACCTCTCGACTGTCTGATAGTGAAGTGGTATGGTTTGACTTTACCCAGAACTCTCAAGTACGAGGGGTGATTTTCCCACCAAGACGCGACCAAAAACTGTGTGGACGAGTCAGTGCCGCCCAAAGTGGATAGTGTCAGGTTGCGGTGATTTGAGCCCCTTGGCTTGCAGTTCGGGGCAGACATGCAGGATGCTGGGCATCGATGGTGGTTACTTCTGGGACTGTTGGCTACTCACATTCTTATGATGAGCTACAGGATGGATATCCCCTTAAGATATTGTTTAGGTTTCTTGATTGAGCATATGGATATGTATATACCTTTTTCTAGTACACACTCCTTGGGTTTGGTTACTCTCCTTCCAGGAGAGGTGAAGATGCGCGATGTATTCCACATGCTTTCCGTGTCTATCTTCTCATGTTTGGATGAGTCTAATCTACTAATATAGGTAGCGAAGACTCGACGAGAAGTTTCATCTTCTCACCATTTCTAGCTCCTTGTTCTTGGATGACTCTACTTCCTTTCTCTTGTTGGGTTGATCTATTACTCTACTGTTACTCTACTTCACTCTCTATCATCCTCCTTTAATATTCCCTGTTCTATCTACTACTCACCTCTTTAGTACCTCCTTTGTTGCTCCCTCAAGCCTTTGGGGTATCCTACTAAGTATTTTTATACTCACCCCTGCTTTGGATTTACCCTCACTTAGAGTGCCCTTACAGATAATGGACAGTTCGATCGTGACTATAGAAGAGCTTAGGATTTCGGGAGCTTAGACCGTATTCAGTGGTGGTAGTTAGGTTCTAGGTGTAGGACTCTCCTTTCTATTTTACTTTTGTTTACCTGTTGTTGGGTTGTGGAAATTTTCGAGTTGGGCGCATGTTTTCCCCTTTTTCTTTTCACTTTACCTTTAGCTTTTACTTTGTACTGTTTCGAGGTCGATGTAATTTTGTGGTTGGTTATAGCAGTTAGTACTTTACTTTTCCTTTTACTTTGCACTTCTGCATTGAGTGGGCTGCGTGTGTGTGTACAGGTACTTAGGTAAAGGCCTCCCCAATTTTTTTAGACTTCGGCGCTTGTCGCCAACCCCTGGCCTATGGAGGCAGGCTAGGGGTAGTTGCGGCTCGAGCCTGGGTAGGGTCGGGTTGTGAAAATGTGGTATTAGAGGTGGTTAGTTCCTTGGGATGTTGTTCGGATGTCCCTATAAAATGGGAATTGGTTGGGATCTATGGAAACAATTTCAACATGTCTCGAGAGTGGCTTTCAGGACAGGGAGTCCAGCAATGGTGCGGCGGATGATGTATCCATTCACCAGGACCCTAATAACCCACTTTTTGACTCAGCATGCTGAGACACCCTTTGTAGGGAAAAATTGGTTTGTGCATCATGTAGTATTGAGTATTTTACTGTCCTTCTTTGTAACAGCCCGAGATTTTATGAAAAATATTCTTTTTTATTTCACTAATGTCTTGTGTTGTACGCTACACCAAAAGGAGCTTGCACAACACGCATCCTTGACTTGCCTTGCATTACACGCAATCGCGACCTTCCTCGATAGCGTGTGTAGTACGCAATACCGAGTTTCACTAAACAACGATATGCTATTAAAATATTATTATAACTAGCCGTTATGAATAGTAATAACCACCTTTTAAAATTTTATAAATTTTAGCTCTCAAAATGGACTTCATTTTTGGATTCGGAGTATCGAATTTAGCCTAAGGTGAAATTTTGGTACTTTTCGGATAACTTTCATATTCTGATGAATAGTGAAAATTACTAAATTTTAATTAAAAACAACCTTTTTAATAGAAATAATTAATAGTAATAAATTATTCATTTGAGTAGTTTTAAATTATATTTAGAATATATTTTTACAATTTAATACAATGTTGGTCATTGGATGTAATTTCACATTTAAACTAGTTATAAACAAGTGTCAATCTTTTGATAGTTATTATCTCTTAAAAACACGCCTTTTGTTTAGACGACGGGAATTAATTTTTAAATTAATTAATACAACTGATATGTTTTGAATTTGGTAAAATAGAAATCATTTTTGAGTTCATAATATCAAATATAGCTTAGGCCTAATTTTTGGTATTTTTCTGAAAACTTTCAATTTTTGATGAATAGTGAAACCACTAAGTGGTAGGTTAAAAACTGAATTTTGCATAAAACTTAATTTTACCGCTTCTGTGAATGGAATTTCGAAAATCCGACAGACACGGTTAATATCAAGGACTAAAATGTGGTTCAATGAGATGAAAATAATTTTTGGTGAATAGTAACTTTTTACCTTTTTTTACCACGATTAATAGTAAACAGGGTAACTAAGGGTAAATATTATATTACTATTACCCTAACACATGTCCTAATTCTATTGGATAAGTGTAATTCGACCAAAAACAACCTTATGAATAAAATATGACCATTTAGGCCCACTTGGATTAGATTAGGACATTTATTATTAATTTATTTAAAGAAGGGTTAAAATAGTTAAAATCAAGTTTAATAAGTAAATCATTTATAATATGGGGTTATACATAAGATAAATTCGATTGTAAATATTCATTAGAAAGCTAAAAATATTTCCTACATGATGGTATTTTATTTGTAATTTTTAAACATCAAATAATTTAATTTATATATGACACAAAGATGATGCAGTAATTATCTTATTAATGAAATATTGACATAATTGATAATATAAATACCAAAATAAATGTAATTTAAGACTTTTTATGAATTCCACTAATTTTCTAGGTTACTATGATATATTAGTGTTGATTTAATCAACTTTTTTCGAACATATAATTCTGTTATGACTTTCAAAAAAATCATATATCAAATAGTGTCAAAATTGACACAAAATAGTTTTTAAATCAAATATTATATTATTAATTGTTATTTTATTCCTAAAAATCTAAGGTTCGGCCAAATGACTTAGATAAAGATATATATATTAATAATAAACAATTTGGGGTTCTTTTGGCATGTTATAGTAAGTGTATTAACCATATAGTGAAAGAAAACAAAAAGACACGGTAAAAGTTAAATTAATTAACTTAGAGTTAAATCTAATTGATAAGGTTAAAATAATACCCTAAACTTGTCTAAGTATTATTGGTTGATAGGATTTCGACCCATCCCCACCTTATCTTCGAAATAATACCCTTTGGAACCATTATAAACCGATTTTGACTTTAATATAAAATAATATTTTGAGATATTCCTAAGGTGCCCCTCTCCTCCCTTATAAAAGGGCACCTCCTCCCCCTCCTCCTCACACCAATTTGAGCACTCAAGCTCGGCCAACCCCTGCCATTTTCTCCTCTACACTTCCCTAGAATAATCCTATAGGTCCTGGTCTTCTTCAAAGACCAATCTTAGTTCCCTAAGTGGAGGATTCAAAGAGGCGTTCCAAAGAAGAGGAGCTTCGGACACGAACAAAGCAAATCGGACCTAAGGTAAGAGAAATATCACAATCTCATTTTTATCCGAGATTGTTTATTCGTAAGTATTTACTGGGGTGTATTTTATCATCCACATCCATGTTTACTCAATATGTAATATTATTTCCATCCACCTAAAATTGTTTAAATCCATTTTTACCCTTCAGTGAGTTTTTAGTAATACGTATGAAAGGAATCTTTTGTCGTTTTTCGTACGAGGTACTTTTTGACTTTTTCGACAAAAGTACGAAGAATGTTTTTTTAACTTATACGGCACGAACGGATTTCTACTGTTTTATAAAGCCTTATTTTAATGAAGCTTCCTCTAAAAGATTTCATGACTATTTTCAATAAAATCTCTTTCTTTTAAAATTGCATGATGTTTTGTGAAAAGAAATTGATTTTGAAGAAGAAAGGATATTTTCCTCAAGAATTCAATTCAAGTGTTTTATCAAAATTATTTTCCATCTAAGATAATAAAGGGTTCTGTTTCTATCCATATTTTTACATTGATTTGACTATGTTGTGATGGAATTATGTTTATGAATTCCTTTATCTTATATGAATTGATTTATGATGTCATGAGGTTTCAAGAATCCCATTTTTGTTACATGTGTTATGCGATGATGTATGTTTTATGATTATGTGGCACACATAAGAAAGGATTCATTATAAGATGGGTGGGACCTATATCTCCCTCCAATGCATTGGGTAATGATTTTATATCTCATGAGATAGACATGGCTGGAACGGAAGGTTATTTCGGTTCAGTGATACAGGACTGAAACGAGGAGTGAACTCGGTTCAGAAAGGGACTTTGTCCACTAAGATAGTCTTGGCAATGAGTCATGACTAACAAGAAATGATTTTCCATGATTATGTGTGCATGCCACAAAGTTTCAAGTTTTATGTTATGATTATGGGGATCTCATTTTCACTTCTATGATTTATCCCATGTTATGATATTATGAGCTCTTTTGCAGGTTAAGATTTCCAAAAGCTACGTTCTTATGTATATGATGTGATTGATATTTCTTTTGTTTACCCTTACTGAGCATTTGAGCTCACCCTTTTTTGTTTTTCTTTCCCCAGGATATAAAGAAAGGTTTTAGGTAAAAAAAAGGGAAGATCTTTATGGGAGGTATTGAAGATCTTTCACCACGTTTAGAAGATTACGTTCCAAGTTTCCAAAGACACTAAACTATTACGATCCTTGTGTGTGTGTTTTTGTTATGTACTAAGTATTTCGCAAAAGTAATGTAATGTCCATGTACGTCAGGCTTCGGGTCTCTACAGTTGGTATCAGAGGAAAGGTTTAGTCAACCTTTGGAAACTAGGATGCGAAAACGTTAGTGAGATCCCTAGAGATATTTCTAAGGTATGTCTAGGGATGTCCCTAGGGATAAGTATACGTATAGGTTATAGTAATAGAATTACACTAACGATCATAGAATTAAACCTAAGATGTTGGATATTGAAGGTACTCCCCCTTTATTATGTTGTTTTCCCTAGCATGATTTTTGCCTCTCACACTATTCTTTTTGGGTTTTAGACGATGGCTGGAACCCGAAGGAACCGTGTTGATCAATGCAATGGACAATGCAATGATTTCCCTCCTGAAAAAACAAATGTTATGGGAGATGGAGTGCAAAATCTTATTGCTATACTTACACAAGCTATGAATCATTCTGGACTTCCAAATGAGCAGAGAAGGGAACAATATTCTATTGAGTCCTTCATGAGGCAACGTCCACCTTCTTTCAGTGGGTCTTCTGATCCACTTGTGGCTGAACAATGGATCAGTACTACTGAAAAGATATTTTCAGTTCTTCAATGTTCTGAACATGATAAAGTCATCTTAGCAGTATATCGTTTGGAAGGTGAAGCTGATCAATGGTGGAATCTTATCAAGAATACGAGGCCAAGAGATGAAATTGAGTCCATGGAATGGGACGAGTTCAAGAACTTGTTTTTCAGTAAGTACTTCCCCCGTATTCTTCGAACAAAGATGGAGAAGGAGTTTCTTGAACTGAAGCAAAGGGACGATGAATCTGTTGGTACCTATGAAGCAAATTTTACAAGACTTTCAAGGTATGCTTCTGGAATTATCATCCAACCTGAAAGTAAAGTTGATCGATTTTTCAGGGGCTTAAAACCAAGTCTTCGAAGGGCATTAGCTATAAGAGACTTCAGTAGCTATGAAGAAATTGTGCGTTGTGCTATCAAGGTAGAAATGGAAGTTGGTGTTACATATCCATCTCATGGTTTTGACAAGAAACGAAAGATGGAGTTCAAGGAGAAATCTCAGAATAATGGTGAAAAGAAGATGAATGTTTCCTTATGCACAAAGTGTGGAAAGAAGCATGGTGGAGATTGTCTTAAAGGGACTAGAAAATGTTTTAAGTGTGGAAAAGAAGGTCATCGAGCAGCTGAGTGTCGAAGTAATGGAAAAAGGGTTTCTAATGATGTGAATAAAGCAAACACTGCAGAGAATGCACCGCCAACACTTCAATGCTTCAAGTGCAAGGAAATGGGGCATTATGCTAATAATTGCCCTAATCCAAGGGTTAGTGATGATCAACATGAGAAACCACTGAAGGAAAAGGACAAAGGGAAATCACATGCGATCACTATTGGCAATGTTGAATATGACAACGATGTGGTGGAATGATTAAGTGTTTATGTAATGGGATTCCAAAATAATGTTGTATCATTGAGTATTGCAATATTTATTGATGTGGTATTCAAAGTGATTGAGATATTTTTTGGAAATAAGATGATATGCGCATAATGAAGACGAGAAAATGAAATGTTTAATAGTATTCATGAGCTCATGATTGATATAAGGACTAAGTGATATCATGGTTTGAGTATATAGAATTTTGAGGATTTTGGTAACTTTTAACTGCACTCATGTTTTCACTAAGGTATTCAAGAGAATACACGATTAAGGACTTTGAATGTTTGGAATGTGACCAACAAGACATATCTTATGATATGTGGGGATCAACGACAGTATTAAATCTCTGGTAATCGTTGTCACTATATTATGAGAGTGGACTGCAGTATTATGTATAAGCCTAAAGATTAGACTGGATTATGTTGGACATAAGTTAGTATTGTTTAAGGATAGAAGATTTTCGATATTATTGATGGGATGTTATAGTAACGTAGTTTTAGAAAAAGGGACAACCTGCAGGACGGGCGACAACCCATCGCTTCGGACAAGGCTATAGGAATCGAACCCACAACCGAAGTGCGACTGACCTTTATCGCCTACCACTAGCCTACAGGAAGTCCCTGTTTAGTAGAAACTAGTTTTATTATATTAAGCAGTATGATATATGAAGTATAAGTCCATTTTAGGAACCATATGTGATTAATCTCACTATAGAATGACTTATGTATATTTAATAACTTTTTCTAACCTTTTGTTTGAGACAGATGGAATGACCCATCATTCTATCACATATTCTGCTAACACTTTACAAATAACAAATTCAACTTCATTTATTTAAGATATGAAGTAGAAATTGTTCAAGGCACGAACAAAAGTGAGATTGTACCAAAAGAAAGTAAGTATTTATTCTAAGAAAATTTTCAACTTTAGGGAAATGATCTTGAAAACCAAAAATGTTGTCCTAGTGATCTTATACCTGATGAATCAGATGGTACCTTATATCATCACAAATCTATGGATTTGTGATTACTGGCTTTTCCATAGCCATGTTCTCTACCACTCTCCATCAGAACATGATGGTTAGATTTCTCTTCCATATCCATATTTTCACCTATGTAGAAACCCAGTGATTAGTTTATTTGGGTAATCGTTACATTTCATACTTTAGTTTTTAAAGCCAAGTTTTGGTATTCCCTTTTACGATGTGGGTTTCTATTAAAGAAACTTTCGAATAGTAAACCATTTATAACCCCGACGAATTTCGAGGGCGAAATTCATTTTAAGGGGGTTAGAATGTAACAGCCCGAGATTTTATGAAAAATATTCTTTTTTATTTCACTAATGTCTTGTGTTGTACGCTACACCAAAAGGAGCTTGCACAACACGCATCCTTGACTTGCCTTGCATTACACGCAATCGCGACCTTCCTCGATAGCGTGTGTAGTACGCAATACCGAGTTTCACTAAACAACGATATGGTATTAAAATATTATTATAACTAGCCGTTATGAATAGTAATAACCACCTTTTAAAATTTTATAAATTTTAGCTCTCAAAATGGACTTCATTTTTGGATTCGGAGTATCGAATTTAGCATAAGGTGAAATTTTGGTACTTTTCGGATAACTTTCATATTCCGATGAATAGTGAAAATTACTAAATTTTAATTAAAAACAACTTTTTTAATAGAAATAATTAATAGTAATAAATTATTCATTTGAGTAGTTTTAAAGTATATTTAGAATATATTTTTACAATTTAATACAATGTTGGTCATTGGATGTAATTTCACATTTAAACTAGTTATAAACAAGTGTCAATCTTTTGATAGTTATTATCTCTTAAAAACACGCCTTTTGTTTAGACGACGGGAATTAATTTTTAAATTAATTAATGCAACTGATATGTTTTGAATTTGGTAAAATAGAAATCATTTTTGAGTTCATAATATCAAATATAGCTTAGGCCTAATTTTTGGTATTTTTCTGAAAACTTTCAATTTTTGATGAATAGTGAAACCACTAAGTGGTAGGTTAAAAACTGAATTTTGCATAAAACTTAATTTTACCGCTTCTGTGAATGGAATTTCAAAAATCCGACAGACACGGTTAATATCAAGGACTAAAATGTGGTTCAATGAGATGAAAATAATATTTGGTGAATAGTAACTTTTTACCTTTTTTACCACGATTAATAGTAAATAGGGTAACTAAGGGTAAATATTATATTACTATTACCCTAACACATGTCCTAATTCTATTGGATAAGTGTAATTCGACCAAAAACAACCTTATGAATAAAATATGACCATTTAGGCCCACTTGGATTAGATTAGGACATTTATTATTAATTTATTTAAAGAAGGGTTAAAATAGTTAAAATCAAGTTTAATAAGTAAATCATTTATAATATGGGGTTATACATAAGATAAATTCGATTGTAAATATTAATTAGAAAGATAAAAAGATTTCCTACATGATGGTATTTTATTTGTAATTTTTAGACATCAAATAATTTAATTTATATATGACACAAAGATGATGCAGTAATTATCTTATTAATGAAATATTGACATAATTGATAATATAAATACCAAAATAAATGTAATTTAAGACTTTTTATGAATTCCACTAATTTTCTAGGTTACTATGATATATTAGTGTTTATTTAATCAACTTGGTTCGAACATATAATTCTGTTATGACTTTCAAAAAAATCATATATCAAATAGTGTCAAAATTGACACAAAATAGTTTTTAAATCAAATATTATATTATTAATTGTTATTTTATTCCTAAAAATCTAAGGTTCGGCCAAATGACTTAGATAAAGATATATATATTAATAATAAACAATTTGGGGTTCTTTTGGCATGTTATAGTAAGTGTATTAACCATATAGTGAAAGAAAACAAAAAGACACGGTAAAAGTTAAATTAATTAACTTAGAGTTAAATCTAATTGATAAGGTTAAAATAATACCCTAAACTTGTCTAAGTCTTATTGGTTGATAGGATTTCGACCCATCCCCACCTTATTTTCGAAATAATACCCTTTGGAACCATTATAAACCGATTTTGACTTTAATATAAAATAATATTTTGAGATATTCCTAAGGTGCCCCTCTCCTCCCTTATAAAAGGGCACCTCCTCCCCCTCCTCCTCACACCAATTTGAGCACTCAAGCTCGGCCAACCCCTGCCATTTTCTCCTCTACACTTCCCTAGAATAATCCTAGAGGTCCTGGTCTTTTTCAAAGACCAATCTTAGTTCCCTAAGTGGAGGATTCAAAGAGGCGTTCCAAAGAAGAGGAGCTTCAGACACGAACAAAGCAAATCGGACCTAAGGTAAGAGAAATATCACAATCTCATTTTTATCCGAGATTGTTTATTCGTAAGTATTTACTGGGGTGTATTTTATCATCCACATCCATGTTTACTCAATATGTAATATTATTTCCATCCACCTAAAATTGTTTAAATCCATTTTTACCCTTCAGTGAGTTTTTAGTAATACGTATGAAAGGAATCTTTTGTCGTTTTTCGTACGAGGTACTTTTTGACTTTTCCGACAAAAGTACGAAGAATGTTTTTTTTAACTTATATGGCACGAACGGATTTCTACTGTTTTATAAAGCCTTATTTTAATGAAGCTTCCTCTAAAAGATTTCATGACTATTTTCAATAAAATCTCTTTCTTTTAAAATTGCATGATGTTTTGTGAAAAGAAATTGATTTTGAAGAAGAAAGGATATTTTCCTCAAGAATTCAATTCAAGTGTTTTATCAAAATTATTTTCCATCTAAGATAATAAAGGGTTCTGTTTCTATCCATATTTTTACATTGATTTGACTATGTTGTGATGGAATTATGTTTATGAATTCCTTTATCTTATATGAATTGATTTATGATGTCATGAGGTTTCAAGAATCCCATTTTTGTTACATGTGTTATGCGATGATGTATGTTTTATGATTATGTGGCACACATAAGAAAGGATTCATTATAAGATGGGTGGGACCTATATCTCCCTCCAATGCATTGGGTAATGATTTTATATCTCATGAGATAGACATGGCTGGAACGGAAGGTTATTTCGGTTCAGTGATACAGGACTGAAACGAGGAGTGAACTCGGTTCAGAAAGGGACTTTGTCCACTAAGATAGTCTTGGAAATGAGTCATGACTAACAAGAAATGATTTTCCATGATTATGTGTGCATGCCACAAAGTTTCAAGTTTTATGTTATGATTATGGGGATCTCATTTTCACTTCTATGATTTATCCCATGTTATGATATTATGAGCTCTTTTGCAGGTTAAGATTTCCAAAAGCTACGTTCTTATGTATATGATGTGATTGATATTTCTTTTGTTTACCCTTACTGAGCATTTGAGCTCACCCTTTTTTGTTTTTCTTTCCCCAGGATATAAAGAAAGGTTTTAGGTAAAAAAAAAGGGAAGATCTTTATGGGAGATATTGAAGATCTTTCACCACGTTTAGAAGATTACGTTCCAAGTTTCCAAAGACACTAAACTATTACGATCCTTGTGTGTGTGTTTTTGTTATGTACTAAGTATTCCGCAAAAGTAATGTAATGTCCATTTACGTCAGGCTTCGGGTCTCTACATTCTTGAGTCAGCTCCCTACTGTTGTTACTGTTATATTCATATATTCTCATCTGATCGCGATACTCCTTGATAACATTAAGGATGCCTCCATGAAGGCAGCCAGCCAAGATACCATATTTTGTTTGTAAAGACGACCCTCTGAGCGATGAGGCCTCAGTCCAGGACCCATGATGTGAGCCCCTTTCTTCTGTTGGTCTGGTAGTATCACCGCTACCTGGTGAGAAGTAGACAACGTCAGTAGAGTGGACTGAGCTTGAGTGCGGGTTGAGCGCTCTCTATGGGTTCCAGCGGTAGAGACCGATGAGGTTTAGCAGTGAGTCAGACCCTCAGGCAGTAGAGGTTTGGATAGAGACAGTGGTTCGCCTCTTCAGGCTTGTGCAGACGCTGGCAGATCTTATGGTGGCTTTGGCCACCAGCCTTTTCCACGGAGTAGCTGGGTGTTGGTGGAGTTTTGTGACTCAGTTACTCGATGAGTTGTCACTTTCGTGGGATGACTTTCACCTGCTGTTTCATGAGGAGTTTTACCCCTAATTCTTATGATCCATTTGGATCTAGGAACTCTTGCAGTTTCAGTAGGGAGGGATGATGGTGACTGAGTATGTGAATAGGTTTTCAGACTGTGCACGCTTTTACCCGGACTTAGTCCATGACATCAACTCCCGAGCACAGAATTTCGAGCAGGGTCTCTATAGAGATATTCGTGCCATCATCGTGCCCTTGTGCATCCCCACTTATGCCGAGGTGCTAGAGCAGGCGCTGGTGATAGAAATATTCCTGTCACATTTTATAGTTGGTGGTGGCAGTAGGCACGACATAGCCGAGATTCCTGCTACAACTAGCAGACACTAGATGACATAACCTCAATGTAGGTGGCCTTTCCACCATCGGTTTTGGAGACGTGGTCGTGCACCACTGTGGCAGCAAAGCGTAGGGTCTCAGCTGAGGATACCCTTCTGTGAGCGGACTCTGGGCTGTGGTCGTACACCACAGTGGCACCAGAGGGCACTAGGGTAGACCAGAGAGCACCTGTGCTCTGCTTGTGATGGGTGAGGTCACTTGGAATGGGAATACCCGACCAGGTTGGCTGAGAACTTCGGGCATGCAACAGGCGCACCACCATGGAAGATGTAGTGTTGTGATCAGAGTAGTTCCCATAGAGGTGGTTCTATCAGAGGAGTGAGAGGAGATGGAAGTGGGGGACGACATTACGAGGTCTTCCCATCACCACCAGGTGGTCCACATTAGGCTCCGGGAGATGACAGTTGGGACCATAGACAGCCACAAGCTTTGGATGTCGACAATCCTACATAGCATGAGGTGATAAGAGGTACGCTCTACAGCTCTTCTACTTTTTGCAGTAGAATTTTTAGACTCTGTATGTGAAATTCTTTTATCCTTGCTTCTTATTTGAGGTGTTACTAGGGTGATGCGGGGTGTCAGTGTAACCTTGTGTTAGTAGAGTAGAATATGTGAATCCTTTTCTTTAGTTGATGGTATTGACTCCTTCACTTTTCGAGTGTGTAAGAGGGTCTTGGTCGTGGGACATCGACTATGAAACCTTGCGTGACTGGATATCCTTGAGTGTTTCACCATATAGATATTATGAAGGAGGGAATCAACAGGCTTTTTCCCAGGTCCAAACGGTGATTCCAGTCACGACATGTGATGTAGGGGTTTGACTGGGGAGGTGAGCTACCCACGAGGGCCTTCGGGCCATTTGAGACCGTGCGAAGGGATGGGGAGGTTGTCTACCACCTTGCCCTAACCCCCCAAAGTCTGGGGTGGGTGCATGATGCCTCCCACGTGACATATCTGAGGAGATGTGGGCATGATCCTATGCATGTCATTAGTGAGGGAAGACCTCACGTGAATGGATCAAATCCTTTGTGTGCGGTGACACAGAGCTGTGAAAGATTTTTCCTGGGTACGGGAGAGCTAGGTGTGGGATTAATACCTTGTGTTGTTCCATGGTTTTTCTTTTCAGGGACAAAAATATTGAAGGAGGGAATGATTTAAGAACCAAATTTTTGATATAAAAGACTTTGGAAAACTCTTGATGTTATTCCAAAGCAAGGCATTCAGACGGCGTGCAATTTTGATGCCCGGTGTTCCTGGAATTTATTATATAAAATGTTAAGTGTTTTTATATTACGCACGTGTGGTTAACTAATGAAAATGTAAAATCTACTAGACGGTTGATCAGATAGGAAATACGAGACCATGTTTGGGTCCAGAACATGGTGTTTACCCTAAGCGTGACATAAAACGAGTCGGCGCAAAAGGTTCGGACCCCTCCCTCATTGGCGGTGTGTTAAATGGATAATTAAATCATCAAATTATTAATTTAATATCTCAAACCTAAATAACTCCTAAACGGTATCTCAGATCGAAAATCCTAGGGCACGGTTTCCTCCGGAGCGTGCCGTTTACCTTAGGATGGGTGTAAAAGTTGCGGGCGTGTGCCTGCTGTGAGAGATGTCACCCAGGGGCAAAACCAGCTTTTTGAATTAAGGACTTAGTGATTTTTATCGTTGGAGTCCTTTTCAAATATCTTTCAAACAAAGCCTTATAATGGAAATACGAGACTTCCATTGAGTTCGAAATTTGTCATTTTTCCTAGGTGCGATATAAAATGAGAGGGTGTGGTGATTTTCAGATTCTACGCTAAGCGGATTTTCCTATAAATAGGAAAATAGGAGTTGGGGGTTATCCCTATTCTCTATCCTCTCTCCTATCTATCTCTCTCTCCCATCCATTCTTCGGTGTTCTTCATAGTTCTTCATCGGATCGAGGAGCGATCTTTGTCGAGACCTCAGCGGATCGAAGGTAGATCCCAATAAAGGCATAAAAAATGACGAATGAATCCAAATAGGTTGGATTTCTGATTAAATTTCACACCTTTGTGAAATTCTTGGAGTTTTGTCATTTTTTTCATTTTGAATTCTTAAATTTTAGAATTTGGGGCGTTGGCCGAACGAACACGGCCAACGCCTGATCCCCATTTTATCTATCGTTCTTGGGAATTCTTTGTCCAAATTTTTGGATGTGCCAATTGTGTTAGATCAACGATCAGGGGAAGGTGATGTGATGAACTCATCCCGAGAACTCAAATTCCATCTTTGGAATTGAAATCGGACCTCCTATGAGGTCCCGATGGTCCGCGGAAGACACCACCGGAGTCGGACGGCAGGAGCGGCTGGCGACTGCACGTGGCAACCGTGGTGTGTAGAGCAGCTGGAGAAGTCTGGACGAAGGAGTCAAGCAGACAAGGTGAACCAGAACCAGAGTGGGAGGGAGCCCGGGTGGCCACGACGATCGGCGGGCTCGAGTGCGGTAGTGCGTTCGGCTAAGGGGGCAGCCGTGTGTGCGGTGACGTCGCAACAAAACAGGGAGCTGGCGGCGTGGGGTTTCCGCGACATGCCACGACATCGGCGGCGAGTAGGAGGACCAGGCGGAGCCGGCCATCGCGGTCGAAGGGGGAAGCCGGCGAGGAGCTGGAATGGGCGACGCCTTCGGGCTGTCACGGTCGGGAATAGCCCCGAGCTCAGCGCCTCATTGAGGGGGAGCAACAACAAGGACCCGCACTTTGCGGGTCCTGCTGAGTAGCGTGAAACAAAGACCAGCCAGCTTGCTGGTCTGTTTGAAGATGCCAGACCCGAGGGGTCCGGCAATTTCCGAGTGGGCCGCGGTGAGCTGGGCCGGCAGTCTGGACCTGGCCAACCGGTCTGGACTGGCCCATTCTGTGCCACTTCTGTTTAAGGGGCCGTATCTTCTAAACGACGTGTTCGATTGATGCACCGTTTACGGAGGAAGGTCCATGTTAGTGAGATGAACTTTTTGAAGTGGGTTTCGGGATTTTTGAGTCCTACGCCTGAAGATTGGTGACCCGAGGAGCTTTAATTTAATAATAATAAATTATTATTAATGCTTGCAACAGACGTGCTTCGCGAGCCGAGCCTCCTTTTGACGTGCCGTCAGAGGCCCGGTGGCCCTGGAGTTGAGAGAGTCCTTCCATGGTTGGTTTGGAGCTTTTGTGGGTGGGTTTCATTGCTCGGTGGCACGAAACGCTTAATGTGAATAATTAATTAATTAATTAATTGTTGTGTCAAACCTAACTCCTGCTTGGGATGTCTGATTGATGCACCGTCAGTTGCAGTGTGACTCCAGTCCTCATATGGACTTTTTGAGATGATTTTCAAAGCGTTTGGGTTGGAGAAAAGGTGTGGTCCTCACATGGCCTGATTCGTACGTTTTATAGTGAAACACCACTTTTTCAACCGAATTTCATTTGGGGTGTTTGAGTACTCATTTATGAGTGTTTTTATGAGGGGATTGCAATGGTGCAATCCACCCACCTAAATTTGGACCCGAGGTGTGGGCCCCACAGGTCCCTGTTGGCTTATAACGTAGTGTGGTGCAACTTCTACATCCGAAGTCCGTTTTAGGCACTGTCAGTGGCGTTGTGACCCTTGCGTCAAAATGAAGTTTACCAGGGGGAGTTTTCGATGTTGAATCTGGACTTGAGGCATGGGCCCCATGGGCCGTCTTTTGAGCTGTGTGTAGGATACTACGACTTTTCTTCAGGCATCCATTTGGGGCATATGAATAGTCATTTTAGTGTGTTTTTCCAAGGGCATCATGATGGCTCAGTTCACCTAACCTCTTTCTGGACCGAGGTGTGGGCCCCACGAGATACCGTATAGGCATGAAGCAGTGTTGAATAAGTTTTCCACTGGGATCCCGTTTCCAGTGAGTAAGTAGTCTATCTCACGTGTTTTTCCACGAGGATTACAACGGTGAAATTTGTTTGGGAGAGAGGAGCTTCTTTCAAGATATCATTAAATGTGGAAACATGAAAAGGGCATTGGTCAGAGGCTTCTTTGACGTACTCTGAACATAAGCATGACAACGGTGATAGTGACATCTAGTGATGACATGATAAGTGCAGAGATATCAGAGTAGTTCCGGGTTTACCCTCCAGTGGGGCTAGGTAGTGGGTTGCTCATCTAATTCTTCGGGTTTACCCTCCGACGGGGCTGGGCAGTGGGTTTCTCATTGAATTATTAGGGTTTACCCTCCAGCAGAGACTGGGTAGTGGGTTACCCGACGACCTCTTAGGATCTACCCTCCAGCAGAGAATGGGCAGTGGGTTACCAGATGACCTATTAGGGTCTACCTTCTAGCAGAGACTGGGCAGTGGGTTACTCGACGACCTCTTTGGATCTACCCTCTAGCAGAGACTGGGTAGTGGGTTACCCGACGACCCCTTAGGGTTTAGCCTCCAGTAGAGACTGGGCAGTGGGTTACCCGAAAACCTCTTAGGGTCGACCCTCCTGTAGAGACTGGGCAGTGGGTTACCAGACGACCTCTTTGGTTTTACCCTCCAACGAGGCTAGGCAGTGGGTTACCTGATGACTTCTTTCAGACTCAGTCCTTTCTACTTGGTTAGTCTGTGTCTTCTCTCCATGACTACCGAAGCAGGACCATTGGTTGTATGGGTCAGTGATGGGAAAACTTTGACTTTGATAAGACCTCTCGACTGTGTGATAGTGTAGAGGTGTGGTTTGACTTTCCCCAGAACTCTAAAGTACGAGGGGAACTTTCCCCACAAAGACGTGACCTAAATATGCGTGGGTGAGTCAGTGCTGCCTGAGGCGGATATTGTTAGGGTGCGGTGATTTGATCCCCTTGGATTGTAGTTCAGGGCAGATGTGCATGATGCTGGCCATTAAGGGTGGTTACTTCTGGGACTATTGGCTACTCATTTTCTTGGGCTGAGCTATAGGATGGAGATCCCCTTACGATCTTTTTCAGGTTTCTTGATTTAGTAAATGGATATATATATACCATTTTCCAATACCCACTCCTTTGGTTTGGTTACTCTCCTTCCAAGAGAGGCGAAGACGCGCGGGGTATGCCATGTGCTTTGTGTGTCTAGCTTCTCGTGGTTGGATGAGTCTACTCTCCTACTATAGGTAGTGAATACTCAACGAGAAGTTTCATCTTATCACTGTTTCTATATCCTTGTTCTTGGACGAGTCTACTTCCTTTCTCTTGTTGTGTTGAGATGTTACTATATTTTTACTGTATTGCACTCTTTGTCGTCCTCCTTTACTATTCCATGTTCGATCTACTTCTCACCTCTTTAGTACCTCCTTTGTTGATCCCTCAAACCTTCAAGGTATCCTACTGAGTATTTTTATACTCACCCTTGCTTGGGCTTTTCCTGCACTTGGTGTTCCCTTGCAGACAACAGATAGGTCGATCATGACTACAGGGAAGCTTAGGAGTTCGAGATCTTGGACCGCGTGTGGTGGTCGTAGTTGGGTTCTAGCTGTGGTACTCTCCCACCCATTTTAATTTTGTTTACCTGTTGCCGGGTTGTGGCACTTTTCTGGTTGGGCATTTGTTTTGTCCTTTTTCTTTTCAGTTTACCTTCAGCTTTTACTTTGTACTGTTTATATGTCAATGCACTTTTGTGGTTGTTTATAGCAGTTAGTACTTTAATTTTCCTTTTACTCAGTACTTATGTATTGAGTGGGCTACGTGTGTGTGTAAAGGTACTCAGGAAAAGGCATCCCTGAGTTGTTTAGCCTTCGGCGCTTGTCGCCAGCCCTTGTCTTATGGAGGCAGGCTTGTGGTAGTTGCAGCTCGAGCCCGGGTAGGGTTGGGTCGTGAGACATAATCATTATTTATATCACTGTAAAAAAGATATAAGATATTCTAGAGGGATTTCAGGTCATATTTTCTTAACCAAAAGCTCGATAAAAAAGTTTATATCGAATAATAATGTTTCTTCATGCTTGTCCAAGATAAAGTCTATGTTTGTAAGTTGAAGAAGGATTTGCATGGTTTTAAACAAGCTATGAGAGTATGTTATTCTAAAATGGATACTTTATTAAGGAAATTGAATTTTAAGAAAGGAAGAGTTGATGGAAAACAATATATAATATAAAATATATTGGTTTACCTTATTATGATAGTTTATGTTGAAGATATAATATTCATAAGGAATGAAGAAGAAATATAGTAAGTAATGATGAAGAAATGTGTGAAAATTTTGTGGAAGAGATGAATAAGTTATTTTAAATATCAATGATAGGAGAAATGAAATACTTTCTTGGTTACAAAATAAAAAAAATAAATTTCCTATCTCAAGAATATTATACTAAGGAACTTATAAATAAGTTCAAAATGAAAGATTAAAATCATTTCCCCACTGATTTTAGGGGGGAAAGTTTCTAAAATATGGAAAAGGAATATTTAACAGCTTCAAAGCTATATATAGTGTATAATGTTACACTTTATATATAGTATAAAAATGAACCAAAGGAATATCATATTATCATCAGGAAAATAATTCCTAGATATATTAAAGGAATAATTTATTTTAGAATAAAATATGCATCTCAGGAAAAATTGATATATTTGGTTATACAAATATATATTGATAAGGTTGTATTGATGATAGAAGATCCACATATATTATAGTTTTATTCTTTGGAGAAATATGTGTGAATTGGTATATAAATAAGAAAAATATAGCGAATCTCAGAACAGTTGAATCTAAGTATGAAGCTACCACTCAAGCTTCCACATAGTTAATGTGGATTAATTCATAATTGGAAGATTTGTTGGATGATATGAATTTTTCCCTTCTCTTAGGTTGTAATAATTAAATTATTATAAATATCACTAAAAATATAGTGAAATATTATCAATATAATAAAATTGATATTAAGTATCACTTCATCAAAGAGAAAGTGGAAAGAAATAAACTCAAGTTTGATTTTATTCCCAAAGCAGAGAAAGTTGCTCATATCTTCACTAAACCTTTACTGAAGGAAAAATTTCAGAAATGAAGATTGATCATGGGTATATAACCTCAATATCTTCAAGGGTAAGGTATGTAGAATTATTATTACCTCTCTCATCTTGTCTTTGGATAGTGTTTTCTAAGGGAGAGAAAAATGACGCAACATAAATATATCCATTGGTATGTGTTTTAACTTTAGAGGGAGAGAATATATTTAGGGGGAGTTTTTAGAAGGGGTAAAATATTATTTTAACATGTGTAGACTATTTTTAAAGTTTTTTTGATGTGGATAAATGATTTTGTGTTTATAGGCGGAATTTCCTTTTAATGATGGAAGTTTAAAGTGAGAGAAGAAGTTTGACAAGTTTCTAAGAAAAGTTTCTTAAATCAATTCCTTATGGAAAATATGGTATTTTTTTTAATGATTCTTGTTTCTTAAACCTATTTCCCACATGTAGTCTTATACTTGTTGGATAAGTGATTCATTGATTGAGTTACTATGTTTCAGTGATTTGTGTTCCATATTTTATAAAAAAATCCCAATGGGGAGATTATTGAGTCTGAGAGTTTTTGTGGTGTTATTTTGTTAAGAAGAAGTTGGTTGAGAGGAATAATGGTTTAACTAAGTATTGTGTTTTTGTGTCTAGATAGAATTCAATTAAAAATGATGAGGAATATTTATAATGGTTAATAAATTAAGTGTATAATATACCAAGTATAATAAATTATGTCTAACAAACTAAAGTAATCAGTTAGAGTGTGGTACTAAAAGTTTATCTGATTACATTCACAATTTAATTAGGCAGATATGTTTGATAAATAAAATCGAGTAATGTTTTTTTGATCCTAAATATACTAAATGATCATGTTTATATGAATTTATTCATGATTAAATATTATTTTTTTAAGGAATAATGTGTCAATTTCAAGAATAAAGAAGCGTTGCAAAAGATATAGATGAAGTTGGATAGAATGAAGATATATACGAATTCTAATTGAAGGACTTTTAAAAAAATCAAGATGTAAAATTGTTATGTATTAATATATGTTATAATATATTAAAATAAGTATGAAGTCTACTAAATGAATGTTGCAAGTTCATCAGACATGGTTTTATGATGATCACCGGATAGAGAACCTTAAGGTCATCAGATAGATTTTTGTGAAGGATACTGGGAAAATAATGTCTGTAAGATGACCAGGTAAGGAAGTTTTGTGTAATTTATAGGTTAAAGAAACTCTCATGAAAATTCAATAGCCATTGGATAAAAGATTTTTTTTAAAAGACATCAGTCATAATTTTATGAAGACCATAAGATAGAGGTTCTCTAAAAAAGTCATTAGACAGAGAAAACATATAAAGATCATCAATTATAGAGGTTATTATGGAAGATTCAGATGAAATGAATTTTGAATAAGCATCATTTAGAGGATGATGAATCAATATACTTGGAAAGATTCATAATAAAAAGTGACTCAAGGATATCTATACATAAGAGATAGGGAAATGTTATCAAACATAATTTTACTAAACAAAGAAGTTCCTATAAATTTGTTCACGGATGATTGGGGAACTTTATAAAGTTTTGTAAATACATTAATTATGATAATGATAAGCTGGTCATTCAACACTCTAATAATCATAAATTAAGTTTTGTGATTCTATCATAGATATTAAAAAAGTTTAAGGAGCATTGATGCTGATATTTAAGGAAAGTTCATTTAATTATTATTTACTCCTATATATGGGGAGGTTTATAAGTGGTCAAACATTTAATGGTTTGAGCAGGATATTTAAATTTAGGGTAATAATTTTTAATTTTATGTTCACATGAATCCATATGTTTTAGGATATTTTTTCCTATTTAAAGGAAGGAAATAATGATGAAGAATGCTGCTATTATTATTATAATTGGGAGAATTTACAGATAATTGCAGTTTCAATTGAAGTGATTGAAATATATTTTATAAAAAATCTTATGTAGTAGTATCAACATTAAAGAAACAAGAAAGAGTTTCTTATCAATTAGTATGAGAGGAAAAAGGTGGAGATGCATCAGATGAGATAGACCATAGAAAAGATACCCTAGATGAAAAGGTATTATTGGGTGGTATTGAAGGTAATTGACATAGGTTTGCCGGATTAAGTATACTAGATACACCTTACTAGATAGAATACCACTAGAAGGAAGAAAGTTAATACTCACTAATCTATATGAAAGTGAAAAGGAATAAGAAATTTCCAGAAAGGAATGTGTGAAGAAAGTTCTAGAAGTATAGTGAAAATATACTAATTCTTATTTGTGAAGGTTCTTATAGTTGTTACAAAAATTGATAGATTAAATTATTTGTCAAAGGTTCACATGCATTGTCGAAGGACTACAGTTCTATAAAAGTGATGAATATTCATTTCTTACTGTAAACACGAAGAAGATTATTTTCTAGTGGTTGTGTGGTCTTGGATTACTTTCAGACCTTTACAAGGACTAACTACTCTTATTGAGTAGTGAACCTTGTAAATTGTTATGTTCTGATGGGTATGCTTTTTTTTTTCCAGAAGATTCTTTTCTCAATAACTAGAGGTGAATGTTATTTCTTAAGTAATAAATAATAAAAAGATAATATCACCGATTCAAAACCTCCCCCTTTCAATGATCACAAAGATCCAAATTATTCCTTTTAGAATAAGTTCAGGAGATTCATGAAGAAGGTAAAGTTGATTACTAGATAAATTAGCCCCTTTAAAATCCTTGATTTCATGGGGATGGTATCTTATCACTTTGAACTTTGATTAAACCTATACTAAGTGAATGATATGTTCTATATTTAAATTTTGTGTAAGTACACACCTTAATCTTCACATGTACTAAACTCATAGGTATTAAAACCAAACAATTATCTCTCTTTTGAGGAATAATTTATTAAAACATTGGATCATAGAGATAAAGTACTATAAAACAAGATCACTCATTAGGTTAAAGTTATCTAGAGAAATCATAAGATTGAGGAAGCATTGTGGAAAATTAAATATGTAATGAGGAAAAATTACCCTTAAAATTTTCATTATATTAATGAAATTTAGAGGGAAAAATTATTTTAAATGGGATATAATTTAATACCTAGTGATTTTAGTATCTATTTATTTTTAAATAAATTGTGCATGTTTGATATCTTGTGATTCACAGAACACCGAACTAAAATAAACAATTCCTAATTTCATTATTCTATAATATTAAAAAAATTAAAAACATTACAAGATAACTAAATGAAACATAATTAGTAAAATTACTAAAGGAATGAAATAATAAGTAAATAAAAATAATATAATGTTTAAATCATCATCATTATGACCTGTTATGAAGATCATACCACCAATGGTAACTACAAAAAGAATAAAACCCATTAAAAATATGATAAATATATTTAAAAATCAATTATAGAATATGATGAATGATTTTAGATATATATTTAAGTCTATATATAGGAATGTAATATGATCATTATATATATAATTGCTGGTTATATGGTCATTGGATATGTGACTGTTAGTTATATGGACGTTAGATATATGGTGGTTGGATATACTTGTATCCAATAAGTACATTGAAGTTGTGTAATTCTTATCAATGAATTAAAAATAATATAATTTAAATATAATAACTAATTATATAATTAAATTAAAATATAATAATTAATTAAAATTCTTTATTATAAACAATTTTATTTTTATTCATTATATTATTATTATTATTAATATTATTATTAAATAATAATTTGGTTCATTTGTAAAAATAAAATAATTATTGTAATAGAAATAGATTGATAAAATTTAATGGTTAGAAGATAAATAATTTATTTTAATGGGATTTTATTAAAGTCATTTAATGTTAAAATAACAACCTCACACCTTAGGGAATGGGTACTACATAACTTCCCCTCAAAACTCACTTATAAGAGGAACCTTCCTATACCCTTGAAAAAAAAACCATTTTTATTTATTTATATCTTGAATAATTTCCTAAATTAAATATCCTAAATCTTTATATAATTTTTTGTTTCCTTTGGTTCCAAGAAGGGGTCCTAAATCTGTCATTATGAAAGAATTTGTTTTGAGGAGGAAAAAATTCATCTAGGTATCTAGTTCTTCAATATCTGTTTAAATTACCACATCATATAAATTATTTCTAAATATCATTCCAAACTATAATTATGTTATATTAACATAATTATTATTATGCTAAAATGATATTATCATTTTATAACTCTATACTTCTACTCATCCATTAGTATAATATATTCTTGATTGGGTTGGTTCAACCACTTACATGAATGATGCTATACTAAATATATATTTTTAATGTATCATGTCATTAATAATAGTAATATATGATATTAAATATTTATTTATATTAATAATATTTTTCTATAAGGTTTATTCAAAAAATAAATGGTCATTATAAAGTAACTCATTTTTATTGCAAAATTAATTGAAACATGTGTGCCATAAATTATATTCTCATGAACCATACCATATATTCCATAAAATAAACACATGATTGCCTAAATCATTGAAAAACTTATTCTACTTCCCTGAATAATCTTATAATTATTAACTTGTTATCAAATAATGGGGATCAACATCACTATTATGAAACATGTCTGAAACAATGTAAAGTACTAGCTTTTGATGATAAAAAATAATAATAAGTGACTAATATATGAAAAATAAGTGATTATTATTGAATAATATAAAAGTTAATAGATATTAAAATGGTTATAAAATAAGTTATTGAGATACTATTTTTATTATATAGGCAGTTAAATAACTTTTATGGGAGTCAGGAGTAAATGTAAGGGTTTATTTTCTAATATCACTTGGAAATTGAGATTAAATATATCCAAATTCATATTGGGGGCGATTATACATTCTTTTTCTCTAAAACACCATTTATTTTATTCTCCTATGGTTATTTATTGAGTTTAAAAGACACCTTTCCATTTCACCTCCCTTTGGTTTGTAACTCTATTAAAAGGATGCTTGTAAGTGGAATTGAGCATATCTATTTTTTTCAATTGGGAACATTTCTCCTAAATGTACATGTTTTTAATATGGTTTTATAGATGTATTTATCCAAACATATTTGATTTATTAATTCAATTTTTTATTTTTTTATTTCTTTTACAAAAGTGTGAAATTAATCTTTTGAAATATTTTCCAAAGGTCACTTTTTCACATCGTTTTCTTCAGTTTTCTGTAAGAAGCTCCCTTTTCAACTTTTCAAAATTATTCAAATTAATTTTTTTTAATATCTCATTATTTTTATACAAAATTGTTTTATAATTTTCTAAATTTTAAAATAAATGATATAAAAAAGTAAAGGATATTTAGTTTTTTTGTTTAAAGAAATTTTCTAATGCTCATATGAAGGGTTTTTTTCATCTATGTGAATATTTTTTAATATTTATTATACTTTACTCAATATAAGCTATAATTAGACAATATACCTTCTTTATATGGATAAATTATGTTATTTATTATGCAAATTTTCATTAAACCCATTTCTTTCTCATAGGTTATCGATGTTATAGCTGATTTATAAATGTGATCATGTTCATGTGGCGTACATAAGTATGTTTTTTATCACATGATGTGTGATCTTGGAATTATATTTCCCTATAGTAAATTAGTTAAAGCTTTATATCTCATGATATAACATGTATGGGATTGGGGAGTGAACTTACTAAACTTATTTTCTAGGAATGGGGAGTGAATCCAATCCATTATGGGACTCTTTATATAATGTGATGATGCCATTGGTAGTGATACTTGACATAAGAAATGATTGTATATAATTACATATGTTCCACATTATTATGACACATTTATTTGTTATGACATATTATTATGTAATGTTTTCACATTTTATGATAATTATATCCTGATTCCACATTTCTATGCCTCAATTTATGATAATTCATGATTTATGATCCATGTTTTATTGGGTATTATTTTCATATGTTATGCTCATATACTATTATTATTTTCTCATCCTCACATTTTAATCTTATATTCACTTATTATCTTTGATTATATCTCTTATGTTCACCTCTTACTGAGTATTTAAGCTCATCCTTTCTTATGTTTCCATTCCTCATGTAATTAAGAAGAGTATTATGTATGATATATCTAGATGGGTATTGTGTGTTTATATTATTTCTAAAAAATATCAATTAATTTTTTTAAAATAAGTTTTCTATGTATATAATATCTAAATACACCAAACCTATAGGTTTTATGGTGTTATTTATTTCTAAATGGAATTAATATTCATATAAAATGATGTAATATGTATGCATGTTATGGTTTGGTCATATCATAGGGAATGAGTTTTGAAGAGAGAATTTTTTTATATAGTTTCATTATCAACATAAATGAGATATTGAAAAGAATAATATCCCAAAAGGAGAGGATACAATATTAGTTAGAAATACATGGGTCAGAATACAATAAAAGTGAGGTAATGAAAATTGGTGTGGAACCCCCTTATGAAAATTATAAGGAAATATTTATACATGAATGATTTATATTATAAATAATATTCTTATAAATTCCTTGAAAAGTTCATTTATAAAATAAATATTATAATTTTAATAGAAAATACATATCAATATTTTGAATAAGGATTAAATAGAGAGAGTGAATCCCAAATAGGTGAAAGATTGAGAGAGATCCCCTTACCTTCAATCATATTTTTATTTATCATGATTACACATTAATTATAACAAAATTATGTTTATTAAAACATTATTCTTGAAGTAGTTTATATTAATAAAGTCCCCTTGGATTTTTTAAATTATTTTCTGAGGCTTAATAGACTAGTTAAGAATGTGTTTGGTGTGTTTTTAGATTTTTGGATATAACATGGAGTTGGTTGTAGAAGATCTTTAATTTATTGGGTGAATTATATAATTGAAAGAATTCCCTAATATTGAATTCATAATATAAGAAACATTTTGAATGATAGGAATTTATTATAAGAAAGTATGATCTCAAAAGATACAATATCCATGTAATAAATCCCATATCACATGATAGACAATTTTGTGTGACATCTATGGTTCATATGATATGTAGATCTTGTAAGATAGAATGGCTTGCAAGATTCAAGGAAGGTGTAAGATAACAGTCTCACATAAGATGAAGTAATTCACATAAGATGATATTTTCATAAGATATAAAACGTGTATGATGAGATCCACATAAGATACATGAATCATATAATATGTGAATCATGTATTATGTCTAATACATAAGAATTGAGTATTCATAATATACCATATATTTTTTAAAATCAAGTCAGATATCACTTTCAAAATTATTTTTTGTACTAAAACATTGAAAATATCATTGGAATGATCAACTTCTATGATTAAATATATGATTCAAAGAAGTTTTAATTCCATTAATATTGAAAAAAAATTATTGAAGGATTTTGAATTCAAATTCAAATTTATTTTGGTTGATAAATATGAAAACAATGGAATTAGTTCTGTTAGTTAAAATTTTCATTTTTCACGGTGATCTGTTGTGACAAAATATCGATGAATTTACCTTAAATAATCATGGAAAGTTTTATAATAAATATTGGGGAAGTATAAAATTTAGAAATGAATAAAAATGAGGAGTTTGAAATTTGAGAAAAGGTACTAACACATTTCTGTATTGGACACATTTTGTATCGAGGAGAGAGAGAGAACTAAAGAATGTGTCCTACACTATATCTATTTTTTGAAGATATTGAGGTAAGAAAATTTCATTTATATTGATTTAGGTACTTGATGTTGTGGATGAAAAAGGCAATCTCTACTTTTCCTGATCTCATGAATATTTTTTATTCTGAATTGGTAAGATAAAGGTCAATTTTATATTGTAACATTTATATTGATTTGGTAGTCTAAGTCTTGTCTGAAGAATATTTATTATTTAGTGATGAATTATCCAATGGTGGATAGAAGATATGATTCAACCAAGAGAAAGGAAACAATTTGAATGATGGTGGAACTAGGGTTAATAAAACCTTACATTGTTGGTATCACTATTAAAGTTCACAGATGTATTTTTCCCTTAATTTTTTATAAGATATAGATATACTAGAATGATTCAAGGATGTAAATTTCCCCTTACTTATAATCAATATTTTATTAGTGATAATCTAGGTCTCATAACTCGACCCAAACTTGGAAAGGAGTAGTCTATCATATTAAGGTAGAACCTTGTAAAATACTTAAACACTGAGAATGATCATATTTTACTATTTCAATCTAAGTGAGGGAGAGTTTATATTAATAGGATAAATACTTTAATCAATCATAGAGGTTTAATTTGAATTAATTTGTAAAACATATTCCAATAATTCACACCTCTTAGTGGAATTACAACAAACTAGGGCATTTCAAGTGGTATCAGAGAAAACCAGGTTATCTCATAGATCCTTTATATAAAAAAGAGTTATTAAGAGTGTGATTTTAGTGAACTGAAGAGGATTTCCTTTTTTTCAATGGATATATATCTCATCAGTGAAATAAAAAAATGTTCCCTGATTAAATTTCATATGTATTTGAGGTTAGTGATGGTGTTATTGTAGGTTTCCCACTTATTAAGAGGAATGCTCAGATTTCATTTATAGAAAAGTGGGATTTAGTGGTAGGTAGGAAGGCTGAGTATGAAATTTAATCTTCTATATAAGACAAATTTTACACAAGAGTGACGGGGTTAGATAAAATACAATGAAATTTTAGAAAAATTGGAAAATATATATCAGGGGAATGTCAAGATCAAAAATTTAAAACTAAAAATATTGAGGGAAAAGTATAAATATTTCAAGATGGGTGAAGATGAAAATATGGATGACTATTTGAATAGGGTGAATGAAATAGTTATCCATATAATAGGATTTGGTGATAATATGAATGACTCTATTGTGGAAAAAAATTTAATAAGAAATTTTCTAGACATATTCAACCCAAATATTTCAACTATAGAAGAGAGGGAAGATATTTACCGAGATAAAATTCAAAATACACTTATAAATTATAAAATTAGATAAGAGACAATTTTCAAGAATAATTATAAATGGGAGAAAGAATTCAAGGCCATAAAAAAGATGATAATAAAATAATAAGAAACCAATTCATATATTATCTTAGTGAATGATGATTAAAGTGATTAAATTCATAATAAAATTATGGATTTTATCTCAAAAAATATGAAACCAGGTAGATGCAAGTATAAATTAAATCTCCCACTTAAATGATTTAAGTGTATGTCTATGGAGGTGGGGGGGGATATGAAATTTTTATATTTTTTTCCCTAGAATAAATAATAGTGTTGAGTCTAATTGAGAAGAGGTTGAAGAGAGTCCTCAAAGGGGTTCAAACGAAAGACCTTTCAAAAATATCAAAAGTTATATGAAGATAGAAAAATAATGTAAAGTAGTAAGAAAAAAAGTATACTGAGTAATGGGGAAGAAGATTATTCTTCCTCAATAAGTGATTATAAAAATGTGTGTGCCAAAAAATATTTCAATTTTATGGAACATGTTGAGAAAAATGAAGACAACTCAATTAATGCAAAAGAAGAAGAATGAGATGTGACTTATATAGTGCACATGTTGAAAACTAAAATTGATATTTGTCTTGAAATAAATAATAATCAAAATAAATAAGTCAAATATATTGATAAGGATATTATAAATGTGAATAAATATAAATATGAGATTCATATTAACTAAAATTATCACGTTGATGAGATTAAATTTCTTAAGGTGAAAGTGGTTGAACATGTGAGAATCATAAAATAATTTGAAAATAAGATTTATGATCAAGATAAAATGATTAATAAGGAAAAATCAAGGTGTATTGAGGTTAATAAAATCCTTTTAAAGATGAGGATTGACTTTTATAAAGTCAATGATGTGAAAGTTGAGTCATAAAAGAGTGTTAAAAAATATTTTTCATCAAAAAAGGTAAAATCTATACCTATTGTATCTAAAAATGTTTGATCTATTTCATCTGGAATTGTGGGGTTCTAAATTTCAATCTAGAAATACCTAAGTTGAGATAATACCTTATAATATGAATACTACTTCTATGATTTTTGTGAATGGTCAAGAGAATAAATTCACTCTTGAATTGATGTAGAAGAAGCCTGATTTTGCACCAAGACAATAACCAGATTTTCAAAGACCGACTCAATATTTTCATGGAAAAATAACATTTAGGGGATATTACTAGTGTTTTGATTCTTATGGACATAAATACTATATTTTATGGTATAATTTTCTCTCCCTTCGAACTAAATAATTCCAAAATTATAAGGGATATACTATAAATTTAGAAGAAATCAAGCCATGATAAAGTAGAATGTAGCTGATAGAATTTTGATAAATACGATTCAAAATATTTATAATGGACTTGAAGAGATTTTTGGATGATGTGACCAGAAAGGTCACTATGAAGAGGAGTGTATCAAAAGGATTCTAGTTTATTAGCAACATGTTAGATAAACAAGTTTGACTCAAAATAAAACTAAGGTAGAGAGGTCGCTCATTTTTTGAAGGGGCTCTCAGTGCTAGTAGGAGGGGTAAGACATGGATCCTTGATAGTAGATGATTATAAAATATTAACGTGGATAAATAATTCTTAAAAAATATATAATAACAATATAGTGGTGTAGTGACATTTATTAATGAAATATTTTTAAATATTACAGGAGTTGGAACAACTAAAATTGAGGCTAAAAAACTGAAATAAAACACATATTTTTTGTTTATGTCCTCAAACAAAATTTGTTTAGTGTAATTCAGTTTTTTGATGATAGGGATGAAGTTACTTTAAAAATGAACACTTATCACATCAATGGAATAAAATATGGAAATATTTTTAGTACTGGCTAAAAGATAAGTATAAATCTTTTTCATGTTAGAGACCTAAAGAACTCATATTATTTGTGTTCAAATGATAAAAATAAATTATGGAATGGATGGTTGGGTCATCTTTGTTAAAGGATATTTATGAAAATCACAAAAGGATATGTGTATATGGACTTTATCCACCTAAAAAAATAAATGAAATAAATTTATGATACCAATCAGAAAGGTTAAATCACTCAATGAAGTCATAAAAAAGTTGAAATTCAGGACACTAAGCATATTGAGTTGATATATTCAAATTTTTGTGGGCCTATGAGGAAAAATTACACTCGATGAGATATTTATTTCAGCGCATTTATTTATTATTAAACTTTAATGAACAATATGATTTTTATAAAACACATGTTCTAAGTAGTGTATATGTTTAAAATATTTAAAAGGTTAGTTGAGAAAGAGTTAGGAATGTGCATAAAAAAATTAAGGTATGATAATGGGAAATAATTCAAAATTATGTCATTTTAATATTACCTTGAATATCATGGAATAAAACATCAGCAAAAAACTCGTTATTGGCCCACAAAAATGAAGTATATCAGATGAAGAATAAGATATTGGTAGAGAAGGGAAGAATAATTTTATCAAGATATAATCTCTTAAAATTTCATTGGTGGGTAGATATGTACAAAACTATACATATTAAAAATAGATATCCACTAAGGAAAATATCCAACATTAATTCCTATGAATTGAAGTACATGAAAAAACCTATTGTGGACTAATTTATGTTGTTTTATAGTCTATTCATTATAAAGATTAAAATTAAAAATTTGGGTAAATTTTATAATAAGTTTTATGTGGGAACTTCATGGGATATATTTCTAGTGAAAATGGGTACAAATATTTGAACAAAAGGCTTCATAAAGTGGTTGACTGTTATGATGTTAAAATCATTGAAAATAAATAATTTTTTTTGGTCCATTGGAAGTAGTTTTTGAGTAGTTGGTTGAGGAAAATAAGATGGATTTAGATGAAATTAGGGAATAATAGTTTTATATTGAACCTCAGGTAGTAAATGTTCACCCTGATAGGTCAATGATAAGAAGGATGATACTAAAAGTAAAAAAAGTATCTAAAAGTTAATAAGCATGTAGAGATATAAAATATCATTGGAAATCATAAATATACTGTTCAGACTACAATAATAATGATATGTGAATATTAAACAGCTCAAACCTCTTAAGTTGAACCACATTTAGTAGATGAAGTTTTAAATAATGAATAATGGATTGAGATTTTGAATGGGGAACTAGTCCAAATTTAAAGTAATTCGACTTGATATCTTATTCCTAGAATTTTTTTTTATTGAGGCAAAGTGGGTGTTCAAAAATAAATTGAATGAAAAAAGATACATCACAAGGAACAAGGCCATACTTGTTTGAAAAGGGTAATACTAAGTTGGAGGAGTTGATTTTGAAGAGTCCTTTTATCAAATTTTAAGGTTGGAAATATTTATAATGTTCCTTTCTATAGTATATTATAGTTAATATAAAATCTATCATATGGATATCAAGTATGCCTTATTAAGTGGAAATATATAAAAAGAGATTTATATTGAAAATCCTGAAGGTTTTGTATAGTAAAATGATGTTTTAAGGTATTTAAACTGAATAAGGATTTGTATGGGATGAAACAAGCCCTAATGGTCTGGTATTAAAAAAATGGATAACTATTTAAAATACCAAAAATTCTCAAAAGGAAAAGCATAAAATATCTTGAACATTAATTAGTTAAAAGAAGGTACTCACATTTTTTTTATATTTATATCATCATTTTTGAAATATATAAATAGGGTTATTGCAATGAATTTTCAAATAAAATGAATAAGCAATTTGAGATGTCGATTATATAAGAGTTGATATAATTCTTGTGGTTAGAAGTGATACAAAAATAAAAAACTATCTTTTTATCCATATGATAAATATATTTTGAATAATTTTGATATGGGGGAATTTAAAAACATTTCTAAACCTATTCAAGTGGGGATAAATTTGTCTAAATATGTTGAAGGGGAAAGTGTAGACAAAGGGGAGTTAAAAATATTTATTGGGATACTATAGTAACTCATTACATATTGAACTAATATAGACTATGATGTGAGTTTGTGTGAAAGTTATCCAAAATAATCTCATATTATGGAAGAAAAAAGAGTTATATATCACATGTAGGTTCATCAAACTATGGGTTATTTTATAGTAAATGAGAAAAAATTAATATCCCCTATTACATAGATGCAAAATGGGCATGATATTGTGATGATACGAGGTCTAATTTAGGTGTAATATTATTTTTAGTAGAAATCAGTGTTAACTGGTACTATAAGAAGAATGTTTATGTTCCTTTAAGCACCACATAAGCTGAATATATAGCTCATACAAGTGATTTAAACTTGGTGATATGGATAAAGGAATAAATGGATGACTTGAGGGTGAAGATTTAAATGCCTCTCAAAATTATATTTGATAATGAAAGTGATATAAATCTTTCTAAAAATACCATGTAACAATCAAGGTAAAATCACATTGAAATTAGGATTCATTATATCAAATATAGAGCTTCCAATGGTGATATCAAGATGGAATTTATTTCTATCCAGTTCCAATTGGATGACATCTTCATAAATGCATCACCTAATGATAAATTAGATACACTCAAGATGAACATGAGTGTTTAACCCTCCCCTATTCATTAGAAATCATTGAGAGGAATCCTTAATGAGACTTAGATTTTATTTTCAGTGGGGGAGAAGTAAATGAACAACACTTTTCTTGGATGTTATAGAAGAAACATTTTTCTACACAAAAGGGGAGAAGAGTCATGTCAAAGGGTGTATTTACATACTTTTGATTTTATAACTCAATGGACGTGTTTATTGTGAATAGGTAGATTTTTTAAAGAAGTGAGTGCCCTCACTGAGGGGGGGTGTCTTATTACATGGACAAAGGATTTCTTATCACTGAGGAATGAATCTTTTTAAAAAATTATAATCTAACCTATGGTGCGATTCAATATGGTTTTCACATTATAAAGGATATGATTTGGTGTCTCTGATATAATAATATTTTTTATTGATAAAGAGTTTCACGGGTTGATAATAAATACATTGGGGGGGGGGGATTGAAGTGCCATTGGAATTGTTAAAGGATTTGTATTCATTATCAATAATTTTTAGAGACTACAGATAGTGGTGAAGAATGTTCTTGAATTTTTTTAGATGTTTGGATATATCCTAGAGTTGATTAAATAATATATTCAATTTATTGTGTGAATTATTTATTTTTAGAAAATTCCCAATTCCAGAATTTGTAAGATAACCAATATTTCATATGACAGAAATTTCTCAGAAAAATTATTATCCTAAAAGATATATAATCCATATATGAAATCCCATTTCATATTATAGGACATTTCATAAGAAATCAATGGATTGTATGATGCAAATATCACATAAGATAGGATAGCACATAAGATAAGAGGAACATGAAAGGAAATAGTCTTATGTAAGTTGAAATAGTAATGGAAGATGATATGCACAAAAGATATAAAATTCATATGGAGATCTCTACATAAGGTACATGAAATTCATAATATGTGAATTGCATACAATGGATAATGTAGAAGAAATGAGTCTCTATAAGATACAATAAATCGTAAAAAATCAAGTTTGACATCAAATAAGATGATACTCTATGCTAAAAATTCAAAAATATCATTGTCATGATCAACTTCCATGATTTAATCAAACATTTAAGGAAATATGTATGGGATTAATATCAAATAGAATTATTGGATGAATTTGAATTAAAATTCAAATTTATTATGGATGATAAATCTAAAAACATTGGAATTAGTTCTCCTGGTTGAAAATAATATTTTTAGAGACATATACTATAAACAAACCTCAATTAATATCAATTAAATAATTATAGAATTATTTTTTTTCAAATAGAGAGGAAGTATAAAATTTGGAAATGAAGAGAAATGAGGTGTTTGAAAATTGAGAAATGGTGTTGATATCATAATATGTTGAAGAATTTCTATAGCATGGAGAGATTTAACTGAAGAACATGACCTATAATGCATTTTTTAATTCTAAATAGTTTTAGGAAAAATGATTTTATTTTTATTGATTCAAGAGATTGTTTATGAGGAGGAAGAAGACTATCTCATGCAAGTATGATCTCTTTCATGAGTTGTTCATTCTGATTTAGTGAAAGAAAGATTTTTTTAATGTTTTTATATTTATATTGATATATAATTCAATGTTTTATCATAATAAAATCTATTCATTAGTAATGAAGAATCTAGTGGAGGAAATGATATTTGATTTAACCAAGAGCGGGGGAGGAATCTTAAGGCTAATGGTACTAAGGTAAATAACACCCTACATTGGTTTTATTACTGTGTAAGTTTAAGGATGTATGTTTTTATCTAACTTTTTACAAGCCATATATTGACTATCCAGATTCAAGGAAATACACCACCCCTCTCTTTTAATCATCGTTATATTAGTGATAATCTAGGTCTCAGAACTCAACCTGAACTTTGAAATTATTAGATTCTCATATTGATTCGATACCTTGTAAAATCCTTATGTACTGATAATTATCATATTTTAATGATAAAATCATTGTGATGGATATTTTATTTTAAGTGTATCAAGTATTTAATCATTTTTATAGGTTTAATTAAAAATAATTTATAAAATATATTCTAGTGATTCGCCCCCCTCTCAATGGTATTCCAACAGACCTGGAAATTTCAATTAATTTAAGTTATTTTTTATATTTTATTACCCCTAGAAATTATTTACTAACCTTATGTTAAATTTAAAAGGTGTAGGGAAATGTTTAATTTATTTGTTTAATTTTTATTTTAAAATTTTGGTGTTGATCATTATTATTTATTAATGTATTCCATTATCTCTAAAAGCTTAAACAAGAATAAAAACTAAATTTCTCACTCAATATTTATGCATATATATATATATGTGTGTGTGTGTGTATGTGTGTGTGATATAAGACATGATAACTTGTTGTGACGACATTTATAAATAGAGAGATACAACTTCATTGTATGTGGTAGAACTAATCATGTAAATATGAAACAAAAGAGGGATATAAATAACATATACATAAATTAGTTTATATAAATAATACTGTAGTATAATAACATTAATATCATGTTTATATGTGAATTAATTATATAATGGAGGATTTATTTTAAATAATGGAAATTTGAATAGAAGTATAAAAGATAAAAAATTAAATAAAGAGAAAGTACCATTACCTTATCCTTAAATATTACTCCTTTACTAAGGGACTAATTCCATGAATGCTTGGAGTATGGTGAGACCAAAATGTTTCCAATAATCTTGAAAGTATTAAGAAGAATCAAATATAATGATGTTGGGAAATAAGTTAAATATTTCGATTTAATTTTTAAATGGGGAAATATAGGGTATTTATACTTGAAGGGGAGATATATTTTGATTTAAAATAATTAATATAAAATTAATTAATGACCCATACCTACAATAATGGTCTTATATATGAAAAGAAATAGTATTCCACATCCTTTAGGCTGAACCTAAGACATGGTTACCCGGAGGATGATGTTTTTGCATGATGAGGTCATTACAACATCATTTTTCATCATTTTACCCATTTATTCATTTATTTTATTTATTATTTATAAAAAATACCAATACTTCAAGTTTTTAATATATAAAAAATTTCTCAACCACTTAAAATTATTCTTATAGGATTTATACTTTTTTTATATATTTTAAATATAAAATTTTTCATTTTAAAATATTTTATTTAAATAATAAATTATATTATCATTTTTAGAAAATTTTATAGCATGTACTTCATAATATATTTTACTATTCACTTAAAAATTAAGTTATTTTAGAAAATTCAAAAAAATTCACTATTGAGTAATTTTGACATGTTTATTCTAAAATTTATGATTCATTTTATCAAAGTAAATTTCTAAATTTGAAAAATTTAATATTTTAGTTGTATTTTAAAATAGAGACGTTTTATAAATAAATAAAATCACATTATAAAAGTAATTAAATTTTGAATTAATTTATCGGACAGTTTGTGATGAAGGTATTGAAACGTGAATGTGATGATACATGAAGTGATGTAGGAAGGAGACAATGCATGGTGGTGATGAAGTCATTATTTCTGATGCAACATAGGGCCTTCAATTTAACAAAATAACAGGCCTTGAGACAATATATTGGGAATTAAAACCACTAGGTCTTCAAGTTATGTAATGGTTCCCCCTTAAATGAGTTAAAAATGGATGTTTCCATTTTTTAATAAAAGGGGATTGACACCATACCATTTAGTATTTATTAAATTATATAGTTTTTTAAATAGTTACTTATAATATCCACCTTATTATTCCAAAAATCAAGTTACTATTATAATTACCATATTTACTAAGGTCATATTTTCTTTCACTACTCCATATATACCCCTTAAGTATTATACATCTCACTAACTTGGTTTTATATAAGTTTTTTTATATTTCATTTATAAAATGTATACCTTATTTCTAATCATTTTATTTTTTATTATATTACCATTTATGACCATGGTATTTATCAAAGACCACGATCTTATGAATTTCAAAATTATAGACATGTTGTTTACTTGTTTTTATTATCTCATTGTACTAGTATTATTCTTATGTAATGTATAAATCCATTTCATGTAATGTTTTATACTAAAGAAATAAAAAAATGTTTATTTTTTATGTGGTGCATGTGATATATTTATACTATAAATTACACTATGATTTATAAAAAAATTGTATCTAAGTATGGAACACATATATGTTTTAGAATAGAACTATCTATAAAAAATTTTAGGTCCTTACATGTGCCACTAATTTCTATCATATAAACTGAAACATCTACTCTCACAATATTGATAGTTATGAGCATCACTGACCCCTTCAAATCTATCACCTAGAATATTAAACCAATAAAGTTTTCCCCTACCATTACACCATCATTAATATTTTTAGGTATACTAGGTCAAATACTATGGGGGGGGGGGGGGTGAATTATGGTATGATAAATTAAAACATCTACCCCTTTTGATCTTGTTCATTGTTAAACAAAACTATATTCTCTCTCTTTCCTGTAGCAAAGTATGAACAAAAATTAAAGCATGCATGAGACACAAAAATTTTACATGGTTCACCCTCACTGGGCTACATCTAAGGAGAATACAACGGTGATTTTCTGTTATACCAAATCCAATAAAAGCACACTGTTATTTACAATGTTCAGAGTGGACTCACTATCCCTCCTGGTTTACAACCAATAACAATTTGAAAGCTCACTGCTCTCTAAACTAATGTGTGCTTACTGATTTTTCAGAATATACAATCACTATTTATAGACTTGTAGGTCCCTTCATTATATCTAATGAATGAATCCTCTACTGTATTTGGATGATCTATTAATGTCCCTATTTCATCCACTAATGAATACCTCTTTACCACATATGTACTAGGAAAATGCAAATCTTTCACACAACCCTTACTGTGTCTTGCGTGCAACTTTAATGCCTTGCACAAAAGATTCCACTTTTGTCAAAAAACACCCCTTTATGAAACTTGAATATTACACACAACTATAATATTACATGTAACTTTCTTAGATTATACACAACTCAAATACTTTAATGCAACTCCCTATGATTAAAATTATTATGCGATTTAGAGCTTAGATTTCCTCTAAGTATGGAGCTACTTCGAATAAGAGGGGTCACCTATTATTTATAGGCATCACTGACCCCTGCTTAAAAGACTCAATGCATCCTAAAATATCCCAAATATGTGTGCAAATCCCAATTTGACGTCACATTGGGCGCAAAAGTTTCTTTCAGACAACATCATCTTTCAGGCACATTTCCAGATATTTCACGCACTTTATGTCTTTTACATATTTTGATGTTTTGATCCTGAAGCATTTCTTGTGTGAAAGTTTCCATGAAACCTTCAATCTTGTGTGCAACTTCCTTTTCCAAAAACACATATCTCCATTTTCCCAATTTTGAGGCCAAAAAATTTAGAAAACCCAGGAAATTATTTCCACCTTTCACCTTTTATTTTTGTACCGCCTCCAGATCTTCCATTCCATTATCATGTTTCTTTATCAAAATTGATTTTCAATAATACCCCTTGAACATTACAACTCACCATGTAAACCATCTTTTTCAATAGGCACAATCAACCCAAAAATTCTTGAATGTTACCTTGAGGGATTTTCTGAACAATATTGATATTTTTAAAACCCTTTCTAGGTAGATTCCACTTAGAGAATAACACTTATTTCAACCCCTAAATTTCCTATAAATCTTACAAGTATAAAATAACTCCACTAACCAATCAATCCAAACATTTCTTATATATTTTTAAAACAAAAATTCTTTTATCATGATAGAGGAATCAAGATAATGAAATGAACATATCTAATTTTCTATCCTTACATACAACACCTATTTCTAAAATTCCCTAATATAAATTTTCCTTAAATCCTAGAGGAGTTATAACCACATTCAAAAATTAAATCACCCTAGGTAATTTTATAGAGTATGATTTATGTCTTTAAATTTCAGAAAAACAAGGAAGGTGGTGATAATATGAAATATTTTTTCTAATAAAGGATCACCCAAGTGGGAAGGATATATAAAATTAATCTCCATATAGTAATATTTTACTTTTTATTTTAGCCGAAGCCTCTAAATACCCTTCCACATAATGATAAACCTAATAAAAGAATCATAAAATAAACCTACTTGATACCCTTTCTCATCTATCAATATCCAACATGGATAACAATGATAATATATAATAACTTTCCAAGAATGGATCAACCAGGTGGGAATGATACCTCAATGTTATCTTCATGGGGAAATTTCCATTTTTCTCTATACCTAGAGTCTCTAATGAACCTTATAATTAGTTCAAAAACTAATAGAATAAGTATTATAATTAAATTTTATAATAACCTTTATTATTTGAAAATATACCATTCACCGTCACATAAATTGATTGAACACAAAAACACACCACACACATTGGTTACCTAAAATAAATTTGTCCATCATTTCAACTATTTTCAATGATGTGCTCAAAATTATATCAGCATCATGTAATTAAAAGTAATATAACTACATTCAAATTATAATCATCCACATTATGTTTAATTAATTAACTGACCCATATATATTGATAAGTATCTCATAATAGAGAAACTACTACATAAGTAATCGAGGTTGACAATCAGCAATCATCAACATTCCATCGATACACCTCTTAGTTAAAAGATAATGCCTAAAGTGACACCTTAAATATGACTAAAATAGTCAAGATTATGAATAATAGCTCAAAGGGTATAAATCTCTTAGACATGGGGAATCATCCTCAAAATATAACCCATAAAATCATGTTATAACTATATATAATCCAAAAATATAATTTCAATGAATAAAATGTCAAATAATCATTAAAAAACATAACCACACAAATTTTATATGTAAAAAAAAAAACAAATTACGAATAAAGAATAATATAAACTATCTAATGAAATACTGACTACCTCTAGCTAAAGATATGATAAATCCACAATTATCAATGTAAAAATCCAAAAAAATTCACCCAGCTCCATGAACAACACATTTCGGGACATGGAGATAAAAATTTAATAGGAAAAAATATAAAAATATACGTGGATATATGCATACTCAACATGTTACTCCCATAGAACCCTAAAGTGTTAGTATGAGTAAATCATAATAACTCAACCATGATATGAAATAGTTTAATTAAGATAGTCATCCACAGGTAAATACTACTAAAAAATTCTTACCCCATATATCACTATAATCACACTACCCACAATACAAGGAATAAGTATAATATAACATATTTAACTCTAAATTTATAAAAAAGACCCTCGTATACTAAATCCCCCTGAATTTTCACTACTATCCCAATGTTGAATGTCCTATATCCATCATATAAATACATAATCATATAGCCACAAACCAAATAACAAATAACCATAGTGCACATCATTATCACAAGGGAGAAGTGGGTTGGAAAGTTTTTGGTTATCTAATAACCTCAAAATATTTATTTGGGTTAGTTACTAGTATCAAAATAGGATATATATGCATAAAAAATAATATAATACAAAATATAGTATTTCAAAGATAAAAAATATAATAGATATAACTCTAAAAATCCAAGAAACCTAATTAAAATTACCACATAATTATCACAACTATCATATGTAATCCCTAACAAAACAATATCCAACAAAATCTCATACTAATCATAGTCCCATAACATCTCAATGATTCATAATCAATATTAGAATATCCTATAAAATAAAATCACAATTCCCTCCACCTAAACATATCAATAAAAAGGTTCTTGGGTGAACCAACAATCACATAACAGAAGAGTAATAAAAATGTATTCATATCTTGAAATATAATTTTCCAATTATCCATATTTCAAATTTCTCATTTATAATACACATAGAAACCTCTAAAAGCACATTCTATCAACAAATATATGGTAACCAACCATAAAATACTATCCATAAAGAACTCATCCTTAAATTTCAACCATCTTAAATCAATGCCATCAATTCAAATTCATTATATAAGAATATAAATGAGAATGAGGGTGAAATTTTTCTATTCTAAAAGAAAAATTCTACAAAAATTCATTCAGATTCAATTGAGCAATCATAAAAAACATTAAAAATAGAGTATCATGTAAACTACTATTTCAATGTCACCTACTAGAAAATACCACTAAAAAACCTCCCATAATAATAAAAAAATGAAAAAATAAATAAAATAAGTATAGAAAGATTTATATAGACATCAACATTATAAAAATCCACCACCTGTTACACATATTCATACCTCCTTCCACCATGATAAACAAAAATTTAAAAAATGAGTAATACAATGAATAATTGTAATATCTATAAATGAATAAAAAAATAAATAATAATTCATCTGTGTCATATGAAGATAGAGAATACTTATTCATATGATAAAATACAGGATAAGAGTCACTTAACTCTCATATTTTCTAGAAAATATGAATAATATCAATTAAACAAAAGTAAGATTTACTATTACCACACTTTTTTTACCTATGATAGGAAGGTGGAAAGAACATGCTAATCACTCTGATATAAATGAGTCACCAACTTCATTAGGATAAATATTCAAATTTTTATTTCATGAAATAGAAATAACCAAATGGTTCTTAAAAAAAACTCAAGAGAAAATTGAGAATATAAGAAGAAGTATAATAGTAAATAATGTAGTTATGAATAAAATTATTCACTACAAATGAATTTTAGACTAAATTTTAATAATTAATCATAATACCAAAGTGTAACTGAGTAATTATATAAGAGTTTAACTTTATTTTAATGTATTTGAGTAGAATAATTTTAAATATCACCAAAAAAAGAAATTTTTTATTTAAATCTCCCTTAATATTTCATATGATTAGATTAAAAATGAATTTGGCTTACTCCATTTTAATATATATAAAAAAGAAAAATCCAAACCATTGGTTTTTTTCAAAATACCCTTGATTTTATTGTGTATAGCCATTATAATTTCAATATATATATATATATTAATGGATTTAATATGAGATATAACATATCCATATATATTAAAAAACTTAAAAAAACCTATAAAATCATATAATATTTCAATTAATATAATATTAAATAATAAGTGAAGAAATATATACCTTTTCCTTTGATGACATGAACTATCCAAGATCTATAACATGAGTTTGATAGTGAACTCTAAGAGGAAACTAGAAGACTCCTTCCTCCTAGGGTATTTATAAGCTGAATGAATATCACAATCCTTAGGATGGATCTCCTTTGAGACACAATCTTCCAGAACCTTGTTTAATGCATTGAAAAAACAAGATCTAAATATATATTAATCATGAAGATTTTCTATGCCAGGAATCAAACACACTTCCACTGACTAGGATCCTATTAATATAGGACTTCCAAGTGCACTCTAAAAATTCAATTGTTTATAGAGAAACATTTCATAAAAATTTCATGATCTATAATGTTTTTATCTCATGAATACTAATTTTATTATTAATTATTTAATGATTAAACAATCAATTTGGTGTTTAAACTCTTCATATTATCAAAACATGATAATCACACTAATGTATGGTAGATATAATAGAAGATAATTATTGAACTATTTATTATCATATAATATGTAAAATTCCATGAATAACCCCATGATGTGTTGACACTCACAATATTATGGAATATCCCATCACATACTATGATGTGGTCTAAAACACTATGTCTTGGTGGTTCCTTTAGTGAAAATTTATATCAATCCCCCTTTTTAATAAGTGTCATAGACTTAGAACATTTTCACCTTATGTCACATCACATGTAATAACTCATGAAACCATATATAAAATTCCTTTTAGATGTCCTCTAAAATAATTTTAGGGTATATTTCAAGGTTTTTTCACACACTTTGTAACAAAACTAAATCCTTGTTCAAAAAACCATAAATTTTAACCCTTTAGGCCTTTATAAAATATAAAATGATTATATATTACCTAGTATATAATATTAATTAGATATAAGACTTTGGTAAAGAATTAATAATACTCAATCTATAAAGAGATTTGAAACGATCTCTATAAAACATATGTATCTTCATACCCATGTCCACCATTTATATCATATATATTTATACATAATCATATAACCCCTTTGTCAAAGAAATAGTGACCGTGAGACATAGAATATTCCAATATCATATATCTAACTCATACATTCTCAATTATTTTATTATATAATGAAAAAATATATGAAAACATAACACATTGTTTATCTAAGAGGATGAGCATATCACATCCCCTCCCCCAGTTAGATAAGCACATCACATGTACCTTATCTAGGTACAATCATACACTTTCTCAGTCTATCTCAAGTGAGTTCCTAAATAATATACTCATTATATTAGAGGAAAAATCCAATCTTGGTTAAGACTTACCAAATGACATGATCCTTAATATACCCAAACACTTCTTAATTAGATCAACATCAAGGTAGGTGTAAGAACGATATAAAAGTTTGAATGTTCTCATGCTTAGTATCTTACCAACCTTGGTTATAAGGATTAAATATTAAACATTCACTCCTATTATAGAAAATATATAGTGTATAACACTCCACGTGGTATAAATGGTGGTTAATCCAACACACAAATCTCCTTTTATATCTCATATGCATATTTTACATCTCTATATGAAATTCTACCCATTCCAAAATTAATATTTTGTTATAGACTATGATAATCCATGAAGAACATAAGTTATAGATAACCAAAATTTATACTCTGATAGGTAAATTATAATTTCATTTTATGGATATATTTATCCATCATAAAAGAATGATAAAGTGGAGATTTCATTTTATATAACATGAAACTGTTAATATTATTGAAATATTTTAATAATAATAACCATATATAAGAACCTATATAATTATATTCTATATGATAGACTATTATAGAGGCCATATGATTACAATAATTTTAGGGTTTAGTTAAATTCATAACATCTCTATATAATTCCAGCCACATCTCAACGTGGCTACTTAATAAAATATCACACAAAACTCTTTAAGAGAGTAACATCTATGAAGAGTGTAATTTTAATTATGGAGAGACTTAGGAATCATACTACCAATGTTCAAATATTTAAAAAAAGCATCCAAACTTATTTAATTCACAATATCCAGTGTTGAGATGTGAATCACTTATGTTATATACTAAGTTATTTATATATTCATTATCATCATTATTCTTGAACTGTTACAATAAAAATTTTCTTTGAGACTATTTTGTAAAAAAAATGTAACTCTTTACATTAATATATTTATATACTAACACATCCTCAACTCCTTTATGATATAAAGAGACCGTCACTTGAGTTTAACTGATTTAATATTTTATTTGTTACACTTTTCACTTCACTATTTCTAATTATACTCCCACTAGTCCATTAGAAAATATATTATCTATATAATATCATGATGAGAGACAAAAACTCTTCTGTTTTAGGAAATAACACTTATTTACTATATTGGTAATATTTAACATATGATATATGGAATTATATATGTTTGGATAGATATTTTTAAAAAATATTTTATTCTTTTAAATATGACAATATTTGGTGGTGGGATGATATCAATCATATTTTAACAAATACATTGGATAAAATATTTTATCTTGGATGAAACATTTTCTCCCTCATACAATTTTTAGACTTATTATAGAACTATATCAATCATAACCATGTGTATCAAGAACAACATCTCATTTATTTACAACAACCGTTGTTTAAAATAACCCCTCTAATCATATAATAGGAAAATAAGATGAAAAATACTATTTTTGTTATTATATAATAAATATTTAATATAATTCACTACATACAACGTTATGATGTATCAATCCCTTGATTTATTACAATAATTCACACTTTAAGCTTTAAGAACGAATCCTCATTCAATTTTAAATGTCTATACCATTTAACAATAATTTTTTAATGTATTGTTGGTATCATATACCCTTTAAAATCTATAATTTTTTTTTGTAAGATAAATACTTTATTTTTACTCTCCATGGGGTTTCTTTCACCCCTTTAGGTATTCTAGAAATTTCACCTCTAATGTTCAGTTTTCATAAAGTGAAAACACTTCCCTTCTTTATCCATAAAGATCAGTTAAGGAAATCTAAATTGTACCACCTCCTTAGTCTATAAAAAATGCGTGGCTATGGAAAGAGAACCTTTGTGACAGTATCTCGATAGTTTCGAGATATGGGAGCCAACATGGTTTGTAGGGGGAGGATTTAATGTCATCCTTTATCTATTAGAGAAGAAGGGATGTGGAGTATACCACATAAGGGATCACTAGGAATTTGTATATTTCTCTTCTCAGAATGGTCTCTTAGACTTGGGTTTTGTAGGGGATAAATTTACTCGGTGTAACAACCAAAAGATTAATCTTCACAACTAGTGTATATTGGACTAATTTTTTACTAATATTTAGGAAATTTCATCCTTTACAAATTCAAGGGTACAACATATCATATAGGTAATTTTGGATCATGTAAACCTTCTCATTCATCTAGAACAAATATTAGTGGAAAACAACCATTTTTACTATTCCAATCACTAGGTGTTTGATTGCAGTTTTCATATGAAGATTTGAGTATACTAGAAGAATCAAATTCATGAGAGCAGGTGGATGGGTCTACATAATAGGCTTCAGAGACTCAAAGGTGATCTATAGACTTGTCATAATAAAAAGACTACTAATTTTTTCAACCTGAAGGGGATTAAGGAAGAGATTAACCACATTGAGGGGAATTTGGAAACTAACTGGTATGATGACATCTTCTTCACATTAGTGGACAAGAAAAATTAGTTAACACATATCATTTTGGAATAAAAAATAATCACCCGAGAGAATTCCAGAACGACTTGGGTCAGAGAGAGATAAAAATACTGCCTTCTTTCAAGATTATATCAAGGAAAAGAATGCGCTGGTGTTTCTAATATTTTTCAAGAATATGGGTCCTTCACATATGACATGGAGGTCATAGGAGGTATATATAGTGATTATTTAAAAATTTTACTACATGTCTCTAATATCTGCATGCTGAAAGGCTACCCTAGAGAGAGAACTGACTTATTTAATGATATCATAAGGATGGTTTCCAACAATATTAATAGGTTTTTTCGAAAGAATGTCAAAGGAACCTAATATCTTAGAGGAAGTCTTATTAGAGGAACCCGAGATCTTATAGGAAGTTCAAGATCTTAATTCTAAGAGTTATCTGAGACCTGATGGTTTTCTAGGTTATTTTTTACATTAATTTCTGGGAGCTGGTGAAAGGGGATCTGATTGTGGCCATACAAGACTTATTTAGAGATGGGATATTTCCTTGGGTTTTGTAATGTGTCTACCAGAATCCTTATTATGAAGGTATGGGATAATTCCTCACTAAATTATTATATTAAAATCAACATATATAAATTCCAAGTTAAATTTCTAGAAAATATTATCAATTGAAGACTCATGTTACACCCAACTCAATGGGTCTTGGAGAATCAATAAGGTTTTATCAAGGGAAGATCAACACAGGAATCTGTATCCATGTTTCATGAAATAGTTGGGTATGTTAACAAAAAAACACATAGTTCTAACATTGTGGTAATAGATGATATGAATAAATCCTATGATAAGATGGAGTGGAGTTTCATCAAAAAAGTTTTGAATAAAATGGGTTTCTCTAGATGGGTAGTTGATCTCTTATTTATATCATTTATCTTACCTTGGATGGATGTATACTTCATGGGGAAGAAATATGGGTTCTTTAAATCTACTCATGGCCTCAGGAAGGTAGAATCCCTATCTTCTAGTCTCCTAAGATTTTTTGAATACACAATCAACAAATAATTTAATAAACTAATTATGAGCAACAAGATTTGTCCATACAAGGGTAAATTAAATACTAATGACATTTATCATTTTTTTGTTGGTTAAATGATATTTTTCTTGAAAAAGAACAATAGGAATATCTAATAATTAAACAAAATTATTAAGAATTACTGCATCTAGAAATAGAGGTCCATCAACATGGACCAAAGTAGTGTATTCATTTAAAAATGATGCTCAGAAGGTTGGGGAATGAAAATTGAGGAGGTCCTGGGTAAAAGAATGAGATCCTTTAACATGGAATACCTTGGTGCTGTAGTCACTCTGATAAGGATTCATATCCATCATTTCAATGGGCTGGTTGATAAAATTAGTGCATGCATTACAAACTAGAATAACCATTTTTATTCATTCAAGGGACATATTATTCTTCTCAATAATGTCCTGTATTTTATTTAAATTAATGTGATGTCAGTGATCAACAAGAAAAATGTTGTTTTGAGAAACATTGAAAAACACTGACAGGTTTCATATGAAATTCTCATTTTAAAGGAAGATATCATAGGGTATATTGAGAAAAGATATCTCTGGGTTGGGAGTTTGTGGTATCAATATTAGGAGTGAAATAAAGGAAATAAAAACCATTCAAGCTAGAATAGAATGGGATTACCTTTAGGGTTGATCTTTATGGGAAAAATTCATCACTAACGTGTATAGTAGTCATAAGAACAATATAAGGGGGATGGGGGACTTATCGATTATAGATCATGATCTATATCCATATATTAATTATCTTGAGACACTAGAAATAGATTTTTTGTTTTTGATAGATTAATTTATGTATTGACAATTGGGATGGTTCGGTGCTCAGTTTTCTATGTTGTAAGACCCCATACATTACCTTATCCCAAGGTAATAGGTTCAAGACTTTCATTCATTTTATTTTCAATAAACACCAACTGAAGGAATTAAACAGTATTGACATGAATTATGACCTAGATTAGATCTTTTTTATATGATCCGTATCAGGATAATTCTCAGTGAAAGGGTACCACTCCGTGACTCAAGAATATGGCATGCCAATTGATTGGAATAGAACCATTTAGTGCAATGATATACCCATGAAATTCAACTTATTGGTGTATCATATTCGTATGCACACCGTTCATATGGATGAATAACATAAAAAAGGAATCATTCTTTCTTATAAGTGTTTGTGCTGATGATACCCCAAGAGGAATCATCTAATCATCCTTTCTTTGAGTGTGAACATGATGAGGCTCTATGGAGTGGCCTAAGAGAGTTCATCATGATGTTATATTGGGGAATCAATCAATATAATTTTCTTCAATCATGGTTTATGGAGACTTAGAATAATTCCTAGGAATGGAAGGTGAGGCCGCTCCTCCTAATGTCAGGTTATTAGAGCATCTAGAGTGCAAGGAACTAAAGTCACCATGAAAGAATTACTAGTTCATGGTTGGGTATGGTGGTCAAATTTAGAATTCTAGTGGAAAATATTTTTCCACTTTTTAAATTATGGGAATGTTCATATTCATTGATAAGGCTCATGGATGGAAAAAAATACAGCTTATCCTTATCACAATCTTACTAGGAAAGGGAGATGGGTGAGATGGAGGCCCTTGAATAGTAGTTATAATCTATAAAAGGATGGATCATGTATGGATGGTGTCATGTAGGGGGTTTGGTGTTGTTCATGATCATAAATGATCTATGATACTTGCATTTTGTTATGGTTATGGTCATGGTGACTCCCTGATGGTGGACGCTTGTGCAATGATGAAGGGTATTGATTTATTTCATTCACACAATGCCAATCTCAAGTTGGTGGAAACCAAATCGATTATTATTCATGGATTGATATGGGAGAAGATTAATATTACATGGTTCATCACATAACTCATATTAAATTTAAAATAATTATTGATTCATGGGTGGCCCTATGTCATACTTGGCATAAGAAGAATAATGTTTCAGATTTACTTGCTTCTTGTATGGATAACGAGGAGAAATGTTTATTATTTTTTTATCTTGGTATCTCTACCACATGTTTGCGATAGTCTTGTTAGAGTGGATGAAATTATTCCTCACTATTTTAGACCTCTACGAATTTATTCTAACTTGGGCCTTTCCCAAATTTCAATAAAAATGTTAACATTGGATGGAAAATACTACCCTTCCTTATAATCCCCTTTATTCTCTTTATAAGGTTATGTAGAATCTCTATAACCTCTCTTCTCATCCTTATGAACATTAATTTTAAACTTTAAATTATGTACCATAATCATGGAACCCAAGCTTGGACCATCCATATCATACATAGTGATCCAATAATTATTGAGGAGATCAGATAAAATTTTATTGAACACATTCATGTTGTTAATCACAATAAACCATCAGAATATATCCAATAGTGACTGTAGAATTGAACCCATTCTTTCCAAGTCATTTACACATCTGATCATATTGAGTACAAGATTTTACTTTGTATCACCCTCAAACATCTTACACCAAAAGTGTAATTTTGAAACTTATTATCTCTCATTTATAAACCCTTTTTAAGTTGTTTATCATCCCCAAAAAACCAATATTATCATTTTTATGGAGTATATTGGGATATATCAAAACAAAAATAAATAAAAATACACTAATTTAATATATACTATGGTTACTATATGTATCTTTCTATACTTGACTAGCTTCATCAGTAAGAAGTTTCTCAATAAAATTTCTCTCCATCGCATAGAACTTTTCTTCATCCTTAAGAATGATTACCATGTTTCTATATCAGTATAGAAAGTTTATTTCATTAATATTTTCCTCCAATATTGATCTCAAATTCAATTTTGATGTTGGTGAATCCATTTTATCAATATCAAAATATTTTATTATATGTGTATTATGTTTTAAATTTATTTAGTAATGAATTTTATAAAATGTGATCCCACTAAAATGATGACCCATTTAAATTTAAAACAAATCCATTAATTAGGGAAGATTCATATTTCACTATGAAATTATTTATCTTTATCATTCCTCTCATTACATAAATATTTAGGTAGGATATTTTGCTAAAAAGATTATATACGACTCTTGGACAATTGATTTGAAAAATTCCTTCCAAATTCGTTATATGGATAAAATAAACTCTATTCCTTTGGAATACTAAACATTGGTATTTTATAGATAAGTGTAACCCAAATTATATCCCAAATATGGGTATCTAATTCTATTAGGCCCCCCCAAATTTTTTCCATACACAAGATAATCCATGGGTTCTCAACTTCGGAATAAACTTATCTGGTTGAATGATTGATGTCTTATCAAGTATTTATTTAGTAGGAGAATAACAATTAAAATTTTAAGTGTATTTATTATATCAACATATTATCTCATTTATTCCATTTACATTCATATATTATTATAATTATTTAGTTTTTAATCTATATTCTATCCACTAAATCAATATGTTCAAACCATATTGATGTGTAACTCTTTACACAACTCATATCTTTTATTACTAACCCAAATTAAAATCCAACCATATTATACATATCAAAATTCATCAACTTTATAAGGAACATAAAATAATTTCATTTAAAGGATTATATTTATATGAAATGAATAATCCCCATAAAAATCAGACTGGATCATCAAGTATCCAACCCCCAATTTTCTAGAAAGAGCCTAATCTTCTAGGATAGTGGGTAGTCTGACCTAAAGTTCCTCTACCCATGGTTATTTAATAAAAAGTGACTTAAATTAAATTATCCTTATAACAAATATTATGTATAAGCTATAATTAACTTCACAATTCAATCTCACAACCCATTAAAAAGTAAAATTTTGGGTAGGAGAAAACCTAATCAAACATCATACCTAACATGTAACACTTTAAATGTATATACTATAATTTAAAGAATATGTTTAACAAATTTAAACTAATGAATATATTAATTAATAATTTAATAATTTTATATTTATGAATAAATCAATGAATATTATATATGCATGAACTATTCATAAATTTAGACATGAGATAAATATTTATGAATAATTCATAAATAAATAAAATTATGAACACATTATAATTTAGACATGCCCTTATAAACATTTCACAACATAAGTAAAAATTAAAATTTCATAATTATTTTAATATTAAATCTTTTAATATTCTTAATTTATAAGGTATTTAATATGAAAAAATTCATGTTATAAAATAAGATATGCTTTATGAAGAATTTTATGATAATATAATCATTTCATATATTATGAAAACATTTTATCTAACTTCCCATGATTTTATTGATAGAAAATATAAAAATGTGAGATGAAAATTCAGTTATATATTGAATCCATACCCATTTGCTCTCTTAAATCCTTTTTATACATTGGGTATGTTCTATCTCCTAGAAGGAATCCTAACTCCTTCATTCAGAAGGAACATGTTTTGATAGAGGGAATTCATCAAAGTCCATACCTAGTTCTTTACTATATTTTTTCAATTAAATTCTCATATAAACTCATTTTAAATATAATTATCCACATTAATGATGTTATATTAACATCATTATTATTTTTTTTTGAAAATTATATTAGTATTATATAACTCTAAACACATAATTATTAATAATATAACATGTTCTTATTTGGGTTGGTTTAACCACTAACACAAATGATGCTTTTCCAACATCATAATTTTCAACATGAATAAGTATCAAGAAATTAATAATAGTAATATATGATATAAATGATTAATATTTGTTATGAATACATTTTTAGGTTTTATATAAAAAAATCAACATTCATTATAAAGTACCATGTTGTTATCGAAAAATTAACTAAACCATGTTCATCGTGGATAAAATTATAAAAAACCATACCTATAATTTCTATCAAATGAACATGATTCTAAATAGATAATAGTAAATAAATCAATCTACTATATTTAATAATCATGGAATGATTAATTTATTTTCATATAATTAGGATTAACATCATCATTATGATACATGTACAAAAAAATAAAAATTACTAACATATGATGATTAAAATAAACAATAAAAAACAAATATATTTGAAATGAATTATAATAATTAAAGAGTATAAAATTTAATGTATATGAATAACGTTCTAAAATAAGTTATTAAGATGGTTGTGTTTATTATATTCAAGGTTAAATAGATTTCAAAAAATTTAAGAGTAAAGGTAAGGGTTTTTTTCCAATATCATTTTAACATAAATATTGTTTATATTTGAATTTCCATCTAGGAAATTATATAAAATTTCTCTATAAAACCCATATATTTATTATTCTATGGTTATTTATGGGATTTAAATGTCTTCATACCATTTCACCTCCCTCTGGATAAAAAATCAACCAAAAAAATGTTTGAGGCTAGAGTTGACCTTTTCTCTTCTTTTTGGATGAAAATATCTCTCATCTATGTCTATATTATTTAATGAATGTGATTATATATAATTATATTATTTACTAATGTATTTTAAAACCCCCAATTTTTACTAATGTGTGTTCTTATTTAAGTTTCACCTTAATTCTGTTCTTTATAATGTTTAATATGTGATGGATTTGGTTATAGGAGTTAGGAAGGCTCCAAGATCATTAAAGGGATCAATGGACTGAAAATGTGAGAAATAAGAGTTATAGTATGGGTGTATAGTTATCAAATAGTTAGTGTTAACAATGAAACCAAACATTTATAGGGGTAAAGTAAATTTAAAAATTTATCAAACTATTTGGGTTTCCAGGGGAAACCATGCAAACTTTAGATTCTTAGGAAAAATTCATTCCACATGGTCGACATACAGTTTTGAAAACCATGAAATGAAATAATTTAAATTTTTGTTTTATCCATTTATGTTTTAATAGTTCACTAAATAATGTAGCCAAGCCATGCAATGATATTATTGAATTTTAATATTATCTTTTAGAACCAAAAAAAACATCTAAAAATTAATTATTCCCTAGACATAGGCTCTTGAATCTCCCTCTATTTTTTGATGAATTTTTGGATTCCGAGGGATATTATTCCCCAATTATTAGAAGATAAAATCACTATTCATTGTGATTGATTCTTCTCTATAAGTATAATCCTTTCTGTTCCCTAGATGAATTTATTATTTTCATCTCATTGATTTTGTATTATCTTTTTTATAACCCTAATATAGTGTTGATGGAATATAATTTAGGGATATTGGATCATTAGGTTAAATTTGGTTGGTGAATATTTGTGATTAGCCTTCAGTGCATTCAAGGTAGGTGGTATATATTTTCCCTATAAGTATTACCATTTTTTGTCAGTGCATACAATGTATGTCCACATTAGCTTTCTAGGAATTCAGACTCGAAATAAATTACATGCCTTCATTCATGGAATTGAATTTAATAATGTTCCCTTAAGTTATAAAACCAAAATTGGTTAACAAGAATTTGAGATAGAAAATGGTGAATTATTAATGATTCCCAATATAAATGGGGTTGATTATTGGTAAGGGATTTTTTAATGATATTTTGATGGATAGATAGAGGATATGAGGTGAATTGGAAATGAACGAATTTTATTGAGAGGTGAAATCAAGAATGGATTATTTTAAAATGAAATTGGAATTAATAAATTGAAAATATTTTTCTATGAAATAATGCTAATCAATTGTGAGTTACTTGTTTGAATGGTTATAGGGATGGTGTTTTGGGAGAATTTCTTCTATAGTTCAGGGGATGTTGTTCCTATAGGTTGAATACCATGCTTACAAGATGGGTATATTTCCCTGGGTGTTATATGTGTTCTAATATAGTTATATTTTCTTAGGGTTGACTATTGTTTTGGGATGAGTATATTTTCCTTGGCATGACTTATAATCCAAGATGGTTATATTTCCCTAATGTGATGATTATTATCTATAGACACTCAAAACTCATCGATCCATGTATGGTTGGTATCAAGTGTTATTGTGGAACTCATTGAAAAAAATATTTATTTATTTATATCTTGTACTTATAAATAATTATCACTTATATACATTATTTCTTAAAATAGATATATTTTTTTATGCTGTTGGAAGTGTCCTACTAAGTTTTACTCACACCCTAATCAAGTTTCCATTGGTACATGAGTAGAATTCATGATTGAAAAACTAGATATGGGTGTAAAGACCCGTAAATTTCAAGGAATTTTTTTCTCTAAATTTTCTTTCGAATTTTACAAGAACGCAGTTTCTGACGGCACCAGATTCCGAGGCCCGGTGTGTCCGGAATCATTTTCTGAAGTTTGGATCGGGTACGTTCAGTGAACGGACGAGCGGGTTTTTCTAACTTTTGAACCGGTGCTCGGAATCAAATTCTGAAGGCACCGATGGAATCACAGCGCCGGTATTTTCTTAGAAACGCCTCTTCCGGAGTTGCGTTTGCTCGGTTGTGGTTTTTAATTTTTTGGGTTTTAAGTTATGAAATAAAATAAAGTTGTACGACAAACATTATTTTATTTCACTTAAGCCACTTGGAAGCCACTTAATGCTGCTTAAGCTGAGTTGATGCAGATAGCGTGCTATACAAAAATATCCTACCCTCTTGGTAGGATATTAGTGAGGTGGGGCCCGCACGAGCCCTGCCGTTTATTTTCCGCTAAGTAACGCACCCGCGAAAACCCGTCATTATGAAAGTCAACTGACGCGTTTTCTTAATTTCTTAACGCACCAATTAATTGGGCGGTTTTATTCGATGAATTAATTCTATGAATTAATTTAATAATTTCTTAACCTATTTTCAATCCGTTGGCGTAATAATAAAATAAGGCCAACGCACGACTTCTGGAAAAATGTTCGTTGAGAGGATTTGACAGAAACCAAGAGTTCTTCATCCTCCTTCGCGAAGAACGCAAAGAACGCAAAGAACGCGAAGAATGCCGAGCCCTCGAAAATTGACAATGCGACGCCAAGTTCTGTGACACCGACGATTCTTCTTCCACGATGTTCTTTCGCGACAATCCAACCACGCGACAACCTTCGATCGGCAGCGACAAGGTAGGGGGTTGCGCTCTTTTTTTTTAAATTTACTTTGTGGATTAAAACAACAATATGGATTTAATTATTATTAATTAAATCTATATGTTCTTGAACCTCATAGTTCGTCGACGCGCACTGTATTCCGCGACAACGTGACGCCCTTCCGCGACTATGCGATGCCCTTCCGCGACGCGACAATCACCTCCTTCTACGGTGATCAATTCCCCAAAGAACGCGCGTGCGACGACTTGACGAGGTAGGGGTTTGTTGTGAAATAATTTATTTTCCTGTGATCGTTTCTTTTAAAATAAAGAACCCGGTTTCATAAGAAATATTTTAATTTATTAAAATTGTTGTTTGACATGTTGATTTTTCTTCCCGATTGTTATTGCCTAATGCGGAGGGTGCGGGCCAAACGAACACGGCCCGACAACCCTCCACATTTCTTCGTTGTTGTGCGAATTTGGCAGGCAACGACAAAACATGACGCAAGGGTGACGTGATGTTTCCGCAGTGAAGAATGGGACCCAGGAGAAGCAGTGGCGTAGACGGGAAGGAAAACGGACCACCGGAGCAACTCCGGTGGCTCGCGGCGGTGCGGGTCCGGCTCCCACGCACGAGACACGGCAAAAGCCACGTCTGCTGAATTCCAGCGCGGCCCCTCAAGGGCCGCGACACTTCCATCCTACGGGGGCGGCGCCCCGCGGCTGCCACGCTCGGCCGCTCGGCCGAGCCGAGCCTGGCCGAATCGGGTCCGACCCGGGCCCGGGTCGGGTCGACCCGGTTCGGGCTGACCCGGGGGGGGGGGGGGGGGGGGTTGGGACGGGTCGGTCTGGGCCCAGACCCCCAGTCTTCGGACCATTTCCGGTCTATTGCTCATAACATGAGCTACGGGCCTCCGAACGATGCGCCGTCAGTGGCGATGCGATCCTTGGATCGAGACGGTCATTTCAGTATATCGCACTCAAGGTTTCAGAATATGTTAGGTTCGGCTGGGTTGGTTCGTACACGAAACCAACCGGGCCCTCGGAGCGGAAACGCTCATATCATGATCTTCGGACGTCCGATTGACGTGCTGTCGACTTTGTTGTTTTCCTCTAAGTGAGACGGATCTTTTGGAATACTCCACCCGAGGTTTGGACACAGGTGGAGTACGGTTGGGTTGGTTTTGCCTTAAAAACCAACCGGGCTCCTAGGACGAAAAAGCCAATAACTCTCAGACCGGGCGTCCGATGGACGCGCCGTCTGCGACGTTGAGTTCCTGTTGACGATACGGAACTTTTGGATACATCAACTTCGGACACTGTGTCAGTTGATGTATCAGCCTCTCGGCTCGTGGAGCGGACTCTCCCGAACGAGCTTGCTGTGTGCAGGAACCCTAGAGCTGGCTGCGACTGCTACTGTGACTGCGACGACGACTGTGCAGAGATCCTCAGTGGACTGCGACAGCGACTATGCAGAGATCCTCAGTGGACTGCGACGACGACTGTACAGATATCCTCAATGGAATGCGATGACTACTGCACTGAGCGATCCTACGTGGATCGGTGCTACAGATCCTCTGTGGATCCGATCCTGTGTGGGTCAGCGCTCAGCGGTTCTGTGTGAGCCAGCGCCTACAGGTCCTGTGTGGGCCCGATCCTGTGTGGGTCTTTGCGGGGGTTAGTTATCTATTGATCCTGTGTGGGTCCGATCCTGTTTGGGTCATTTCGGGGGTTAGTTACCTATCGATTCTTTGTGGGTCTGACGACTTAGATGAATCAGTGATCATCTTTATCATCATTCGAAGAAGTATACCTGTGTGAGCTGAATCCTGTGTTACTCTCCTTTGTGGATTGTGTTGAGCTATCCTATGTGGATTAATTTTGCTCTCCTTCATGGATTATGTTGTGCTATCCTGTGTGGGTTAACGTTTTGCTTTCCTGTGTGGACTGGGTTGTGCTAGGGCTCGGGTGTTGGAGCCGAATGGGAATTGATGACTTAGGTATATGTATGAGCATATACCTAAGTAGTGTCGGTTGTTACTTCGTGATTGTATCTTTCCTTTGTGGTTTATCCTTTGTGGATTTCGGGAGATCTTCGGGGGTCTCGTGGTCCCTACTGAGTAGCTTATACTCACCCCTGCACGGGCTATGCCCGCACTTCGTTGTATTGGTTGCAGACGACGAACAACGCTGATCATGGTGGAGGCTTGTGGAGCAGGACGGTACCTGGAGGTGGACCACTGGGCAGGACGTACTCGGAGCGGACGGCTGGACCGAGGAGCTGTGGAGGCTATCTGTGCTCACCCTTCACGTGGGACTTCCAGTGGACGGATCGACGCTGCGGCTTTTCTTTTCAGTTGCTGTTTTTCCTTTCAGTTGTACTTTACAGTTGGGCTTGTATTTCCGGCCCCTTTTACTTTCAGCACAGCTTGTTACAGTTTTTACTTAGTGTTTACTTTTCCGCTTGTTTAATCTGTGGTGCTTGCTTACTTTATAAAGGCAATGCCTTCCCTGTTTATCGGGATTTACGCCTTGGTGCTAGTCGCCAGCCCCTGGCCTATGGAAGGCGGGCTTAGGGTAGTCACGACACGGGCCCCGAGGGCGGGTCGTGACAAATTGGTATCATAGGCGGTCGGTTCTACCGCAGACTCTGATCTTTCTTCTATGTGAAGCAATAGTGTTTAGCGTATTGAGTGTGGTTATCAGTCCAGAGAGTCCAGTGTTGGTGCGGCGGCCGACGTATCCGTACACCAGGACCCTGATTCTGATTTCCGACTTAATGCACGAAAACATTGATTGCATGTGTGTTTTCAAGTTTTCTTCGTGATTACTTTGTATCAGCTCACCGGGTATACTGTTCTGACCGTGGCACACTTGTTTCCTTTTCAGGATGGCCCCACGACGGCAGCCAGCTAGGGTTCCGAGAGTGGAGCGCGACGACAGCCCGCCGAACGACGAGGCCTCGGTACAGGTCCCTTTGACGACGGAGGCACCGTCGGTACCTCTACCCGTCGAGCTACCGATGCTCCCCACCACGACCGCTGACGATGCACGTCGCCTCGGAGCTCTGCACGAGTTCCAGCGCCAGCGACCACCCAGGTTTCATGGGGAGATGGACCCCCAGGCAACCAAGGACTGGCTGGAGGCGGTCGTACGGGTTTTCAGGCTAGTGAGGACACCAACAGACCTCATGGTGATCCTCGCGGCGAGCCTACTGCACGCAGCAACAGGCCGATGGTGGAGCTTGATGCTCCAGGTACACGAGGTGGCATCTCTTCTCTGGACGGACTTCGAGAGCCTATTCCGCTCAGAGTTCGTCCCGGCCACCCTCCGTGCGGTGCGCATCCAGGAGCTTCTTCAGCTACGACAGGGCAGCTTGACGGTTTCCCAGTACGCGGTGAGGTTTACCGATCTTTCTCGCTACTCGACAGATATGGTACGGGACCCATTCTTCCGGGCTCCGACCTTTGAGCAGGGATTGAGACACTAGATCAGGGCATCACTGATCTCCCTCAGCATCCTGACCCAGGAGGGAGTGCTGGAGCGAGCCCTTCTGATTGAGAGCTTTCTTGCTGAGTCTACTTCAGCAGCAAGACCTACCGCAGGGCGGCAGGTAGCGGAGTCTTCGGCAGCAGGTATCCGACAGATGAATCATGGGACTAGGCAGTCCAGACCTTTTGGAAGACGACCTCGGGACTCTGGCTCAGCTGTGCGGGGCACACAGCGCAGAGCCAGTCTTTCGAGAGGCAAGCAGTGCTACGCATGTGGCGGGCAGGGCCACATGGCTCGTGACTGCCCGACCCGCTGTGCCGAGGAGCAGCAGACGGTGGAGGGGCCAGCCAGGCAGAGGCAGAGGGTCGACCGTGGCGGTCCACAGGGAGGAGGCAGACGAGGCAGAGGAGCTGGTCGAGCAGTAGGTGGTGGGCGACGCTGTGAGGCTCTACCACCACCAGCACCAGGAGGTCCGCCCCTACCACAGGGAGCTGGCAGGCAGAGACAGGCACAACTCCAGGCAGCGGAGGCCTATGACCACGGCGCGCCAGATATGATTCGAGGTATGATCTATGTCTATTCCACCCTTACTGTAGTTCTTATAGACACAGGATCGGGTCACTCTTTCATATCCACTGCCCTTGATCGGAGCTCAGAGATTCCGACAGAGCCGTTGGCTCGATCCTTACAGCTAGAGACTCCTACGGGAGCAGACTCGAAGATTACGCACTGGTGCCGGCATTGTGAGATTACTCTAGGAGGCAAGACCTTTGGCTAGGATCTTCTGGTAGCGGCGTCGAGGCCTTACGATGTCATTTTGGGCATGGATTGGTTATCCACAGTCCATGCTCAGATTGACTGTATTAGGCGCAAGGTGCGATGTGTGCGCACGGACGGGAGAAGGTTCACCTTGACCAGTGAGAAGGGAGCCTTTGCAGCACAGGAGGGACTCTCGTAGAGGAGGGGACAACCCATCACTCATTAGTTGGCTAGCCTCATCCTTGGAGCAGTTGACGTGCAGAGTCCTAGTTTTCCTGCCGTGGTGGATCAGTACGCAGGCGTCTTTCCCGATGATGTTCCAGGGATACCTCCTCGTAGAGAGGTTGACTTTTATATTGATCTGTACCTCGGGACAGTCCCGATATCCACTCCAGCGTATCGAATGTCCCCTACTGAGCTTCGAGAGCTGCGGGTATAGTTGGAGGACTTGCAGGTCAAAGGGTTCATCCGACCCAGTGTTTCACCCTGGGCTTCCCTGATATTGATTGCCAAGAAGGCAGATGGGAGCTTGCGACTGTGTGTCGACTATCGTCGCCTGAACCAGGTGACAGTGAGGAACAAGTATCCGCTACCGAGGATTGATGACCTCTTCGATCAGCTCAAGGGAGCACGGTGGTTCTCGAAGATATACCTCAGGTCAGGCTATCATCAGCTCAGAGTTCGAGACGAGGACGTGCAGAAGACGACCTTCAGGTGTCGGTATGGCCACTATGAGTTCTTGGTTATGCCTTTCGGCCTGACCAATGATCCAGTAGTGTTCATGAGCCTCATGAACAGGATCTTCCAGCCATACCTCGATCGATTTGTCATGGTCTTCATCGACGACATTTTGGTATACTCGACCACGGAGGAGGAGCACGCCTACCACTTGCGGGTTGTTCTAGACACACTCCGAGAGCACCAGCTTTATGGCAAGCTCTCGAAGTGCCAGTTCTGGTTACGTGAGGTCCAGTTCTTGGGTCATGTCATTTCTGAGGCGGGAGTTGCGGTGGATGCCGTGAAGATCGAAGCAGTGCTAGCTTGGGAGCCACCCAGGAGCGTGACGGAGGTGCAGAGTTTCTTGGGACTAGCTGGATACTATCAGAGATTTGTTCCAGACTTCTCCAGAGTTGCGGCGCCACTCTCAGCTTTGACGAAGAAGGGGAAACCCTTTGTGTGGTCAGACAGATGTCAGCAGAGCTTTCAGGAGCTGAGACAGAGATTGACCAACACACCTATCTTAAGGTTGCCTGAGGAGGGAGTTGGATACGTAGTATACTGTGATGCATCAGGGACCGGACTCAGATGTGTCCTGATGCAGGAGCGGGCCGTGATTGCCTATGGATCACATCAGTTGAAGCCGCATGAGCAGAACTATGCTACACATGACCTGGAGTTAGTAGCAGTGGTCTTCGCTCTGAAGACATGGCGGCACTATCTGATGGGCGAGCGCTTTACAGTCTTTTCTAACCACCAGAGTCTCAGGTAGATATTGTCTTAGAAATACCTGAACCTGATATAGTGGCGATGGCTCGAGTTCCTCCAGGACTATGACTTTGAGATAGTCTATACTCCTGGGAAGGGGAACGTAGTAGCCGATGCTCTCCACAGGAGGACGGACATCCAGCTACTTGAGGAGGCGACAAAGCAGCTAGCCGCCTTATAGATATCCTTTGTGGATAGGGAAAAAGCAGCCTTCCTTCAGTTTCTCACAGTCACTCCTCCACTTCTGCAGCAGGTCAGAGAGGCACAGCGTGGGGACGCCGAATGTGAGATGCGGCGTGCGCAGTTATCCTCAGGACAGACACCTAATGGGTTCTCCTTTGGAGCAGAGCACGACATCCTTTTCAGAGGACGTACCGTGGTACCAGTTGCTTTACGGGAGGAGGTGATGAGAGAGTTTCACACTTCTCCTTTGGCGGTACATCCTGGAGTGGCGAAGATGTACCAGGACCTCAGGCGACAACACTGGTGGCCGGGCATGAAGAAGGATGTGGCAGAGTTCGTTTCTCGATGCCTCACCTGCCAGCAGGTGAAGACAGAGCATCAGGTACCAGCAGGCTTGGTATAGCCCTTGGAGGTCCCTGAGTGGAAGTGGGACGACATATCTATGGACTTCGTGACTGGACTTCCACGCACTTCCAGAGGTCACGACTCCATTTGGGTGATTGTTGACTGACTCACCAAGTCGGCACACTTCTTAACCATCTGAGAGCAGGACTCAGTGGAGAGATTGGGGAATATCTACATTCAGGAGATTGTACGGATTCATGGTGTGCCATCGTCTATCGTCTCCGATCGGGACGCTCGCTTTACTTCCCGGCTTTGGAAGGGGTTGCAGGAGGCGTTCGGGACGCGACTACATCTGAGCACCGCCTTTCACCCTCAGACGAATGGTCAGACGGAGAGGACCATTACGACTCTCGAGGACATAATCCGCGCATGTGTCCTCGACTTTGGTCGCAGCTGGGAGGACCACCTACCCTTGGTGGAGTTTTCGTACAACAACAGCTACCACTCCACCATCGGGATGGCACCATATGAGGCGTTGTACGACAGACCTTGCAGATCTCCTTTGTGCTGGACAGACCCTGGGGAGTCAGCACTTGTGGGACCAGAGATGGTCTGGGCCACGACAGAGAAGGTCCAAGTCATCCAGGAGCGGATGAGGACAGCTTAGAGCCAGTAGAAGTCTTATGCTGACAGGAGGCGGAGACCACTAGAGTTCGAGGATGGCGACCACGTCTTTTTGCGTGTCTCACCTCGACGTGGATTACAGAGATTTGGCCGAGGCGGAAAGTTGTCTCCATGCTTCATCGGACCCTTCCAGGTCCTCAGCAGGATTGGCTAGGTGGCTTATTGCCTGGCTCTACCACCTCAGTTTCACCAGGTGCACGACGTCTTCCACGTATCTCAGCTGAGGAGATACGTGCACGACCCGACACACATCATTGACCATGGGGAGCTAGACGTGGATGATGGGGCGACTTTTGCGGAGGTCCCAGTGGAGATCGAGGATCGACAGGAGCGGGTCCTATGTGGATGATTGATTCCTCTAGTGCGCATCAGATGGCAGCACGGGAACCTCCCGGAGAGCACTAGGGAGCGGGAGGCACAGATGCGTGCTCAGTACCCACATTTGTTTCCCTAGTTTATGATGTATCTTTACGGGGACGTAAAGCCCTGAGGTGGGAGTAATGTAAAGACTCGTAAATTTAAAGGAATTTTTTTCTTAACTTTCTTTGGAATTTTACAAGAACGCAGTTTCTGACGGCACCTAATTTTGAGGCCCGGTGTGCCCAGAATCGTTTTCCGAAATTTGGCTCGGGTACGTTTAGTGAACGGACGAGCGGGTTTTTCTAACTTTTGAACCGGTGCCCAGAATCGAATTCTGAAGGCACCGATGGAATCACAGCACCGGTATTTGCTTAGAAACGCCTCTTCTGGAGTTGTGTTTGCTCGGTTGTGGTTTTTAATTTTTTGGGTTTTAAGTTATGAAATAAAATAAAGTTGTACGACAAACTTTATTTTATTTCACTTAAGCCACTTGGAAGCCACTTGAAGCCACTTAAAGCTGCTTAAGCTGAGTTGATGCACATAGGGTGCTATCCAAAAATATCCTACCCTCGTGGTAGGATATTTGTGAGGTGGGTCCCGCACGAGCCCCTCCGTTTCTTTTCCGCTAAGTAACACACCCGCGAAAACCCGTCATTATGAAAGTCAACTGATGCATTTTCTTAATTTCTTAACGTACCAATTAATTGGGAAGTTTTATTCGTTGAATTAATTCTATGAATTAATTTAATCATTTCTTAACCTGTTTTCAATCCGTTGGCGTAATAATAAAATAAGACCAACACACGACTTCTGGAAAAATGTTCGTTGAGAGGATTTGATAGAAACCAAGAGTTCTTCATCCTCCTTCGCGAAGAACGCGAAGAATTTAAAGAACGCGAAGAACGCCAAGCCCTCGGAAATCGACAACGTGACGCCAAGTTCTGTGATGCCGGCGATTCTTTTTCCATGAAGTTCTTCTGCGAAAATACAACCCCGCGACAACCTTCGATCGGCAGCGACAAGGTAGGGGATTGTGCTCTTTTTTTTAAATTTACTTTGTGGATTAAAACAACAATATGGATTTAATTATTATTAATTAAATCTATATGTTCTTGAACCTCAGTGTTCGTCGATGCGCACCGTATTCCACGACGATGCGACGCCCTTCCGCGACGACACGACGCCCTTCCACGACGACGCGACACCCTTCCGCGACACGACGATCGCCTCCATCCGCGGCGATAAATTCCCCGAAGAACGCGCGTGCGACGACTTGACGAGGTAGGGGTTTGTTGTGAAATAATTTATTTTCCCGTGATCGTTTATTTTAAAATAAAGAACCTGGTTTCATAAGAAAAATTTTAATTTATTAAAATTGTTGTTGGACATGTTGATTTTTCTTCCCGATTGTTATCGCCTAACGCGGAGGGTGCGAGCCAAACGAACATGACCTGAAAACCCTCCGCAGTTCTTCATTGTTGTGCGGATTTGGTGGGTGATGAAAAAACGTGACGCAAGGGCGACTTGATTTTTCCACAGTGAAGAATGGGACACGGGAGGTGCAGCGACGCAGACGGGAAGGAAAAGGGACCACCGGAGCAACTCCGGTGGCCCGCGGAAGCCTCCGGCGGTGCCCCGGCGCGCCGCCGGACATGGCCGCCGCGGCTGAAGCCGTGACGGCGGCGGCCAGCGGACCCGCGGCTGCGCGGGTCCAGCTCCCACGCATGGGACACGGCAAAAGCCGTGTCTGCTGAATTCTAGCGCGGCCCCTCGAGGGCCGCGACACTTCCATCCCGCGGGGGCGGCGCCCCGCGGCTGCCACTCTCGGCCGCTCGGCTGAGCCGAGCCGGGCCGGCCCGACCGGCCAGGTCGCGCCCTGGCGGGACCAGGCCGCACCGAACCAGGTCCGACCCGGACTCGGGTTGGGTCGACCCGGTTCAGGCTGACCCAGGGGGGGTTGGGCCGGGTCGGTCCGGGCCCAGACCCCCCGTCTTCGGATAGTTTCCGGTCTTTTGCTCATAACATGAGCTACGGGCCTCCGAACGACGCGCCGTCAGCGGAGATGTGATCCTTGGATCGAGACGGTCGTTTTGGTATATCACACTCAAGTTTTTGGGATACTTTTGGTTCGGACAGGTTGGTTCGTACATGAAACCAACCAGGCCCTCGGAGCGGAAACGCTCATATCTTGAGCTTCGGACGTCCGATTGACGTGCCATCAAATTTTTTGTTTTCCTCTAAGTGAGACGGATCTTTTTGCATACTCCGCCTGAGGTTTGGACATAGGTGGAGTACGGTCGGGTTGGTTTTGCCTTAAAAACCAACTGGGACCCTGGGACGAAAAAGCCAATAACTCTCAGACCGGGCGTCCGATTGACGCGCCGTCTGCGACGTTGAGTTCCTGTTGACGATACAGTGATTTTGGATACATCAACTTCGAAATTTGTGTCAGTTGATGTATCAGCCTCTCAGATCATGGAGCGGACTCTCCCGAACGAGCTTGCTGTGTGCGGGAACCCTAGAGCTGGCTGCGACTGCTACTGTGACTACTACGACGACTGTGTAGAGATCCTCGGTGGACTGCGACGACGACTGTGCAAAGATCCTCAGTGGACTGCAATGACGACTGTGCAGAGATCCTCAGTGGACTGTGATGACTACTGCACTCAGTGATCCTACGTGGATCAGTGCTACAGATCCTGTGTGGTTCCGATCCTGTGTGGGTCAGCGCTCAGCGGTTCTGTGTGATCCAGCGCCTACAGGTCCTGTGTGGGCCCGATCCTGTGTGGGTCTTTGCGGGGGTTAGTTACCTATTGATCTTGTGTGGGTCCGATCCTGTGTGGGTCATCGCGGGGGTTAGTTACCTTTCGATCCTTTGTGGGTCCGACGACTTAGATGAATGAGTGATCATCTTTATCGTCATTCGAAGAAGTATACCTGTGTGAGCTGAATCCTGTGTTACTCTCCTTTGTGGATTATGTTGAGCTATCCTATGTGGATTACTTTTTCTCTTCTTCGTGGATTGTGTTGTGCTATCCTGTGTGGGTTTACATTTTTCTTTCCTGTGGTTACTGGGTTGTTCTAGGGCTCGGGTGTTGGAGCCGAACGTGAATTGATGACTTAGGTATATGTATGGGCATATTCCTAAGCAGTGTCGGTTGTTACTTCGTGATTGTATCTTTCCTTTGTGGTTTATCCTTTTTGGATTTCGGGAGACCTTCAGGGGTCTCGGGATCCCTACTGAGTAGCTTATACTCACCCCTGCACGGGCTATGCCCGCACTTCGTTGTGTTGGTTGCAGATGACGGACATCGCTGATCATGGTGGAGGCTTGCGGAGTAGGACGGTACCTGAAGGTGGACCACTGGGCGGGACGTACTCGGAGCTGTGGAGGCTATCTATGCTCACCCTTCATGTGGGACTTCCAGAGGATGGCTCGACGCTACGACTTTTCTTTTCAGTTGCTGTTTTTCCCTTCAGTTGTACTTTACAGTTGGGCTTGTATTTCCGACCCCTTTTACTTTCAGCACAGCTTGTTACAGTTTTTACTTAGTTTTTACTTTTCCACTTGTTTACTCTGTGGTGCTTGTTTACCTTATAAAGGAAATGCCTTCCCTGTTTATCGGGATTTACGCCTTGGTGCTAGTCGCCAGCCCCTGGCCTATGGAAGGCGGGTTTGGGGTAGTCACAACACGGCCCCCGAGGGCGGGTCGTGACAATGGGAAAGTTTTCTATGGTCGATGTATAATTCTTGTTTCTAGGATGGTGTATGGGAGTTCAAAACCATGTATTTAGATTCATATGGGGTTTTCTATTTTATTCCTTTGGATATTTATGGGTTTTGATTGTTGTCACTATCTATTTTAAATGTTTACATAATTTGATATTGTTTGAGATATATTTATTTATTAGAACCTTCTTGGTTTTCCAGTTTACTGTTTTATCTAGATGGTTATTTCGATTATTATTATTTCTTCCAATATTATACTCTAATATTGTGGGTATTATCTCTACACCATACAATCATTGAACCAAACTAGTAGTCTGCACCGTCTGGCATACGGGGAGGCATGCCTATGGTCATGTAGAGAACCTTGGTCTAACACAGTTTAGTGGACTTGGGATGGGGGATATTACAAAGTGGTATCATATCCAATATATAGAAATAAGTGTAGTGACACTTCCTGAGTCTGAATTGTGGGATCCATAATAAATATGTGATTCTTTAAATGGGTGGTGAGTGTAATTTAGAGCATTAAAATGTTGATCCAACAAGTTTTTCATTTATTTTTATGATAAAAAACTATCATATTTTTAACTAATAAAGTTACTTTGAATGGATTTCAGTTTTTTAATTGAATAATTATTTTATTTTTGTTGGAATTATGGAATCCATTTTTTATGTCTTTATATTTTGAAAGTAAGAATATTCTTTATAAGTATTTTGGTTGTTTTAAAGGAGTATAGAATAATTTTTTAGAAATTATAGTTAAAATTTAATATTTATCTCAACCCCATGTTTGATATGAATGTTATGATCAAGAACCTAACTTTGTTATGAAACCTCCCATTTGGGTAGCTAACATCTAATATATACATAATATATGTTACCTAATGTCATTAATATACCTCATGTTAAGAACCATTTTTTTTATCATACTCCATTTTCTATAACTCTAGTTTTAGAATCAAATGTATGCTAGAAACAGTAATTTTGGAGTCAAAATCACATAGAACATTCCGCATGTTGATCTATACATTTGTTGAATTTATATTTTGAAATATAATGAGATTTATGCTATGATTTTAGTAGAGTAAATCTATTGGTAAAAATATATAAATAATATTTCATAAGATATATAATAATGGATTATTATATTCTAATTTCTTAGGGAAGTTATAATTTTACATGGATGTTTAAATTCAAATTTAAAATACACTATGAATTTTGAGACTAAAGATTTTTGTGGTGTTTTTTATAGAATTGTTGGTCCTGAATTATTTTGGGATGATTATTTATTCTCAATAGATAAATCTGAAAAAATATAATGATATGATAATCTAACGATATGATTTATAAAGCTTTGTGACTGAATATTTTTCTCTAAAAAACATGTTGTAACTTTCCATTTATAGAAATTATTTACCATATACTTCTATTTTTGAAATAAAAATGTGGGATATATCTCTTATAGTTTGTGGAGATTTTTTAGGACTAAACTTTGGAAACATACAATTTTTATTAAGATACTACTGTATGTTAAACATACTATTATAAAGGTTGGATTTTCCAAGACTTCTTTATCTAAACATTATCTGCTGTATGTTTTAATATCCTTTTTTGGGACAAAACTTCGAAGAAATTCATATTTTCCTTTGAAGATATCATTTCCTCTTAAATACTATTTCTATATCTAAATGCATTCATAGAGAGTTTATCCAACCAAAGTCAATATATTTTTTTTAAACACTCTGGTATTCAGTCTTTCGAGGTATTTTTTTAGTTCTAGTTAAATGACTTGTAAAATATTTAATAACAAGTTAAAATTTCTTGAATTGAACTATTGATATCCCTTATAAATGGATCTGCTAGTAAAAATCACCAAGCTCACAGAGAGAGTGCTGGTGGAGTAGACTAGGGAATCTTTCTTCCATGAACTACTATAAAAATTTCTATGCTATTTTATTTTATTTTGTAATATAAATTCTATTTAAATAAAATAAAATATATTTTATTTTCCAATTTCAAGAAGAATAAAAAATAAAATAATTTAGTGTTTTTAGAAGGGGAAATTTTATCCCACTCTTGTTCCTTCAACATTATTTTGGTATAATAATTTGTATAAAAGAGTGCTCCATAAAATATTCATCTTAGCTATAAAAATATTGATTTAAAGATATTGATAATGATCTATATTAATGGATGATTTTAAAGAAGTAATTCCTAAATTCAGGGATACATTATTTAATGGTAAAAATTATGGATGTTAGAAATCTTGTATGGTTATATATATATAAAACTTGGTTATAAAGTCTATCTAAATGTTGTAAAGTCATATGAAATCCATAAAGATGAACTAGAAAAATGGGATTCTATAAAATAAGCTGATATTATCCGAATTCAAGAGATATGAGTGAAATCATTTGTGGACATGCACCAAATGATCTCAATAGAATTTCTCAACATGCTACTATATTTGATATGTGGAAAATAATCATTGTTTCCTATGAAGGAACGAATAATGTCAGGAAATAGAGATAAAATACTACTAAATTGAAGTTTGATACGTTTTTAATGTATGGAGGTGAGTGTATTACTCATATAAATGGAATATTGGATGATATATTCCATGGTTTTATAGTTCTTAGAATTCCTATACTTGAACCTAATAAAACATTAAATGTTATTAAATTTATTACTAATAAATGAAATAGTATTTCATCTACAATTAGATATTCAAATTTTCTTATTGATTTTAAGATGAAGGAATTTATTTGTACTTTAATGATGTTTGAGGGTGAGATACAAGCTAAAGTTTTTGATCATAAAATATACAAGGAAGAAAATGAATCCCTTAAAGTTTCCATTCTTAAAGGAGAAAAAAAGTCAAAGGAGGATGCTATACTCTATAATGATTCATTTTTTCCAAATTCAGGAGATGAATTTTCTCACTTATCCAGAAGATCAATACAATTTATAATATAAAGATATTTTTAAGGAAACATTAAATTAATATAATAAAATTAGTTGTATTCTGAAGGGAATCAAAATTTATTAATGAAAACAGAAGGGAAAAATGAGACCATATTGTTAACAACTCAAGAAAATAATAAAAATTAAAAATTATGAGAAGAAGATTTATATTAATGTTTATTATAAACAAAAATTAAATAAATCAGTTAAGAATACCCATAGTGTGTTTAAAGACTCCACCAATTATTCTTTTTCTAATTTTGAACTAGAAAAATTAAATAAAAAACAATCATGTACTTCATAGATAAGAAACATACCGTAAAATATTCATATTCTTCTGTTTCTGATTCTAAATATGAAAATTACCTAAATGAAAAATTATTGGAGTATTATTATAAATTAGAAGATAAATATGAATCCCCAAAGAAAAATAAAAAATCTCCAAAAAATATTCACAACTCTATCTTAAGTGAGAAATATACTATTCTAAAACATCATTTAGAACTGAAATAAAAATCAAATAAATGTAATTCAAAATATATTGAGCATGATCGGAAAATTAAAGAGTTTCTTCATAATGCAGGATCACTAAAAAATTATTGTAACATGTTTATTAAGTGAGTGTAGTATTCAAATAAATTTATTTGAAATAATACAGATAAAAATGTGAAATATGGAATTGATAGTAATGGTGAAAACAATAAAATATATAGAAATCATTTTCTTTCAAGCTCTAAGAATCATAACATGTATAAAGTTAATTTTTTTTGTGGAATTAAAGGGTTATATGTTAATGTTTGTTGCTTATAGAATCATAAAATTAATATAATAAAGAAAATGATATATTTTTAGAGACTGTTAAAGTTAATTATATAATTTCAAGTAAAGATAAATAGATATGGTTGTCTAGATCTTTTCTTACTAACATTGTAGGACCCAAAATCAATTAGGTAGAAAAAAAATTCTTGTTTGATATTTTTGTAGGTAAAAATATATAAAGACATAAGTGTTTTATAGTATATGGACATTGGACGTTCAATATATATGAGTATAGACTTTTTATAATTTCATAAACTATCTAAATTTGATGGATGTTTGGTTACCTTTAGTGATAATGATAAATGGAAGATCATTATATCTAGGTTAGTTAGAGATATAAATTCTATGTTGATCGGCCAAATTATATATGTTTAAGTGTTGAATCACAATATTATATATATTTATAAAATCTGTGATGATTGATTTACTATGGATTTATCTAATGGAACCTGTTTTTAAGAGATAAATTATATAAGTTTAGAGCATCAAAAAAAAGTTTATACTTTGGACCTTAGTTCTTTATTTGAATGAGATTTAATTTGTTTAAATTATAATGTAAGTTAGTCCTAGACATGTTACATGAGTCTTGGTCATTGGAATATATTTTCCTTATCTAAATTATCTATTAATAAGTCAGTTTCTAATCTGTCTTATCTTAAGTTTGATGAGAAAATAATTTGTGATTCATGCAAAATAAAAAAGTAGCACAAGTCATCTTTCAAATAAATCAATAAGGTTTCCACCTATAAACCTTTATAACTTATCCACATATATTTTTTGGGACCTTATAGAGTAGAAATCATGGCTTAGAGATTAATTGTTTTTTTAGTTAATAATTTTTCAAGATTTATCTTGGGTTACTTTTGGAAAATTAAAATTGAAACTTTTATAGTTTTTTTAAGGTTTTGTAAGTTGGTTAAAAATTAAAAATTATTTTAAATAATTTCATCAAGAAGATATCATGGAGGATTATTTTATAGAATTTAATTCTTTTTTCTCAAATATATTTATTAAATATACTTTTTCAACTCCAAGAATGCCTCAATAAAATGAAATTATTCAAATAATAAATAGAAATATTCAATAAATGGCTAGAACTGTGTTAAATTAATATATCCTACAAACTTATTTTTGTGTAAAATATGTTAAAAAACATTTCATATTACGAATAGAGTTTTAATTATACCTCTTCTAGAAAATAAACATTATAGGTTGTGGAATAATAAAAAAAGAAAATCTCAGAACTTAAATGTTTTTACATGAAAGGTGTATATCTTGAATAATATTTAAATCCTTGGTAAGTTTGATCCAAAATTTTATGAATGGATATTTTGGGGTATTATTATACTTATAAATATTATAGAGTATTTAATAAAAATTCAAGGATAGTTAAATAATCATATCATGTGATGTTTAATGAGAGAAATCCCTTTGATCACAATATAACACAAACAGATGAAGCTATTGATTATTTAAATAACTTGACACTTGATTTTTCCAATATTAAATAAGAAAATAAATTAAATAATATTATAATAAATCTATTTTTAAAGATAATAAAACCGAGAAACCTAAATATTTATTAAATAGGCAACCTAATACATTAAAGTACTATCCTCTTGAGACTATTATAGGAGACATAGATGAATGTGTTAGGACTAGGATAAATATTGGAAAATTAGTTGAGTTTTTTTTCTTTCAATCCCATTTGAACCTAAATATGTAGAAGAATAATCTTATGATGATATATGAATAATGGATATGCCTGAGGAGATAAATCAATTTAAGAGAAATAATGTTTGTGGATTTGTTGATAGGCCCTTGGACTGTCCAGTAAGAGGAACCAAATGGGTCTTCAGAAATAAGCAAGACGATCAAGGTCATTACTAGGAATAAATCTAATATAGTTACAAAGGGTTATAATTGGGATGAATGTATATATTATGAGTAGACATTTCCACCTTTTTTTAATCTTTAATCCATTATAATATTTTTATCCTATACATATTATATGAATTTAAAATGTACCAGATAGATGTTAAATCTAATGTTCTAAATGGTTATTTAATGGAATAATTTTATGTTGAAAAACCTCCATTATTTTAAAACTCTCATTTTCCAAAATCCATTTTTAAACATTCTAAAACTCTTTATGGTCTTAAAAAATAACCAATCGCTTGGTATGAGAGGTTAAGTTCTTTTATTTTAGAAAATGGGGGTTCTATAAAACTGTATGATCCAAGTATTTTTATAAAATATATTCTTTTGATATTTTATTAGTACAAATATATATAGATGATGTTATTTTTGGTTATACTAATCTAAAAAATTGTGCTAAATTTTCAAAAATTATACAAAAGGAGTTTGAAACAAGTATGATGTGAGAATTAAATTTCATTCTTAGAATTAAAATCTTTTAAATGGATTTTGAAAATATTTTTAATTAAAGTAAATATATAATTGATTTTTTGAAAAAATTGAGGAGTTGAAAATAGAAAATCTTTTACAAATCAAATGTGTACTAATATAAAACTTGATTTGTTGAAGTGAGTATGGCATTTGAAAATAGTTTATATGGTGGTATTATTGGTAGTTTGTTATATCATACTACTATTAGACTTAATATAATGTTTTCTATTTTATTATGTGAAATATTTTAGTCAAATATAAAGTGTCTCATTTTATTTCTATTAAATTATTTTTTAGATATTTAAAATGGATAATTTAATTATATTTTATTTATCTAATTAATTAATGTTTGGATTTAATTTCTTATTCAGATGATTATTTTGGAGGATTAAGATTAGATAAAAAGAGTACCTTAGGTAACTATCAATTTTTAGGAAATTATCTTGATTCATTGTCTAGTAAGAAGAAACAGTCAGTTTTATTACTATCTATTGAGGTAGAACACACATCAACTGGTAGTTTCTGTGTATAAGTATTGTTGATGGAACACACTCTTTTAGAATTTAGACAAAATTTGGTCATGTTCTTATTTTATATGATTAAACTATTTTTATAAATATTTCTTAAAATATAGAAAGTCATTATAGAACTAAGAATATTGATATTAAATATTTTTTTCAGAGACATAATGTCAAAAGGGTGATATTTCTTTAGAATTTATTAATAACGAATATCACCTTACTATTATTTTAAATAAACCTGTTCCCAAATCATTACACTAAATTTAGGATCTAGAAACTCAACCTTCACCAAAAACCATTAGATTTTATCTCATATCTCTCTCATATATTTGAACCCATTTATTTTTGAATTATTGAAATTTCGATCTATCGATCCTTAAATATTTGAAACTTAAACCTTAAACTACTATTAATTATAGATAATGTGAAGATAACTGATGAGGATGGTACCATTAGTGTGAAAAATAAAATAATTTTAAGTTTAGATCAATAGGTGATTCAATTAAAGGTTATGGATTTCAAATTATTTTTTGATACAAATATACCGCTGAATATGTTGGTGAATTAAGAGTAGACAGTGGTGCTAATAAGACATGTGTGGATGAAGTTAAAGTTGAAGCCACAAGATTAGAAGACTATATTATTAGTGGATATAATTTCCCTGAAAGTATAAAGAATAAATCTAGTTTTATCTGGGAATATATCTTTAAGATTTAGAGGAGTTATTTAGATTACAAGGGATTATCATTAATCCTATGATGAGATAAAAGCTAAATATGTTTTAGTTCAAATACCTCAGAGGAGTGAAAAACATGCACCAGTTGATAATTTTGTTGAGTGTTTTGAAAGAGTGATTGTTCATACATGCCCACTTATAGAGGAAAGAATCAAACACGATGTGTAATTTTAGGATAAACATAATGATGAAGATATTAATTCATATAAGTTGCACAGAACTGAAGAATCTCATTCTAATAGAAAATTATTTTTTCCTATTGCTTCTTCTACTGAATTGATTAAATATTATTCAATTTATTTTAATGAGATGTTCTTAAAAACTAATACTAAATATTTTTATGAAATCAAAAAGGTTTCTGAGGAGAAAATTTCCCCCTTTGAGAAAGGTTTGGAGGTTTAGGGTCTTCAACTAGTAAAAGTTGGGGAACCCTAGGAAATGGTTAAGAAGGTACCCTCTGATTGAAAAGAATAATTTTGTTTTGAAGTTTATTCTCATAATAGTTTTGTGAGAATTTTCTATAGACTTGATCTATTAGAATATGAAGTTATCAAGTTTCAATTAGAACTTGAATGTTCAAAAAACTCTTTTAAAGGAATTTATAATTGTTTCATTTTCTAAATCAAATTATGAGTCTCTTCAAACCCAATTTCAGAGTGTAATGGAGAAATATATTTCAAGAAAATATTTTAATGCTTTGAAAAGATACATCACTGATAAGTTTGGAAGGATGAAAGGGGATATGTTGAAAAAAAAATCAAATTTTAATAAAATGAATAATGTTTTGGTGAATCAATTTGAATTTATGAAAGATTCTAGTTCAAATTAATGGACATATTCTACATCTACTAGAATAGAATCTGGATATGTTTTATGAATATTATTATATAATGATATTAATTACATGGATTTAAGAGTTAAAAATATGTAATGTGACATTATGCCTCTGTACATTATTTTAGATAATCAGAAAGATATAATTTCCACATTTCATTCTGAAAAACCAAGTTTCAGAGACCTGATCAACCAATTGGGAAGTATGATAGAAAAGTATGTTGAGGATTCTAAAATAGTTTATAACTTTTTGAAGGATAATTTGGTTGATTCTTTGAAATTCATTCAAGATTCAGGAAATATTTTCATGGAATATGTTTTTTATTAGAACTAGAACATCAATGTTTTGTTAGTGGAGATTCATTTAGTACATAAGACTATTTATGTTTATTTAACATCTAAATCTTATTTAAAATAATCTGAACCCATTTTCAGTCATAAAAAAACCAATAAACCAAAATCTATTTTATTAATATTAAATTATCTATGTAGTCTAAAATAATTTATGAAATTGATGTTCTTTTATTATTTACTACCATCATTATGTTTTGTCGACGGTTTTCTTTTATTTTTAACCCTATATAGTTCAGAATAAACATTTCATCAGATTATAAAGCATTCATTTGTAGTTTTGTTAAGAAATAAATGTTTTTATTAAATATTCATACTTTCATTTTTGACCTCACAAAAAGGAAGAGAAATATGGGAAAATATAAAATTTATGAACACACTTTAAATATCCCATGTTTATATTTAAACATTTATTTTTTGTTTGAAAATTGAAAACCTATTAGTTTTTGTGTTTTTAAGTGTTTTTTGATCATAAAATGGGAGATTTTTTGGAATAAAAATGTTGATCAAATAAGTTTTTTCATTGATTTTGATGCTAAAAAAACGCCCATATGTTTTAGTAATAAATTTACTTTGAATTTATTATAGGTTTATATTTAATTGAATAATTATTTTATTTTTCCTTGAATTCTTGAATTATTTTGTTAAGTATTTATATTTTGGGGGTACAAATATTCTTTCTAACTATTCTATATGTTTTAAAGGAGTTTGGAATAACTTTTTTTAAAGTGTATTTACGTTTGAGTTGATTGTTATGTTCATGAACATAAATTCTTTTATGGAAAATCATGCTAGGGTACCTAAAAATTGATATATACCTAATATAAGTAACCTCACATTAGTTATATACCTAACATTGACAACAAAATTTTGGTTTTATACTCCATGTTCTTTAACAATAATTTTGGAATCAACCGTACACCGATAACCATACTTATAGAGTCAACCTGACAAAGAAAACTTCCTACATTGATCCAGTCATCTGTATGATTTAAAATTTTAATTATTCAAATATTTATACTATGAATTAACTTTAGTAAATATCTCAATAAAATGATTCAAAGACAATTTCATAAGATCTACAATAAGGGATTAATTTGTTTTGATTTCTCAAGGAATTTGTGATTTTCTATGTCAGTTTAAATTCAATTTTAAAATATGATAAACATTTTGAAAATAAAAATTTATGAGGTTATTTTTTATAGATCCATTTAAATTGAATTAATATGGACTAATTATTTATTATCAATGGATATATCTAGACAACTTAGAATGATTTGATAATATAATGATTTGATTCTTTGAGGTATTGTGATTTGAATCTTTTTATCTGAAAAATAAATTGGAACTTTCCATTTATAAACAAATAATTCTTATATGATGATATTACCACAATAAAAATACCTGATATATCTCCTACAATCTATAGAGATTTTTTATTACTACACTTTAAAGACATAAAAGTTTTACTAAGTGGCTACTGTGTATTTATCTTACTGCTATGAATATTAGTTTTTCTATTGACACTTTATCTTAATATTATCTACAGTAAGTTTAGAGATTCTTATTGAGTACTATGATTTAAAGACATTCAAATATTACTTTTATGATCTCTTCACATTTCATCTACAATATCTATATATGAATGCTTTCATATATAATTTCTCTAAAAAAATTCAATCTATTTATTTTCCAAATACATAGGTATTGAGTGTTTTGAGGACCATTGATAGTCTTTATTAAAGTCCTTGTAAAATATTTTGAAACAATTTATAGTTTCTTGTAATCAACTATTGATTTCCCTCGAAAAAGGGTCTATTATAGAAAATCCCCAGCTCATAGAGATTATGCTAGTAGAGTGTACTAGAAAATATTTTTACTACAAACCACTATAAAAATTATTGAAAACATTTCTTTTATTTTACTCTATATATTATATTTAAAGAAAAGAGAATATATTTTCTTTTCATGTTCAAGAGGGACCATTTTTAAAATTATAAAGTGTTTTTAACAGGGTAAAATTCATCCATTCTTATGTTTTCATCATTATTTTAGGATGAATTTTAATTCCACTAGAAAATTGATAATTAAAATATGAAATGTCATTAACCATGTCAATAAGGTGGAGCTTTCTAGAATAGAACAACACACTTAATTATGGTTAGATTGGAGTAGTGAAAGGATGGGTGACCACATGGGAAGTTTCCTAGGGTGTGTGTGAGTGAAGAAAAAATAAACTGAAAGAAAATGTTTTGGAATATGGGGAAAATCATTAGAAATATGAGTGAACTTGATGGGTAATAAACTATGGTGTGTTGGGAAGGAAACCAAGGTATTAAATGAGTCCCATGGGATTATATGACCATGTTCATGTATCAGAGAGGCTAGTTCATGAAAAATGGAATCAAATCTCTTTATTTAATCTAACTATTTAGGTAAGGTAGATCGAAGATATAGTGTGTCAGTACTTGGTGGGAACTTGCCTCTGAGAGTAGCCAACCCAAGTATGAAGAAATTACAAGTTATAAGTATAAGGACCCATCTGTAAAACATTTAATAATCCCATTTTTTTGTCAAAAACATACATTCTAACACATTTCATATGTTTTTAAGTTTAGAGTTTCAGAGAATTAGGCCTTAACTAATACATAAAAACTCAAATATTACAAAGTGAACACTTTTACTCACTGTCAATTTTTTCAGAAAAAATAAACACTTTAAAATAAACAATGATTTCCTTTTCTTGATATAAATATTCATAAAATTAATCATGAATTAATCTTTTTTCTTACCCATAATTATAACCTATGAAAACATTTTAAAAATTTTGGATGATAACAAAAGGCTTATTAAATTATATAAAGAAAGAAATTGTTAGTCAAGTAATAACATAAAAACCAATAAAACCCACTTCATAAAAAACTCATTAGCATGCATAGAAACATTATGCAGTTTCCTTGGGAAATATTTACCATATCACTATTTCATTCAACCTTACACATAGAATAATTATTTGGTCCACTTCTATCTCTTAAGTTCCCAATGCATTAGAGAGCTATAATGGGGTTCACCTGTCATATCTTGAGCTATAATGGGCTCACCAAAACATATCTTGAGCTATAATGGGGATAAATATATCATATATTGAGATATAATGGGATAAACCCAATATAAAAACATCCAAGGAACATATCATGAATAAAACACTTGATAACTCATTTAGACCCTTGAACAAAACACATTCATATTTTTAAAATACATTTTTTTTTGTAAAAAATCAATTTTAAAATTTAAAAATTTTACACATAACAATGAAATAATATTCATAAAAAATAACTATGAAAACATTTTATGGAAACATCATAGTAATATATCATCATGAAATCAAAATAATCCTTTCATTCCAAATATATATATAAAACTATCTTTTTGAATTTCATAAAAGAGACTTTTAAAAGGATTTTAAATGGAATGCCACTTACCTCAAGTCCGAAAACCTTAAAATGTGTTCAAAACTATTGTATAGTGGTTTAAATAGTGTAATTAATATATTAGAGAACTAAAATCATGTTTATAGTTCCTTAAATTATTTTCTTATAATATTTTCCATATATTTGTTAACAATATTTTGTTATTTTTTTGGTTTGGGTGTGTTCTTTTCATGGTTTCCAAGGTTGATTAATTTATGGTATTTCTTTTTAAAATAAAATAATAATCCATAAGTGATAAAAAATATATATTCAGGTCATTTTAAACAAAAAAATATGAATTAAATCTTCTCATGATTTTGTAAAAGTGAAACGAAAACTTATCGTCCATCAAGGCGGTGAATTGACACACCACAGACGACAGTTTCGTTTTTTAAGAAATAAAGGAGAATATGAGAGATTTTATGATGAATATAACATAAACAAAAAACACTATAGTATATATGTGATACTAGAGTTGTCATGAAACATTTTATAAGAGGTGGGATAAGTTATAAGTGAAAAATAATTTACAAGAGAAGAAAAAGGAACCCTACTTCTTGATAATTTCTCCTTTAGAATATCATAAAGGCTCTTGGAATTGGTATTTTTGTGATACCAAGAGCCTAATAATGTGTAAAGGGATGATTAGGAAGTAATTTTTTAGAGTTCATCTGATAAATAAGGCTTAAGGTGATGAAAATTTGTGAAGAAGGGAGCTTCCTTTTATATGCGAGGTGAGGGGTAACATAGGAATTACTGAAATTATTAAAATATTAAAAGTTTATTAGAGGGGATAATAAAAAAAAGGCCTAAAAATAATATTATATCTAATTTTAGAAGGAATACTATCATTTTTTCCTTGTTCATGATTTTTTAATTTTTAAATAATTTAATAATATATTTTATTCATGGGAAAATAATTTTATCAAATTAAAACTATTCACAATCCTCACTTTAAACACCTCAATTTTTTTTTCCAATTCCAATTAAAATTTTTATTATATCTTATAAATATTATAATTACCTATAAATATAATTAATTTACTTAAAAATTTCAAATTATATTTATTTTACTATTTTTAAAATCATTATTTTTATTTTTTCATTAATTAAATATTTACTGTATCATAATTGTTTAATAAATTAATGTAATTATTTATCATCTAATTTGTTTTAAAAAATTATGAGAAATAAAATTTCATTATATTTAAAAATCCTATTTTTTTGAAAAAAAAACTTCTAGAAAATATCAAATTAAAATATTATACTAATAGAAAGTTATAAGGTGAACAAGTTGTCTTTACTCTTAATAAAATAATATAAATGGACAACTCTGATCCATGTGGGTCCATAATGTCCCAAATTAAAATAAAAACATGATAATGGTCATTATTTTCTTATATATAATGTTTTATCCAAAATTTTTGTCATTTAAGAATTCATATAATTTTAATAAAAATATTTTATTTATTTTTCTTATGCTTGCACAAGCACTGCATCAGCATTTCACAGAAACTATTGTTAATTATTTCATATATAATAAGTAAAAATAAATTACTATAAAAAAGTATGTTAATTAGTTTCAAAATAAAATTCTATATTGATTCATTATTTATATTCACTCATATACATGTCAAAATAACACCTTAAATTTTTTATTCTCTCTTTTCTTGCCCTGCACATGCATTTCACAAGGATTTTGATAAGAATAATGAAATATAACCATAAGATTATAAATTTATAGAAAAAACATCAATAATACATAATAATTAATAAAAGAGTCTTTAAAATAAATTTTAGCACTCAATTATTATTTATAAATAAACAAAATTTTCTATGCCAATGCTATGCTAACACATCATCGACACTAACAATAATTTTTATACTTATCACGAATAGAATAGAATATAATTTTAAAGTTATAAGTTATTTCTATACAATATTACTCTTATAATAACATTATTAAATTATTAAATTAAATTAATAAATTTTATATCCCAAAAATGTCTTCATGACACCACAAATAATATCATATTTTAATGAAAACCGTATTTTTTACTATTCACCAAAAATTAAACTTTTTCATAAAATTATCAAATATTCTTACTAAGATAATTTCAACATGATTAGTTCAAAAATAAAAATAGTTTTGTCAAAATAAAATTCTATAATTGAAAAACATATTTTTTAACATAAATAACCATATATTAAATTATTTATTTTAAGAATTAATATTTAAATAAAAAATACTAATAAATATAAAAAAAATAATTCTATAAATACCTGGGTTGTTATATTATAACCTATTTTTGAAATTTCATCCTTGCAATTTTTATTCACTTATTAAATAAATGAGGATAATTTTTCCTCATAGGATTTTCATATTGCCATGTTGCTTCTTCTACCATGTGGTTTCTCCACTAAACCTTAACTTGGAAAATTATCTTATTCTACAAAACATGAACTCTGTGATCAAGAATATGAATTATTTTCTCTTCGTAAGAAAGGTTCTATTCCTGTTGAACTACATCTTAGCTCAAAACAAGAGATGGATATGGCACATACTTTCTTAACATCGAAACATGAAAAAACATTGTGTACATGAGATAAACTCAGAGGCAAAGATACTCGATAGAAAACTAGTCCAAATTTCTCTAAGATTTAGAAAAGTACAATTAAATATGGAAATAAATTTACTTTCATACCAAAATGCATAACACTTTTCCAAGGAGTGATTTTAAGGAAAAAATTATCACCTATCTTGAAAGAACGTTCTTTCCTCCAATTATCTACATATATTTTATACTTGCTCTGAGCTGTTCTCATGTGCTGCTGAATCAATTAAACCTTTTCTAAAAATTCATATACTAATTATGGTACCATAAACTTTTGTTCCCAGACTTCATCCCAAAATAATGGATTTTCAAACCGCTTTCCATACAATGCCTCAAAAGGTTCCATCTGTATACTGGAATGAAAACTGTTATTATAAGAAAACTCAACTAATGAAAGTTTTTGATCCCAAATTACATTCTAATCCATTGATCAAGCTTGTAGCATTTCATAATTTTTAATTGTTCATTTTGACTAACCATCTAATTTAGGATAAAAATATTTTATAAAATTTAATTTTATTCCGAACGACTTCTGAAGGCCTTTCCAAAAGATAGAAGAGAACCTGGGATCACAATCTGATATAATGGAGATAGAAACTCCATAAAACCTGAAAATTTATTTAATGTATAGTTTATACAGCTGATATAGAGAAAGAGTGTCTTAAAAAGGATATAAATGAGCAGATTTAGTCAAATGATAAACCATAACCTATATTGCACTATTACCTTGAGATGTCTTTGGTAGTCCCACCACAAAGTCCATGGATATATTTTTCTATTTACACCATGGTACTGGAAAAGGATGAAGTATCCCCTTAGGTAACTACTATTCTACTTTATCCAGTGGAAATGTCAAATATTTCATTGTAAAATATACAATATCTATTTTCATTCCATCCCACCAGTAATATCCCAAAGATCCTTATATATCTTAGTACTGCTAGGATGAACTGAAAATGGAGAACTATGTGATTTACAGAACAAATCTTTCTTCAACTATGAATCAAAAGGAACACATAATCTCTTACCAAACCTCAATAAAATCTTTATCAATATTAAATTCAGTCAACTTACCATTCTTAACCATCTTTACCTTTTTCTACAACTCACAATATTCCTTATGTTATTTCTTAATTCTGTATGATAAATATGATTTCACTAACACCTAAAACAAAATATAGGTATTTCCTGCACTAATAACTTCCTAGAAAAAATCTATCAAATCATTCACTGAAGGGTCATGTTCCAAACGTATCATGGTTAAAGAAGTATTATTTTTCGGACTCAAAGCATCGACCACCATGTTTTCTTTTCTAGTATGGTAATGGATCATGAAATCACAATCTTTGATTAGTTCTAGCCATCATATTTGTCTCATGTTCATTTCATTCTCATTAAATATATACTTAAAACCTCTATGGTCAGTATATATTTCACATTTTACTCTATACAAATGTTGCCTCCAAATTTTTTATGCAAAAAATAGTTGCTAATTCCAAATCATGTGTAGGGTAATTTAACACACGAGGTTTCAAATATCGGGAATTATAAAAAATTACCCAATCATTTTGTATCAGAGCACAACCAAGTCCCTTCAATGAAACATCAATGTAGATGAATAATTCACCACTTATGGAAGGTATGTTCAGAACTAGAGTATTCACCAATCTTCTTTCCAATTCATTAAAAAAATCATCACATTATTTTTTCCAGATGAATTTAAATATTTTTAGAGTTAAATTATTTAGTGGTATAGCTAACCGTGAAATTTTTTCGTCAATACTCTGATAATATCCTTCCAATCCAAGAAAACTACAAATCTCAGTTATATTTTTCGGTCTTGTCCATTTTTCAACAATAATTGTTTTAGATGGCTCAATAGTTATTCCTACATTAGAAACAATGCTACCAAGGAATGAAATTTATTTCAACCAAAAATCACACTTTTTGAATTTTCCATACAATTTCTTTTCCTTTATGGTTTTTAAAATAACCCATTGATGTGTTTCATGATCCTATTTACTTTTAAAATATATCAAAATGTTATTAATAAATAGAACCAAAAGCTTATACAAGAACTCATGAAGTATTCTATTCATAATATCCATGAATACAAGAGGTGGATTAGTTAACCCAAAAAACAGAACAAAAAATTTATAATTCCCATATCTATTACAGAAAACAGTCTTTGGGATGTCTGATTGAGTTACATTCAATTGATGGTACACCGACCACATGTCAACCTTCGAAAAAAATTATTCTCCCTGGAGACGGTCAAACAAATCATTGATATGAGGAAAAAGATACTTGTTCTTATCAATTATTTAATTCAAGGCTCTATAATCAATGCAGAGTCTCATTGAACCATCTTTCTTTTCAACAAACAAGAGAGGAGGACCCCATGATGAAGTGATGGGTCATATGAATAATTATAATAATTCATACCACTAATTTTTAAAATCTAAAAGTTCCATTTGATCCAATAGATAAGGGGGTTTAGAAATTTGATTTTCATTAGGAACTAGGTCAATAGTAAATTCAACCACCTGGTCAAGAATAACACCACAAAAATCATCTGGAAATACATCAAGATACTCATTTACCAATGGAACATCATAAATATTAACGGTTCTGTTTTTTTCAACAATGTGTGCAGGATAAAATTTATTTCTATCTTTTTATAGTTTATTAGCTTTTGAATATGTTATCAATGGTATGGGTTCATTTTTTTATACAAAGTGAAACTCTTTCTGACAAAAACTCATTTTTCTCTAAAATATATCTTAGCATGATAAAAGGAAATCCAATCCATACCCAGAATAACATCAAACTCTACCAGAGTAAATAAAATAATGTTTGAAGATAAACTATTTCTACAAAAAAAGATAGATTCATTTAATTTCTTTTTCCCTCAATATTTCCACCAAGTGTTGTTACCATGAGTTCTAGATTTATTTAATGGGGTGGAATTTTCAACTTAGACAAAAATTTCTCAGAAATGAAGGAATGTGTAGTCCCTAAATCAAAAATAACTTTTGAAAAATATATAAAAATAAGAAATGTTCCTGATACCACTTCATTTTTTGACTCAACATCTACTGAAGTAGTTGCATAGGACTTTTCCACACCCTTCTGCTTCCAATTTGTTTTTATTTTCTTCCTGAGTGACTAGCTTTGGACACACATTAGCATAATGACCCAATTTTATATAGTTAAAGCATATCACCATCAAATTCTCATTAAAAGTTGGATCATTTTCCTTGTACTAATGATATATGTTCCAAATCCTTACACATTGGTAGTATTTACCAAAATTTACAAGACATTCTCTAGGATGATTTTTAACACTCTTTTCACAAGAAGTGAAATTTATTTTTTTGTCTCCATATTTCTTTGAAGAATTCTTCCCTATTTCTTACCAACCTAACCACTTATTTTTCTTATCATCACAAGGCACATATGTTTTAACAAAATCTCTATAAACTATTTTAGCACAATTAATATACTTCTCCTAGATTTTAAACTATTTTTAATCAAAATATCTTCATAAAAATGGTTTTAAACTAGAGTAAAATCTATTAACTTTACTATCAAATTTCTAATTAAAATCTGGTACATAACTAGAAAGTCTTGTAAAATTGAATTCATATACCGCAACATAAGCATTATAGTTATACTTTAGTTTTAAGAATTTATTCTCCATTCTGAGTCAAACAGTTATATGAAAATAGTTTTCCAAAAAAAGACTCTTAAAATCATCCCTTACAGATTGTCAAGATCATATCTTTCTCTCATATTCTTAACTAGAGACCAATATTGATCAAATTCACCTAAAAAATGATAAATTTATAGTATTAACTTTTGTAGTTCCAAACATCACATGATATAAAATATATTTTCTAGAGATTTGATCCATTCTTCTTTTATAATTGGATATGTGGTTCCAATGAATGCTGGAGGACGTTGCCTCATAAAATGCTCTAAAAAAGACACATTTATTCATGGTAGATAAGGTACCTCTATATCATTGATACCAAAACCATTTATCACTGGATTCAACTGATCCTTTACTGTCACAAACTTCTCAGTTCTGATTCCCACCATTCCAGACTGTAGATTCAAAAATATATCATTATATCAGTGCCTTTCTACTTTAGCTTCCCTGTTTCTTTTATAAAAAACCATTCAAAATAAAAATATCTTAGATTAAGAAACATGGTAATATTTAAATTCTATATCATTTCAAATTAATCATAAATTCAAAATCATTTATGGTTTTATATTAATATCATCATAACACCTAATGTTATCTAAACCATCCTTTGATACCAACTATAAGGATTCATCCTTAAAACATTCTATAATCTTGAGTTTTAGTCAAGAACATACATTATTACACATTTTGAATATGTTTAAGTTTATAGTTTTAGATAATTTGGATATAACTATTACATGACAACTCAAATATTACAAATTAGACACTTTTACTAACTATCCATGTTTTCAAAAAAATAAAACTCTTTAAAATAAATCATGATTTATTTTTCTCAATATAAATATTCATAACATTAATCTTGACTTCCTCATTTTCTTACCCATAATTATAACCTGTGATTTTTTAAAAACAATTTGGGATGAGCTCAAAAATATTTGTAATGGATATAAAGAAATAAATCATTAGTCAAGTGATAACATAAAAACCAATAAAACCCATTTCATAAAAAACTCATTAGCATGGATAGAAACATCATGCAGTTGCCTTGGGAAATATTTACCATTTTAATTTTAAATTTATCCTTACACATGGAATAATTTTTTTTTCAACTTACATATATGGAGTACCCAATTCATTGGAGAGCTATTTTGGGGCTCACTCGTCATATCTTGAGCCATAATAGGCTCAACCCAACATATCTTAAGATATAATGAGAATAAATCCATTAAATATTATGATATAATGGGATCAACCCAAAATAATAAATTTACAAGGAACATATCATGAATAAAACACTTGATAACTCATTTAAACACTTGATAAAAAGATATTAGGATTTTCAAAATACCATTCTTCTGTAAAACAAATCACTTTTAAAATATAAAATTCATTCACATAATAATGAAATCATATTAATAAAAAATAACTATAGATACATATAATTGAAACATAATAGTAATATATCATCATGAAATCAGGAGAAAACTCTCATTACACATATATATATAAATAATATTTTTTTTGAATTACATAAAAGATACTTTTAAATGGATTTTAAAAGTAAAGTTCCTTACCCCGGGTTCAAATTCATTGAATTTTGTTCAAACCTCATATATAATGGTTTTAATAGTGTTATTAACATATTATGGATCTAAAATTATGTTTATAATACCTTAAATCATCTTTTTATATCATTTTCATCCATTTATTAACAATATTTTGTTATTTTGGTTGTTTCGGGTGCATTCTTTTCTTGGTTTGCAGGGTTGGTTTATTTATGGGAATCCCTGTCAAAATGAAATAATAATCCAGATGTGATAAAATATATACATTTATTTTATTTTCAACACAACATGTTAATTAAAACTTTCCATAATTTCTATAAAGTGAAACGAAAACTCATCATCCACAAAGGAGGTTAATTAAGACACCAGAGACGGTGATTTTGTTATTTAAGAAATAAAGAAGAAGATGAGAGATTTTATGATGCATAAACCATTAACACAAAAAAAACTCAAGTATATATGTGATACTTAAGTTCTCATTAAACATTTAATAATATGTGGAGATAATGTATAAGTGAAAAAAATTCAAAAGAGAAGAAAAAAGAACCTTACTTCTTGAAACTTCCCCCCTAATAACCTTCGTAAGGCTCTTGGAAGTGGCCTTTTTTTTGTGAAAATAAGATCCCAAATATGGAAAGGTATGAGGTTGAGGGAGTTTAGTAGAGGTTATCTGATAAATAAAGATTAAGGTGATAAAAATTTGTGAAGGAGGGAGCCTCCTTTATAAGTGAGGTGAGAGAGTAACATAAGAATTACACAAAATTTTAAAATACAATAAATTTATTATGTGTTTTAAGTCTTCCAAAAGGCCTAAAAATTATATTATATCCCATTTTCTAAGGAATATTTTCATATTTGGAATTTTTATGATTTTTGTTTCATTTTTAAATAATTTAATAATATATTTTATTGATGAAAAAATAATTTTGTCAAATTAAAACTATTCACAATACTGAAATTAAACACATAAAAAAAGTCTCCAATTCGAGTTAGTTTTTTTTTATTATATCTTATATAGATTATAATTACCTATATATGTCCTGAATTTATTTAAAAAAATCAAATTATAATTATTTTAATATTTATAAAATCAATAATTTTATTTATTCAATAATTAAATATTTCCTACATCATAATTGTTAAATATATTAATGTAATTATTTATTACCTAAAAATTTAAAATAAAAATTTATGAGAAAGATAATTCTATTATATTTCCAAAAAATATTTTATTTCAAAAAATATTTTGGAAAACCTAAAATTAAATTATTATACTAATTTAAAGTTATAGTGTGAACAAGTTGTCTTTATTTTTTAATAAAATAATATAAAGGGACTAATGTGATCCATGTGGGTCCATAATTTCCCCAATTCGAATAAAAAATTGATAATAGTCATTATTTACTTATTTAAAATATTTTAGCCAAAATTTTTATCACTTCATAATTCAAATAATTTTTATAAAAACATTTTATTTATTTTTCTTATGCTTTCACAATCACTACATCACCGTTGTACATACATTAATGTTAACTATTTCATATATAAAAATTAAAAATAAATTACTATAGAAAATTTAATTTAATTAGGTTCAAAATAATATTATATATTCATTAATTATTTATATTCACTCATATACATGTCAAAATAACATCATAAATTTGTTATTTTGTCTTTTCCTACCCTGCACAAGCATTGCTCATGCATTTGGTTAATATTAATGTTATATAACTATAAAATTAGAAATTAACATCCAAAAACATAAATAATACATAATAATTAATAAATCAGTCTTGGAAATAATTTTTATCCCTCAATTATTATTTATAAAGAACAAAAATTTACATTTACAATGCTATGCAAACACTACGTCGACACTGACAATAATTTTTATACTTATCATGAATAGAATATAATTTTTATGTTCTATGTTATTTCTATATAATATTAATCTTATAATATAATTATTTAATTATTAAATAAATTTAATAAAATTGATATCACAATTTTTTTTTCATGACATCACAAAAAAATATATATCTTATTTTATAAAAAAACGTATTTTTTACTATTCACTAGAAAATTAATTTTTTTTGCAGAAAATTATCAAAAATTATCAATATGATAATTTCAATAGGATAAATTCAAAAATGAAAATATTTTTGTCAAAATAAAATTCTATAATTGAAAAATTAATGTTTTTAAATAAATAATTATATAATAAATTGTTTATATTAAGAATTACTATTCAAATAAAAACACTAATAAATATAAACAAAATAATTCTACAAATACCTGGGTTATTACAACCATATATTGGATTGATGATTTTAATTTTAATTTTAATTTTTGACGTATTTTACCTTAAGTTTTTCACATGGGTATAAATTTTATTTTTTAGGGATTTTAGTCTCTTGGCTAGAGCGATTAGAGGGTGTGCATTAATGTATCATTGCTATAATATTGGATTTACATATTATCTTCGTGATTTATTTAGTTTATTATTCTATATAGTATGGTTAGTTGTTTAAAATAATATTTCATGATTATCCATTTAAGTTATTAAGTATCATCAACTGAATAAAATTAAAATTAGATTTGCTGAAGTTTTTTATCTATAAGAAAATCAACATTTTATCTGGTTAAGTTCTTATTATACAATTCTGGTTAACTTTTATTAGTAATATTTATGTGACATATTATACATATATTGAATGGATCTTATGTGATATGGTGAGCCTTTTTATGGGTGGTTGGGTCTAGTGATAACACCCAAGTTGGAATGTTTCAATGAGACATAACAAAAGAAATAATAGTTTTGTGTTCTTGTTATTAATTTTACTTGAATTATAATGTCCTGAACTATTATTGTAAAATGTTCTGATATGTGTGTTTATAGAAATATTAGTTGTCTAATACTTACCATTGAGTTCTAGGAGGATGGTGAAGAGTATGCCTCTATAGTAGTTGGTTTAGAGCCTACCACTGTACCAGTGTAGGTAATGGGTGACTATCTCTAATTGAGCTTGCTGAGAGTGGTGTAGGCTTTGAAGAGAGTGGATCCTCAATATGCATTGATGATTTTTAATATCATTAGTTATTTTTAGATAACGAATCCACTAATTATTGATGGGGAGGGAATTCCTTAAGAAGTTGGAAACTAGATTAAGTATGTTAATATTATTTTTGACCTCCTTAAGACACCTCAATAAATGAGGGTGAAGTTGGCCATTTATATGATTTAAGGTTATGTGAAGTAGTGGTGGGACAATCTAGTCTAGGTTGATCAAAATTTCGGATTTAATTGGAAGGAATTTCAGTCATGTTTATTTTTCTAGGGGCCTTGGGATCTGACAGGGATAAATAATTTATGCAAATTATACAAGGGAATATTTTTTCCATGGATTATAATAATGTTTTATGGAGTTTCACTGTTTTTATCCTATTCTAGTTGGGGATGAGTTTTCCAAGTGTGTAATTTTGAGGATAGTATATGGTTTGAGATTTTAGTTTTGGTTAACATTTTTAGTCTAAATAGTTTTTTATATCACGAATCAGACAATTATATTAGAAATAAACTTTAATGATATAAAAGGCTTAGGGAGCCAGCTTCTGTAGGGGGATTTAATAGTGGATCTTTAGGAAGTAGGGACTAATGTTATAAATAGACACATTAGGGTGGTGTTTTGAATAGTCAATTTAGTGAGTTACCTCCCTCTTCATTGGGTAAAAAACTAATCAAATCCTATTAGTATAGAATATGAGGCCATACTCAACCCTAGTGACCTCGACCACTTTTTGAGTGTCACTTTTTTGGTAGGATAGGGAACCTATATAGGTTTTATATGAAATCTCAAGGGTTTTACAATACTGGAGTATCATGTAAAGTTTAGGGATTGGGAGAAGGTTTAGCTATTCCATGAAAGGTGGTTAGTTAGAGTTTTACTGTCCATTTAGGTTGGGGTAGAGGATACAATGACCAAGGATGAGGACAACTATAATATTTGGGTAGTTCTATGTATGAGAGTCATGCGTGATTTTACTATTATGGTTTAGTATAGATTCACGCTATACAACTTACTATAGGCCAATATTTAGAGCCATATATGGATTGAGGTATGATCTTAATAATTTATACCTTGTCTTTCACATTGTTTGATATAGGGGAATCACATTCCTTCATATGTTCTTAGTTCATGGATAACCTAGGTTTGGATATAAAATATATGTATGATGTGATGTCTCTTGAAACATAATTGGGTGTGATATTAGAGGTGATTATCTATTTTTGTGAACATGCCTTGGATATTGGAGGTTACTAATTTTTATGAGACTTCTTTGTGTTATAAATGATTGTATTTGATTTGATCCTTAGGGTGTATCTTTTATTTCTATACCATGATCACATAAACCATTACAGTTGATGAGTGAATTTATTATCTTTTAAGGGTGATGAGTATGTTCACCTTGATATATAGGGATTATAGGTAGTTCACATAGGACCTGATAATAAGAAACTATGTGGGATTATGGTCACAATTTCCAGTTTATCAATCGATAAGAGGATTGACAGTGAGATATTTTTACTCCAATAGAGGATCTATTCTAAAATTTTTTCCCAATGAATTACCATGGTTTACATCTGAGAGAGATGTGATTTCACTATTGATCTCTGATTAGGATATCCTTCCATTTTTATTCCAGCTTATCAGATGGTTCAAGAGGAGATTAAGGAGATTAAGGACTAGATATAGGACTTAGAGGTCAAAGGGTTTATTTTTTCAAGCACATCCCCTTGGTGATATCTAGTCATATTTTTCAATAAGAAAGAGATACCATTTTATATATGTGTTGACTACCAGAAATTAAACCAAATGATAGTTAAAAATCAATATCATTTTCTATGAATTAAATATTATTTGATCATTGATAGATAAATGCATATTTTTAAAGATTGATTAAAGAATAGGTTATCACTAGCCTAGGATGAGGCCTTTATATGTTCCATGTACTAATTTTAGGAGTAGGTACATTCTATATGAGTATGTAGTGTGTCATTTTCGTTAGAATAATGTACAGAAAATTTTTATAGATTGTTTTAATATGTTTTTCCACCAGTATTTGAATACTTTTGTGGTTTTTTGGATGGAATTATTATGTATTACAAGATGAGGGTGGAGAATTAACAACACAAAGATATTTTATTATACACATTTGTGAACATCATCTCCACACAAATTTATCTAAGTTTCACTTTTAGAACAAAGAAGTTCACATTTTAGGCCATGTTACTTCAGATTATAGTATAGCTTTGTACTTTCAAAAAGTTTTAGGGAGTTATTTATTATGAGGGGGATAATAAGTTTTTACATAGATATCTTTCTGGGTTTATTCAGGTTTTACTAAAGGTTCATCCAATATGTTTTCAATTTTCCAGTGCTAATGATAGGCTTGAAAATTAAGGGATTGAAGTTTGAATAATATGATGCTTGTGAGAAGGTTTTTTAGAAGCTAACAACAAAGATGACTACAACAATGATCTTCAACATTATTCAATCGGGTGAGGAGTACACCATTTACTGTAATTCTTCAAGAGATGGATTTGGAGCAGTATTGATGTAGAGAGGTCATGTAGTTATTTATAGTTTTAAGTAGTTGGGACATCATGAGTGGAATTATCCAATCCATGACTTGGAGATGGTATCAGAAGTGAATTACCTATTATTTATGAGACACTAATTATTGGGAGAAAGATTTATAGTGTATACGGACCCCCAAAGTCTAAAATATATCTCATACCAATAGAACCTGATCCTTTTATAGTAAATGTGGGACAAATATCAACAATATTTTGACTTTAAGCTGTCTTATACCCCTAGAATGAAAAAAGATGTTTTAGATGGTTTGAGCCATATGTCACATGTTTAGGTAGTTCAAGATTCAGGCAGTTAATAAAATCTAATGGTTCTTTTTACAGAGATAAATTTTGGTGTTTGGGAGAACCAGGGTCGGACAAACCTTCCATATTTTTATATTTATCATTTTTTTACTAAATATAATAAATAGAATACACATACCTAATATAGGGTGTTTAGTTTTGATAGAAAATATATATGATGGGGAGATACCACTAGACTGGACCATAGATGACGATGAGATTATACACATTCATAGTCATTTCCTAGTTCCCAAAACACACACATAGAGTTGATGAGGGAGTCACATGCCTCAAATTATGTGGTACACCTAGGTTTGATGAAAATGTACCAAGATATGCACCAATAATTTTGGTGGTTGGGAATGAAGATGATTGTCATGGGTTTTGTTATACAGCTCTCTTCCTTTCTATTGGTGAAGGTTGAGCACCCATGGCCCGCTATCCTCTATAATACATTGCCCATTCTAGAATAGAAATTGGATGATGTTAATATAGATTTTATAATAATGTTCCTAAGAATTACATGAGGTTGAAATTTAGGTTTGTTGGTAGTGGATTAATAGATGAAGTTAGATCAAATTTTCCCAATCATAGATAAATTTTCAATAGATGATATAGGTGTATTTATGTCTATGATACAATGTGGTTTCATGGTGTACCTCAGTCTATTTTTTCAGATCAAGATGATCATTTAACATTGTATTTATGGTAGGGATTAAAGAAGGGTTGAGTATGAAAGTGAATTTGATCACTAAATACAATACATAGACTGATTAAATGTCCAATTAGACTATATAGATTCTATAGTACATGATGTGATCAGGTATCCAAGATATTTGGGGTTCTTCATAGAACCACTTGTCCTTAGTAAAGTTTGTATATAAGAATACCTATTAGGATTCTATTGATGAACTCATAATTTCACATATAAATATTTATGTAATTAATATTTTTAATCCCAACAAATTTCATATTTATGGGTAATTTTCACAATTTTAGGTTTTATTATTATTTTGAGATTAATTGTAAAAAATTTCTAATTTTGGAATTTAAATATTTTTACATTTCTTTTGTATTTCGACCATAAAACTTTCTAAAGTAATTGAAATTTTGAAATACCATTTTTAGTATTCTATAAATTTTGGTGTTTATTTCATTCAAATAGAATAAAATTTCAATCCAAAATTTTGATAACCAAAAATATCTCACAATCCATGCTTTAAAATCATTTATTAGATCCAAAAAATTTTAAATATTAAAATATATATAAAAAATGTTTAGCTGAAAAAAGATATAAATTCACATATGTATAGAATAAATCTTAAGTAACATTTTTAATAACTAATGAAATGTGAGTTTCAACCTTTTTTAATTTCATAAATTCATATAAAATTCGAATATTTTAATTCTAATAGTCTATAGGGTAGAAAATATTTCTAGAGAAAAACAATCATAACTTGGTATAAGCATGGAAAATGGTGCTCAAATGTTTTGGTTGGAGAGAGGATAAATTGATAAAAAAACATCAATTAAGAAAAAGTCCAATATTTATCCATTAATAATGTGAAAATGAAGTCAAATTTCATGGGACAAATTTGGAGGGAAATATATACAGCCTTTTTCCTATAAATATATACTCCCCCAATTCCATGTAAAGATTTGAAAAATTAGGTTGCAAAGTTTATGTATAATTGGATATCTTATGATTAAAGAATAGTTTTTTACATTTTTAATATATTTTTTTCATCTTCCTCTCTTATAATTCAAATTTTATTTTTTTCCTCCACAGGAACCCTTTTAATCTCCATGAAAATAAAGAACTAACCCTCATTTTTGTTTGAGGGGGGTGGGGGGAGTGGAGGTGCTTAAGTTTGGTGTGATTAAATTTATTTTATTATAAGAGTTTTAAAAGCGGTGAAACTATTTTTTGTTTAGGTATTTACCATCTTTCACTATTATTTTATTCTTCTTCCCTTTAATTTTTATTTATCTTCTTTATTGTTATAATGCTGCATACGGGGTGGAGTAGTGTTATAGTTAGGATTTGAGGGATTATTTTCTTATATAAAAAGGGTTGATATAGGATAAATATAATTAAATTTTAGTTTTTTAGTGATTAGTTTGATCTCAATAATGGGTAGAATTTTGAGATTTAATATTTCAAAGAACAATTATAACATCACCACAATCTCCCAAGAATAGAAATTATTCTTCACTAAAATCTTTGTGTTTTGTTTTATTCCCTTTATTTTTATTTTTTTATTTAATTTTTATTTATATATTTAAATATTTCATTTATTTCCAACCCCCACAATATTAGTATATCATTAGTAGTATACTCGTTATTATATAAATAGTGACAATATAAAATTAGTGTGTGTGAGAGGGCAACTAAGGAGATCAACCCTAGGGTGCACACTATACAAAATTCCTAAAAACATAATAAATTATTGGTGATGGAACCATAAAAACTCACTCTCATAAATTTGTATCTGTTTTCATGGAGTCTAATAACTTATTCTCACTATTTTCAATAAAATCCAAAAAAAACCATAAATTTCAAAAAACTAACAAAATGAGATTCATTGATGATAAACCATGAAATTATTTGAGTGAAAAATTTGTAATTTTAATAATAAAAATACATAATGTTTTTATGTATAACAGATGTGTATTCAAGTATTTTATATAATACTTGAAGAAAGATGTCGAGAAACCAATTTTATAAGCCTTGGCTAAGGATCGCATAGAATCATCACACTACATTCCAGAGTTCCACCAAGAAGAGGTCAAGGAAAAAAATTATATTATCTTTCCAACTTTTGAAGAATAAATTGTGAAGGTGGAAACCAAACAATTCAAATATTCTTTTCCAAAAAATTATATAATCCTCCAAGAGGCCTTATTATAAGAGACAACACTAGAAGATAATTAGTTGAAATGATTGGACTTAACATTATACTATCTTGATTTAGATTTTATAATGTTATCAAATCCAATTCACTAACCTCATTTTTATTTTAAATAATTAGATATTATTATTTCCTTATATAGTGTTTATGATTAAATGAAGTGGCCACTATTGAAGAGAAGATGATGTTGGAAGCTGAAGAAAAAGAATAACTTGAGGAGAATGTGGTAATGTGACTTACCCCTCTACATGATATTTCATATCACATGAATGAGGGAACCTTGATAGTTGATATGGATCACCTATATATTATTTTATTTCCCCCTCTTCACCTTAAATTATCTATTTATTCTCTTCTCAAGGTTGAATTTTTTATTATATATGGGGTTTACCACTCTTGGAATCCACTTATAGATGTTGGGACTAATAACTTGTTGTGGTTTCTAAGAAAGAAACCCTATCCACCTTGGATTAATGACAATGTGATGAAACTTCTAGACTAGGGGCAGTAAAAACCTAGAACCCACTTAGGGGGTCAAACCAAATTCTATCCTCTCTTATATTTCTCTATAATTTTCATTATTTTTCTTATGTTTTTTTATTTCTTTCTAGGTCCATGTTGTAAAAACTAGGAGCTTGAATCAAGATTACCTCTGGAAAAATAAATTCATGATGTATCTTTCCTTATATTTTGTTTTTATGAACCTATCTTTTTATTATTATGAACTTAAATGAAGGGTAGTAAAATTTTAAGTGACGGGGAGGGGGGGGGGTCAACCAATTTAGGGGTATTTGTGTGTTTTACTTTTTTATATTGTACAATTTTTGAAATCCATGTCCATGAAACATTGAATAAAATTATATTTCCCATCGTGTAAGGTATTCTGAACCATTTTCATACATTATTCATAATACCATCAATTTTTTGAGAGAAACTTAGATTTTTTATATATTCCATGAATTTTAATTTTGATATTTCAAATATTTGAAGTTCATAAAATGTTGTTAATGAGATTGAGGCATTTTTTGGTAAGACAAATATTAACTTGAGACCCACCTATACATTTAAATTTGTTTATACCATATAATCCATGAATTTAAATATAGGTTTATGATACATTAAAGGCTGATTATTCATTATATACCTTCAGTCTCAATGTTTCTTCATGGATATTTAAGTTTGAGTGTGGGAGAATAGATATTTGTGTGTTTTTTTGGAATGCAGCTCATTATTGGATGTATGAGGAATTTTTAATTAATTTGGGAATTTTAATAATGTGAATTATTCCCTTTAATTCATTATGATATATTTATATCATCTAGCTATCCCAAAAAAGAGAAAAAGTGGGAAAAAGAAAAAATGGAAAAAAATAAAGATATTGAAAATGAAAAAATAGAGGTAAAATTTAATTATTCACTTTTATTACATTTTTGGCTCATGGAACTCTCAAATATTGAGGTAATTATTGTCTTTTACTCATTGTTTTTAATATTTATCTCATCTTCTATGAAAAAACATGAAAAAATGAAAAAATAAAAAATGAGAGAATTATGATGAAATCAATCATTGTATTCACTTTTGACTATTGAAATATATCAAAAATGGGATTTTGTGATTTACATGTAAGGGGAGTTGAGTGAGGTATATTTCTTATGTTTCACATGAATATTCATTCATTGGTATTTAAGATTTCAACCTCATCTTTTTATCCTTAAAACTTTAAGTATTTTTAACCACCAAAAGTTTGTCACATAATTCACATTCAAAAAATCCTAATGATTTAAAATATTTTTTTTTTCACATGTTGTGGAGAGTTGTTAATTTTTACAAGCCTATGGAGACACATGAGCTTTTCAAGTATGAGTGTAACTTAAGATTTCATTTCTCTTGATTGAAGAGTGACATGAATTTCAATGTGAGGTTAGTATGTGTGGTCCATGGATGGATTTTTTAGGTTGAAGGAATTTAAATATGATATATGAAAATGAGAGATGTTTTTTTAATTTATGAGACATTATGTACTTACATTTTTGAAGATATCCTGGTGATTTTCTCACTTTTGATTCTGGTGTGGATTCTGATTCAAACATTTAGTGATTTCTCAAGAGTGAAATGTTTAAGTTTAGGGGATTGATAATTTAATATATATAATTTTAAAATTCAATGTTTCTATCTCAATAATTTCATATTTTAATTTTAATTATAAAAATTTTAGGTTATATTAATATTTTGAGCTTAATTGTGAAAATCGACTAATTTTGGAATTAAAATTTTTTACCTATGTTTTTTAGCAATTAATTCTTTTACAATAATTTAAAATATAATATTAATTTTTTAAGATTTTTTCATGTTGGTATTCATTTCATTATTCTGGGCCTAAAGCGCAATCCGAATATTTGAAGTCCCAAACCAGCTAAAAATCTTGGTCTGACAGTCTATGCCCAGATTTAGAAAATTTTGAAGATGGGACCATATCTCACAAATGGGTTTCCCTGATGAGATGAAAATTCACATGGACATAGAATAAATTCAGGGGATTTTTTTAAAAACTGATTTCACACAATATTGTACCACTTTAAATGCGATAAATGAATGGGAAATCTGAAAATTGGAATTCCAATAGTCTCTAGGCCATTTTTTTCAAAGTAAAAATTTCATAAATTGGGATATAAATGGAAAATGTAGCCAAAATTTCATGAGTGGAGAGATTGAGACATATACAATTGACATAAATGAAGAAACAAATTCTTATATTGATCCATTAATTCGGCCAAAATGAATCCATATTTCTAATAGTAGTTTTGTAGGTAAATATGGACACTTTTTTCCTACAAATGTAAACATCCACTTCCATGTGAAAGTTTGGAAGATTAAGTTGGCCATTTTCTATAGAATATGACATTTTATTATTTTTAATTGTTTTTTACATGTTTAATATGTTTTTTCATCTTCTTATATTCTCATTGATTTTATCTTTTTTTCCCAACTATGCTTCTAATCTCCATGAAAATGGAGAACTAAATATCATTGTTGTTAGAGGGGGTGTAGTGGTGCTTGAGTTTGTTGTGTTTAAATTACTTTTATTTGTTTTATTTTGAAAATTTCATTAGTTGTGAAACTTGTTTTTTGGTATGGTTAACCTAGCTTTAACTACTATTTTATTCTTCTTCCCATTAATTTTTATTTTTCTCCTTCATCGTCATAATACTGTATATGGGGTGGAGTAACATTTTAATATTGATGTGATGGAGTATTTTCTTGTATAAAAGGGTCAATGTGGGATAATAATATTTAACTAAGAGGGTATTGAGTGATAGGGTTGATCTCAAAACTATATATAATATTGATAATAAATATTTTAAATAAAAATGATAGCATCAACATCATCTCCTATGAATAACAATGCTTATTTGCTAAATTTTTTTATTCCATTTTATTCGTTTTATTTTACAATTTATTTTAATTATAATTTATATATTTGTATATTTTATTAACTTAAAACCCCCATTAAATTTTTATATCATTAGTCATTTATTATTTAATATATTAATATCAATAATAGAAAATTGGTTTGTCTTAGCGATATTCTTGAGAGATTTATCCTTGGGTGTACACAATGATGTATTCTTGAAAAAAATAAGAAATTATTGGTGAGAAATCCATGAAAAATACATCTCATCATCTATATAGATGAAACCTTTTGAGGATATTAATGGTATTATATGAAACTCACCCCAATATTGGTTAGATATAGGTGAATATGTGTTGATCGAGCCAAGTATCATGCTAGAGATGTCAAAGCACAGGTTTTTGATCCAAATACAGTTGGATATCGATCAGAGAAGACCAAGATATTATTCAGTTCAGTGCAATCGAACTCTTGTGTTTGGAGTTGGTGACCAGCTATTATTGTGAGTTTCAGCAGCATTAGGGAATAATTGGATTTAGAGGTCTGGAATGTTTGAACTTATTTTTATAAGGCTGATAATGATAATAGAGAGGCTATGTCTAGTGGTGTACTGTTTGGTTCTCCCACAAAGCTTAAATGATATGAATGAAATTTTTCTCATATCATAGTTAATGTGATTCTATACAGTTCCATATACACATAATCAACATCGACGATATTGAGTATGAGGATCATGATTCCTTTAAAAAGCATCTTGTATGTATTGTGGATTAGAGTGAGAATAATATTTATGGAAAGAGAGTTTTGATGGTTCGAGTATAGTGGAACCATGACCAAAACCATGAGGATACTTTTGAAGGATAATTAAACATACAAATTCAATGGTTTGAGTTTTTTTTGACGCGTCATAGTGATGTTCTAGTGCACTACTTAAGGAAAAACATATCTAATGAGTGGAGGTTAAAAAACCCATAATTTTCGGTAAGGTGAGTTCTTATATAAATTTCACATTAATATTTCCCTTTTATTGTTTATATGCGATGGATGTGGTTATGGGATTTGTGAAGGCTCTAAGAGCATTTAAGGGGTTGAAGGATGGTAAATGCGAGAATTTAGAGTTTTAATAGGGGGAATATGGTTAGAAAAATAATAGCGCTGACCTTGCATCAAATATACAGAGGGGTAAAGGTGGGTGCATGGTTTTTCAAACCATGTGGTTTTCCATATAAAACCATATAAATTTTATATTCTTATGAAATATTCATTTTACATAGTTTGTTCATGTTTTTTAAATCTATGTGACAAATCCTTGTGGATTTTTATTTTATCCAGTGGGGTTTACATGGTTAGTGCACGATTTTCCAAATAGTTCTTCAAAACCACACAATAAGTTTAAAAATTTTTAAATTAGATTTTAAACATGAAAAATCACACAAAACCTCATTATTTTTCAACAGACTTAGGATCTGAAAACTCCATCTCATTTTTGATGAATTTTGGTTTTCATGGGATCTTTTCCCTCAATTATTGGCTGATTTAAGAATTTTTTATTGTAATTTATTACTCTCCATGAGTATAATACTTTCCATGCTCTATGTCGATAAATTATTCTCTTCTCATTGATTTTATATTCTCTTTATCATAACCCTAATATAGTGTTGATGGAATATAATTTAGAGATATTGGATCATTTGGTTAGATCTAGTTAGTGTATCTCTGTGATTAAGCTTCATTACATTCAAGGTAGTTGGTTTATATTTTTTACCATAAGTATTATAATTTTTTATTAGTGCATTCATGTTTTGGTCACATTTTCTTACTATGAGTTCAAACTAGAAATAAATTACACACCTTAATTCATGTAATTTAATTTAATAATGTCCTCATATGTTATGAAACTAGAAATGGTTAACTAGTATTTAAAATTGAGAATTGTGAATAGTTAAGGATATATAATCTAAATGGTGATGAATATTGGTAAATGAATTATAAATGAAATTTTTATGAATCATTAGAGGATATGAGGTGAATTGGTTATGCAAAAACATCTTTGAAAGGTGAAATAAAAAATGGTTTATTTAGAAAATAAATTTAAATTAATAAATGTTAAATCATGTTTTACGAAATAGTGTTGACTAATTATGAGTTACATGTAAGAATGGTTCCCTTGATGGTGCTTCCAAGGTAGTTATTCTATGGTTCCAAGGATGTTGTTCCTTAGAGTTGACTCAGGTTTTTAGGATGGGTATATTTCTCTAGGTGCTATTCGTTTTCCGAGATGGGTATATTTCCCTGGGTGATGTTTATGTTTTGGGATAGGTATATTTCCCTTGGTGTAAAAATTTCTCAAGGAAGGGTATATTTCCCTAGGTTTGACTTATAGTCTAAGATGGTTATATTTTACTAGTTTGATTATTATTGTCCAGAGACATCAAGCACTCGATAAGAAATTCATGATTAGTCTTTGCTGTTATTATGGAACTCATTGAACAAAAAAGGCTATTTATTATTTATTTATCTATCATAGCTAGATATAATCATCACTTATGAATAAAATTACTCAGAATGGATGTATTTATAGATTCCTTTGGTGGTGGCATACTGATTTATATTCACACACTTAGAAGGATTCCATTGGTACCTGAGAATACTTCATTATTTCATGACTGGATAAGTGCATGCAGCCTATGGATGATGTATTTTTTGGTCTTATAAGATAGATAATGAGAGTTTATAACCTTTTATTTATATTCTTATAGTTTTTCTTATTTTTTCTTTGGTGTATTTGTTGGTTTTGACTCTTCTTGTTGTTTATTTTACATGTTTACATCATCTGATATTGTTTTAGCTATATCTATTTATTGGAACTTTCTATGTTTTTTTATTTAAATTTTTTATGTAGATGGTTATATTTGATAGATATTTTTCCAATGATATTTTACACTAATATTAAGGTTATATTCTCCCCACTATACCATCATAGACCCTCATTACTAGTCATCTATCTTTAGCAAATAGGGAATCAAGCCTGAGGTTATGTAGTGATCTCTAATCAATGGGCTATAGATGTTATAATATTTTTCAATGACCTTGAATTTCTTTAAAAAAGTAATCCTCTTTTCACATTTTTAGTGTGATCGTTTTCCACAACATTTTACCACCTTTACAAATGTGTTAAATGAAAATCCTTTTTAAAAATTTTCTGGATGAACCCATTTTACATATGTCTTCATTAATTTTCTTTTAGAAAATTCGTCTATAATTTTTCATGGATTTCCAAAACTAATTTCTTTTTCTATTTTTTATAAATTATTTTCCTTTAAAATTAATGTTATCAAAATTAAAGTATATTTATTCTTATTTTACAAATAAATATTACAATACTCATATAAAAGCATTTTTAGACTAATTCATCATATTTAATGTTTCTTACACTTTATTGGGTATATTCTCAAATTATACTAGCCATATTTTTTCTCTGAAAGGATTATGATAATGTCTTATCAAAATTTTTATATTTCCTATTTCTTTTTCATAGATTAATTAAGTTATTTTAGAATTAATAATGTTTTCAAGGTCATGTGGAATATATAAGTTTGATTTTTTTTCACATAATTGGTGGTCTGAAAATATACGTCCCTCTAATACATTACAAAAATCTTTATATCTCACAAGGTGACTTATATGGAACTAGAGAGTAAACCCTATCCACCATGGGGCTCTGTCCACTATTTTATATTAATTATTTGTTAACCCAATCCACTATAGAATCTATCCACTATGCAATTATAGTATTAGAATAGATACTCAACATAAGAAATGATTTTCTATGCTTTTTCATGTGCCAAATTATTATTCAAATGTTATATTTTCATAGATAATGATTATTGACTCATGTTTTATACACTCTAATTACTCATGTATTTTGTTATGAAAAAATAATTATACCATGATATGTGATTTATGACCTTTGATTTATTAGGTATGATACAATTATGTTATGTCTATTCACTTGGATCATGTTATCATACCAATATTTTTTTCTTATGCCCATATATGATCATCAATTGTTTTCTCTCATGTTTACACTTACAAAGCATATGATATCCCTATTTCTTATGTTTATATTTCCCTAGGTTTAGAAGAATATTAATACATATGATATGTATATAAGGGTATCGTGTGTAAATAATATTTGTAAAAGTTTTTAAAAAAGGTTTGTAAAAAAAGTTTATTATGTATCTAGTCTTAAAATACACTAAACCTATGGGTTTAAGGTGTGTTTTAATATGGGATATAATCATTATTCTTATAAAGTGATGTCATATGTATAAATTCTGTTCTAATGTTCTCTCAGTTGGAATAAGAGTGGGTTTTAGTTATGTTATTGGATTAGAATATTAATATTAAGTGGATAGAACATGAAACCACAAATAATGAACCAAAAGTGAAGTAGAATTAACCTAAACTATAATAGGTTGAAACGAAGGTTTCATAATTTATAAAGTTTCAGAATTTATTTCCTCCATCACATTATTACTTACTGTGATTATTATTTCTTGATACTCAAACTATTTTTTTTATTGAATAGATATAACTAGGAAGAGTTGAGTTAACAAATTTTGAGGCCAAGTTTTGAGTTAACAATTGTTTGAGGAAAAAACGATACAGGGAGATCTTTTTAAAGACCTAAGATGTAGTTGTTTTATTATAAAATTGAATAATTTACTCTATAAATATATATATATTATCTAGAAAATATTGTTTGGTGAATTTTAAAGTGGATTTGGTAGACTATGTTGGATTTTATTATAATTAAATAAATAATATTAAAACTCTCATCATATAGTGTTTATTTATGTGAAGTTAATATTTTTTTTGGAGATTTTTGAATTAGATATGAAAAGGTTCTTTGAAGAGTATAAATAATTACAAATTTTCGGAGTTAACACTATAAAATAGAAAATTTATGAGGTTTTCATATGAATTTGGACAATCTGTAAGACTTAAGGTGACCCCATATGAATTTTTAAGTCATACATGTAAGTCTTTGAGTATACTCATATGACTTTGGGGTTTTTTATGACTTTATAATTATAATGAATCTACTATTATAACTATATTATATTTAATTTTTTATTAATTATAAAATATTATAAAAATGGAAAGTCCTTTGAAATGATTTAACTGTAAATCATAAGACTTTTATGTGAAGCGTATGACTTTGAAACTTTATATAATTTCATAAATTCAACTGAAAAGAAGAAATATGGTTTTTAAAAAATCTATATATTATGAATATATATTTAAACTAGACAATACCTAGTAATAAATTTATCATTTTAATAAATACCAAGATGGTATATCTTGATTCTACCATGTCATAAAGAATAATAATTTTCGTAATTGATTTATGCCACAAATAATGAATTCATGATTGTATCTCTATTATTCCTCAATAAAAACATATAGGGATAATTTAGTAAATTTCATGGGAAAAAGAAGATTGCAAAAATTATATTAGGTTATAAGGAAGAAGACAGTGATAGTTATATATATATTCTTTCAGTAACAAGTAATTATAAAGTAGTGCAATGGGATCCTTTGAATATTGAGTCTTCATGTATTTAAACTAAAATATTGGTAACAGTTTGATTAGATCTTGAAATATGAAGAATAATGAGAAATAGAAGAAATATTATTCATTTGGATCCATGAATAAATATTATAAGAATAATAAGAAAATATATTTGAGTGTATGAACTAGTGAATGAAACTTAGAGAATATTATTGAGAATGTTTTGAAGAACATTAGGTGAGTTGGTCATGATTATCATAGAAGAGATCAATACAACTATATTTTTTAAAGGATCTCATTCACACTGAATATACATATAGATATGGTTGAATATAGTTATGTTAATTAAAATTGAAGTGGCGTCTTACCACTGTATAAGAATAGAATAAGGATAAGAACTCTACACACCCAAAAAATCAAAAAAAATATATTGGTGGAAGATACATTAGCGGTTAGAAAAATGTAGTATCATTTTAAAGTGTGAGATTCAATTTTGTACAGTATGAATTGAAGCATAGTCAGATGACATGGAAATGCGAGTTTCAAGGATATACCCTACTCAATTTTACATATAGGATGATTCTAGTGTGTAATGTGATATTAGAGGAATCCATATCACACCAAGTATTGGACTTATCACATTGAGAGATGAAACGTATAAATTACTGTTCTCCTTATGTTGGTGTGTGTTTGCAAGTGTTTTTGGATAGAAAACATCACTCATTATAATTTATAAAGAAGGGTATTTAAAAATAAATATTGAAACAATATCAATGATTAACCCTTCTCTTAGTTATCTACAAAATATCCTATAAGTGGTTACACAAGTGGTATCAAATTACTATATTCTATTTTTTGGGATTAGACATTTGGATGTTGATATTTAAGGTCTCTCTAGTTGAATAAATGGTCACTTAAGTCATTTATTTACAATGGATAATTTAAACTTAGTTATGAACTATGGGATTCCAATTTTTTTAAGAAATTCTATCCAATATGGAAGGACATGACATTTCCATACCATTTATATATCAATTATGATCTATTGGAAGTTGAAACAGATAGATTCCCCCCATGTGATTAAGGTGATATTATAATAGTGATATAAAATAAGAATAGGTATCATGGTGGTATTTTCACGAATTCCATTTTTTATTCTATTTTAGATAGATAATTTATGAAAGTGAAAAGAATAAAAACACTAAAGGGTATTTAGAAAAAAACTAGAGAATATATATGAAGTATGTACTAATGTGAATTAATAAAAGTTGTATACTGAGAAACATAAGTATGCATATCTCCATGTGCATGATGATGAGACTATTGATAGCTTCTTTAAAAGGGTAAATAAATTTTTTAGAATTATTTTAGTCTTTGGTGAGATGTTTAAAGACTCTTCTATTGTAGAGAAGATCGTGTACATATGAGTTGAAAAGTTTGATATAAAAGCATAGACTTCAAAAGATAAGGATCTAGATGAAATATCTCTTGATGACTTATATAAAATTTTAATATCCTATGAGATGATAAAATATATATTTTTAAAAATAATGAAAAGTATTAAAGAATATTTCCTTTAAACCCTCAAAATTTGAGAAGTTTAACAAGATTATTGTTGAAAAAGAAGATAAAATAAGTTTAGATTCTAATAAATATGTGAATGAGATGTTAGATGATGTTATGTCCCTTATGTAAATGAAAATAAGAATATGGAAATTAAATTAAATGGTAATACTCCCTTTAAAATGCTTCAGGTGTGGATTTATTAATAGTTTCACAACAAATTTCCCCAAATGTAAAACTAAATAAGATAGTGACAAACAAGAAGTTAATCCTAAAAGATTCTCAAAGAAGAATTCCAAAAATTTAATGTTTTCTTCAAATGTGAAGGGTAATATATTATCTAAATTTAAAAGGAGAAAACTCATATATAAATAAATTTAAGTTAGTGATGTTGAAGACAATGTTTAATCTTTCAGTGATGAAGATATTGAAAATATTCTTATTATAGGAGTCAGTGATAAAAATGTTTCACATGATGAATGGAGTTCTAAAAGTGAATAATAAGTTATTGTGATAAAATTAATACCAAATATAGATTTAAAATAATTTATATACAAGATCTCAAAATTGGATAAAGATATTAGAAAGTTTAAAAAAACAGTCATTCCTTCAATATACAATAATATATTTATACATAAGAAAAATATAAATTACAAATATAGATTAATGATTTAAAGAATATTATTTTAGTTTTCAATAAATAAATATACTTTTGAAGACCTATACAAAATATAAGATAAAGGGAATAAGTTTAATTTTTTTGTTGAATATTCAAAGAAGAAGAATAAAGTCATAAAGGTCGAATTTATTGCAAAATACAGTGACACTCAAAAAACTAGAAAACAAGGGAACACCAACATGAAGTAAAAAACATATGAAAATGGAGACTCTAGAAAGGTCTATAATAATCATAATATGAATAATATTATTTCATTATATTATAATAAGTTTTTTCTTTAAAAAATTATCTGATATTGGTTGATCAAATTTGAAATGAAGATAAGTACTATATTTTGGAAAACATGATATATAAACTGGAAATATGATTTCTATGGTTTTTGATGACACTATAAAGGATTTGGGTATATGAAAATAGTTTTTTTATTAAATTAAAAATTAAATACCCTTTTTTTATAGTTTTAGGAAGTGATGTTTGAGATGTATTCATATCTCTCAAAGGAATAATGTTTAGAAACATGTTAAGAATTCCAAACAAAACTGAGCGAACAAGTTTCAAGTACTTTATGAAGTATGTTGAAGGTGTGAAAAACTAGTTCATCATGCAAATAGTTGTCTCATGATTCCAAAATATTGGAAAAATAAGAGTTTTAATACTCAAAATCCAGATAACAATAAGGGAAATGGTATTGGGAAATATTTTACTGTGGAATTTTCACTCTAATAATCAAAAGAGGAAAGTCCATGGATCTTAGATAGTGGATATTACTATCATAAGAAAACAAATTTAAAACATCTGAAATTAGTCAAAAACTAAAATTGAGGCTCAATGACCTTTATAAATTATAGTTCACTAAAGGTTAATGGAGTTGGTATAACAGTGATTAGGAAAGAAAATGTAAAATGATGTTTGTTGAGGGATTGAAACATAATATGTTAAGTGTTTCAAATATTTTTGAGAAATTAAATAAAATTTTATTTAGGAAGGATGGTTTCTTGATTAATAACCCTTAATATTTAATAAAGGTAACAAAAAAATATAAAACTATGTGAAATTCATTTAAAGTGGGTGATACATAAAATTCATGTTATTTAATCATGAAAGTAGAGAATAAATAATTACATTAAAGGGTTGAAAATATTGGCCAAAAGAACATAAAAAATATCACTCCAAGATACAATTTTTTGATTTTAATTTTTTAAAATAATAAATAGATTTGATGTGATTAAATTTCCATAATGTAAAACTTGTTATATCTTCACCCAAGAAGGAGGATATTCAATCTACTCAACCGTTGGATATCTTTAATTTAGATGTACATGGTAATATGAGGAAGAAATAAACCAATTTAGTTTATTAATTTATTACTTTCATTGATAAATTCATTAAAATTAATTATTTAATGTTTATGGAACACAAGTATTATTCCTTAATAATGTTTAAACATTTTCAAATAAGATCATAAAAAGATTGTTTCTTTTCACCTAAAATAATCCAGATAAGAAATGAAACTATGTTTTCATATGGTATATTTGAATCTTATTTATAGAAGGATATAATTTGACATGAATCCAATTCATTATACACACCAAATGTTTTTAGCCTAATATAAGAAAAAATGTTTATTGGAGATGGATTATAGAATGTGGGATGAAGATTATAGTTATAAATATTTTTATATGAACAATATTTGTGTACTAGTTCACATTAAAAAACAGTATTTACAATATCCAATATCATAGTTTCCCCTTATTATATGTATTATAAAAAATATTTGAGTTTGGTGTATATTAACATATCTGGATGTCCCTATGTTATCATGGTTATAGGTGAAAATATTTCGAAGTTTCGAAAGAGAGGTATTGATGAAATTTTCCTGGGATTTCCTCCAAATAAAAGAGATGACCATTTATATAAAAAATAACATGGGGAAATTATTTATACCACTAATTTGAAGGTAAAATTAAGTTAAAAAAATATTATACATATGATGAATAATGTTTCATAAGTGATAATTATACTATTTTTGTTAAATTGCTTGAATAAATTTTAGAAAAGGATAAAAGTGTTAAAGATTCATAGGTTGGAGAGGAAATATCTTCTCATTCAAGTGAGAAGGTACACTCTTATTCATATCATACAAGGTTGATAAGGAAAGTATAGGTCTAAAATATCATTGGAGATCAAATATTCGATGTACTAAGTAGGACAAATTTGAGTATATTAGCTCATACTTCATTGTTTTCTCATGTTGAACCTAGAGATATTGAGGAAGAATTTATGAATAATGTGTGGATTGATTATATAAATTAATAATTGGAATAAATATAGATGAATGATAATTGGGAGTTGGTACCCAATCCTAAGGAGAATAATTCCATCTAGACAAAGTGGGTGCTCCGAAACTAATTGAATTCAAAAGGTGAAGTGGTGATAAATATAGGAATACTAGTGTGTAAAGGATATTCACATGATAGGGGAGTGGAATTTGAGGATTCCTTTTCACTAATTGTAAGGATTTATACTAAAATAATATTTATTTCTATTATATCCCAAATAAATAAAATATTTTTTCAATTGGATTTTAAGTATTTATTTCTCAATAGAGAGTTGGAATATAATGCATACATTGAGAAAGCATGAGGGTTTTTACTAGGAAATGATGAGAATTGTGTTTTAAGGTTAAATAAATATTTATATGGGATGAAGGAATCCCTAAGATCATGATATTATAATATGAACACCTACTTTTTGTAGTTTATTTTAAAAAATGGGATAGTGGATAATAATCTTTACATCAAAGATGATTAAGACAAATCTCTTATTATTATTATTTTTGTGTATGATATTATGTTTTTTTTGGAAATGATGAAGTTGGTTGTGAAAAAAATTCCAAAAAGATGAATAATTTATTCAAAATTTCCATACTTGTAGATATGATGCACTTTCTTAGCCTATAAATAGATCAATAGAAAGATCACATTTTTTTAACAAGAGTATGATAGGGAACTTTTGAAATGGTTCAACCTGGAGGATTAAAATCCTATTTCCACACCAATTTTTGTGGGAACAAATCTATCCCAATTTGAATTAGGATAATAAGTTTATCCAAGATAGTTTTACAAGATTATTGGAATTATGTTGTACTTTAAATCTTCAACATCAAGTGTTGTTGTTACCCTTTATGATAGGTACCAAAGTGACCTAAAAGAGTCTCATTTTAGTACTCTAATGAGTATTTTTAGTTTTATTAAATATATAATAGGTTTAGAGACATTGTATGATATAAGGGTGTGGTTAATATATTTTTTAACATATATTCACATTAATCTAGTTGTGTTGATGATAATAGGTACAAATTTGGTGGATTTTCCTTTCTTGGAGAGAGGTGTGTTTGTTGCAACATAAAAAAGTACAATTTTGTGACCCTAATCACCACTGAACCCAATTATATGGATTCCACTCAAGTTAAAACTTAATTGATGTGGATGAGAACTTATTTGGAGGATATTAAAGTTAAAATGAAGTTACTAATACATATTTTGTGTGATAATCAAAGTGATATAAATATTAAAACAAATTCAATTAAATATTCAAGATCTAAGAACATTTATATAAATTTTAACTTAATCAATGATCTTGTGGAGACAAATAAACTGAATTTTTAATTTTTAATTTATAATGGATAAAATAGAAAATGTGTTCATAAAGTCATTATAAAAGGATTAATTTCATAATATAAGTTTGATGTTGTGAGTTTAACATCACCCCTACCAAGGATAAGGTATTGTGTTTTAGTCATCTCTCTCATCTTGTATTTTTATTTTTTTTATAAATGGGTATAAAATAAAAGACAAAATAAATCTTCATTTATGTTTACCATCATAAGTTTTATCAATGGGAGGGTGATATTTATGAAGGGAGTATGCATTGATATGTGTTTCTCTTAAGGGGGAGAATATATTTTGGGAGAGTTTTTAAAAGGGGTAAGTTGTGAAATAAAATTTGTACATTTGTGAACTTTTTTAACATTCTCATTGAAGTGTACGTAGGTATTTATTATTTAACAGGTTCTTTGGAAATATTTGTTAAATTGAGAACATATTTGATGACATATTATTTTTTGAATAAGAATTTATCCTTTCATATATTTGGTGTGATAATGAAGTATTGATTGAATAAATTTTGATTCTCAGTTCTATTCTCTAGTGGTATCATTTCATAAAGGAGAATAAAGAGGATCTAGTTGGAATATAGATCATTATTATTTTATGGAAAACTTTATATTATTATTAAATATTCTTGTTTCCTATACCAATTACACTCAAATAGGATTATAATTATTGGATGAGGATTCATTACAATGTTTTATGATTTTGATAGTGATTTATGCTCCATGGTTGAAAACCAAATACAAATTTGTAGATTATTGAGACGAACTGTTGAGTTAAGGAATGTTTCTGGAGAAGTTGATGTTGGGATAGATTATTAATGACATGAGATAAATTTGTGTTGTGATATTGAAGAATTTAATCAAGAAATATATACATTATCTTGAGAAGAAGGTTTTGATAATTTTTAAGTGGATATGTTTTATTGTATTGGATTTTGTTATCAATTCATAAATCATATTCATACTTAGATCATATAACGATAATTTATATGAGTTGAAGGTTCATGGTTGTTTGGTCTTATTTTAATTGGGTCTAAAAATTTTCTATGTAGAATATAAATAATTATAAATTTTTAGAGGGTTAAATAATGGAAAAGGAACAAGGTATCTATTTTTATTTGGGCCATTTTAAGACCTCATGTGATCCCTTATGGATATCTAAGTTGTACACATAGGATTTTGAGTCTTCCTGTATTACTTTTGAGGTTCTTTAAGTGTTTAGAAAATTAATTCAGACTTTGTAAAACTCTTCCATTATAATCATATGAATTTTTATTTCTTCTGATGTATTAAGTATTAGAAAATGGAAAACCATTTGAAATGAGTTAAATTTGAACTGTAATACTTTTTTATCGAGCGTATGACTTAACACTTTGTGGAGTTTCATAAATTCAATAATATAAAAGAAATATATGTTTAACAAAAATTTTATATTCTAAATATATATTTAAACTAAATGATATCATGTAATATATTATTTTTTTTAACAAATATAATGAATGTGTATTACAATTTTAGTAATTTATGAATAAGAATAATGTCACAACCATAACTATATTACACATGAATAAATGAACACATGGAAGACATAGTAAATTTCATGGGAAGAATAATAATTTAAGAATTAGGGAAGGTTTTAATGAAGAAGACCATGATATTTATTAAAATTATCTTGGATTTATTAGTGGTTATGAAGATGAGAAATAAGATATTTTTAATGTTTACTATTTAGGGATTTAAATTAAAATATATGTAACTATTTTATTGATGGTGGAAGATTAAATAAAAGGAGAAATAATGGAAATATTATTGATATAGTTATGTGACCAAGTATTAGAAGAATAATATGAATATATATGGGTGTTTGAACTGGTTAATAATGCCTATAGAATATTATTGAGAATATTTTGAAGAAGATTATGTGAGTTGGGTGTGAAGTTCATAGAAGAGAGAGAGATAAAATAAGTTTCTACTACTATATTATTTAAGTATTTAATTCATGATGAAGATGAAGATATTGGGTTTTATATATAATTATATTCTTGAAAATTGAAGTTGTTCCATTTTAATGTGCCAGAAAATAAGAAGAATAAAAACTCGGCATACTTTATAACTCGATAAAAAAATATTGGTGGAAGATATATATGTTGTTACCAAAATTTATTATCATTGTGAATTATAGGATGAACATGTTTGTGAGATTAGCTAAAGCATAGTTGGTAGACGTAAAAATGTGATTCTCAAGGATACACCCTTATATCTTCTACCTATAGTTTTATTCTAGTGGGAAGCTTGATTTTAGAGTATTCTAAATCACCCCAAGGATTATCATTCTCATATTGAGATGCAAACCTATTAAATTAGTATGATCCTTGTTTGGGTGTGCGTTTGGGAATGTGTGAAGTAAATAAACATCTCTAATCTTAATCTATGGTGATTTTTATTTAAAAATAAATATAAAAACAACAAAATCACTGATTCTTACCCCTCAACTGTATCCCAAATATCCAATAGGTTGTTCCAAAATAATTAATGTGATGGAAAATGTGGTGATTGTCCCAATGTGTAGATAAATAGAACTGGGAAAGGAGAGACAAACTTCATGGAAATGATATCAATGTTTATCAATAATACCCTGAACCATGTTGGGCTTCCAATTGAAATAAAGAAAGAGAAACACTCTATTGAGTCATTCATGCATCAATGGATGAAAACCTTCACTGGATCCTTCAATCCAATATTTTCTGGGAAATGGATTACCATGAGAGAAAATAGATTTTCAATTCTTTATTTCTCAGATCAATAAAACAGAATTTTTTTTATCTATCAGTTGAAAGGTGAAGAAGACTAATAATATAATTTCATAAAGAATAAAAGTCCAAAGGAATACATTAAATAAAAAATAGGAGTAGTTTAAGGTGGTATTTTTTAAAAAAAATTATAAAAAATATCTATACTAAAATGGTGAGAGAATTCATGGAGTTGAAATAAAATTTATATGAATCCATTAGTACATAAGAATAAAATTTCATAAGACTTGAAACATACACTTTTAGTTTTATCATTAACTCTGAAATAAAAACCATTTTTTTATTTAGTGTCTTAGAACCAATTTTTCAATATTAATTATATATAATGGAATTTGGTAGCAATGAATAAATATTTTGTTTTGATATGAAGGTAGAAATAGATATTAGATGCTATAATTATTCTCATGGTTTTGGGAATAAGAGGAAAAAATTTATTCTCAAGGAAAATAAAATGATAAAATTTATAGAGGAAAGAAAATTTATCATTCTACAAGAAAAAAATGTGGGAAGAAGCATGGGGGAATTTACTCAATGGAAGAAGTTGTGAAATATAAATCATGGTCCACTAATAAGTGACCCAACCCAATGGGTACACAGCCTCAAGCGTTCCTCCCCATATTCTATATTCTATTAACTAGAAACAAGGGTATATGTTTGTATGGTGGGGATACTATACCCTCATAATTAGAGTGGAAAAAATTGGTAAAAAATATATAAAAAATAGTGTAAATGGTATAATGGAAACAACTGCAAAAATAAATCATCAAGATTTGATAATAATCAAAAGGAAAGTAGATGATGACATATAAAAAATAATGATGTCATGATTATATAAAAATATTGGAATAAGTTATACATTAGATCATACTACAAAAAGTAAAAAAGAATAAAAAATAAACTTCAATAGCATCATGATAACTAGATTGGTTTTATGCTCCCGTAATCCATTCTAAAAAAGAAATCAATAATCCACAGTTGGATGCCTCCCCTTGTCCCAACCTGCATCCATAAATTCTATCTAGGTACCAATTGGTGGCATGAATAGGGTGTGATTAAAACTTAGTAGGACCCCACCGCCAACATATAATACTATATTGTTATTTAATATAAAATGAAAAGTGTTCATGTAATATGATAAGTGAAGAAGTATAATAAGTGAGACTAAAAGAACTTGGGTTCCTGGAGGATACCCATCTGACCCTGACCTACTTCTTACTAATCTATAATTTATTTGAATAAATGAATATGTGATAATAGTAATTTTAGTAGACCCAAAGTGAAATCAAGTCATAATTTACATTAAAATGTCAGTCCAAATCATAATAGTAACTCATGAAGTTCAATTATAGGGTTTTGAGTGTAATCTAGGGATAAACCATCATTATTTCACTCTTATATTGATAACTTTTCTAAGAAATTGGAACAAGTCCCAGGTGGCCTTCGGATAGACCTAATTGGATGCCAAGGATATAATATGAGGTAGTCCATCTTCTAAGACATAAATATGGATCCAAGGAGATAATATAAGACGTTATAATAGCTAGGTAATGTATTGTATGAATTCACATAACCATATATTGGAAGTTATCAATGTAAGATAAGGATTGAGATAAAGAGAGGTATAAAATTTTGGGAAAAACATCTATGAATTGGGTGGTTTCCACTAGGTAGTAAAGTAAAAACTATTTCAAGAATCCAAGACTTTCCCAAGGAAGGAAATCCTATTAGTGTATATAATAGTACTACCAAAAAATAATTAAACCATAAGACATTTTAATTTTCATCTAATCCCATTTATTAATAAGTATTAATCTCCTTTTAACAATAACCATGTATTACATTTAAATCATTTAACATTTTATTGAAACCCATTTACTTATTTGGACCATAATTATATATCCAAACCCACCTTAGGAGGTAATTTTCTAATATAATCATTTAAAAGTGTCAAAGATACATAATTAGCACACCCCAAGGGGTGGCTGAGTTGAGGACTTCTACCTATAACAACATGAAGGGTATATGGAAGTATCTTATCAAGGTATAAAAATTTAGTTAAAGGAAATTCACATTTTTGAGGCGAAACATGTAATTTCCAAAATCAGTCCTAATGAAATAGTTTATAGACATCAAAACATTAAGGTAAAAGTATGTGACTACCTACCTTGTTTTGATAAATGACTCCTCACTTGATATCAGCTTTAGATTTGAGCTAGAATTGGAGAAATAAAAAAATTAGAAGAAAGTAAAAATAAAAATATGTTATATTATATCACATGGATATAACATACAATATGGTAAAATAATACAATAAATTAAGAAATAGGAATGAGAGACTCACTGAGATCTATCTAATGAGAAAAAAAACATTAATTAGACACTGGACATAGAGTCAAGCTAAAATAAAATAGGAAGGGAGAAAGAGAGATTCAAATGGAGGGGGATATTTTATATGATAAAGAATAATAATAAAGGGTGATGGTTATTATTATTTAATTAAATGAGTTAAATTTTACCTTTTTAAAGGGGATACCATTTGGATACATGGTTTGTACAACTATGAACCAACCATGCAGTCTCCACTATCCGAGATTCCACACCCCACACAATAGAGGTGCATGATTATAAAACTGTGCACACACCATGAAAAATACCTTTGAATTTTTTTACAAAATTTTCATGACTTTGTGGATCCCCTTGAATGGTTTCCCTAACTGTGCTCCCCACTTTATGAGGATGAATATTTGAGCCACACAATTACTACTAATCATACACCTACCATGTTCCTCATTCTAATTATTTAAAAACAAAAACTCCATGATCCAAACAACTCATAAATGATCCTAAATCCCATATAAATTCCTTATGAACTATTATTTTAATTAAACATAAAAGGTTTAAATTGGAATTTAAAGGAGCTGTACCTATATGAAAAGGGTCTTACAACCTCCCCTTCTTAAAAAAACTATTCCCCAAGATACTGTGAGAGTGGCTGATCTATATATAAGAATAAATATAGCCAATGATCATGTATATTGGTATCTCTATCCTAGGTTTCATCCAATACATGGTTGTGTTTCTATAGTATGCATACTAGAGGAACTGACCTACTGCATAGAGAATTTATGGTCCGATCAACAATACGAATAGAATACTACTTAGAAGAATCATCAATATTCAACTCAACTTCATTATTATGAATGAAATGAGATGAATCTAAATGATAAGATGTAACTGAGAAACATGAAACATATCATGAATAGCCCTGTATCTATATAGGAGTGTAATCTGATAAGACACTGGTCTGACCCTATCCAAAAGCTCGAAAGGTCCGATGAATATTGGTGATAACTTACCCTACCTCTAAATTCATTGATGACCCAATCTAGGAAAAACACATAAGAAGATCTTATCTCCCACCTCAAAATCCCGAGGTCAGCGGTGATGATCATTTTAAGTCTCCTTCCTAGATTAATATATAGAAATTTTATTCCTAATCATCTATTTATACTATGAGGTCACTGGAACAAGACAAGGTACAAGAAGCGCTGCCTCTCCTGCCTCTAACTAGTGCCAGGGTGAATGAAACAACCTACCACATAGGACTTCATAAAGTGGTTTCTAAATAACATTTTAAAACTTATTATCATAAGGAAACAAGGTAAGAGACAAATGGGTTTCTAAGGAACCTAAAAAATCAAGTATGCATACTTGGAGCATGTATTTTATATTTTATTTCATATAAATAGACTAATTGTCGTTATAAGGGTGAATGGTTGTTCTTAGAAGCACTTGAAAACCTAGATCCATTAGCAACCCATTCCAAAATCATGTGTTGAAATTAGAATCTCTATCCAATAAAATGGTACCTAGAACTCCAAGAACTCATATAATCTCTTAGGAACAGAGCCTAAAAATATCTTCCACTAAGAATGTATCTTGAATAGTAAGAAAGTGCATGTCCTTTATTAACCTATCAATGATAACCCATACTTCATCATAAATTCAAGGAAACTTCAGAAATCCTATCAGGAAATACATGGTTATTTCATTCCAATTTAACTTCATAATGGGTAATAATTGTAACATTACAGTAGGCCACTTGTGCTCCGCCGACACCTACTGATAGTTGGAACAATTAGTAACAAAACCTTATATTTTCCTCTTTATACTAGGCCACCAATACTTTCAACATAAGTAATGGTACATCTTGGTGAATCATGGGTGTAATGCCTATCTAGGGGTGTAACACCAGAGACTTTTATGTTATATAAATCATCAAAGGAATCTTTTTCTAAACACAACACTTTCTTGGCTTGCTCTACAGGAAATCACAACCTTCCTCGATAGCTTGCGTCGTACGCAATACCGAGTATCACTAAACAATGATATGCTAATAAAATATTATTAAAACTAGCCGTTATGAATAGTAATAACCACTTTTTAAAATTTTATAAATTTTATTTTTCAAAATGGACTTCATTTTTGGATTTGGAATATCGAAATTATCTTAGGGTGAAATTTTGGTATTTTTCTGAAAACTTTCAATTTTTGATGAATAGTGAAACCACTAAGTGGTAGTTAAAAAATTGAATTTTTCATAAAACTTAATTTTACCACTTCTGTGAGTGGAATTTAGAAAATTTGAGAGACACGGTTGATGTCAGTAAGTAAAATGTGGTTCAATGAGATGAAAATAATTTTTTGGTAAATAGTAACTTTTTACTTTTTTTTACCACGGTTAAAAGTAAATATGGTAATTAAGGGTAAAAATGATATTATTATTACCATAAAACATGTCCTAATTCTGTTGGACAAGTGTAATTCGACCAAAAACAACATTAGGAATAAAATATGACCATTTATGCCCACTTGGATTAGATTAGGACAATTATTATTAATTTATTTAAAGAAGGGTTAAAATAGTTAAAATCAAAGTTTAATAAGTAAATAATTTTTAATATGGGGTTATACATAAGATAAATTAGACTATAAATATTAATTAGAAATATAAAAAGATTTCCTACATAATGGTACTTTATTTATAATTTTTAGACATTAAATAATTTAATTTATTTATGACACAAAGATGATGCAGTAATTATCTTATTAAAGGAATATTGACATAATTGATGTTATAAACACCAAAATAAATGTAATTTGAGACTTTTTATGAATTAAAATAATTTTATAGAATAATATGACATGTTATTATTGATTTAATTAACTTTTTTATAACTAATCATTCTGTTATGATTTTCAAAAAAATTAATTACTAAATAGTGTCAAAATTGACATAAAATAGTTTTTAAAACAAATATTATATTAGTAATTGTTATTTTATTCCTAAAAATCTGAGGATCGGCCAAATGACTTAGATAAGGTTATATATATTAATAATATATAACTTGGGGTTCGTTTGTCTGCTTATAATAAGTTTATTAACCTTATAGTATAAGAACACAAGAAGACACGGTAAAAGTAAAATTATTTAACTTAATGTTAAATCTAAATGATAAGGTTAAAATAGTAACCTAAACTTGTCTAAATTATATTGGATAAGAGGATTTCGACCCATCTCCACCTTATCTTTGAAATAAATCAATTCGGAGCTATTTAAAACTGAACTTGACTTTATAATAAAATAATATTTTTAGTTTTTCCAAAGGAGCCCCTTTCCTCCCTTATAAAAGGGCACCTCCTCCCTCTTTTACTCACACCACATTGAGCCTTCAAGCTCGGAAAAACCCTGACACATTCTCCTCTCCACTTCCCTCGATACATAATAGAGGTATTGGTCTTCTTCAAAGACCAATTTTAGTGCCCTAAAAAAAGGTCTCAAAGAAGCACTTCAAAGAAGAGGTAATGTCGGTTACCAAATCTTTCATCTTTATTTCTTCTTCCACTTCGTCTTCTTTAGTTGTTTCATTATGAAGTAATAAAATTAGTATCAATAATATACTGATATGTTATTATAAGTACGAAACAACCCTATTTCACCATCTATCCATCCTACGGAAAAAGAAATCACCGCGCGTGCGTACGTACGGAATACCATCTCCACGCTGTGGTGTAATTTATTTTCCACCACCACCTTACTTGGATGGGTATAATGGTGTAAATAATGACTATATTTGACTATTATAAAGTGATAATGATTCTTAAATAGTATACATACACTCCAATACAATTCCACGATCATAGGAACAATATCATCACTCGTGCGTACGTACGGAATACCGTCTCCACGATGTGATGCGACTCGTTCTACATGATCTTCATTTCATAATGATTATATAAATGAATTGAATGAATGAATATGATATATATTACACTAATACCATTCTGAAAATGAGGTATCTATAACCTAAAGATAATAATTAGAATTTATTCGACAACACACGCATAAGAACAAAAAGTTATAAACACCCGAATAACAAGTAGCAATGAAATATTACTACTAAGAAGCTAAGAATATGACCAAATATGATATCATAAAAATAATTATGATTCGGGAATAAGTCAATAACATTATTTAAATCATTATACAGGAGGTTTGTACACGTACAAAGCATATCAGACCTAAGGTAAGGGAAATATCACAATCTCATATTTATCCGAGATTGTTTTTACTTTGGAATTTACTAGGGTGTATTTTATCATCCACATCCTTGTTTCCTCAATATGTAATATTATTTCCATCCACCTACAATTGTTTAAATCCAATTTTACCCTTCTGTGAGTTTTTAGTAAAAGATATGAAAGGAATCTTTTGTCGTTTTTCGTACGAGGTACTTTTTGACTTTTCCGACAAAAGTACGAGAAGAATGTTTTTTTAACTTATACGGCATGAATGGATTTTAAAAAAAATTATTTCCAAGAAGATTCATTTACAAGTTTTCAAGTTTATTTTTAATCAACTTCTTTTAGTTTAAAATTGTATGACATATTAAGAAAGGAAAAATGTTTTTGAAGTAGAAAGGATATTTTCCTCAAGAATGGAGTTAAAGAGTTTTATCAAAATTATTTTCCATCTAAGATAATATAGGGTTTTGTTTCTATCCCTATTATTACATGGATTTGATTATGTTGTGTTGGAAATATTTTTATTAATTCCTTTATCTTATATGAATTGTTTTATGATGTCACGATGTTTAAAATTCCCATTTTTATTACATGGGTTTTGCTATGATGTATGGTTTATGATTTTGTGGCACACATAAGAATGGTATCATTATGAGATGGGTGGGACCTATATCTCCCTCCAATTAATTGGGTAAAGATTTTATATCTCATGAGATAAACATTGCTGGAACGTTAGGTTATACCGGTTCAGTGAAACAGGACTGAAATGAGGAGAAAACTCGGTTCAAAAATGGACTTTGTCCACTAAGATAGTCTTAGAAATGAGTCTTGACTAATAAGAAATTATTCTCTATGATTATGTGTGTATGTCACAAAGTTTCATGTTTTAAGTTATGATTATTGGGATTACATTTCACTACTAAGATTTATCCCATGTTATGAAATTATGACCTCTTTTGTAGGTTAAGATTTCAAAAAGTTATGTGCTTATGTATATGATGTGATTGATATTTATTTTGTTTAACCTTACTGAGCATTTGAGCTCACCCTTTTGTATGTTTTGTTTCCCCAGGTCAGGAAGAAGGTTATTAAGTAGAATATGCCAAAAAGGGACTCTAGATATGATGAAATAAATGGGAGGAAAAGTAGATGCTTTATGAACCAGTTGTTTATGTTTCCCAGTTTCTAAAGACACTATACCTATACGGTCCTTTCTTGGTTTGGTTATATGTTGTTATAAGTGTGCTTCAATTCTGAAGTAATAACAATGTATATAAAGTATGGGTCGTTATAGTTGGTATCAGAGGAAAGGTATAGTCAACCTTTGGAAACTAGGATGTGAAAGCCTTAGTAAGAACCCTAAGGATAAGTCTAAGCATAGAACACAATCTTAGTGTTTTAGAAATGGCCATGAATAACCTAGGATAATATCTTAAGTGTGAAATTTTATTCTTGATTATGTGGTTTTTCCTATTATAATTAGTGTTGCTCACACTATTCTTCTTCGTTTTAGTCAATGGCTGGAACCCGAAGGAACCGTGTTAATGCGGAATGCGACGGGCAATGCAATGATTGTCCCCCTGTGAAACCAAAAGTTATGGGTGCTGGAATGAAAAATCTTGTAGCCATGCTCACACAACTTTCTCAAGCTATGAATCATACAGGACTTCTAAACGAGCAAAGGAAGGAGCAACATTCTATTGAATCCTTCATGATACAGCGTCCACCTTCATTCAGCGGGTCTACAGATCCATTAGTTACTGAACAGTGGATTAGTACTACTGAAAAGATATTTTCAGTTCTTCAATGTTCTGAGCATGATAAAGTCATCTTAGCAGTGTATCGTTTGGAAGGTGATGCTGATCAATGGTGGAATCTTATTAAGAATACGAGGCAGTGGGATGAAATTGAGTCCATGGAATGGGACGAGTTCAAGAACATATTTTTCAATAAGTACTTCCCTCATATTCTCCGAACAAAGATGGAGAAAGAGTTTCTTTAACTGAAGTAAAAGGATAATGAATCTGTTGGTACCTATGAAGCAAATTTTACAAGACTTTCAAGGTACACTTTTGGTATTACTATCCAACCTGAGAGTAAGATCGATCAATTCTTTAGTGGCTTAAAACCAAGTCTTAGAAGGGCCTTATCCATAAGGGACTTCAATAGCTACGAGGAAATCGTTCTATGTGCTCTCAAAGTTGAGATGGAGATTGAAGTAACCCATCAGTCATATGGGTTTGATAAGAAGAGGAAAATGGAATTCAAAGGAAAATCTGAAGAGCACACTGAAAAGAAGATGATATTTCCCTTATTCCCAAATTGTGGAAAGAAACATGGAGGGAGTTGTATTAAAGGGACAAGTAAATGTTTCAAATGTGGAAAGGAAGGTCATCGAGCATTTGAATTCCGCAATGATGGGAAGAAGATGTCTAATGATGCAAACAAAGGAAGGGATACACAGAATGAACCTACTACACTTCAATGTTTTAAGTGCAAGGAGATGGGGAATTATGCCAATCAATGCCCAAATCCAAGGGTTGATGATGATGGTCGATGTCAACAAACTCTTAAGGCTAAAGACAAAGGAAAGTCACATGCAATTTCTATCAGTGATGTGGAGTATGATAACGATGTGGTGAAAGGTACACTTACCATCCACTCTAAAGTAGAAAATGTTTTATTTGATTCTGGATCCACCCACTCCTTTATTTCTGAAGTATTTTCTAAGGGTATCTCCGTATTACCTCAACAATTAGATGTTGAGATAGCTGTGACAACACCTAATGGCACAACAGTCGCATCAAAAGTTTATAATTCTTCTCCGATTGAAGTTTGTGGGAAAGTGCTTCCTGTAAATCCTGTGATCCTTCCTATAGTGGAATTTGATGTGATTCTTGGAATGGATTGGCTTTCTCTACATGGAGATCATATCAATTGCCAAAGAAGGGAAGTCACATTTCATATTCCAGATCAATCTATGATCGTCTATCAATGCAAGGATGAACATAACCTTCCAGTGGAAATTCCTTCCATCTTATGGGTCTTGATTCCACTAAATGAAGGTTATTTATCTCAAATGGTTGTTGAGAAACTCACAATTAAGAATATGCCCACTGTACGGGAGTTTGATGATGTCTTTCCGGATGAATTACCGGGTCTTCCACCGAATTGTGAAGTTGAGTTTTCAATAGAACTCGTACTAGGTGCTTTGCCTATTTCAAAGACACCTTATAGAATGGCCCCAATTGAGTTTCAGGAATTGAAGAAGCAACTCCAAGAGAATCTTGATAAGGGGTTCATATGCCCTAGTGCGTCACCTTGGGGAGCACCTGTTCTGTTTTTTAAGAAGAAAGATGGATCAATGAGGCTCTGCATTGATTATCGAGAACTTAACAAGATCACTATCAAGAACAAATATCCTCTCCCATGCATTGATGTCCTATTTGACCGACTATGCGGAGCTCAATACTTTTCCAAGATTGATCTTCATTCAGGGTATCATCAATTAAGGGTCAAAAGGGAGGATATACCAAAGATGACTTTCCGTACAAGGTATGGAAACTATGAATTTATAGTGATTCCATTTGATCTTACTAATGCCCCTGCTATCTTCATGGATCTAATGAATAGAGTCTTTAGAGACTATCTTGATTTGTTTGTGGTAGTCTTTATAGATGATATTCTTGTCTATTCAAAGAGCAATGAAGAACATGAAGAGCACTTGAGAATTATATTGAAGTCCCTGAGAAAGGAGAAGCTTTATGCCAAATTTACCAAGTGTGAATTTTGGCTTCAAAAAGTTTCATTTTTGGGTCACATAATCTCAAAAGAGGGGATATCTGTGGATCCAGCAAAAACAGAGGATATCGAAAGATGGTTGAGATCAACAACAGTGACTGAGATCCGATGTTTTCCTGGTTTGGCTGGATATTATCGACATTTTGTGAAAGATTTTTCACGATTATCTAATCCACTCACCAAGTTGACTAGGAAGGGAGTTAAGTTTGTTTGGACGAAGGAATGTGAAGAGAATTTCAAGGAGTTGAAAAGAAGGTTATCCAGTGCACCTGTGCTCACACTACCTTGTAGTGGAGAAAGGTTTGTGATCTACAGTGATGCATCCAAGAAGGGTTTGGGGTGTGTTCTTATGCAAAATGATATAGTGATAGATTATGCCTCACGACAGTTGAAAATACATGAGCAAAATTACCCTACTCATGATTTGGAGTTAGCTACGGTAATCTTTGCATCAAAGATTTGAAGGCATTACCTTTATGGAAAAAGGTGTGACATTTATACTGATCATAAAAGTTTAAAGTATATTTTCACACAAAAGGAGCTGAATATGCGCCAAAGTAGATGGTTGGAGCTGATTAATGATTACGACTGCTCAATCCATTACCACCCTGGGAAAGCAAACAAGGTGGCAGATGCATTAAGTCGACAAGACCATGCTAGTTTATTCATGATGAGGATCACAAAAGATCCAATATTTATGGATTTACAAAGGATGGATCTTGGAATTATAATGAAAGGGGAAAATCTTATCTTTCTCAAATGAATGTTCAACCATCTATACATGTGAAGATTAAAGAGGCATAGAAAGAAGATGTCGAGTTACAAAAGAAGGTGAGAAATGTTCTTGAATTCAACCTTGATTGTGATGGGATAATAAAGTTCAGGAATCGGGTTTGTGTTCCCCCATCCCCGAATTAATGAAGGAGCTACTGGAGGAGGCTCATAGTTCTTCATTATCTATTCATCTTGGAAGCAAGAAGATGTATAGGGACCTGAAAGAGTACTTCTGGTGGGATGGAATGAAAAGAGATGTTGCTGAATATGTCTCTCGATGCTTGGTTTGTCAACAAGTTAAAGCTGAGAGATAGAAGTCTAAGGGGATGTTACAACCATTACCCATACCCGAATGGAAATGGGAAAACATTACTATGGACTTTGTCACAGGACTTCCTAAAACATCCAAAGGCAATAATGCTATCTGGGTCATAGTTGATCGTCTTACAATGTCTTCACACTTCATTGATATTAGAGAGGATTTCTCTCTAGATCAGCTTGCCAGGATATATGTAAAGTAAGTGGTAAGACTTCATGGAGTACCACTTTCTATTATATCTGATCGGGATCCGAGGTTCACCTCAAAGTTCTTGCGAAGTCTTCAGCATACTCTGGATACAGAGTTATGTTTCATCACTGCTTATCATCCTCAGATAGACGGTCAGTCTGAGAGTACAATTCAAACTATAGAAGATATGTTGAGAGCTTGCTCTATGGATTTCAAAGGTGGTTGGTATAAACACCTACCTTTGGTGGAATTTTCTTATAATAATAGCTTTTACTCCAGTATTCAGATGGCTCCTTATAAAGCTCTCTATGGAAAGAAATGCACGACTCCAACTTGCTGGGATGAAGTTGGGGAAAGAAAGCTATTATGACTCGAGCTCGTTGATGAAATGGCAGAAAAGGTCAGATCTATTCAACAACACATAAGAGCAGCTCAGAGTCGACAGAAAAGTTATGCCGACAACCGAAGAAAAGTCCTAGAGTTTGAAGTGGGTGATAAAGTGTTCTTATGAATATCTCCCTGGAAGAGGGTTATGAGATTTGAAAAGAAGGGGAAGTTGAGCCCTAGATATATCGGTCCTTTCAAAATACTGGATCGTATTGGGAAGGTAGCTTACTGATTGGCGCTTCCACCGAATCTCTCTCAAGTTCACGATGTGTTCCATGTATCTCTCCTGAGAAAGTACATACCAGATCCTTCACATGTACTCAGCTCAGAAGTTGTACCGCTGGAGCAAGATCTTTCTTATGAAGAACAACCGATAGAGATTCTGGATCGTAGCGAAAAAGTCCTACGAAACAAGACCACTCGATTGGTGAAAGTTTTATGGAGAAACCACCAATTAGAAGAAGCTACATGGGAGCTTGAGGATATGATGAGGGAGAGGTATCCTCATCTGTTTGATACAAAGTGATGAAATTCGAGGGCGAAATTCATTTTAAGGGGGGTATAATGTAACACTCGAGACTTTTATGTTATATAAATCCTCAAAGGAATCTTTTTCTACACACAACACTTGCTTGGCTTGCTTTACACGAAATCGCAACATTCCTCGATAGCTTGCGTCGTACGCAATACCAAGTTTCACTAAACAATGATATGTTAATAAAATATTATTAAATCTAGTCGTTATGAATAGTAATTACCACTTTTTGAAATTTTATAAGTTTTATTTTTCAAAATGGACTTCATTTTTGGATTCAGAATATCGAAATTATCTTAGGGTGAAATTTTGGTATTTTTATGAAAACTTTCAATTTTTGATGAATAGTGAAACCACTAAGTGGTAGTTAAAAAACTGAATTTTTCATAAAACTTAATTTTACCACTTCTGTGAGTGGAATTTTAAAAATCCAAGAGACACGGTTGATGTCAGTAAGTAAAATGTGGTTCAATGAGATGAATATAATTTTTTTGGTGAATAGTAACTTTTTACTTTTTTTTACCACGATTAAAAGTAAATAGGGTAATTATGGGTAAAAATGATATTATTATTATCCTAAAACATGTCCTAATTCTATTGGATAAGTTTAATTCGACCAAAAACAACCTTAGGAATAAAATATGACCATTTAGGCCCACTTGGATTAGATTAGGACATTTATTATTAATTTATTTAAAGAAGGGTTAAAATAGTTAAAATCAAAGTTTAATAAGTAAATCATTTTTAATATGGGGTTATACATAAGATAAATTCGACTATAAATATTCATTAGAAAGATAAAAAGATTTACTACATAATGGTAGTTTATTTATAATTTTTATACATTAAATAATTTAATTTATTTATGACACAACGATGATGCATTAATTATCTTATTAATGAAATATTGACATAATTGATGTTATAAACACAAAAATAAATGTAATTTGAGACTTTTTATGAATTACACTAATTTTATAGATTAATATGACATGTTAGTATTGATTTAATTAACGTTTTTTGAACTAATAATTCTGTTATGATTCTCAAAAAAATTAATTACTAAATAGTGTCAAAATTGACATAAAATAGTTTTTAAAACAAAAATTATATTAGTAATTGTTATTTTATTCCTAAAAATATATGGTTCGGAAAAATATCTTAGATAAGGTTATATATATTAATAATAAACAACTTGGGGTTCGTTTGTCTGCTTATAGTAAGTTTATTAACCTTATAATATAAGAACACAAGAAGACACGGTAAAAGTAAAATTATTTAACTTAATGTTAAATCTAAATGATAAGGTTAAAATAGAAACCTAAACTTGTCTAAATTCTATTTTATGACAGGATTGAGACCCATACCCACCTTAGCTTCAAAATAAATCAATTTGGAGCTATTTAAAATCGAACTTGACTTTATAATAAAATAATATTTTTAGTTTTTCCAAAGGAGCCCCTTTCCTCCCTTATAAAAGGGAACCTCCTCCCTCTCTTACTCACACCACTTTGAGCCTTCAAGCTCGGCCAAACCCTTCCAATTTCTCCTCTACACTTTCCTAGAGACATCCTAGAGGTCCTGGGCTTCTTCAAAGACCAATTATAGTTCCCTAAAAGAAGGTCTCAAAGAAGCACTTCAAAGAAGAGGTAATGTCCGTTACTGATTCTTTCATTTTTATTTCTTCTTCCACTTCTTATTATTTAGTTGTTTCATTATGAAGTAATAACATCAGTACCACTCATATACAGATATGTTATTATAAGTATGAAACAACCCTATTTCACCATCTATCCATCCTACGGAAAAAGAAATCACCGCGCGTGCGTACGTACGAAATACCGTCTCCACGCTGTGGTGTTATCTATTGTCCGCCACCACCTTACTTGGATGGGTATAATGGTGTAACTAATGACTATATATGACTATTATAAATTGATACGGATTCTGAAATAGTATACATACACTCCAATACAATTCCACGATCATAGGAACGATATCATCACTCGTGCGTACGTACGGAATACCGTCTCCACGATGTGATGCGACTCGTTCTACATGATCTTCATTTCATAATGATTATATAAATGAATTTAATGAATTAATATGATATATATTACACTAATAACATTATAGAAATGAGGTATCTATAACCTAAAGAGAATAATAAGAATTTATTCGACAACACACGCATAAGAACAAAAAGTTATAAACACCTGAATAACAAGTAGCAATGAAATATTACTACTAAGAAGCTAAGAATATGACCAAATATGATATCATAAAAATAATTATGATTATTGAATAAGTAAATAACATTATTTAAATCATTATACAGGAGGTTCGGACACGTACAAAGCATATCGGACCTAAGGTAAGGGAAATATCACAATCTCATTTTTATCCGAGATTGTTTTTACTTTGGCATTTACTGGGGTGTATTTTATCATCCACATCCATGTTTCCTCAATATGTAATATTATTTACATCCAAATACAATTGATTAAATCCTATTTTACCCTTCGGTGAGTTTTTAGTAAAAGATATGAAAGGAATCTTTTGTCGTTTTTCGTACGAGGAACTTTTTGACTTTTCCGACAAAAGTACGAGAAGAATGTTTTTTTAACTTATACGGCATGAATGGATTTTAAACAATATTATTTCCAAGAAGATTACTTTACAAGTTTTAAAGTTTATTTTTAATAAACTTCTTTTAGTTTAAAATTTTATGACATGTTAAGAAAGGAAAAATGTTTTTGAAGTAGAAAGGATATTTTCCTCAAGAATGGAGTTCAAGAGTTTTATCAAAATTATTTTCCATATAAGATAATATAGGGTTTTGTTTCTAACCCTATTATTACATGGATTTGATTATGTTGTGATGGAAATATTTTTATGAATTCCTTTATCTTATATTAATTGTTTTATGATATCACGATGTTTAAAATTCCCATTTTTATTACATGGGTTATGCTATGATGTATGGTTTATGATTTTGTGGCACACATAAGAATGGTATCATTATGAGATGGGTGGGACCTATATCTCCCTCCAATGCATTGGGTAACGATTTTATATCTCAAGATATAGACATGGCTAGAACGGTGGGTTATACTGGTTCAGTGAAACAGGACTGAAACGAGGAGTGAACTCGGTTCAGAAATGGACTTTGTCTACTAAGATAGTCTTGGCAATGAGTCTTGACTAATAAGAAATGATTCTATATGATTATGTGTGTATGTCAAAAAGTTTCATGTTTTAAGTTATTATTATTGAGATTAAATTTCACTACTAAGACTTATCCCATGTTATGAAATTATGATTTCTTTTGCAGGTTAAGATTTCCAAAAGTTATGTGCTTATGTATATGATGTGATTGATATTTATTTTGTTTACCCTTACTGATCATTTGAGCTCACACTTTTGTATGTTTTGTTTCCCCAGGTCAGGAAGAAGGTTATTAAGTAGGATATGCCAAAAAGGGACTCTAGATATGATGAAATAAATGGGAGGCAAAGTAGATGCTTTATGAACCAGTTGTTTATGTTTCCCAGTTTCTAAAGACACTATACCTATACGGTCCTTTCTTGGTTTGGTTATATGTTGTAATAAGTGTGTTTCAATTCTGAAGTAATAACAATGTATGTAAAGTATGGGTCGTTATAAGGGGCATGTGATTCCTGCATTCATTTCTCTAGTATATTTCAGGGTACTTAGACACACCCATGAATGATGAAGATATGATCCTCTATAATGACCCAACCATGTGGTGGGTCCTTTCCTAAAACAGTCTCCCTTGGGAATAATCTCATGGGATAAAAAAAATATATCACATTCACTCGATCCAGAAGTGAAGAGGTTACTACTAAATAAATACAAATAGGCTTCCTATAACACTCATGGATCTCAATATTCATCTCATAAAAGAGAACCATTAACTACCATTGACTATTGTCTTTCTAAGCCACTTATGCTCGAGTCTTCTAGCTCAGATCATCATCCACTGCATTTCCCTTCAAAGACATATAAGCAAGCCCAAAATCAAAAGAATATAGGTATTAAAATCATATCCACTATTTGAAAATAAATTCATGATGTGTGAATATGTATTTTCTTATCTTGGGGTCTATTTATACAATAAACAACTCGCCCTACAAATAATTTATATAGTATCACAAATATTGAACCACAACCGTTAATTCAAGATCATGCATCAGGAATTAGACTCATGAGGCTATAACTAGTGAGAACTATATGACACAACCCATTCCCATTGCCTCAAAACAACACCCATCCTAATCATGATGCATCATAAAAAATCATATAACCTTTATTATAATTATATAGAGTCCGAAATGGTGCTGAGGTCAGTCTTACTTGAAACTCTTGATAGGTATTCTCATAATCTTTAGACCATGAAAATATTAAGACCTTTATAGTATAGACCATAAGATATATTTTAAGGCATGGGAAATACAAGATAAAATTATAATAATATCCAACTATCCTCATGAAACTCTGTATGTGAAATAATTTATTTGGATGATAATAGGAAAAAATAGATCACACATTCTCTGGGTCCACATAAATTCATAATTTGGATATGATGTGACCCAAGAAGTGAACTTTATTAATCCAGATATATATTTTTTTGATATTTAAATACAACCTATAATATATTAGTGTACTTAATATAATTTCCAGATGTTTGGCATGATTGTGTCAAGTCTATGAGTACACCAAGATATCATCCATGAAAACCACAATGAAAGAATCAAGGTACAGTTGAAAAAAATAATTCAGTAGATCCATGAAGATAGCTGGTGCATTTTTTAGACCAAACTACATTACCAAATACTCATAAAGAACATATATTCTTTAAAAATCTATATAAGGTATATACAAAAGACCAACTCATACCTGATGATATATCGACCTGAAATAAATTTTTGAGAAAACCCAAGCTCCTTGGATCTGACCAAAGAGATCTTCTATATGAGGTAACAGATACTGGTTCTTAATGGTAAGTTTATTCAATCACCTGTAATCCCCATAAATCCTAAGGGTCCTATATTTTTTCTTTAAAAACATCATGGGTGAACCCCAAGAAGAGGTACTGGGTTAGATAAACACTCTTGAATCTAGGTCCTTAACATCCTTTTGAGTTCTTAAATCTGAGTAAGATCCATCCTCTAAGGATGGATAGATACCGATGATACTCCTAGAACTATCTAAATGGTGAATTATACCTCTTTACTAGGAGTTACACTAGAAATGTTTTAGGGAAGAAATCCCTAAAATGATCCAACATTGGTGGAAAAATTTTATGAAATATTCCTTGATCATTTAAAAAGACTAGCAATCTAGGGTATTACTCCACTAAGCCTGCAATGCTCAGGTCCATCTCAACTCACTAGGACATCCCATTATACCTAGTTAATATAGTTACCACCCTCAAGTGATGTAAATGACACCCTATAATGATAAAAATTGGTATGGTTACAATTGGGTACTAATCAGTCCATCCTAAGAATGATGTCAAAGCCCATTAACTTTTGGATAGAAAGGTTCCATAATAAATGATAGTGACCAATATCAAGGGGGAAATCATTTCATTGGTGAACACTTTTTGATGGTATCCTTAGTGGAGTGTGAATTTTTATCACTCCAAAAAAATATTCAATTCCAAGACCAATAATATCTATAATATCTATATTTATAAAGGGATGGGAACTACCTATGTCAAATAATGAAGATACTAAAGTTGAGGCTACTAAAATCATACCTCTATCCTTAGATGGACCAATAATATTATTTTATGGTTTTAGTTATACTCTATATATTTTTCATGATCTATAACCTTAATCGACAACCTAAATACCCTGAGTAGGTATGGTTTTATATTGGTTTACATCAAAATCCTAACTTTCTAAGAATCATCCACCTCCTCAGGCTGTATGACAAGTAATACTCCAACTACCTACCAGATGTGAAGTTTCTAATACTTATCCAAAACTTAGAGTTAGTGTATATCCTATATCACTAGACACTAGAGTAATGGTTTTACAATACTGAAAAAGATGGACTATTTGGATACAAGATCAACACTCAACTGGGTCTCTAGTACACTGCAGCTTCATATGTCCCAATGTCTCACATTGGTGGAATACCACACTACTACCGATGTGGATAGTTTTTCTTCCACTACCATGATGAGAAAAATCTTTGCAATGATTTCTTCTACAATATCAGATAATTCCATGTTTAGGTACTTAAATACCTTGGCTAACACCTTAATCCTACTATTGGATGTACTATGAGATGAGGCCCTGATTTACTATCTTTGAAATTCTCATCAGAAGAAATAAATTCACCAGCAATCAGATGGAATACCATATCCCATCCTCAAATAACATAATATTGGGAAAATTTTCTCTAAGGAGAGTAGTAATGAAATGATTTAGCTCCATGAAATGAGTGAAATGGTCCATAATAGATAAAATTTTCTACTTCAGGTTTATAAATGATTTGGATAGATTATCCCTCAACATCTCTAGAAAGAAATAATCATACAGGATAGATTAGAAATCCCTCAAAACCATAACCTGATGGTGATAAACCTAGGTCAAAACATCCCACTATATCTTGGATAACCCTATAAGAATTTAATACGTGAAGTTAAACCTATTTTTTATAGTCATCTCTAGATTCTTGAAGATTGTAAACATAGCCTCCATCAATGACTCAAGAACTTAGGGACCACATTTCCTTAGAAAATATAGGAGAGTTATCCTACTGTAATTCTCGAGTCATGCTTAACATAGTAGGTACAGGTTATTGAGATTCTTGTACTGACTATACTAACTACAAAAAAACCTCTCAAATCTAGGCATTTATTACCAATCTAGGAATAACAAGAGGTTCCACATGTGGCACTATCAGATGTGTCATGGGTGGTTTAGCTCCCACCACTTTCTAAGCATGGTTGTCTCCAGCTTCATAGTGTTAAATCCATATCCTTCATAGATACATATATCTATAAATTCAATGAAAATTCCTGAAAATGAAATTTTGAAATGAGAAGACCATTCATAGTCACAATAGGTACTCCTAAATTTCCCCTAAGTTTTATCTTAGTCAAGGTTCAAGGTTTTATTTCTCGCAATAGAATTTCATTATATGGAGTATCAATTGAAAATTATGAAGGAAAATGATTTTTATGTTGCAATTAAAACCCCAATTTAATGAAATGTATTTACTTTATAAGTAAAAAATTATCAAATTTTACATTTATACTATGTCTCAGTAAGATGAGTTACCATTACAAAGTTATAAAGTCATATTATTTATAAGTTATAAGTATGATCTACCCTAGATTGATGAATTGTTCCATAAAATTTGAGGGGATTAATAATTTTTAAATATCAAATTTAGTTTTAGATATCATTAATTAATGTTGAAAAGAGAATATTTACCCAAGACAATATTCTATATAATCTATGATCACAATGAATTAATAATTATGCCTTTCATACTCCCACATACCAATACCATCTTCATGGATATGATGAATAGAGTCTCCAGAGATTACCTTGATCAATTTTTAGTAGTATTTATAGATTAAATTCTCATATATTCTAAGATTAAGGATGAATATGAAGATCATTTGAGTATTGTTCAAACGACCATGATAAAGAATAAATTATATACCAAATTTAGTAAGTGTGAATTTTGGATGAAAAATGTATCATTCCCAAGTCATGTAATCACTAGTCAGGGTATATTTATGGATCCTTCAAAGATATAGGTGATTGTATAATGGACCAAAATTAACCACTGTTACATATAATTTTAGTTTTATTGGATTGGATGGATACTATTTATAATTTTTGAGATATTTGTTGTGGTGGTCAAATACACTAACCAATTTAACATAGAAGGGAGTCAAGTTACTATGAATAGATGAATGTGAGGAAAATTTAAAATTTCTCAAGAGAAGTATGGTAACTACAGCTATACTCACACTACCCTATAATAGAGAGAGGTTTATAATAAATAGTGTTGTAGAAAAGAAGGGATTAGGAAGTGTTCTCATGCAGAATAACATGGTGGTAAATTCATCCTCACATAAATTAAATATTCCAGAGAAAAATTACTCAATACAAGTTTTTTAGTTAGAATATGGAATGTTTTAATTGAATATATAGAGAAATTATCTCTATGGTGTAAAGTGTGAAATATACTCTAATCATAAGATATTAAAGTGTATATTCACATAGTAGGAGTTGGACACACACCGAAGGAGATGGATGAAGTTGATTAAGGAATATGATATCTTGATACATTATCACATTGGGAAGGAAGACTAGTTAATTAATTCTTTGAGTAGGAAGGATCATGCTACCTTATCCCCTATAAGGATTGAAAGTGACCCAATACACATGGACTTTCAAAGGATGGACCTTAAAATCATGAGTTAGGGGGATAAATCCTATCTTAACCCAATGAATACTCAACCATAAATCCATATAAAGATTAAGGAATAGTATAAGGAGGATATGGAGATATAGATGAATTTTTGGAAAATTATAGAGTTTAAATTTCAAAATGATGGAATTAATTTGTCTGGAAATGAATATGTGTTCTATCAAAACCAAAATTGAATAAGGATCTATTTGATTATCAAAATAGTTGATCATTATTTATCCACCTTGGCAATAAAAATATGTATAGTGATCTCATGAAACATTTCTATTAGGACATGATGAAGTAGGGGATTTCAGAGTTTATATCTTGATGATTGATATAATAGAAAGTTATGGAAGAATAACAAAATTCTAAGGGGATAATGAAACCATTACCAATACTTGTATAGAAGGGTAAGAACACAACCATAGATTTCATTTTATGTATTCTTAATACTTGGTTATAATGAAATTTTGGTTCAAGTTGATCAATTTATGAAGTCACAACATTTCATTTATATTATAGAATATTTCTCACTTGATAAGTTTTCAATTATGTTCATATAAAAAGTGGTAAGTGTTTATAGAGTACCATCTCAAATGTATTTGATTGATATCTGAGGATTAACTTGAGATTATTTAGAATTATTCAATAATAATTAGATACAAACATGATATTTAATACTTTTTATTGTCCTCATTTTGATGGTCAATCTGAAAGTACCATCCAAAATATTTACAATATGTTGAGATCCTAATAAATGGATTTAAAAGGAGGTTGGTATCAATACCTTTACATGGTAGAGTACTCATATAACAACTTTTTCCCCTATAACATTAAAAAAACTCCATTTTTGTCCCTATAAGATAAAATTTGTAGAATCAAACATTTTGGGTTGATGTTGGATAACTTAAACTGATGAGATCAAATCATTATAAAGATATGTTTGAAAAGATTAATCAATTTAGTGACACATTAAAACCCTCAAAAGTTCACAAAATAACTACACAGATAATTTTTAAGAATATTTATAGTTTAAATTTAGAGAAAAAGTATTCCATAAAATATCACCATATAATATGGTTATGATATTTTATAAAAAATGTAAAATTGATCCATAAATACATTATCCCTTTTGAAATCATAGATCGTGTGGGGATGATAACCTATTATCTTACAAATCTAAATAAAATATACCATGTGTATGATGTGTTACATGTATCACCTTCTAGGAAGTAAATACCTAACATTTCACATGTAATAAAATCATATATAGAACAATTTAAATATAACCACTCTTAGAAGGAGCAACTGATAGAAATTTTGGATCATAGAGATGATATACTATGAAACAAGATCACTTACTTGTTTAATGTTATATGGAGGATTCATAAACTTTATGAAGAAACATTGGATACAAAAGATATAAATATATAAAATTAACCTAATTTATTTTCATTAGAATAATCTAATGTTGAGGATGAAGTCATTTAAATGGTGGTATAATAAAACACACCACAATTTTACTATGTTTTTCCCCTTAAACAAATACTTTTTTAATAGCTTATTTCACACATAATACCAAACTAAAATAAATTTCAATACATTTTATTGAAATTAAATATTAAAAAATGAGATAAAACTTAACATATTATGGAAATAAGATATAAAATATCATTAATAAAATTATAATAGGAATAAAACTGTCAATAAATAAAAATAAAATGAATATAAAATAATTATGCTTGTGGTTTTCCATGAAGATCATAACCTCAATTTTAACAATGGAAACATGGAAAATAATAAGAAATATAACTGACATGTTAAGATATAAGTAAATTAATTAGATGAATACTACTGAGTATGTATTAAAGGTTATATTTTGGAATGAAAGATGATATCTATATATATGGTCATTGGAAACATGGTTGTTGGAAATATGCTTATTGGAAATATGTTAATTGGATATATGGTCATTGGGAATTCATGTATCAAATATTTATATTGATGTTTTTTTAATTTTTGTTTAACAATTTAAAATAATATAATTCATGAATAATAAATAATTCTAGAATGAAATAAAAATATAATTAATACATTTTATTATAGAAATAAATTTTACACATTACATATTATTATTATTATAGAATAATTTTATATATTTAAAAAATTTAAATAAATATTCTAATACCCATAAATTTGATAAAATTTAATGTTTAGAAGATAAATAATTAACTTTAAAGATATGTGATTGAAATCATGAAATGTTTAAAAAGGGGATATTTTTTAATGAACAATTTTTTGAAGCACTGTTTATTTTTATCTTAATATATTAAATTGATAAATTTATAATAATTAATATAATATAATATTTCAACCTCCTAAGAAGGAAATAAAAGGAGGGGAACTTTGCGATCAAGATTGACATATACAAGGCTTTTGATACTTTGAAATGAGATTTTCTCTTGGATGTCCTTAGGCGGTATGGCTTCTCTTCTGGATTTGTGAACATGATCCGCATAATTCTTAATTCTACAAGGCTGTCAATTCTTGTGAATGGGGTCCTGAGGGGCTTTTTCCCTTGCACCCGGGGGGTGAGACAAGGTGATCCACTTTCTGGAATTCTTTTTGCGCTTGCAGAGGACTATCTAAGTAAGTGCATCAATGATCTTGGTCAGATGGGATGGTACAAGCAGATCAGGGCTGGTGTGAGTGGGTAGGCTCCATCCCACTTATTATATGCAGACAACATCTTATTATTTGGAAAATCTTCAAGGAGAACCATATGCTCAATTAAGGCCCTCTTCATTCACTATGAGGAGGTGGCTGGCCAGGCCATTAGCTGGGACAAATCTTCGATCATTTTTGGGAATGGGGTTCCAGTCAGTAAAAAGAATAGGATTGTAATGTATCTTGGGGTGAGGAGAGGATCAGTCCCTTTCCAATACCTTGGGGTCCCAATGTTTTGGGTAAGGGTGAAAAGACAGTATTTTGAGGGCATATCTGTTGGTATTATACATCAGCTAGCCAGTTGGAAGGGGAAGGCTATGTTACTAGCCAAGAGGGTATTCTTTGTGAATTCAGTTATCACATCGAATTTTGTTTATTCCTTATCCCTTTATAGATGGCCGAGAGGACTTATTAAGGAGATTCAGGGCATGGTCCCGGATTTCATATGGACGGGGTCACCGCATGAAAGGAAGTTGATCACCGTGGCGTGGAAGGACTGCATAATGTTTGTGGAGATGGGAGGCCTTGGGGTAAAGGACCTCCGCACCATCAATGATGGCCTGATTGGAAAATTCACTTGGAACCTGATTACACATAAGGCTGATGATAACTTCCTCTTGAATCGAATTACAAGGAGGATCCTTAATGGTTATAAATACTATCTTGCCTTATCAGTTTAGGCGTCTCTCAAGCATGCATATGGGAAAATAGTATAGGATACTAAATGGTTGGTTTGTAGGGACTCAACCATGAAATGCTGGACTACAAAGTGTCTCACACAACCCTTGGGTGATTTGAACATTCCAATAGCTGCAGCCTAGATGTCCATCTCAGAATTTATTCTATAGATGCAAGATCCTGTTTTTGACATTCCTGTGTAGGTGGAAGCTAAAATTAATGGTTATGCTTTCATGGATGTGGATTCCCTAATTTTGGTTCATTAAAAAACCGGGTAGTTCAACTCTAAGGATTTTTACTGGATAAACTATGGGGGTTCATCTAGTGCGTCGGGCTGGCTGCTGTGCTTCAAGACTGGATTCATCTGGCCAGCCATGTTCTTCTTGATATGAAGATTGTGGAGGAAGAGGATGCTAACAACTGACCTGATCAAGCGGACTGGTCTGCAAATGGCATAGATGTGTTCTGTCTGCAGGGCGGAGGAGGATTCGATTCAGTACGTACTTGTGGAATGTAGGTGCGCCAAGCAGCTATGGGCCTACATTGAATATTTGTTCGGAATTGTGGTCGATACATGCAGGCCAGTTTTGGACCTGCTGTCCGGACAAGTGCATGTGCAATGTAGTGAACAAATACAAAATATGCTCTTGGTGGCAGTAGCGACTGTAGTTTTAGATTGCTGGGAAGCCCGAAACTGCATGTTATTTGGGGATGCACACTCCATAGTACAGTAGGGGATGATGGATTTCCATAGGGAGGTGTATTCTGCCTCCATGGTCTAGGATGGCACTATGTCTAACACTGTTGAGGATCTCCAAATTCTGAGGAAGCTTGGTGTCTCGGGTAGGCCGCTCAAGCCTCTAATGCTGAAGCATATTTGATGGATTCCACCCGTTGTGTCTTGTCTCAAGGTGAATGTTGATGGGGCTACGTTGGGAGCACCAGGTATTTTTGGGTGTGGGGGAGTGTTCCCAACATACAGAGGGTTTGTCAAAGGGTGCTTCTGCCACGCCATTGGAATTGGAAACACATTAAAAGCTAAAATATGGGCCATGATATATGCTATCAGGTACGCTGTCCAGTTTAATTGGAGGTGCAAATGTATTTAATTTGATTCCCAGTCCGCGATTTATGATTTGAAGACTAAGACACGTAATGTGCCTTGGTGCGTGCTGCCTCAATGGGTTGATTGTCTTAACAAGGTATTGCAAATGCATCTGGAGGGCTCACATGTCTATCGAGAGGCCAACCAGGTGGAGGATGCTCTGGAAAAGTGGGCACTTATTGATCATGGTGGAATGTGGTCTTTCACGGTGCCCGATTATTGTGCCCCACTTGTGGAGGCAGATAGATGTGGGGGTGTTGTAAAATCGATTATGTAATAACCCCTTGTATTCCTAACTCTTCTACTTTTTTATTTTAATTTCATTAGGGTTGGATTCCACTGGTTCCTGGTCTTTTTTCTACATGTAAATCTCAAATTTAATAAAGAATTATTATTCTTTGGGTTTTTTTGTTTCAATAAGGAATCCCAAATACTCCATTTTGAAGGAACCCATATCGAGAAGGAGACACTTCATTAAAGTATCTTGATATTCACCATTTTTTCAATTACATTATATTTTATACTCATTAAAAATACCATTTTATAATATAATGGTATTATATTAACATCATTATATTTATTTTAAAATGATATTACTACTATATAATTCTAAACTCTTACTCACCCACTAGTATATTATATACTTATTTGGGTCTGCTCAACCACCCACATGAATGTTTCTATAAAAAATCATAATATTCATCATGAATAAACTTAAATTAATTAATAATAGTAATATATGATATTAATTATTAATTTATTTTATTAATATAGTTCTAGAGGTGTGAAAAAAATTAATGGTCATTATAAATTAACTCATTTTTATCAAAAAATAACCTAAAACATGCACATTAAGGATTCCATTCTCATTAACCATACCCATAATTTCAATCAAATGAACATGGTAATGAAAAATAATCAGAAAAAAATTATTCTTCTACCTTTAATAACATGAGAATGATTAAATTATTATCAAATAATGTGAATCAACATGATCATTATGAAACATATATGAAACAATCAAAATCTCTAACATCATATAATGATAATAAACAAGAACCAACTAGTATATGTTTAATGAATGATAAAAAATGAATAGTAAAAAAGTTAATATATATGAATAAGGTTATTTAATAAATGATTAGGATTTTTATATTTTTTATATAGGTGGTTAAATCACTTTTTTATAATTCAAGAGTAAAAGTATGGGTTGTTTCAAAATATCATTTTGAAATCAAGATTGTTTATGTTAGAACATGCATATAGAGATATTATATTATATTTCTATATAAAACCCACATATTTATTATCTTCAGGTTATTCATGGGATTTTAGTATGCTCACATTATTTCACCTCCCTTTGGTTCAAAAATCAACTAAAAGGATGTTTTCTAGTTGAGATGACCTTATATCTTATTTTTGGTTGGGAATTATTCTTCTTCATGTCTAAATTTTATATATTATTTTATGTATATTATTATATCTACTTATATTATTCCTTCATTTATTTTATAATGTACTTGAATTTATTTTCAAAAAACAGCATTTTAAATGCTTTTGCTACACTAGTTTTCCACCAAATTTGACCTTCATTACAAAAGTTTGAAAGGAATAAAATTTTCAAACGTTTTTCTCATGAATATATTTTAACACCATATTCATTTGTTTTGTTTTGAGAAAAATCATCTCAAAATTTTTTATTCTTTTCTAAAGCAATTTTTAATCCCATTTCTTTTTAAATTAAATTAATTTAAAATATAATTTATCATAAGTAAATGATATTTCTTATGATTTTACAAAGAAATTTTATAATACTTCTACAAAAGTGTTTTTCATATATGTTAACAAATTTAATGTTCCTTACACTTCATTGGGGATATTCTGTAATAATACAATCCTAATTATTTCTCTTTATTTCTTATGATATTTTTTTAGCGATGTTTTCTTGTAACCAATTTATTTTTTCATTGGTTAATTAAGGTATTATGAAATTAAAAATATTTTCATGTTCATGTAGCACACATATGTATTTTTTTAGTTATTTTATATGTGGGACTAGAATTATATTACCCCATAATGAATGACATGTTTGGGGATGGGGAGCGAACCCTATCCACTATAAGACTTTTTATAAAACATTTATTTGAATGGGGAGTAAATAAATCCACTATGAGACACTAACCACTATGAAATTATGGTCTTGGTAGATATTTTTGACAAAAGAAATGATTTTTATGTTTATATATACGTCAAATTACAGTTCTTATGTTTTTTTCATGGATTATGAATATTGAATATTGTTTTCCACAGACATATTACTCTTGTCTAATGTCATACCAAAAGACTTATCCCATGAACCATTATTTATGAACTATGAGTTATTAGGTATGATTAATTTATGTTATATCCATAAACCTTTATCATTTTCTCATATGCACATGTTTATCTCATGCTTCCATATGATCGTTTATTATTTTCTCTCATGTTTAACCTTATTGAGTATATGAGATCACCATTTCTTATATTTTAATTTCCCTAGGTTATGAAGAATATTGTTATGCATTATATGTATATATGGGTATCATGTGTAAAAAATATTTATACGAGATATTAAATAGTGGTTTTAAAATAATTTTATTATGCATCTAGTCTCCAAATACACTAAATCGAATAACATTGTAAAAGTTAAAAAACAGATTCAAAAATAGTTTTTATAAAAATAAAACTAACTTTGATTAATAAATTCAATCATATTGAGAAGAATATGTTTATAAGGAATGGTTATGATCAGACTAACCATGGGTTTAGATTGGGAGAAGATCGTAATGAGGTATAGTTTTTAATCAGATTTAGCATGGATCCAATAAAAATATGATGATTCTTTTGTGTTTTGTATTTATCCTAAATCATAATTAATATTTGAAACACATGATACAATATTTATAAATAAAAATGTGAGGAAGGAAAAGTTTTTAAGGTGGATCAGGAAAGAAATGATGTTATTGAGGCTCAAGAAGAAGAAGATGTTGCTAAGGCTACAGAAGAAACATATTTTACTGAGGCTCAGGAAGAAAAAGATGTTGTTGAGGCTCTGGAAGAAAAAGATATTGCTGGGGCTTAGGAAGGAAAACATTTTGGTGATACTAAGTAAGAAAAATATGGTACTGATGAAATAATACATAAGAATTTATAATGAATAAATCATATTATAGAATTCACACTGAAGAAATCATACTGAAGAAATCGTACTAAAGAAATCATACTGAAGAATTCATACTGAGTAAATCGTATTGAAGAATTCATACTGAATATTTTTTATTGAATAATTAATACTTATTAAATAATACTAAAGAATTTTTACTGAATAAATCATACGAAATAATTTATACTAAATAAATTGTACTGAAAAAAATCATACTTGGATTTTCTAATAAAAAAATCATACTGGGAAAATTGGAATCCGATAAAAGATTTTTTAGAAATACTAAAGGAAGATAAATTGAATAATAGACCCAAAATTCAAGGAAGGTTGAATAAGTCAAATGAATATCCAAATTTCATAGGGAATTGAATGATTCAAGGAATGATCCAAGATTTAATAAAGATTAAAGATTTGGGAATATTGGTAAAGCAGGAAAACCATTTCAAGACCCCTTCTAAACCATTGTTCTTGCCTACAAAAGGATAAGAACACTTTGTGTTTTTGTGTGACTTATATTTCTCATGAAACATGATAAAGAAGATCTATATTTATATAAAGTGAAAATGGTTTTTATAATTGTTCTTTACTAAATAATTTTTGTTAGTGAATAGAAGAACAAAAGATTATATTCATATCTGATCATCGTATTCATCTAAAAAATTGTATTCATTTGATTATTATATTCTGATAGATTGAGAATTGAACTAAGTGTTTCGTAGTAAGGATAGAAGTGGTTCATATTTGTATCAACCATATTTGGATAGATTTATATATTTTTTATACTAGGATTTTCATAGTGGGATTTTCATACTAGGATTATCGTATTGGGATTTTCATATTGGGATTTTCATACTGGGGTTTTCTTACTGATAAAATCATATAGATATTTTATTAAAAAGTCTAGAAATTTATTACCATCTTCTTGGTATGAAAGTGAAGAATTTAATATAATGTTTATATTGGTTAATTTTGATCAAGAATCAGCATAACATTTTTGTTATAAAAACTTACTTATATCATTTCATTATATTTGAAGCACATTCTCTATTGTATTGATCATAGAGCTAAATGAGTGTAATGGTATATCCTACTTATTATATTCCACATACAAGTATTATTTTCTAGTGTATTGTGTGGTATTGGATTATTTCAAAACCACACCAAGGAATAGCTACTTTTATTTAGTAGTAAACCCTGTAAATTATTGTGTTCTTATATATTTGTGTTTTTTGTTTTCAGGAGAGAAAGAAATATTTTACAGGAGGCGAAGGTTATTTCTTAAGAATGGAAACTTAAAATAAAAAGATATCCCTTATTCACCCCCTCCCACTCTCAATGATACTTGAATCCTAGTTTGGTAATATCTATTGGTATCAGAGGTGAAGGTTCCCTTCGTTTACTATTTTTTGAAGTTCTTGAAATAGAAGTTGTGATGGAGAACATGAATTGTGTCAATAGTAAAGGTATTCTAATATTATTTATTAAGAACTATCATATTTGGAAAGATATAATGTGTCCTTATCTTATGTCTCTTGGGTATGATGTTATTTAAATTATAATAGATGGATTTCATCTTATCTATGACAAGGTTCCTCTTACTCCAATTGAAAAAAAAGAATCTTGAAAATTATGATAGAGTTAAAAATGCTTTACTCTCATCACTTTTTGAAAGTGATTTTTTAAGAGTGAAAGGTGTTTCTACTTCTAAAGGTGTTTAGGATAATTTTAAAAACATTTATGAAGTAAATACAAAAGTAAAGAATGAAAAGTTTCAAATATAGAGGTTTAAGTATTAATATATCAATATGGGTGAATAAAAATCTTTTGGTGAGTTCTTTACTAGGGTTTTTCAGCACTCTCAGATGTCTTGGTTCAAATTTGGATGATTCTATAGTTGTTGAGAAGATCTTAAGAATCCTTCCTGATAAGTTTAATCCTATAGTTTATTTATTATAAGATATATATAGTAAAACATTTTCCCTAGATTATTTTCATTTCACTCTCATCAGTTATGAAAATAGAGAGGGAAAAGATATGAAAATTAAAACAAAAGTTGATAGAGATATGTCTTTCAAGGTTGTCAAGAAAAAAAGTCAAATAATAATATTATTAAAGAATAATCTGGTGATTTTGATTCCAAAAATAAGGTACACATTTTTTTGATGAAACTATATCCTTTTTTTCTAAAAATATGATAAGATCTATAGATTAGTACAAAGGGAAACTTCCCTTGAATTTTTTTGAATATTGAGCTGTTGGGAATATTGTGGCTAATTTTACTCAAATAAAGAAACAAGAATATAGTTATGTTGAATCCAAAAAATATTTTTCTGAGAAATATGGAGAGAATACTTTTATTATAATAGTGAATAATTAATATTTCATAAGTAGTAGTTCGGATGAATAAGAAACTCTACATTAATCTAATTTTAAAGAAGAGTTGAAAGAATTCATGAGAAAGATTTGAAGCCTTCCAAGTAAAAAAGGAAAGGTTATAAATGAAGGTCCATCAAAAAATAATCAATAATTTATTCCTAAAAATAAATTAAATATTATGGAATAAATTTATATATTGAATAAATTTTTTGATAATGAAAAGAAACAGAAGGAGCATCTGAAAGTGAAGTTGAAAGACAAAGAAGAAGAGTTGTAACTTTTCCAAAAACAATTCTAAATTTGAACAGAGGCGTAAAAGTTTTAAAAGTTATATCTCTAAAGTTGATGAATGTTATAATAATAAGGAACATGAAGAGGATCAAAAGTAACCTTTAATGGTTGATATGAATACTGATTTTTTTCATTAAAATAATGATGGAAATTTTTCTGAAAAATAGAATGCTAGTAAAGTTATATATGTGGATAAGAACAAAAAAGTGGAGACTTCATTTGTTTCTAAAAAATATGAATATGATTTTTTTTATAAATTATGGTTCTACTATGGATGAAAACAAATCCGAGCTGAATAATAAAGTTTCATTTGAAAATAGAAAGGTTGGTGCTCAACAAAGATCTGGTAAGATAGTTGCTAAGAAATATACTCACAATACTGACTGAACCAAATGTTTTAGAGGAAAATAATATTTATCTAGATACTGTTGGTATTGTGGTGTATTTTTACATACCTAAAATATGTGTTGGTTCAACCAACAACATTACTACTATTGTACAAGTTAGGGATGACAAGGTTTGAGGGAGAGTTAAACCTCTCAAAAGAAGAATTATGAGATGGAAGTTTTGAAGAAACCTGAGAAGGTTGGTGTAAATGTTGAGAATAGGTTCTAACCCCAAGAATCTATTTGTGAAATATGTGAAAAACCTGGAAAACATTCTAAGGGATTCATTGTTTTTTCACCTGTACAACAAAAGTTTCTTAAAATTTTTTAGAAGTCATAGGTGATGAAAGAAAATTCATAAGAAAAAGCTATTGTTGTTAAAACTACGTTGAAAGATATAAAAGTAGAATGACCTTGGATTATTGATAGTGGGTATTATTATCATATTAAATTAGACTTAAAGTTTTATAATAATGTGAAATAATTAAAATAAGTATTGGTGAAATTTGGAAAATATGAATATATGAGAATCAAAGGTGTTGGATCATCCATCATTGGGAATGAAAAGAAAAAAACCAAGAAAAATTAGTATATTGATTGGATAAAACACAACCTTCTATGTTTTTCAAAATTTTTTGATAAGGTTTAAAATTTATCTTTATAAAATAATTATTGGTTGAGGAGATTTAGGAAGATGGAAATATTTTTAGAAGAGGTCAACATACAAAAAGAAACTTATTTCACATTGGTGAAATAAAAAACACTTTTTACATGTAAATGGTGGAAAAGAATCAATTATGGAATAAAATGATGAGAAACATGTGTCATAAAAGGATGAATAATTTATCAAAATGATATAGTGTTCAAGATATTATTGATCTGTTAAGAATAAAAGATTGGTATTGTACTATTTGTTAGATAGGAAAGATTAAAAATTTTGTTCAGAAGAAAGTTGACATTTATTCAAAATGACCCCTAGATCTTATTCATTCTGATATCTATGGTATAATGGGAAATTAATAAAAAATAGAGATAATTATTTAATCCCTCTAATTTATGAATTTAATCACATTACTTTTGTAATGTATAAGAAACATAAGTCTGATTCTCTAAAAATGTTTAAAAGTTTCTGGAGGAAAGCCAAGAAGAAATGCGAGTATTCAGTGAAGAAGTTGAGAAATAAAGATGGTGTTGAGTATATAAATGAATACTTTTAATGTTATATTGGGTATAATTTAATTATTCATGATTATATTTCACTATATACACCTAAAAAATTGGTTTTCTGAATGAAAGAATAGAAGTTTTGTGGAAATGAAGAGAAATATGTAACTTGAACAAGGTGTCACTCATTACTTTTGGAGGCAAGAAATGGGTAATATTGTGCATATTCAAAATCAGTTTTTCTATAGTTATAGTTATACTATGACTCTATATGAACTGTTTTATAATAAAACTCTTTGTTTGAATCACGTGAAAGTTTTTGGGAGTCCATGCATCATAAATAAGAAAGGTGTAAATTTGGGAATGTTTGAGTAGAGAGGTGAAGTTGGAATTTGGCTTGGCTATTCTCTAGAAGGAAGTGGTTATAGAAATTTCAAAAGTAAAACATGAATAATAGTTTATTCTGTTGATATGAAATTTATTGAAAAATATGAGGAAGATAAATAGACTTATGATGATAAGAAAGGTGAAAAGGATAAAGAATGTTTTTTAACAATTCTGATAAGGATACAGATAATTTTAATCCTACTGAGGAAGAAGAATCTGACTTAGCTATTTCTAGTGATGAGGATAATACTCAAACATCTCATCCTAGTCCAAGGAAGAAAGTGGAAGATTGGAATATTATTGTTGATGAACATCATAAATTTCAAATATGAAGAATATCAAATGCCATTACACACACATATTTTTATTTAAAATTGGAACCGAAAGATGTTGATAAATATTTTGAGCATCTAGAATGGGTTCAAACCATGAGTGAGGGACATGACCAAATTTAGAAGAATCATACCTAAGAACTCATACCTAATCCATATAACAAAAATGTTATCGGTATAAAGTGGGTTTTCCTGGGACAAGATGAATGAAGATGGTGAAGTGATAGAGAACAAGTCAAGGCTTGTTTGTAAAGGGTATTCACAAATTGAATGTATTGATTTTAATTAAACCTTTATATGGTATAAATATTAGATATTATTAGAATATTTCTTTCTATTTATACACAAATAAGTTATTTGTGTAACGCCCCGACCCTAGATACCCAGAGTCGGTGCATTATTACATAACATTGGCATGATCACAAAGGATCAAGTCTTGAAAGACCGATTAGTTTAGTAGTCTTGGAAACACTAGATGTATTTATAAGTCTTACATTACATCATAAAGTAAAAAAAACTACAAAAACATCTTGTCTTTATATCCCCTCATACTATCCCTGCAGGTCATTCATAAATTACTTCTTCACATCCTGGGAAAAGATAAAACATTGAAAGGGGTGAGCTCAGATGCTCAGTAAGGATAACAATATAGTAGAAACTTTTGTAGATAATCATAAACACTTAAAGCAATTTATAACTAAAACAAAATCCTTTTAAACTTGAACTTAAACATAATATGGAAAAGATAAAATGAAATAATTCCATTTACTTATTCACATGGATATTATACTAGTCGAACAATCACATGCAATATCAACAACCACTTTCATAATTATGGAATGCATAATTCCAGACTATCATAACCACATAGCCAAGACCTCATGCCAAGACTACAAATAATATTTTTCCAAGGCCTTGTTCCAAGACACTAGTTTGTCTCATGAGACCTACCGATGCATCAAGGAGCTATAGCGGGCTCCACCCGTCACTTACTAAGTCTAATGCATTTCTCATATGAATAGGTTAAAACATAACATAAACATTCTTATTAAAACTAGCATACAAAATGTCAATACTTTATCCACAAACCATGAATGGTATAAAAATAGCACATCCATAGTCAAACATAAATCATTCGATACATTATGGAAGATTTTATTATATCAGATTAACCTCAATAGCGAATGATGATGGATAGATGAAAATAATCATCAAAACTATTAGAGAGAAATATCCCACCTTTTCTTGAAATAATTTAAAATTCGCACTATTTGTCAAGAAGTCATTTAAAAACATATTTTTTAATCAAAGTGTCCCATACCACTTTGAAACATTTAAAAGTAATTTTAATTTTAAAATCATAATGTCCATATAAATAAATCCTTAAATCATTTTTAAAACATGGACATTAATGAGAAAGATTTATAAGGATAAATCTTCAAAACATTTAAAAATGATACTTTAGTTAGAGTTTCTAACAAAAGGAGAGACACTTGAATACAAATAATTGAGGTAATCAAAGACTTTTTAATATCATGAGAATAAATGGATTCATGATATACTATGTCAAAGTACATTATATACACCATATAAAAGTGATTTGGTGTATAACAATGAAGAAGTCTCAATGGAATGTAAATTGAGATGAAATCTCTCATAAAGTCCGTATCCTTAGGTTAAGGATAAATCAACGACATAGTTATGTGTGAAAAATATAAACACACTAAATATTATTGTATATTCCGTGTAAACCAATCAAAAGACATTCACACACAATCTTGTAAAAACAACACCAATGAATTGGATGTCTAACTCAACAATAGAGAATGAGTTAAAATTACTCTCATCAAATTCATATCAATGACTTGAGAAATTATCAATGGAGTGATTATGTGTATCAAAAGTATATCAACAGAAAAGGGGAGTGGAAATTATGACATAATCAAATGAATAGAGATTCCACACAGAATCTTGGGGTAAAATAATCAATGTAGTTTGCGTAAAGCCGAATAAATGGAAATTGAAATTTCAAATTCCCTTATCGATTTGGTAACTTATGAAACATACACCCATGAAAAGAGTATCATAAAATGATGATTTAAATACCCATAAATTAATGTATATTACACAATGAATACAATCATGGGCAGTACACATACACCACATGCAATAAATAAGTGGTGAACAATGGAATTCTCACGAAATTAAGAGTGAGATAAGAAACCCATTACTTTGTACTTTTTCCTTGGTCAACGGTAGGTTAAACTCCTTTATAATGGTGAAATAATTTTTATTGAATTATAAAATAATAATTTACATTAATATGATATCATATATGTTCTTTTAACATTGATTTGTTAATAATATCTTAGTATTATCGTTGTTTCGGGTGTTAACTTACTCATTTTCTTTTATATTTATTGTTACGTAAGAAATGTTTGTCATTGATAGGTTGTATCTTATTAATGTACATAATGATATCAAGTCCTTAGACATTATTTTTAAATAATCAAATGATAATTATACTTTAATGGATACGATGGAGAATGAATCTCATCGCGTTCGTGGAGACGGTAGTCCGTACGTACGCATGAGCGACAATATCATTCTTTTGATATTAAAATAATATATAATTGGATGGTATATCATATAGACAGAATAATTATCATTTTATATTTATTATTTAAATGAATTACACATCATTATTATAACCATCCAAATAATAATTTATTGAATAACAATTACACCACGACGTAGAGACGGTAAGCCGTACGTACGCACGTATGGTGACATGCTATTCAAAGGATGGATATAATTCTGAATATGGTTGTACCATACTTATAATAACATCACAGTATATATAAGATACTGAATTTATTATTTTATAATGGTAATAACAAAGAAAGAAGAAGTGGAAGAAGAAAGGAACTTGAAAAAGGGTGGTGAAATCATTACCTCTTCTTCGGGTTCTTCCTTTTGATTTGATCAAAAGGGATCTTAGGTTGGATTTATGATCAAAATGAGGCCTCTATGTTGTATTGAGGGAAGTTTAGAGAGTATATGGGCAGAGGGTTTCCGAACCAAAAGGCTTTGAAGGTGTGAGTTAATGAGAAGGGAGAGTACCCTTTTATAAGAGGGGTGAGAGGCACCTTTTGGAAAAGGTAGAAATATTATTTTATAATAAATTAATATTCGGTTTATAATGGCTCCAAAGTGGATTTTTTAAAGGTTAAGGTGGGGATAGGTCTAAAACCACTCAAAAAATAGAATTTATACCGGTTTGGGTCATTATATTAACCTTATCTTTAAGTATTAACTCTTAGTTAATTAGTTTCACTTTTACAATGTCTCTTTGTATTTTTATATTATATGGTTAATAAAAATACTATATAAATCCAAGAGACCCCCAATTAGTCCATTAATGATACACCTATAATGATATATGTCTCTTGTACGAAACTTAGATTTTTAGGAATTTAAAATTAATTTATAATATAATATTTGTTTTAAAAACTCTTTTATGTCAATTTTGACACAATTCAATAATTGATTTTTGTGAAACTCATAAAAGAATGATTACTTAGAATAAAGTCAATAAAATCAATCCTATTATGTCGTATTAACCTAGAAAATTAGTGTAATTCATAAAAAGTCTCAAATTATATTTATTTGGGTATCTACAATATCAATCATTTTAATTTTTCACTATTATGGTAATTACTGTATCACCATTGTGTTATGAATAAATTAAATTATATAATGTATAAAAATTATAAATAAAATATCATTATGTATTAAATCTTTTTAGCTTCCTAATTAATATTTATAGTCTAAAATACAACATATATAACCCTATGTAACAATTGTTTTTCTAAAATATATATGCTTGTGTCATTTTTGAATTCATTTTAACTTAATTAAAATAAAGTGTCCCTATCACTTACAAGTGGCTCCATGGGGTCCCAAAATCGACCCAAAGATGCCCATGGTCAGACACGTAACATCCAATAAGGTTAGGATACATTTTATGGTAATTTTTTATTATTATAATATTATTTTTTAACCCTTATTTAATGGATTTACCCTTTAACCATGGTAAATAAAATATTTACCGAAGTAATTATTCAAAATGTATAAAAATAAAAGTTACCTATTTAAAAAATTTGAAAATCCTGATTCAAAATATGGAATCCATTTTTCTAAATTAAAAACACAGAAGTGGCAGAAATTAATTTAAAATTAATTCCCATCGTTAAAACAAAAAGTGTGTTTTTAAGAGATAATAACTATCAAATGATTGGCACTTGTTTATGTCTGGTTTAATTGTGAAATTATGTCCAATGACAAAAATTAAATTAAATGGTAAGAATATATTCTAAATATACTTTAAAACCACTCAAATTCAAAATTTATCAATATAAATTATTTCTATTAAAAAAGTTGTTTTTAATTAAAATTTAGTAATTTTCATTATTCATCAAAATATGAAAGTTATCCGAAAAGTACCAAAATTTCACCCTAGGATAATTTCGATATTCTGAATCCAAAAATGAAGTCCATTTTGAGAGATAGAATTTATAAAATTTCAAAAAGTAGGTATTAATATTCATAATGGCTAATTTGATTGGTTGTGGTGTGTTAGAATCTCAAAGTTGCGTACAATGCACGCCATTTCATTATTCAAAGGGAAATGTACCGTGGAATCTTGGGGTGTTACATTCTACACTCCTTAAATAAATTGCGACCTCACATTTTTTTTAAAATTGGGCTTGATAATATAATGGAATGTCCTACATCGGAAAAATAGTCAATAAAACTATCACTTTAAATGAAAGGAAGAGAGGTATAAAGGTCACCCAAGATAACCCATACTAGGATTCCATGTTGGAAAACATATATATGGATGATAAAGTAAGTGTTCAGTTATGATGGAGAGGGATAGAAAAAATGATCAGGAAAAAGTTAACTATATGAAAATTACAAACTTGTGTTGGGACAAACGGTCCTTAGTCACCCATTCGGAAAAGTAAATGGACAACATTTTTTTTAAGTTACATTACATAAGGACGAGGAATTAATTTATGATATTGACTAAGAACATAAAGAGATATACTTAATTTTTAAGTAGAGTTTCATTCTTTAATAACTTTTTACCACTAACTCATTTTTTTGAACAATGAGTATTCAAGAAGACTTGGTCACAATGGAAGAGATAGAATAAACTTCTATAGAAATACATGATCCACGTAGGATAAACTATATATTTACCTTGTCTTTAGAGATTAATCAAAACCAAAATGGTTAGTATAATATCTGATGATTCCCCAAATGGATATTCCATTAGAGAAAAAATAACTAATCTTAATTTCTAAAATTAAACCATCAATTCCCCAAAGTTAAATAAATACCATTCAATAATCAATTGTCCTTAAAATAATTCAATATAATCCAAACTAATATTGAAACTCAAAACTTATAAGAATGTAGTCTTCCATGTTAAATTGTATCTCCAAATGACATTAATTACTCTTAAAGTCACATAGTTAAAAGTAATTAACCTAATCATTTCCATAAACAACCCAAATCACTATAAATAGATAAAAATCCACCATTACTCTTCAAATGAAATCCCATACTATTTTATTTTCCTTAGGAATATAGTGTTCACAACAAAGAGAACAGATTCCAAAATAACATCTATCACTTAATCACCAAATCATTTTCCTATACTAAGGGTATTCATTTGATAAGACATAAGATCCCAAATCAAATTATTATTGATCAATAAAATCATTTAACTAAAGATAATAGTCACACTAACCAGGGACTTCATGTAGTCCAGTGGTAGGAGATAAATCCCAGTCGCACTTTGGTTGTGGGTTCGATTCCCACAGCTTTTTCCGACGCGACGGGTTGTCACACGGTCTATGTGTTGTCCTTTTTCAAAAACTATATTTTATAACATTACCAAAATGAGATAAATTCCTCAAAATAACCATAAAATAATTTAACCAAAAATATTATCTCATACCTTGTATTTTTATCCCAAATTATAATAACTTATAATTCCCTCAAACCCAACGATCATATAAAACCAAATGGTTATTTATAACTATATGCAAAAGAGAAAAGATAATTCTTCCTCAAATAACATTCTCAAATGGAAAACTACAGGGTTAAAAATAAAAGAGAAAAATATTCCAAAGTAAACCCATCAACAAGGAGCACTAATACTTTTTAAACATATCTCCAACCATTTATTTCCACATAGATTCTTCTTTGACCTTGAAAATATCCTATAGAATAGGGAATTTCACTCGGGTAATGGCCAAGTCCCCTACATTTACGGCAAATGACTCTAAATGGATTCTTGGGACTATTTTTATCTTCTTCCATAGTACTCTTCATTTTTCTTCAGCAATTATTCACTTTATGTCCTTCCTTCCCGCACGTAAAACATTTCTTTGTCCCATTGAGAAACTTTCCTGGGTGTCTCCTTCCACATTTCCTACATGATGGAAATTGAGGATTCCTTTATCCATAGTCTCCACTGCTGGAGCTCTTATCATTCATTACCTTTCTCTTCTTTGTTGAGTCCTATAATTGGTTAATATATATATTGTTGATCAGATTTTTGGAAAATTGATTTGGCATAAAGACGATATCTTTTACGCCTATCAAAATTCCATTTTTTTTCTCATTTCCACCATATTTCCCACCTTACACATCATTCTCAAAGTCACTATGACTTCCTTTGAATCTAGCCCTTGACTGAAACCAGAAAGAATTGTGTGAATTACAGTAGTCATAAAATCATTTAGAGATTAACATGTCATCATATTATCAATTTGAAACACATTAGGATTAACCAAGGTCATTTACTCTCATCTTACATATTTAATACTTCAAATCAGTTAGTAAAGAAAATGTAAATTATCCTAAGAATATCCCCTGGGAGTGTCATAACCAAGAGTGCAGCAAGGCCTGTTGTCGTGCACCAGTTCCCGTTTGAGTCTAGCTCAAAGCGATGTTTTTGGGTTTTACCCCTAGGTACATCTGTGCCAGAGCCGCCTCTACCTGCTCATATCTAGATAGGGATGTATTGCTCAGAAAACTCACAAAATCTCTACAATACCAAAATTTTAGGAAGTTCTTCTATACCAATCCTCAAATATCATCTTTGGTCTACGTACTCTAATCAGAATTTATCTAAATCTAGCTTCCATGGTTTGTAATAAACTTCCTATGATACCAACTCTAACGCCCCGACCCTAGATACCCAGAGTCGGTGCATTATTACATAACATTGGCATGATCACAAAGGATCAAGTCTCGAAAGACCGATTAGTTTAGTAGTCTTGGAAACAGTAGATATGTTTATAAGTCTTACATTACATCATAAGGTAAAAAAAACTACAACAACATATTGTCTTCATATCCCCTCATACTATCCCTACAGGTCATTCATAAATTACTTCTTCACATCATGGGAAAAGATAAAACATTGAAAGGGGTGAGATCAGATGCTCAGTAAGGATAACAATATAGCAGAAAATTTCGTAGATAAGAATAAACACTTAAAAGAAATTTATAACTAAAACAAAAGCCTTTTAAACTTGAAGTTCAGCATAATATGGCAAAGATAAAATGAAATAATTCCATTTACTTATTCACATGGATATTCTACTAGTCGAACAATCACATGCAATATCAACAACCACTTTCATAATGATGTAATGCATAATTCCAGACTATCATAACCACATAGCCAAGGCCTCATGCCAAGACTACAAATAATGTTTTTCCAAGGCCTTGTGCCAAGACACTTGTTTGTCTCATGAGACCTACCGATGCATCAAGGAGCTATAGCGGGCTCCACCCGTCACGTACTAAGTCCAATGCATTCCTCATATAAACAGGTTTGAACTTAACATAAACATTTGTATTAAAACTAGCATACGAAATGTCAATACTTTATCCACAAACCTTGAATTGTATAAAAATAGCACATCCACAGTCAAACATAACTCATTCGATACAACATGGAAGATTTTATTGTATCAGATTAACCTCAATAGAAAATTATGAAGGATAGATGAAAATAATCATCAAAACTATTAGAGAGAAATATCCCACCTTTTCTTGAAATCATTTAAAATTCGCACTATTTGTCAAGAAGTCATTTAAAAACATATTTTTGAATCAAAGTGTCCCATACCACTTTGAAACTTTTAAAAGTAAATTTAATTTTAGAACCATAATTTCCATATAAATAAATCCTTAAATCATTTTTAAAACATGGACATTAATGAGAAAGATTTAGAAGGATAAATCTTCAAAACATTTAAAAATGATACTTTAGTTAGAGTTTCTAACCAAAGGAGAGACACTTGAATACAAATAATAGAGGTAATAAAAGACTTTTTATTATCATGAGAATAAAGGTATTCATGATATACTATGTCAAAGTACATTATATACACCATATAAAAGTGATTTGGTGTATAACAACGAAGAAGTCTCAATGGAATGTAAATTGAGATGAAATCTCTCATAAAGGCCGTATCCTTAGGTTAAGGATAAATCAACGACATAGTTATGTGTGAAAAATATAAATACACTAAATATGATTGGATATTCAATGTAAAACAATCAAAAGACATTCACACATAATCTTGTAAAAAACACCAATGAATTGGATGTCTACCTCAACAATGGAGAATGAGTTAAAATTACTCTTATCAAATTCATATCTATGACTTGAGAAATTATCAATAGAGTGATTATGTGTATAAAAAGTATATCCACAGAAAAGGGGAGTGGAAATTATGACATAAGCAAATGAATAGTGATCCCACACATAATCTTGGAGTAAAATAATCAATGAAGTTTGCGTAAAGCCAAATAAATGGAAATTGAAATTTCAAATTCCCTTATCGATTAGGTAACTTATGAAACATATACCCATGAAAGGAGGATCATACAATGATGATGTAAATACCTATAAATTAAAGTATATTACACAATTAATACAATCATGGGCAGTACGCATACACCACATGCAATAAATAAGTGGTGAACAATGGAATTCTCATGAAATTAAGAGTGAGATAAGAAACCCCTTACTTTGTACTTTTTTCTTGGTCGATGGTAGGTTAAAATCCTGTATAATGGTGAAATAATTGTTATTTAATTATAAAATAATCATTTACATTAATATGATATCATGTATGTTCTTTTAACATTGATTTTTTAATAATATCTTAGTATTATCGTTGTTTCGGGTGTTAACTTACTCAGTTTCTTTTATATGTTTTGTTATGTAAGCCATGTTTGTCATTGATAGGTTGTATATTATTCATATCCATAATGATATCAAGTCCTTAAACATTTTTTTTGAATAATCAAATGATAATTATACTTGAATGGATACAGTGGAGAATGAATCTCATCGCGTTCGTGGAGACAGTTGTCCGTACGTATGCACAAGCAACAATATCATTCTTTTGATATTAAAATAATATATAATTGGATGGTATATCATATATAAAGAATAATTATCATGTTATATTTATTATTTACATGAATTACACATCATTATTATACCCATCCAAATAATAATTTATTGAATAACAATTACACCACGACGTGGAGACGGTAAGCCGTACGTACACACGTATGGTGACATGTTATTCAAAGGATGGATAGAATTCTGAATATGGTTGTACCATATTTATAATAACATCAAAATATATATAATATACTGTAGTTATTATTTTAGAATGGTAATAGAAAATAAAGAAGAAGTGGAAGAAGAAAGGAACTTGAAAAAGGGTGGTGAAATCATTACCTCTTATTCGGGTTATTCCTTTTGATTTGATCAAAAGGGATATTAGGTTGGATTTCTGATCAAACTAAGGCCTCTAGGTTGTAGTGATGGATGTTGAGAGAGTATTTGGGCAGAGGGTTTCCGAACCAAAAGGCTTTGAAGGTCTGAGTTAATGAGAAGTTAGAGTACCCTTTTATAAGAGGGGTGAGGGGCACCTTTGGAAAAGCTAGAAATATTATTTTATAATAAATTTATATTCGGTTTCTAATGAATACAAAGTGGATTATTTAAATGTTAAGGTGGGGATAGGTCAAAAATCACTCAACCAATATAATTTATACAGGTTTGGGTCATTATATTAACCTTATCTTTAAGTATTAACTCTTCGTTAATTAGTTTCACTTTTACAATGTCTCTTTGTATTTTTATATTATATGATTAATAAACATACTATATACATCCAAGAGACCCCCAAGTAGTCCATTAATAATAAAAATATAATTATATAAGTCTCTTGGCTGAACCTTAGATTTTCTGGAATTTAATATCAATTAATAATATAATATTTGTTTTAAAAACTCTTTTATGTCAATTTTGACACAATTCAATAATTTATTTTTGTGAAACTCATAAAAGAATGATTACTTATAACAAAGTCAATTAAATCAATACTAATATATCATATTAACCTATAACATTAGTGTAATTCATAAAAAGTCTCAAATTATATTTATTTGTGTATCTACAATATCAATCATTTTAATTGTTCACTATTACGGTAATTGCTGCATCACCATTGTGTGATAGCTAAATTAAATTATTTAATGTATAAAAATTATAAATAAAAATTCATTATGTAGGAAATATGTTTATATTTCTAATGAATATTTATAGTCTGAAATCCAACATATATAACCCTATGTAACAATTGTTTTTCTAAAAGATATATGCCTGTGTCATTTTTGAATTCATTTTAACTTAATTAAAATAAAGTTTCCCTATCACTTACAAGTGGCTCCATGGGGTACCAAAATCGACCCAAAGATGCCCATGGTCGGAAATGTATCAACCAATAAGGATAAGAGACGTTTTAGGGTAATTTGTTATTATTATAATATTATTTTTTAACCCTTATTTACCGGATTTACCCTTTAACCATGGTAAATAAAATATTTACCGAAGTAATTATTCAAAATGTCTAAAAATAAAAGTTACCTATTTACACAATTTAAACATCCTGATTCCAAATATGGAATCCATTTTTCCAAATTCAAAACACAGCAGTGGCAGAAATTAATTTAAAATTAATTCCAATTGTTTAAACAAAAAGCGTGTTTTTAAGAGATAATAACTATCAAAAGATTGGCACTTGTTTATGTCTGGTTTAATTGTGAAAAAATGTCCAATGACAAAAATTGAATTAAATGGTAAAACTATATTCTAAATATAATTTCAAACCACTCAAATTCATAATTTATCAATTTTAATTATTTTGATTAAAAAAGTTGTTTTTAATTAAAATTTAGTAATTTTCATTATTCATCAAAATATGAAAGTTATCTGAAAAGTACCAAAATTTCACCCTAGACTAATTTCGATATTCCGAATCTAAAAATAAAGTCCATTTTGAGAGATAGAATTTATAAAATTTCAAAAACTAGGTATTACTATTCAGAACGGCTAGTTTGATTGGTTGTGGTGTGTTAGAATCTCAAAGTTGCGTACAATGCATGCCATTGCATTATTCCAAGGGAAACGTACCATGGAATCTTGGGGTGTTACAATTTGTTTTTTCAAATGTATTTAAAATCCATATTCATGAATGCTGACCTTGATGAGGAAGTTTACATTGAACAACCATGTGGCTTTGTTGTTGGGAAAAATGAATGTTATGTGTGTAAGTTGGAGAAAGATTAGTATGGATTAAAACAAGCTCTGAGGGAATGGTATTCCAAATTGGATAATTTATTAAAGAAGATGACCATCAAAAAGGGAAGAGTTTTTTAAAATATTTACATTAAATAAATTTAGGAGTTTTTCCACATAGTAATTTTTAATGTCAATGAAATTATATATGATGGAAATGAAGAAATAAATAGTGAATGATTTTTTGAAGAGATGATTTTTTTAAATGTACACATTGGGTGAAATGAAATACTTTCTTGGGTTAAAAATCCCACAAAATAATAAACACATTTTTCTTTCTCAAGAAAATTATGCTAAGGAATTTATTAAGAAGATCAGTATGGAAAATTAAAAACTGATTTATAAAATAATTTCAATTAAAACCAAGTTGTCTAAAGATATAGAAGGAAAAGAAGTTGATTAGAAAGTGTATTAGAAGCTGATCAGAGGTTTTTTATATTTGAGTACATCTAGAACTGAAATTGTTTATGTTGTTACCTTATGTACAAGATTTTAGAGTTATCCAAAAGAATCACATTTAAAGTATTGAAAAATAATTCATAAATATATCAAATTAACAAAAAAAATTTGGAATCAGATATGATTGATCTAAAATTATTGGCTTATTTTCATATTTAGATGTTTATTGGGTAAGAAATGTTGATGATAGAAGATCCACATTAAGTGGGTTTTTCTTTCTGGGGAAAATTTTTATTAGTTGGCATACAAAGAATCAAAATTAAGCAACTATTATTATATATGTATATAATTTTGTTTCTTCCACTAAAGATGATACCCAACATATGTGGATAAAAACTGAGTTGGAAAACTTATTTATTGAAGTAAAGTTACCCTTGCTCTTGGGTTGTGATAATAAAAGTAAAATCAACCTCACCAATAATTCGGTACAACACTCTCATTAAAAATATAATGATATCAAGTACGACTTCATCAAAGAGCTTGTGGATAAGAATGAATTAAAGGTAATGTATCTTCCTACTTTGGAGCATGTTACTAACATATTCAAAAAAACCTTTACCAAAGGAATATCTTTATAAATTGAGTCTAAACATGGGTGTCTAAGTTATTTCTCCTCAAGGTTGAGGTATGTGTATTTTTATCCTCTCTCATCTTTCCTTGGATAGTATTGTAAAGGGGGATAATTGTTTTGTAAATCTATCATTATGGAATCATGTAAAAAGGGGGAGTTGTGGGTAAGTTGTGATTTCAGCATGTATGTGTGCGAAATATTATAACTGTTTGTTAGAGTGGTTATAGGAAACAAAATTTTTGTATTCCAAGGAAATTAATGTAGTAATGAAAATATGAGGAAGAAAATATGAGAAATAAAAGCTAAGTAAGTTTCCTAATAACAAATTTTGGAAAGCATGGTTCTGTTGTCAATAGTCCTTGTTTATTATAATTAATTAGCTCACGTAGGCTTTGAATTTTTGATAATTAATATATTTCTTAAGATGAAAATGTTCCGTGATTTAGGAATCTATATGGACACAAATATATAAAGGGGGATATTGTTGGGACCAAGATAACTGGAGAAGGTTTTTGGAAGTTTTTGTACAAGATTTTTTTCATTTGTTGTCAAATAATATAAATCAACTAACATTGTAAAAGTTTAAAATCAGACTCACATATAGTTTTGAGAAAAATCAAACTCATTTTGTTTATGAAATTCCACCATATTGAGAAGAAGATGTTTTGAAGAATTGGTTCTGAACAAACTCACATTGGTTTCAGAATGGGAGAAGATCATAATGAGGTATTGATTGAAATCAGATTCAGCATGGTTCTGAAAAAAATAGACAAAGATTTTGGGTTTTTTACTTATCATAAATGATAAGTAAGTTGTGAAACTTATGATAAAAATTTTATGAAGAAAAAGGTGAGTAAGGAAAAGTTTTGAAGGAGGCTCAATATGGAAAATATGTTGCTAAGGCATCAGATGAAAAATGTGTTACTGAGGATCTGAAAGAAAAAGATGTTGCTGAGGCCCAGGAATAAAAAGAAGTTGTTGAGGCTTGTGAAGTAAAATATGTTGCTAAGTCTTAGGAAGAAAATAATATTTTGAGCCATAGGAAGAAAAAGATGGTACTAATGAAATTGTACTAAATAATTCGTACTAAACAAATCATAATGAAGAAATCATGCTGATTAATTCTTACTAAATAAATCTTACTAAAGAATTCATAATGAATAAATCATACTGAGGAAATCATACTGAAGAATTCATACTAAATAATTCATACTAAATAATTCATACTGATGAAATAGTACTGAAGAATTAACACTGAAGAAATCACACTTAAGAATTCATACTACGGAAATCGCACTGAAAAAAATCACATTGTTATTTCTTATTGAAAAAATTTTATACTGGGAATATATTATTGAAAAATCAAAATCAGATAGAAGATTTGTTAGAAAGACTAAATGAATCTGAATTTAATATATGATATGAAATTCAAGGAAGGTTGAAGAAGTCGAATAAAGACCTAGATTTCATGGGGAATTGAATGAGTGAAATAATGATATGAGATTTAAGGAAGACTAAAGATTCCAGAACGTTGGTAAAGTGGGAACACCTTTTAAATATCTGGCCTAAACCATTCTTTATTGACTATAAAATGATAAGAAAACATTGTGTTTCTTAGGACATTCATTTCTCACCAAAGTGGATAGAGAATCTCTGCATTTTTACCATGTGAAATGGGTTTTATGAATTGTGATTTATTAAATATGTTTTGTTGGTGGATAGAAAAGGAAAATATTGTATTCATCTCTGATCGTCATATTCAGCTAAAGCATCATATTACACTGATTATTATATTCTACTCGATTGGTAATCAGATTGAGTGTTTCATACTCTGGATATAAGTTGTACTGATTTTTCTCAACTGTATTCAAATAGGGTTATATATTTTTCATATTGGTATTTTCTTACCGGTATTTTTGTACTAGTATTTTCATAATGGCATTTTTGTACTAGAATTTCTGTACTGGGATTTTGATACTGGGATTTTTATACTGGGATTTTCAAACTAGGATTTTCGTACGGGGATTTTCGTACTGGGATTTTCATAATAGAATTTTCATTCTAAGAAAATCGTATTTGGATTTCATTAAAAATTCCAAGAAGTTATTTCTATCTTCTAGGTAAGAAAGTGAAGAATTCAATTAGAAGTTTATATTGGTTAATGTTGATCACGAATAACGATAAACTGTTTGTTACAGAAGCTTTCTTATATCATTTTGTGTTATCTAAAGTACATGCTCTGTTGTATTGGTCATAGATTTACACAAGTGTAAGGGTATATCCTACTCATTGTATTCCACATAAAAGGATTGTTTTCTAGTGTATTATGTGGTATTATATTATTTCTAAACCATACTAAGGAATAGATACTTTTTCTGTCTACTGAACCTTGTAAATTATTATGTTCATGTAGTTTTGTGTCTTATTTTAATAGAGAAAGAAATATTTAACAGGAGGTGAAGGTTGTTTATTTTGAAAGGATACTTTAAATAAAAATATATCAATGAATCAACCCATCTCCCTCTTAGTGATACTTGAATCCTGGTTGGGTGAACATAATGCTCAAGTTTTATCATTTTAAAAAATTCAAACACATCATATTTTTTTCATAAACATTTTCATAAAATAAACCAAATACCACCTTTTAATTATTTCAAATAAATTTTCTAAATATTTTCTCTCTATATAAACATTTTATATTTACATTTATAAAAAATTCAAAAATAAATATGGACACTTTTATATTTTCAATATTTTATAATTTATAAATACTTTATATATTATTCAATATATAAACAAAATTTAGACTTATAAAACATATACAAAACCTTTTTGGCATGTTTCAATGTTCCCCATGTATTTAGTGAAATACTAGAGGTACCGCTCAAGATATGTTTTTGGGTAATTGGGAAAAAATTACTTGTCTTTAAAATTATAAACACTATGGATGGCCACCTTGATCTAGTTGAAAAGTTTTTTTTGAAAATGATCCATTAAATAGGCTAAATTCATATTCCATTTTGGTTTTATATTCACACTTGGAACTACAAAATTATTAGTTCTATGGTCATACAACAAGAAAAAACCATTTAAGATTGATCCATCTCATTTTATAGGCCTATTTTTTAAAATATGTTTTAGTACATTCTTGGTAAAGATATAGACCTAAGATATTTTCTATAGGAGAATATATTTCATGGAATGACTACTCCATTTCCACTATTGCATGAATTTTCCTCATGAGGGACATCACCTTGACATAATACTTAATAAACCACATCCTAATGAATTCAAAAAATAATTCTATTTTATCATGATGATTTTAAATGTCTATTTCACTTGTACTGTGGTGTTGTCTTATAGCCATTATAAGATAATGCATGTTTTCATTTCTAATTATACCAAATTTTAGAAATTTTAATAACCAAAATGGCCATTTTACAAGAAATACACCATAGTTATTGAAATTATTAATTTTATAGTTTCTTAATTCCTTAAAATAATTAATCAAAACAAGATTAAAGTGGATCTAATAACACTATAATTTTATATAGGAGATAATACTTATCCATACATAGTACAAAACTCCCACCAAAACTTAAAATCTGTAGAGTATTTACATTCGTATTGGATTGAATAAATAAATGGTGTACCTTTTACTTTGATGGCTGTGATTGTACAAGAATTATCACATTTATTTTATAGTGATCATTTACAAGAATATTATAATATCCTTTCTCCTAGGGTATCCATGGGGTGAATAAATGTACTCATTATTGGGAAAACACTAATTTAATCCCCAATCTACTAGAAACTTCTTTAAAGGATTAATCAAAATGAGAGATTAATAAGGATTCATATTTAAGAGTTTTTATGGAAGGAATAATAAATACGTCCACAAAAAAAGATCCTATTTATATATAAATTCTAATTATACTCAAAATATTTAACCATTTATAAAGAAATTTTCCATGAATGTTTCGTGTGTTACAATGTTTTTAATTAATGTATCTTAAATTTGTTATTAATTGTTTGACATTTAGATAATAACATAGAATCTTCATACTCCTTAGAATATAATCACATTGTAGTGAAAATTATTTATGATATTTGGAAGAATATATAATGGAAAATCTATAAATTATTGTATAATACCTAATATTCCATGCATTACCCCATGATGTGGTGACACTCACCATACCATGGTGTATTCAATCACATATTATGATGCGGTCTAAACCACCACTCCATGGTAGTGACTTCAGTATATATTTCAATTATATATATGAAAAATGATATATAGAGAATGATATTTCATTTCATGTACATCAAATATTCCACCCCCTTCTAATTATTTTTCATATTACTTTTATTCATTACATGCCACTCCCATTGGTCTACACCACTATGATATTTCTTGATCTTTGGATTTTAAGACTCTGCATTGGTACCCCTAAACAAATGTAAACACACACACACACACACACATGTACACTGATAAAATTTCAAGCATACATGAAAAAAATTATTAAATAATTTTTTAATAATTTTTTTATACATATAAAATAAATTTTTATAAAATAAATCATTATAAATTTTTATTAAATAATTACTCAATAATTATAATTATTCAAAATAGTTTCTTCTATTAATACATCATACATTTGTGAATATTTTCATTATAAATTTAATATCTCATATAAAACCTAGAATCATTTTTTACACACACACACACATATATATATATATATGTATAAAGTCATGGATATAATGATATTTAAATCATTCCCAAAATTCTTATATATCTATAATCAAAAAAATATAATTATTTTATTGTTATAATTAATATTATAAATTTCCAAAACATAAATGATTATGTTACATTAAATATGAATTTTTATTATATAAAATAAAAAACAAACAAAATTCAATAAAATGATAATCCAAAGTAGTCTAGATTGATGAAAACCAAGAATTTCCTCCCCAATGAATTATTTCATTCTAGAGTAAATGTTATTAAAGAAGAGAAAATTTTAGGAGGAAATCATGCATCTTATTTAGCATCAATGTTATCTTCTTCCATGTTTCCATCTTGCTAATTATGATAAATCAGTGCATTTTGGAAAGGTAATTTGTTATATTAATGAATGATATGAGCTATGGACTAGTGTATAGGGGAAAAATTGATTATAGTTGATGATCAAGGATTAACTAGATTCAATCCCCAAGAGGGGAATGTTTACATATTTACAAATATAGTAGATGGTGATCAAGGTATAATATTTAGAACAAATAAGATTACCTATAATGTAGAAAACATCGAAACTAAAAATTAGAGAACCCTAAACAACATGCATAATAACCCCACCACACATAATTCCATTCAAGTAGGTTCCATCAGAATTGAACATGAAACTAAAATAGGGGGGATCCATTTAACTTGGTAGACAGGTCTTTCAATAACATTATATTGAGTGTTAGAAATGAGGATATTATAGATTCATAGGGTAGAGGAAAAGATGTAATTACTGGATAAGAGATCCATATCTTAGATTAAATTAGTAACTCTGAGTTTGAGTCATTGAAAATTACAAGGTACTGAACTATGAAGGCTATAATTAGGATGATCCCAGATATGACAACAACAAAAAACAAAATTCACCTTGAATATTAAACCTATGATGAAAGAGTGGTTCGTTCCATTAAAAAAAGTTCTGATGATGATATTAATGCAGTATATCCAAGGGGAAATATCTAGACGTTCTCTAAGGGAATAAAAAACCTTTCCCAATCACTATACATGAATAATTGTAACTTAGACTTCAAGTTGGGTAGTGAGAAACATTTAAACATGGATTCTAAATGAACACTTCAACACTGGATTAGAATGTCTGTGGGAATATCTTTGTGGAACACATAACATATCAGAAAGCTATATTTAAATTATATGACATTATCCAAATAGTTTTTCCCTCAAGGATCATCCCCTTGGTAAGTATGAATCAAGGAACAATTGTATTTCACAGAAAAAAAACTTGAGCTATAATGAATTAAGAAATAATTATCATCTTCTTAAGTGATGTGGATACAACTAAACCAATACCTCTCATTGATATCAATTATTCTATTAGATAAAGAGGGACACTACTAATCCATTCTAAAGATGATAGTTGAGGTTGGGTAGTATTGAAAATAAATAAAATATTATAATTTTTTTTGATCAAAATATGTATTTTATATTTAATAATACAATTATAGAAATTTACTTAAAATTAATGAAACTATAAAATAAGTATTTTTAGGGTTTTTATAACATAATACCATTAATAATTTTCATCATAAAAAAAATTAAACTAAACATGATAAAATTAAACTTAAAAATAAAAACAATTCCTGATAAATAGAGAATTAAAACCTATATATTATATATTTAAAATAACACAACATTATAATGATGTGAAATTAAAGAAAATCACTCACTAAATCATGATTTCAGTAAATAAATTCAAGTAATAAAATGAAATTTATAATTCCAAATAGACAAAGTAAAAAAATTAAAATAAATAGAATATATAAAATTATCTGAATGATATTTTTTTGATACTTATAGAAAACTATATTAAAGTTAAAATGAATTAAAAAAACCTAATTTGAGATGAAAACTATAATAAAAAATATATTTTTTTATAAAGAACCCATAACAAACTCATATATTAACATTTTTAAAGAAGATATGAATAATATTAAAAAAATAAAACACTATACCTTTAAATATAATAAATACTTAAAGGCACCAATATGATTTTTTAATAATATTATAAGTTCAAATCAATCTTGAAATACCTAACCTGCACCATACGACTCAACTATAAAACTTTATACATAACAAACAGATTCAATTTGTTTTTTCTAACTTCACCTAAAGTATCATTAACCAAAAACATTGTAAAAAACTTCTATAAATACAAAACCTCTATGATAATAATCGCAAAATAAACATGGATATGGATTCAATAAATGGAACAAAAAAATTTAAAGAAATCCAAAGAGACTAATTGAAGAAAAAATTTCAAAAAACTAATATTATCAATTCACATTAACAAATATCCAATGGTTGAATCCATAAAAAAATAAACTATAGGTACTGAAAGATAATATTCTTAGATGTCTCACATTACCTGAAATACTCCAACTTTAAACATTGTAATCCACTCAAAACTACTAATTAAAAGGAATTAAATTCTCACTCAACCAAATAAAAAATACCTTACTACCAAAATTAATGAACAAGTTAATCACATCCAAGGTATTGACTCTTATGTTCACAACCCTTACAAAAATTTAAAAATAGAAAAAAGTAACATAACAGCTTCCCACAATTCATACAAAAATGAAAAAATTATTCAAATTCTACCACTAAAAATAACAATTAAATATTATATAAAACATTGTTATAATGAAAATAATATACTGTACTTAATTAAATATCAACCATAAATTCCTTCATTAAAAATTAAATACAAAGATAAGATAACATAAGAATGTATTTTTATCAATCATAAAGGTCACTTTTTTAACTCTTTCCAATGAATCCACTCAAGACATACTAATCCTTATTTATAAAAAATATTTTATTCTACATGTCTACCAATACTATGATAACTTTTATTATTAATAATTATAAATAGATGGAATTAACCAATATAGTTTAATGCATTCCTATACTCCTACATAAGTATTGGACAAGAATCATACTAATAATAAATGATCATGATTTTCCTAATTAGTTATCTCAAGATCATGTTTAATAAGAAAGGAAAAAAACATCACAATAATTCATTAATTTCAATTATAATAAATCTATTAGTTCAAAAAAATAAGGAATCATATAATAACTATGTTTTCTCCAAATTTCAATGTATACACCCATATAATCACCAAAATTGAATCAAAAAATAAAATTAAAATAGAACCAAAGAGATATAAGAGACAACATTCAAAAGTAGAATAATTAAATATAGAAATTGATTGAAGGAAAATATTAACCTCGAATACCACACTTATAGACGAATTATATTATATTACATAAAAAATACAAAGTTGATTATACTGTTTAAAAAATATCTCATTTTCCTATAATAGCTAAAAAACCTTTTTATAGTGATTATTAAAAATATCCATTTATAACACAAAACTCTATTCAATATAATAATCTAACATTCACTCAACTCTAAAATCTGAATAAAAAATATATAATTTACAAAAGAATATAAGAAATGATATATGATTTTCTTAACCAAAAGATATCTAAAAAATACCTTAAAACTAGAAAACGATGTGACTGAATGCATAAGGACCCTATAAAACATCAATATAAACACAACCAAATTTTCAAAAATGTTATAACAGAAAAAGATATGAAAATTGGGAGGTAATACCACCATGGATCTAGATAATACAAATTCTCTACACCAACCACACATATGACACATTTAGATGAATGATAAGTTATTGTAAATATTCCATAATGCCTATATCACATGGTGAGATATATTATATATCACTACAATTGATAATAAAGTGTAACGTGGTATAAGTATGTCCCTTAGAGTTATTTATTTAATGGGTTATGTGATATGTGATATCACACCATGGAATATTTGATACAAATAACACCTCATATCTCTATAAATGTTATCATAAAAACATGTCTAACTCATCATGTGATAATGCATAAGAGGAGTAATATATTTTTAAATTTATTATTTAAAACTTGAAAAAATTATACAATGACCTTGATTTAGTATAAAATTTTTACTTTAATTGTTTGTTTATTTTTTTTGATAAAATAGAGGATAGGGGATATTTTTTGGAAAAGTCCTGGTTAGTTTATGATTAAATAATTATTTACATTTACCAAGAATTTTATAAAATTTTAGGATGTATAGAATACATATTTAAAATAATATACATGGTAACCATCCATTCTAATAAAAAATATATAGTAATGAATTCATGGTTTAGGAATTTTTTTTATAAACCATGCATTTTAACAATGAATTAAATGAAACATACACACTTATAGTTTTTTAATTCCTATAACCCCTCATTATGACCTATAAGTCACTTTTAATACCTTAAGAAATTATCTGGGTGTGTCTTGGGTATTATGGTGTCTCTCTACACTTGATATACTGATTTTTTGTTGTGTATTGAATTAATCAAAATCTATATCTATTTTAAGAGTATACTGATCTACATTATTGTAGTTTTATTCTATAACACTCTTAGAGATCTATATTTTTGGATATTTGATCAATAGAATCATGGATATTTTTCTTGATTGAGAATCATTACTTCTAATTATTGATGTTTATGGTAAGATATTGATTTGATATTCTAAGGGATTTTAGGATCAAATGCCTAGGTTTTTGTATTAACTTTGTTTTTTATCATTTGGATTATACATATCTATGATTTTGATATCTTATAAAATCAATTTTTGAATTATAATTATTTTTTATAAGTTATATGTGTTGGTTTTAAAAATAATTATATTTGAAAAATTAGTTCTTACTAAAAATTATAGAATTTGGCATCTTTCAGGGTTTTAAATCAAAATTGGGAATTTTTTATTTACATTGAGTAATTTAAAATTAATGAATGATTTAATATAAGTTATTTAAAAATAAATAATATATGATTTTATAAAATATGGTTTCTGAAATTTGTTTTCTCAGATTATAGTTTTTACAATTTTTTGTTTATTTTGTATCAAAATTTATAACTTTAAAAAATTGACAGTTTTACTGAATTTTTTCCAATCTATGAATAATTTGTATTTGGTTATATGACCATTTTTTTTTAAAAAATGACTTTTTTTGAAGCCCCTGAACCTAGATTATGGTGGGTTATTATTGTGGGTAGACTGAGGTGTATGTATATGAATGTGTAAGAAATGATCGGGGGACCAAAGCCACGTATACACCTCTGTTTTTTAAATTTTTAGGTCATTATTGTAGTTTCATCCAAGGGAATACATAATAATGGAAAAAGAGTTGATTTATGCATGGGTTGGATGAGCAATGAATATTTTTGTGTATGTTTTTGTTACTAGCTAGTGGGTTTCCTTGTTGGTTTTTATTCTCATGATATACTTATACGCATCTGCATTTAGGGTTAAATTCTACAAGTGTTGTGGTTTTATTGTTTGGAAAACTGGTGAATTTTCTAATGGGATATTAGAATTTGAAAATAAGGATCATTATAAAAAAGGTGGTTTTGAGAAAGTAAACCAAAGTTATGATAAAATTTAAATGATTAATTTAAAAAAAAAATCCATAAGAGGAAACTATAATTTTTATTTTGGTTTCAGCAGAATATATTTTCGAGAATAATTTTTTCATATATCATATTTAGTGAAATATTTTTTTTTAAAATATATTATTTTCCTTGGTTTATTGGAAATTATTTGGAATATTTTACATGGAATTTGAATTTTATTTTTTACTTATGTGTTAAAATACATTGAGGTCATTGAGAAAATCCTATTTAGTTTTGTGTTTACCCTAATATATATATATATATATATATATATGTTTATAAGTAAATTTTTTTGGACATGATGAATTTATGGTGAAGATTTCATTATTCATTAGTGGTGATTTATAGATCATATGATGGATATATAGTGAGGTAATTAGTGGAGGAGTCTGTATAGAGACTAGTGGTCTTTTATTTATTTTGGATTATATTTGGTGACCGATTTTGTCATTGTCTCTAGGTATCCTCTTTTGGATTTTTAACATATTACATTGTTTATTTTTAATATAAAAATATTTTAAAGTGCGTTAAATTTTTCTATCATGTCATGCATGGCTGATTCTGTGTATTTATGAGAAAATATTTCGCAATAATTTTATTTATTACTCATCATTAGCTATGAGGCTTTGGTGATCAAGGTGTGTGGTTTTGGTTATGAAGAGATTCAACTTATGTTTCAGGATCTAGGAATCTCAGTCAGTGAATTGGAAAAATATTAAATATAGATTTTAAATTATTTCATGGGAAGTACAAGGTAGGCATAAAGAATACGACGACTATGACTCATAATATATTTATAAAATAAAACAAATAACCTATTTATAGCAATACCTTAGCCACCAAGAAGTATGGTTAAATATATATGTTGATTAAATCCATATATAATGATTTTAGTTACTCCATGAAAGTATATTAACCATGTAATTATGAGATTGTAAGAGTTTATACATAATTTACTAGCTTGTTGGAGTTCTACTATGTATGAAATCATTTTAAAAACATTTTCCTACATGTGCACGGTCATTATTTTAAAACAATTTATTTGTAGGAGAATGAATTTTTAATAGTTCAAATGACTTGGGATTTACAAATTGTTTCAAAAAATGTTTTTGAAAACAACTTATTTTTTTTGATTTAAAACATTTAAAATAAGATTATCTACAGAAATTTATATAGATACATGTAAATATAGAGTGGAACATGATAATTATTATGAGTTATTTTTTCTTTAAGAATTTTTTTTATCAATTACATGGTTTCAATAAGATATAATTCTATATTATATAACTAATATGTTTAATAGAATAAATACTTCTGTATAAGGAAGGGGATTATTATTGAATGCTCATATGAATCCTAAATTTTTTAAATATGTTTATATAACCTAAAAGGGTTCATAAAGATTGAACTAATATGGAACTAGATAGAAGGTAAAAGGATTCTGATCTATGTTCTTATAGTTTTATTATTTCTATATCTTATGGATCTATAGATGTTGAATCTAAAGAATTATGGATCTCATGGTTGATTGAGAATCCTTGTTTCTTGTGATTCAAGGATCAATGTTATCAGGTAGATTTTGATTTGGTAGTCCAATGGATTCTTGGATAACATATATAGGTTGTTTATTTTTTTATTCAACTAATCCATATTTTTGAGGTTTGTTTATTATAAAATTAGTATTTTAATTAGGTTGATTTGTGATAAATCATATGTTTTTTATTTTAGATACATGAATTTGAGAGAAAAGGTAATTTTTCAATGAAAATTCTGGGTTTTATTATTCACTTTGGTTTTAAGTTAATATCGGGTTTTTTTGTTTATGTTGATTAATTTGAAATTGATAGATAATTTATAAAGTGTAATTTGTAAAGAAATTATATATGATGCTTTATATTTATTTATTGAAATTTGTTTTCTTGGATTTGTATTTATTTTTAATGTTTCTTGGTGATTTCAAATGAAAATTAGTAATTTTGATAAAATGAAATGTTTTGGTGAAATATTTTCCGATGGGTGATCATATTAACATTTTTTTATAATTTTTTTTTAAAAATAATGATTTTTTTTTTAAATTTGGGAACCTATACCATGGTGGGTCAATGTAGTGGGAAGTATTGGGATTATATTTGAAGGTGTGAGAAATATTTAAAAAACAAGATCTATAAGGAGAATTCCATTTCTATACTATAGTTATTCCTTTATTAGTTGGATCACAAGGGAAATGTATGTAATAGTAATGAATTGGTCTTTTAATGAGGTTGGTTAAGTGATGAATTATTCTAGTAGGGTTTTGGTGACTAGATAATGATATGCATTATGGTTTTATATACTAAAGTTATGCCTTGAAACATTTTAGTTTTTATGTGAATTATTTTTAGCAATGTGATGTTAATGTTTGGAAAATCAATGAATTTTATAAAATATGATTAAAATAATAAAATATAGTTTTAATTGATTTTATGAGAAATAATTTTTTTTGATAAAATGAAGATTATAGAACTTTCAAAATAGTGTTTCCTAATTAGAAATCATGTATTGTTGTTTGGTTTTAGAAAGAATTATTTTTGAAGATAAAATCTTATTAATCTATGTTTGGTGAAACACTATTTTGAAAATATGTTGATTTCCTCAGTAGATAAAATATTATTTTTTAATATTATATATGACCTTAAAAATAGTATTTTGGATTTTATTATCTATGGAAATATATTTTATTAATTGAGGAAATCCTATTAAGTTTCATACTCACCCCTATATGCACACGTGGGAATATATATAGATTTTATTGGTCAGATACTCGAAAGATGAATACTTTATTCTTTATTAGTGGTTATCCATATATCATATGATAAAAATATCACAAGGGTTTTGGTGAAAGAACCTATATCGAGATTAGTTATATTTTATGTCATTTGTACTATATTTATGTGAGTGGTATGTTTATTGTCTCTTGGTAGTCCTGTTTATATTTCTAGAATATTATATTATTTGATTTTGATTTCAAAATTTCTTATACAATTTTAAACATTTTTAGCATGCCATTCATGGATAGTTTTGTGTGTTTGAGTGAAAAGAATCCCCCAATATTTTTTATTTTATGAATTGGTACTATTATGGATCCTTTAGAAATTGGGCTATGCCTTTGGAAACATAACATGGTTTTTGGGATTCCGGTGCCATGAACCAATTATACTAAAACCCAACCCTATTTGAGGATTAATCTAAGAATTATCCTAACAACCTACCTCTAATAGGACATATTTTGATTATAAGAACTAATGTTATAATGAAATAATAATGATAGGCATTACCTTAGTAAATAAACTCCAATAATAATATAATTCCATAAAAATAATAAATCAATACATAAAATGTCACATGATATTAACAACCACTTGGTAGATCATATATGAATCATCTAGTCATATACCCATATCTCAATATGAAAAATGAAAAGTTCAAACAGCTTTTCTAACTAGACTTACTCATGCTCAATCTATGATCACTCAATACCACCTCTAACCCAATCCTATAAATCTAAAAATGATATATTTAAAATAAAGGTGAAAATTTAAATATAAATAATAGGTTCCTCCCATAACCCTCATGTATCCAAATGAGAATATAATGTTAATTAATTAATTAATAAGAGAATTAAATAAACAAACAACCCAAAATTATTGTTAGTCTTTTAAAAAAATCCTTTATGAAATTATCCTCAATGACATGTTAAAATCTTGATCCTCTCAATATCTAAGACTTTCCCTTACCAATATGGTATGAAAATTTAAATTAATGTATGAAAAATTAGATTTTGACAAGGTTCTCCCCCAATGTGGGTTACTACATCATTATTATGTTTGGGTAGAGTACGAGATAAAGATTTTCTCGCCAATATAATAAATTGATCACAAAAGTTAGGAATGTATCACACTTTAGCCATCACTATACCCAAATAGAAGTATCCCCAACATGATTATATTAAATCCCTACATCTTACAAAATAACCAAGACAGAATGGTAAATATCCATTATCCCTAGGTTTCTTTCACACTAAATCATTGATCTTAATTTGATTTTTCAAAATAATAAGAATGATTATATGACCATTTTTCCAAGAATCTCAACATCTAGAATAAAAAAATCTAAAATATATTCTTATGAAATAGTTATGTATATAAGTTTTTCTTTCACAATGATTCATAAACTTCGACATCCAAAAACATATAAAGGCAATGGAAGATCATTGGTATTGATAATTTAATTATTAAAATAATAAATTATCCCTTATAGACTTTATACATTTTTAAAACATATAAATTAGTCTCTAATATTGTCATAAATATTTTCTTCAACCAAGATCTACTCCTTTTATACATAACATTGAGTATGGAATCTCTATGAAATGCATCAACATGGGATTCACAATTTTTAATATTCTAAATTGGGGAACATTATCATATAATTCTTAGAAAATACCCTTCATATATTCCTAAAAATCCCATTTGATTAGGAATACATCGCATTCAATATAAGACCATCCTTCTTTATTGGTTCCAAATATTTCATCTAGAACCAAAACTTAAGAATCATGATATTTTTTTTATGAAGAATTGATCAGATCCTAAAAAATGTATCATCAAATAAATAAGTTATTCTTCTGTATCTTTATGTTGACCTTCTAAAATATTCAGGTCACCCCAACATATCCTTTATATATTATAAGTTAACTTTATGAAGATTTAAATAACTTATGGAATAATTCTTTTATATATTCAATAGGTTTTTGAAACTATGGATAATTTAATATTTGGTTATAATGTGTGTTTAATTTATTATTTGATTCACAATCTAATCTGAAGCTTCATCATCATTTTAAAAATTTTCACATATTCTTATGTTTCCCAACTTCCATTATTTAACATTACCCTTCTCAAAACTTTTTACTTCTCCTATCACTTATGATCATTATCATCAACTAGAACATAATTATTCTAGTTATTATTTTACTTTTGATCTTAAACATCATTAAGAATAATCATTACCACATATTTTATTACATTCATACTTAGATATCTACCAAAACTATTTTCATTATTCACCAATTTTATTGTCTCTTTATTTATTATGTAACTTTTAATTATAATTTCATTTTCTAAAGCATGATTCTTTAAAGGGAATTCTCAACATTTGGGACTTATATCTTTTTCAATTCTTATACTTCTCCAAACTCAACTATCTCCTCCTCCTCATCATGTTAAATATATGAACATCTAGAAAAAATCATTTCTGATTTTTTTTGTGAATTATTATATGCTTTAATTTATTAAATTAAACTCATCATGTCTTCTCAAGACTTAATATACTACATACATACCATCGTAAATCCAATGTTATTCACTATAAAAAATTTATCATATATTCTTTTTAATTTCGAAACAACTACTTCGATATCTTGATAATATCCCCAAATATTCCCTTTCTGTATGTAGTTCTTCAAAACACACATCAAGATACACATATACATACATTTATGGGTTATATTTTAGTAATATATCATCCATGTATGAGCTTCCAGGTTGTATTACTTATTTTCCCTCTACTAAAATCACATCAAAAAAATTATCAATATTTAACCAAATTTCTTATACATAGTTAACTATAAATATAACACACCTTCAACAATTCCATGGGTTCATCCATACAGCCTTTTTGTTTTTTTAACTTCAAAAACTTATCAATTTATATCAAATAACAACATGTATCAAAGATAAACATAATGACACCACATTTCTAGATAAAGTATTATTTTGAGATAATTCAATCCTTAGTAATAAAAAATCGTTTCTTATTAATTTGATTCACTCCACCTCAATCACCTCAACTAATATCCCCCCTTTTATCAAGAAAAACAACTTTAGATTCCTCAAACTGATCATCACATGATTTATTTTATTTTTATCCATTTTATAACAAAATCAAAAGGATTGTGGGGTATTACAAAAATTCATTATGTAATATATAAAGGTTAAAAATGCATTATATCTTTAACTATTTGAACATATCCTTGGTTATAGCCCTAGAAAACATATAAAAAATCTAAAATTTTATGGAAATATATTCCAACACTATATATATGATTAAAGAATTATATTTGAGGAAATTATATTTTATATCAATATGTTTGTACATAGAGTGTTAAACTAGATTTTTAAATAGAAAATTTTCACTTTGAATATCATAGGTATTTTTTAATATATTATAAACATTCACCTTATAATCATCCAACTGTTCTTTCATCCAAATAATTTTTGTATATGCACATATAGTAGAAACATACCTAGATATAGAAGAACTCAATGTTATAGGGTTTTATTTTTTATAATTCCAAGTCACATTAATTTCCCCTAAAAATAATTTTCTTCTTTATTTTTATTCCATATCATTAAAATTTCTAGATTAATTAACATGTTTGAATAAAAAAAGTTTTAATTTTTCCCTTATTGTGTAAATTAAACCATAACCCAAAGTTACTTTGATATAAATGTGGATTATCTTTGAAACCAACATGTTTGATTTCATTGGATTACATTGGTATCTAACACAAAATGATAATAAAAAATAATACATAGTCTTATTATTATAAGATAAATAAATATTACAAACTCTTCCTTTATTTTTTCCAATTCAAACTTTTTCATGATTTATCCTTTCTTAGTTTTACATCAAATTTCATGGGGTTTGATACTTATTTATAGTCTTACATTCCAAATTTCTTAAAATATTCCTTGGAATATTACTAAAAAGATATGAAAATGTGTTATTATTTCTATATAACTTGTAATATTATAAATAATAACATCACTCTAAGAAATGAAATGTCAAAAATAAATCTTTATTTATTTTATAAATTCCTCACAAGAATACTCCCAGTCACCTATAATTATTATGTTATCCTCAAAGCAATGTCAATAAGAGAACCTTTAATCATATATTTTACATATAAGGTAATATCCACATTTCCTAAAGTGAAATTCATTTATTTTAAATATATTTACATCTTGGAATATAAGTGTAACTTCCCCAATGTAGAATCCACTATAACCAGTGCCCTGATCTTGGTTGTCATAAGACCTCAGGTGTAATGACCCATGAATTTATAGAATAATACTTTTTATTTCTATTAATAATTATGAATAAGATATTAATTTTAATTTAAAAGGGTTTCTATGTTCTATGGTGTACCCAACACGTAACAATGGGTTTTCTAAAATCTCATGTTGCACACAAGGCTAAGACATACTGAAAAATAATAACATAATATTATTATTTTAAATGGTAGTTAACACCAATCCATTATATTGGCAGGAATGAACAAAATTAATCATATTATAATTAAACATATTTTTTTAAATGTCTTTACATTTATCTAATAAAATTTATTGGCTTAAAATAAGAATGAATCCGATTTTAAGCATGAAATACTCTAATATTCTTTAAAAGGTCGATTTAATACATTTTGATGGTGAAGCCATTTTAAATATAGTTTTTTTCACTTTTATATATTTATTTTGGAAAAATTAATTTCTTCTTTAGAATAAGGATATCAAAATTTACTTTGGGTAATTTTTTTTTTCCTGATAAAGTTCATTTTTAATGAATAGTGAACAATACTACATTTTATGTCAAAACTTTCTTTTTATCTGATTTATTTATATGGGCATATTATCTTTTTAAATGTATTTAAAGAGTAATTAGATTATATTTTTAAAATTTAATCCAATTTTTTTTATTGGAATTAATTTCACATTTATATTGGATTTAAACAAAGGTCAATCTTTTGATAGTTTTTACTTCTTAAAAACAGGTTTTTTGGTTTTGACAACAAGAATTAATTTGAAATTAATTAATGGAACTTCTATGTTTTGAATTTGGTAAAATAGACATAATTTTTGAATTCAGATTATCAAAATTAGATTTGGGTGAATTTTTGGTATTTTTCTGAAAACATTCAACTTTTGATGAATAGTGAAAAAACACTGCATAGTAGTTAAAAAACCAACCTTTTCATTTAAATTTAATTTTACTTCTATTGTGAATTGAATTTAAAAAACCTGACATACATGGTTATGATCAATAAGTAAAATTTGGTTTAATAGAATGAAAATATTTTTTGGTGAATAATAACTTTTGATTTTTATTTAATGTAGTTAAAGGTAAACATGGAAATTCAAGGTAAAAATAATATTATAATAATATAAAATTACCTTAACAGTTATTCTAACCTTATTGAATGAACCATGGATGACCAATATAATCATTGGGTAGAACCTTTGTACTTTAAAATACACTTGGGTCAGATAATTATATTAATAACTTTTTATTGAAAGTACAAATAAAAAAATAATAAACATGTATTATTTTTCTAAAATAATATTAATGTGGGGTTATATAATTGATATCTTTTATTATAAACACTCATTATAAATATAATAAAATTTCATATATCACGGTATTTTATTTATAATTTTTAGATGTTAAATAAATAAATTTATTTATGACACAATGATGATGTAATGATTACCTCATTAATGAATGTTTTATATAAATGAGATTATAAATATTAAAGTAAATTTATTTTAAACATTTTTATGCCATCCAAAAATTTCATGGATGATTATAACTTGTTATATTTGAATTAATTAATTTCTTTTGAATTGATCAAGTTGTTATCAATTTTTAAAAAGTCATGATATGAATAGTATAAAAATTGGCATAAATGAGTTTTTAAATAAATTAATATTTTATTAAATGAAAAAATATCCCTAAAAATATAATATTCTTTCAAATGACATATATGATGATAAAAATGTCATTAATAATCTATTTTTTTCTTGGAATTTTATAGTAAATATATCAACCATATAGTATGAATATACAGGAAGACATAATAAAAGATAAATAAGTTAACAAAGGGTTAAATAAAAAAGACAAGGATTAAAAAATATTCAAAAGTGATCCAATTATTATTGGATGATTTTATTTCGACTTATATTCATATTAAGCTTGAATTTAATGAGTTGTGGACATTTTGTAACTTGAAATCTTTTTATAATAATATAATTCTTTCAAAATTTCTTAAAGAGCCCCTCCTACCTATTATAAAAGGACACCACCTCTAACCCATTACTCACACCTTCATCTAATGGATTCGAACATACTATTTCTATGGATGACAAACTACTGCCTCATGAAACATTGATTGTTAATTTATCTCCTACCACCCCTCATGGTGGCCATTATGATGAAAATGTAATTATATATGATATTTATGATATTTATTTTATCTCTATGATTTTTAAATTCTCATTTAGAACATACCTTTATATTTTTCATGTTGTATAAATACGATAATTTCATTTGAGGAAGTGCGGATTACCACCCCCTTAAAGTGATAGGACTCATTCATACCATACATGGAATGTATAAAAGATTGTGTTAATGAACTTATGAAACGTATATAAAATATGATGTTATAATGGAATAATATTATACCTATGCATCATTGGGGTTTTATTCCTTTAAATATAAAAAATAAATGAAAGTAGCATTTATACGTACGTACGACTTACCGTCTCCATGAATGGTGCATTTAATTTCTATATATCCAAATGATATGGACTATTATAAATATATATATACTAGATATAAATGATATATATGATATATAAATCATGAATATCATTATTTAGATAATTTACTTTTTACCACATGGACAATTTATAATTATAGCAAGTTCATTTTTGACTGAAGTTCCGAACATCAACACAATGTACGATATAAACTCAAAAAATTAACTAATTGTTTTAGAAAGATAATAAGTGATATAAAAATAATAATAAACTTGAAAAAGGTTTTAAATAAATTATAAATTATATTAAGTTTGTTTTTTAGGAAATTAAAGAAGGAATGAGTCAAGCCAGACATGAGGTAAGGTAACTTATTAACCCAATTTCCATTCTTTGGCTTGATCTTCTACTTCTTGATTATGTCATGCTATGATTATGCAAGAAATAACTTTTTATATCCTATAATGTATTTATAGTTTCTTTATGTGTACATAGAGTGAATACACATAATCAATCTATTTTATTTACAAAATTATCTTTGTAAGGGAACCTTTTACCCTCTTCTTTTAGTCAAAGAATTTTTTATGTAATGTATTTTAATTCCCATTTTCTTATGTTTAGATATGTTCTTATATATCCTTATTGATCTGAATTTTATGTCCAAGTAATGAGAGAACCTTCTCTATCCCATTAAATCATTTTCTAAATTTTTAAGTGACGTAGTTAGGCTGCCAAATTTTTGTAAGGGAACTTTATTAACCCAATTTAAATACATTGGATTAAACTTATACATCTTGATTATGTCATGCTATGAATATGTGTTAATGAACTCTGATTGTTTTAAAATTAATATCCACTTATATATGATGTATATATATTTTTCACACATAATTATTTCATTGATTTATCTTTAATCTAATGGTACAATATTTGTAAGGAACTACGTCACAATCTCCTTTCATTGAGGCATATCTTGATATTGTGCACCATGTTTAGCCTATAAGGTGTATATACAACCATTTTGAAAGTTTATATCATTAATTTATATATTCCCATGATATTTATAGCTTTATTTGATGTTATTCATTAAGGATTTTTATTCAACAATTTCTCAAGTGGTAAAGGATCATTTAACTAAAACATCATTTTAAATGTTTTAAATATTTAATCTTATAAATATTTATCTTTCATTTCCATGTTTTAGAAATTATTTTAAGGATTTATTTATATGGAAATGAGTGTAGTAATTTGTAAATTCCTTTAAAATGTATCATATTGGTATGGGACAATTTGATTCAAAACTATTATTTTTGAATGTTTTAAATGAATTGATTATGTCAATATATTAAACTAATATCTTGTGAATGTAATGTGGAAATGTTATATTTACTTAATACTAGTTTTATGTGTTATGAATATGTTATAATTCTTGGGAATTTTTTACATATATGGGTGATTCTGTGATAATCCTAGGGTGGGTGAGCTCGAGATAGCTCTCCAATGCATTGGGTAATGTGATAGAGGTAAACATTAATGTTTCTCCTAATAGATTGAGGGAATATAACATGATGGGTATTCCAAACATAACTCCATAATAGATGTGAAATATACAATGTAAGTATGTTATGTATTCTACAAGTTACATTTATGATTTATGATTTCTACTTGTTATTCATAAATCTTATGATTTCATGAGGTATGTTAAAGAGATTATGTTTGTGATTGAAAATTATGGTTTCATTTATTTGTCTATATTGATGGACTGATGTTTTATTTTATTATTTTATAACCATTATTGAGCATTTTTTTCTTATCCCAAGTTTTGAAATGTTTTTCACAAGGTATATGGCAAGGTAAAAGGAATTAATAATTCAAGAATATTTATATCATGAAAATAATTCTTGTTTTCTTAAACATTTTTTATTTGATGAAAAAAATAAATACTGAGTAGAAGTGTCAAAATTGTAATTTTTAAGATGTAATTTAATAATTATGGACTAATTCCCTAAAACTATAAACCTAAAAATATACTTAATTTGAATTAATAAATTAATTCAAGATTATGTAATGTTTAAGGCTGGGGCCTTCCAGTTAGTATCAGAGGTCGGTTTATATAACTTTAGAGGCCAAGGTGTTATTTAAGCATAAGTGGCATAACCATAATAGTTATAATATTTGAAAGATTCATAGTTATTTTAGATAAATTTAATGGGTTTAAGGTAACCTGAATAAGTATATATTAGTGTTTACCCTCGTCATAAGATATTATATATACTCACACTGACCTTTTTGGTTTTAATAAATGGATAGATCTAGAATGCACCAAAGTAATAATGAATGTGAGGGAAACTATGGTGATTTTCTGAATAAGAAACTAAATGAAATAAGAGCTGCAATGAGAACTCTTGTGGTTATTCCCAACCAACTATATGGAGTCAGGATTTACCACTTGAACCTTGGTGATTTTTCTAAGAAATCATATATGGAAGAAACGAATCCCAATGGATGTTTAGGTAATAATCACAAAGGTAAGAATATTAAAAAACCTATGTGTCAAGGATTTGGAAATAAGCAATTAGGAAAATGATTCAAAGGTATGGGAAGATGTTTTAGATTTGGTAATGAAGGTCATAATGGAATAACCTGTCATGGAAAAATGAAGTGCCTATTTGACTCCAGGAAAGGAAAAGAAGTTCTTTCTGAAGGATCAATTGAATGTTTTAAGTGTGGTGTGTATGGTCATTATAAAAATATATTTCCTATGAATAAGGATTTGGAATGAGATTAGCAGGACCGTAAAAATATATGTTTACTCGTACCTAATTTCATTTTAATTGAGGATGAGGAAACTGACAATGACCAATGAAAGGTATGGATTATTTCTTAGCTGATGTTTTGAAATTATTGAAACTTAGGATATGATTAATGATTTTGTTTATAGGAATAAAGTATCATAGAATAAGTTGGTAAATAATGGTTAATGGATAATGAATAATTTTTAATGAGTAAGAAGTCTGTATATAATTGATTGAAGAGTTACGGTATATTTTTGGATAAAAAATGATTAAAAGTATTAAGGCTCTATTGATGACGGGATTACTTTGGAATACTTTTTCTATTATGTGTAAACTTGAAGTTTGATATGTGAAAATTTTATTCAAGGAAGAATTATCTTTTCTTTTGTGAATATAGTTATAAATAACTATTTGGGTTTATATGATCCTTGAATTTGAGGTAATTATAGGTTATTACTTTTTGGGATGAAAATGTGAGGTATGAGATAACATTTATGGTCAAAATATGTTATGGTAATTTTTGAGAAATTTATCTCATTTTTGGGAATGTTATAAAACTATATAGTTTTTAAAAAAGGACAACACACATACCATGTGACAACCCATCATGTCGGACAAAGCATTGGGAATCGAACCCACAACCAAAGTGCGATTAAGATTTATTGCCTACCACCAGACTACGTGAAGTCCTTGGTTTGTATGACTTATTATTTTTAGTTAAATTATTTTATTAATAAAGAATAAGTTGATTTGGGATATTATGTTTTATCACATGGATATCCTTAGTATAGGAAAATGATTTTGAGATTAAGTGATAAAGGTTATTTTGGAAAATGTTTTCTCTTTTGGGAACACTATATGTTTAAGGAAAATAGAATACTATGTGATCTTATTTGTGGAGTAATGGTTGAAATTTTATTTTGGAAGAATATATGTATTTATTGTGGACATATGGTGATTTGGGTTATTTATGGAAATGATTAACCTATCATAGAGAATATTTTATTTGGTTAATTACACTTCAGTATGAGACTTTAATAGTAGACGATGTTATTTGGAGATAAATGTTAAGATTTTTGTGGAAGAATATGTGATCAAATCCTTCTGAATTTTGGGTTTCAAACTTAGTTTGGATTATTTTGAATAATTTTTAGGACAATTTTTTATTTAATGGTCAATTTTGAACTTTGGGTTTTGTTTGTTTAATTTTGGAGATTAAGAGTAGCAATTCTTTTAATAAAAGATTATTCTTTTGGGGACTAACTGATCTTGTACTATCAATTTGTTTTTGTTAATGTATAAAGATAAGGGAAATATATAGCTCAACTTTTTTGGATTATGCGATTCTCTAGAATTTGATTCTAGAGCTTCATGCATGACCAAATCATCTTGAGTACTCATCGACTGAAGAAAAGATGAGTTTTTGGTTGAAACTTATTAAAGGATGAAACTCTACTTGAAAAGTAAGTATATTTTTCTTATGTCTTTAGTCAATCTCATAAATAAATTATCCAAATTTATGAAATAGAACTTAAAAGAAAGTTTTTGTTTACTTTTCCTACTAGGGAACCAAAGGGAATTTAACCTATCACATTTTTTTGGTTTTCTAGCAGTTAACCTTTTCTTGATCATGTTTTCTATCACTGTCCATCAGAACTTGACACTTAGTTTCACCTCTATATCCATGTTTTCATAGAATAATAGTATGTGTTACATCAAGTGACCTTTTTAATTATCCTTATTTATTTTAAAGTGATAGTTTTATTGACTCTTTTTCCGATGTGGGACATTCAATGATGTTTCCAAGCCCAATTTTAAAATTACAAGGACACAATTTCCAAAAGGGGGGAAGGATGTAACGACCCAAGTATTTATATAACAATACTTTTGATTTATTTTAATACTTATTAATAAGATATTAATTTTAATTTAAAGGGGATGCTATGATTGATGGCTTACCCAACACACAACAATGAGTTTCTCTGAAATTTATTATTGCACACAAGGATGTGTCATACTGAAAAATAATAACATAATATCATTATTTTAAATGGTAGTAAATGCCTGGATGTTGTATTGGTATGAATGAATATAATTAACCATATTATGATAAAACATGCTATTTTAAATGTCTTTACATTTACTTAATAAATTTTGGAGTCTGAAAATAATAATAAATCTGATTTTAAGAATGAAATACTCTTATATTCTTTAAAAGGTTAATTTAGCACATTTTGACGGAACACCCCTTTTAAATATAGTTTTTTTTTCAGTTTTATATGTTTCTTTTGACAAAATAAATTTCATCTTTAGAAGTGGGATATCAAAATTTACTTTGGGTAAATATTTGGTATTTTTCTGATAAAGTTCATTTTTTAATGAATAGTGAAAAATATTGCATTTTAAGTCAAAACTGTCTTTTCATATGATTTATTTATATAGTTATATTATCTTTTTAAATGGTTTTAAAATGTTATTGGATTATATTTTTATCATTAAATCCAATTTTCATCATTGGAAGTAATTTCACATTTCAATTGGACTTACACAAAGGTCAATCTTTTGATAGTTTTTACTTCTTAAAAATAGGAATTCTGGTTTCGATAAGAAGAATTAATTTTAAATTAATTAATGAAACTTATATGTTTTTAAATTGGTAAAATAGATATATTTTTTGAATTCAAAATATAAAAATTATTTTTGGGTGAATTTTTGGTATTTTTCAGAAAACTTTCAATTTTTTCAGAATAGTGAAAAACACTGTATAGTAGTTAAAAAACCGACTTTTTCATTTAAATGAAAATTCACCACTTATGTGAATTGAATTTCAAAAATTTTACATAAATGGTTGTAATAACTAAGTAAAATGGGGTTCAATAAGATGAAAATAATTTTTGGTGAATAGTAACTTTTTGATTTTTATTTATCGTTGTTAAAGATAAAAAAGATAATTCTTGTTAAAAATAATATTATAATAATATAAAATTACCTAAACACTTGCCCTAAAATTATTGGATGAGTCATTTCTGACTAATAAAATCATTGGTTTAAACTTTTGGCCTTTGGAAGCCACTTGGGTAAGATAATTACATTAATAACGTTTTATTTAAAGTAAAAATAAAAAAATTCATAAACATGTATTTTTTTCTAAAACAATTTTAATGCAGGGTTATATAATTTATATCTTTGACTATAAATTGCGAATAGAATGATAAACATATTTCCTACATCATGGTATTTTATTTTTAATTTTTAGAAATTAAATAAATAAATTTATTTATGACACTATAATAATGTAATGATTACCTCATTAATGAATGTTTTAAATAAATGAGCTTTTAAATAATAAAATAAAATTATTTTGCAACATTTTATGCCATCCATGAATTTTATAGATGTTTATGAATTTTTTATCTTTGAATTAATTATGTTTTTTTATTGATCAAGTTGTTATCATTGTTTAAAAAGTCATGATATGAATAGTTTAATAATTGACATAAATGAGTTTTTAAATCAATGAATATTTTATTAAATGATAAAATATTCCTAAAGATCTATGATTCAGCCAAATGAAATATATGATGTTAAAAATTTCATTAATGATCCATTTTGGATTTCTTGGAATTTTATAGTAAATATATTAACCATATAGTATGAATATACAATAACACACGGTAAAAGTTAAATAAGTTAAAAAAGGGTAAAATAAAAAAGTTAAGGATTAAAAAATATTCAAAACCTATCCAATTATTATTGGATGATTTTATTTCAACTTATATTCATCTTATATTTGATTTTAATGAATTTTAGTCCTTTTTAAACTGAAAATCATTTTATAATAAAAACATACTTTCAAACATTCCCAAAGAGCCCCTCCTCCCTCTTATAAAAGGACACCACCTCTAACCCATTACTCACACCTCTCCAGCCCCTTTAAATGTCCAAAAAGTGCCCAAATACGCTCCCAACATCCCTATATTTCTCATATAATCCTCACCCAGGTAGAAGGAAATTAAAAAAAACCTTTTGGTTCAAACCAAAGGATGTTACCTGATTTAAAGGTAACATCTTCTCTCAAGTTCTTTTATTTTATTTTCCTCCTCCAACCCCCTAAACTCTTTTTATTCCATTATTTTATAACAAAACTAGTATAATAAATATACTAGGATGTTTATATGAGAAGGATTCTAACTACACTTTCACAAACCTTTATATAATGAATACAAAATACTATTTCTGTGGACAGAGAACTACTGCCTCACAAAATAATGATTGTTCAATTATCTCCTACCACCTCTCATGGTGGCCATTATGATGGAAATATAATTATATATGATATATATTATATTTATTTTATCTATATTCTAATTTAATTATCATTTATAACATTCCTTTATGTTTTTCATGTTGTATAAATAGGATAATTTCATTTGAGGAAGTGCGGACTACCGCCCCCACAAAGTGATATGGCTCGTTCATACCATACATGGAATGTATAAAGGATGGTGTTAATGAACTTATCAAATGTATATAAAATATTATTTTATAATTTAATAATAATATACCTATGTATCATTTAGTTTCCATTCCTTTAAATATGAAAAAGAAATGAAAGTAGTGTTCATGCGTACGTACGACTTACCGTCTCCATGAATGGTGCATTTCATTTTCATATATCAAAATGATACATACTATTGTAAATAAATATATACCATATATATATTATATATATGATATATATGATATCTAAATCATGGAATTATTCTAGAGAAAATAGATTTTTGACCACATGAAAAATTTATAATTATAACCAGTTCATTTTTTACTCATGTTCTGAACATCAAAAAAATGTCTAATATGAACTCAAATAATTAACTAATTGTTATAGAAAGGTAATAAGTGATATAAATGGAATAATAAAATTTAAAAATTTTCTATGTCAATTAGAAATTAACTTATGTTTATTATTCAGGAAATTAAATAACAAACGAGTCAAGTCAGACATGATGTAAGAGAACTTCTTAACCCAATTTCTATTCTTTGGCTTGATATTCTACTTATTGATTATATTGTGATATGATTATGTGAGAAATAACTTTTTCTTTAATATATTTTATTTATAGTTTCTTTATGTGTAATTATAGTTAATAATCACAATCAATATATTTTATTAACAAAATGATCTTTGTAAGGGAACGTTTCACCCTCTTCTTTTAGTCAAAGACTTCTTTATGTTATGTCTTTTAATTCCCATTTTATTATGTTTGTATATGTTATTATATATCCTTATTGATCTTAATTTTATTTTCCAGTGATGATATACCCTTTTCTCTCCCATAAAATCATTTTCTGAATTTTTAAGTGACGCGTTAGGCTGCTGAATGTTTCTGAGATAACTTCTTAACCCAATTTCAATTCTTTGGTTTAAACTTCTACTTCTTGAATATGTTGTGATATGAATATTTGTGAATGAAATATGATTATTTTACACTTAATATCCAATTATATTGTGTGTATTTATATTTTTCACACATGATTATATCATTCATTTTTCCTTAATCTAATGCTACAATCTTTATAAGGGACTACATAATAATCTTTTTTCATTGAGGCATATCTTGATATTGTGCACCTTTTTTATCCTATAAGGTGTATATACAACCATTTTGAAATTTTATATCATTAATATAAATATTATCATGATATTTGTAGTTTTATTTTTTTATATTCATTAATTATTTTTATTCAAGAGTTTCTCAAGTGGTAAACGATTCTTTAACTAAAGTATCATTGTAAATGTTATAAAGATTTAATCTTCTAAATACTTCTCTTTCATGTCCATTTTTTTGAAATTATTTTAATGATTTATTTATAGGGAAATGAGTGTTTTAAAGTGTAAATTACTTTAAAAAGTATCAGAGTGGTATTGGAAACTTGGATTCAAAACTCTTCATTTTGAATGTTTTAAATGAATTGATTATGTCAATATCTTGAACTGATATCTTGTGAATGTAATATGGAAATGTTAACTTTACTTTACACTAGTTTTATGTGTTATTAAAATATTATGGTTCTTGGGAATTATTTACGTATACGGGTTGTTCTGTCATAAACCTAGGGTGGGTGAGCCCGAGATAGCTCTCCAATGCATTGGGTAACATGACAGAGGTAAATGTCAATGTTCCTCCTAGGAGATTTAGGGAATATAACATGATGGTTATTCCAAACGTAACTCCCTATATTGCAGTGAAATCTACAATGTATGTATGTTATGTATACCACATGTTACCTTTATGATTTATGATTTTTATGTGTTATTAATAAATCTTATGATTTCACGAGGTATGTTAAGGATCTTATGTTTTCTGATTGAAAAGTATGGTTTCATTGATTTGTATGTATTGGTGGACTAATGTTTTATTTTCTTATTTTATAACCCTTACTGAGCTTTTTTTCTCATCCCACATTTTTGAAATTTTTTTCACAGGGTATAAGGAAAGGTAAGAGAAAGGAATAATTCAATAATATTTATATCATGAAAATAATTCTTGTTTTTATTAAGAGTTTTATTTTATGAAAAAATGGATACTGAGTAGGAGTGTCTAATTTGTAATTTTTGAGATGTAATTTAATAGTTATGGAATAATTTTATGAAACTCTAAACCTGAAAAGATCTGAAATCTGAATTATTAACTTATTTCTGGTTTATGTAATTTTTATGGTTGTCGCCTTACATCAGGTGAACCTCCCTGTACACCGGAGGATGCTAACTAGTAGCATGAGTCTAAAGAGGAACATGGGAATAATATACTTTCTTATCAGATTGTAGCTACAATATAAGTAACACAAACTGATAAAGTAACCATCATGATGAATAAATGGACAACTTTCAATAAAAACCAATAAGAACCAAGTACACATTAAAAGAAAAAATCTAGTAGATAATCTACATGTCAAGAAATAATATACAATAAACCAACGAAACACTAATTGAAGATTCAAAACCCAAAACCATGCCCAAAACCAATCTTGAACTCCTTGTTCCAACCCATCATCCCAAGCATATCTAAATACCAGGTTCCTACCCTAAACATGTTCCTAAAAACAAATAGCATCTGATTGGGTACCCAAATGCCATGGAGTCCTGAGTAAGGTGTGATTACAACTCAGTAGGCCACCCCAATAGTATTTAAAGTAATAAATTGTATGTATGAATGCCTATATAGGTAATAAATGAAATAAATAATCAAGTAGAAAAGAAATCATTTCATTAATTATCTGATACCCCTTTACCAATTATGTTCTCTTGAATCAAACAATCAATAAAACTAAATCAAGTCACGCTGGGTGTCTAGTCTAAGTAACAAAGGGTGCAGACACATTTAAACATAATGTATTTAACTAACAACAACTCATAGCATACCCATTAACCAAAATATTTACTTAAGCCATTTTCAATAGTATTTCCATTCCATCACTTATTCCACCCTCATTTCTAAATTCATCATCATCTCATGTTTAGTAGGTTAGGCATTAACATTATTTACACTATGGCCTAAGCTGATAAATTACCATGAATAAGGGTTACGTCAAGTCCCTATCTCACTGGGGATAAAAACATCACAATAACACATTAGCATCACCTCAAAGCCTCAGTATGGGTGGAATAAAACCATTAGGGGAATATAGCTCTATCCCCTTCCATAAACCCTGAATTTTGGGGTGGATTTTAGAGCCTCAGTGTATCTTGACCCATGGGCGTAGAACCTAGTCAATACCCCACACTACTAATCCATGTGCATATGATTATTTATCTGTTAAACACTCACATACCACATCCTCACCTTAAAGCCTCAACTTGGGTGGATTGCGACTATTAGGGAAATAGATCCTCCATCCCCTTACCTAACATGTGCATGTTTGGGTGGAATATAGAGCATCAGTCTAAATCAACCCATGGGCGTAGAACCTTAGGTAAATACCCTACACTACCATATACAACCAACACACATAGAAATCAAAAGGGAATCAGAATAACGGCATAAACCATTTACAAGTTTTCATTTACATTACAATATTGTTTATCCCAATTGAAATTTATTATTCTTAAGTCACTACAAACATTGAAAAATTAACAAACCTTAACCCTTTAACATATTTGACTCACCCATATGTTAACTCATTGAACAAGTTCATCATTTCCCATGTATTAGTCACTTATAAATTTCAATGAAAAATCATGTTCCATAGTGTACATTGACATTAATCTCATTTATCCCCTTTTAAATCATTCCAAACACCCCTTATGCTATATCATTTACTAAGTTCAATAACCAATTAGTTCATGTCATGATTATTCTTACATGCCAACATTATTGTTTGGGTTCTAACTCAGTAACCCTTACTCCAAATTCAAATACCATATTCCCATCATACCTTTATAAATTACATCTTGGTAATAAACACCTTTTGAAATACTCATTAAAATCATCTTGAAACCACCCTTAAAACATAGACCTTCCTATTTGAAAAATAAAGCATACCCAAAGGATTTCATTTCCATTTCAACCATTCAATATAACCATTAATACATTTTATTAAAAAGGTAACCACACCCATATTTCAGATATCATTAGAAATCACTTTAGAAAACCCCTCTTTGAAATCATGTTGAGGACACTACTTCCTTTATAAACATTTCTCATTTTAAAAAATCAATTTTCATCGATAAATCTATAATTAGGTAAATCCCCAAAATATTCCATCAATACACTTTCAAAACCTATTTAGCATTTACAAAAGTCAACATGTAATTGTTTTAATTAACCATTAACCATCCCACATTTAAAATATATATTTAATACCCATTTTTTCTCATAATACCCCTATCTCAAGGTTTACCAATTGCATTCACCAATTACAAGGGCCCGAATTACCCATTAATAGACATAGACTTGGTCTCACATAATAAAAAAACCAAACGTGGTCCGTTAAGATTATCACAATGTAAGATATGGTCCAAATCCCGTTCTATAACCCAAGACATTTAGATGAAACCAAACAATGAAAAAGAACAACTATATATACAAATATCACATCAAGACTATGGGTGAAATCTAAAGAACCACCTACATAATATCTGTTGATGAATGATTTCTTAATATCCACCCTTGATTCAAACTCAAACACCCTCTTAATACCAAACCTATATTCTTATTTAAAGGTGAATTTTTTAGGGATTTAGAAGAAGAAAAGAGATTACACAAGCCCTAATATATAAAAATAGAGCAAAGAGGAGTGTTAGAATCACTTGAATCTTCTATTTGCACCAAACCACACTCCAAACACCTATAATCGAAGGATAATCATCCATGGAGGGAGAAAATGAATATGTTTCATCACTTAGGTAATAAGGGGTTAAATGGGAGGATAAATCGGGTGTGATATAAAAATATTGAGATGAAAAAATTGTAAATTATTTAACTTTTAATGGGGCACATATTTTACTCTCATGGTTTTACAAACCATGAACAAACGATGCACCAACCACTGTATAAGGGATGCTGGGTCACATGGTTACTTGGAGATACCCACACAATTTGGAAAACCTTGTGGTAACCATGTTCTATCCCTCTTTCTAAAATGGTCACCAAACCACATGATTTCTTAGGCCAGGCGCACGGTTTACACTAACTAGGTGACAACCATGCGCCATGTGATGTTTGGTCACTTTTCTCCCCCTTTCATGTCATATACCCACTAAACACTTCCGAAACTCCCCAAGTACCTAATAAAAATTTATTTAACCACAAAACAGGGTTATGTTTTTTAACAAGGATATACCTTTATGGAAGGTTTAGATCTTACAATAGGGATCTAGGGGACTCTTTTATCCCACAAAAATTCATTCTTAAATCATTACATAATAGTACCATAATTATCAAGTATGAATCCTTTATGTTTATTAATAAAAACTTGTTATTTTATATATCCATTTAAGAAATAATTTTTCACATACATTTAATAAACATTTATAATGAATCTGTGCATCAATAACTAGAAACCTCCTTGTTATCTCATGTATTGCATTAGGAGAAAATGTTTCTTCAATGTTCACATATTATACTTAATAATAACCATTTCAAACCAATATATCCTTATTTATTTAAATGTAACCTTCATCAATGAGGTTGTTTATGAATACACAATTATTTATAATAACATTATTTCCTTTAAGCCTAAGAATAAGATCAATATGTCATTATTTTAAATTTGATCCAAATATTAATGCATAGAATTTATCCAATATTCATGGTCAATAAACTCAATAACTAATTGTGGCTTAACTTTTGAAACAAAATTTATTCGATTATCAATCCTAAATTTTCTTTTAGTCTAAAATGGTGATTCTTAATTTCTAATGATATTTTTAGTTCCAAACTAATTTTGTGTCCTATAAGACTTTATTTTTACAGTTTCTAAAATATAATCATAATTCATGAATTGATCATAATTAGTATTAACATGATTGAGTTCATAATCAAGATCCTATCCACAAAATGTTTCATAATTTTGTGTGTTCTACTCCTTTAATTATTTAAAATTTTCACTAAATATCTCTTATAAACTAAGATTATTTTCAATAATCTCCACACTATAACAATCTAGAAACTTATGTCAATTGTCCATCATTTTTAGCCTCTTACATTGGGTAGATATCCGAATAAAATTAAATCATTAGATTTGTCATCAAATTTTCTTATATATATATTTTTTATCTTTATAATGTGTGGGATGATAATAACTTTGAAATATTTTACAATGGGTTTCTTCTTGTAGTAAATTACATAATCATTCATGTTTTATTGATATCTAAAAAATATATAATTTTAGTATGAAAAACTATAATTATTGATTCTCTATAATATATTTTTTAGAGTTTGAATTCAGTAAGATCAGTTCCCCCATTTAAACCAAGATTCTATTTTCCTTTCCACAACACAATATTACCAGAGTGAATAAGAATTGCAATATTGATTTTTAATCCCATGAATAGAAATATAGTATTTGAAAGGATTTATTGTGAATTACATTATATTATTAATTATAAACTTGTTGATATAGACCCCTAGCTCTTTTTCAACCCATGTCCTAAATTTTTTAAACATCTCTAAGACACCATACATGTGTTTAATGCTGATAAATTTAGTAATATTGGTAAAATAATTAATGAATATAATAAAACGAATATAACCTATAGTTTAATTATGTCTCATTAGCATACATAAATCTTAGTGTATTTGTTTAAGTGGAATAGTGTATTGTATTTTCACTATTTCGTGACTTTCATGCATTACCATTTAAAATGTTTCAAAAATAACATATCTTTCACTTTTAAATTAGGTAAATTCTATCATGACATTTGACTTTGGGATTTTTCTCAAACTCCTTTGACAAAGATACGAAAGTATTATGCCCTAAAGTTTATTTTCATCTGTTTCAATTAGATAAAAAGAGTTAATCGGACCACACATTTTGAATAGGTTAGCACTTATTCTTTATCCCTTAGTGATAATCCTTCCATATTTTATGAACTTAATGATACAAGAATTTATTCTAAAAATGAAATAATTCTCAGCATCATAATGTTGGATTACAATTAAAAGTTATGTTTAATCCCATTAGTAGGTAAAAAATATTTTTCATTTAATTTGTTGGGATTTAATCTCACCTCCACCAAATCCTTGAATTTTTAAGGATATTTTATTCAAAAACATAACTAAACCTCTATCATCACCTTATAAATTCATCAAGATCTTATATGACCTATCATGTGATAGAGAAAAACACTATCAAGAATTCATGAATTTATCTTTATATTGGACTCTAAATCCACTTAAACCATTTATTACCATTATTCATTCCTATTTTTTAAAACATTCTTAGATCCTTTAGTATGAGTTAAATATCTTGGAAGAGTAGTCATTCAATCTACAGTATAATGACCTTGTTGGTAAAATATTTTATAAATTTATTTTAATTTATGAAGTCATATTTTTATGAAATGTTTTGGGATTTATTAAATATAACACCCCATAATTTTATAAAATACATTTTTCAAATTAATTTAATTTTTTTGATAGCTTGGACTACAGGAAACACCAAGTTTTAATGAAACATGAAATACGATTATAAGTTTATTATTTAATATGATAATTATTTCATAGCCTTTGTAATGTAGAGTATTAATAGGATCAACTAAATTATGAAAATATCTTTCACACATGTATGAAAAATTTATTATCTGGTCAAAATTTAATTAAGAATGAAAATAAAAACCACTTTAAAATAAGGAAAATCTTTTTCCAAAAAACTATTTTTATGTGTACAAACATGTTTTATGTAAATAAATAAATTACATTATTTTGGGTGAATGATTTTAATAAAATTTATATATTATATATTCAATAATTTTTATAAAATTCATCTTATGTGTTATCTATGTATGATATGAAAATATTCCAAATTTTTTTATTAAAATTTGTATTTTTGTAAAAAAAGTTTTTTCACCTTCTTCCACACTAATTTTAATTTTTTTTAAATTTTAAAAGATTTATTTAAAGAAATCAACTTTATTTTTTAAATAATAATATAAAAATCATCTTGGAGTGCATGTTTTTTATAATTTCTTGAAAAGATATAATTTTATTAAATAGTAAAAAATACTTGTTTTCATTCAAAGCATTTACTGAATAAATTTTATTTTAATATATTTTGAAAAGAAAAATTATTTAAATTATATATATATTAATCCCATACAATAAATTTTAATAAATTTCATATTGAACTTTTATATACAAACTTTTTAAACATTTGAACAATTTCTATTTAGAAAACCACATTCTCATCATGTATGCAGGTTTAATTTTAAATTAAAATTTTCAAATTATGTGAATGGAATTTAGAAAAATGGATTTTATATTTAGAATAAATTTAATTAATATTATATAATAATTTAATATAAATTTTGATCATAATGAACAGGGAAAACAAAAAAAATTAATTATTGTGGTTATGGTTAAAAAGTGTTTATCATGTGGAGGAGGAAATATAAATATAAGGTGTAAAATGAGCTATAAACATGTAGAAAAACCCATTTTTTCCGTATTTATAAATTATCACCTCTGAGTATTTTGAATTACCAATTTTGGATCATTTTTTAATGTAAAATAATTGGGTAAACTTCATTATTTTAAAAAATTACATGTGTGTCCTCTCCCCTAGTTATAAAAAGACACCACATATAATCTTCTATTCACACTTTAAATCTATTTGGTTAATAAAATAACTTCTCAAATTTATTCCATGATTTAATTCCAACATCCTAGATACCTTGGAGAGATCATAAATTCAATATAGTAATGACTTATTTTGAAACTAAAGAAGTTGTCCAAATAACAGGTACTATTTTTAACTATGCATTTTTGTTTTACTTTTTCTTATAAATATTTAAAATATTCTTAAAATATTCTTAAAATATGATAATATAGTAAAACCATTATCTAAAATATACGGATATTTTATTATGTTAATGGAATAACCTATATACATATCATATTCTATCAAATGGGAAACAAAACGGTCGACTGTTTGTATGGTAGACTGCCACCTCACAAACCGATGTAATTCATTTTCCATCACAACCTAGAAATAATTTATATCATGATGGATATAATTTTTATATAATATATTTATGAAATTATTGTATCTACATAATTATAACACCACATTAAACTTATTACCTCTCATCCTTTAAGAAAACAATAACATCGCTCATGTGTATGACATTCTACCACCACACGAACCGATGTGATGTATTTCACAGTTCTATTTTACATGGATAGTAATAAGGATAGATTAAATGAATATATATTATATTTGTAAAATAATTATACATATGTAATAAATATATCACATACAACTTCTTAATTAATATTTCATGGGGGCTACGATTCGTTAGTGTGTATGATAGATGACCACCAAACGAATTGATGTGATTAATTTTTTACTAACACTTTTTATAAAAGTTAATAAGGGTAACTTTAATGAATATATATGATATTTATGTAATGGAAATTATTCTTTAAAATAAATATATTATTTACCTTTCCTTAATTTTATCCTTTGAGAAAATTGAAACATCGTTCATGCATACTTACGACCTACCATCTTCATGAACAATGTATTTCATTTTCTTTATCTAAATTGTAGGGATTACACTAAATCAATATATAATGAATATATATTTTATTTAAATCATGTTTAAAATTATGAATTTTTTTTAACCATGATCAACGTAAGACGGAAAAATAATAACAAATCAAAACATACATGAAAAACAAAGCAGTTATTACCAGAAACATGATTTTGACAAGGAATTGTTAATAAATTGGTAATAAAATTTCATAAGTATATAATATATGATATATATATGATATATATATATGGTTGTTTAATATATTTATAATAGAATTATTATTTTTATATAGGAGTTTCGAACGTTTACAAAGGAATTTTAGACTTATGGTAATGGATTTCCATCTCACTTTTCACTTATGTGAGATACATCCCATATTCATCACATATTTCATTTATGTGGTGTATATACTGACCATGAATTAAATTTATGATTATTCTAATTAAAATTATTTGTTCATAACTAACCATTTTATAATATTTCTTTAATGGGGTTTATGCTTCAAAATATACAAAAGCATTGAGGGATTTTTTTCTCAAATCATATTCTTTGAGACATAAGTTATTTTATGCACCTATCTTATTATTTGAGGTGAAAAAAATTATCCATAGAAAATTGTATAGTAAATTTTGTTTTTTTATTGATATTAAAATTTTAATTTTATTATATTCTTTAATTTGGTCTATAATTCAAAAAATACCAAAGTGGTAAATATTTGATGTTATAATATTATTGTTAATAATTATACTTTCAATGGTACAATCATAAAATATATATCTAAAGGAACTCATGAATTTTATTATGCTCTTTTTATTTATTGAGAATAAATATTTTCCCTTCATTTTATTCTCTTTATGAACTCATGATTGAAAAATAATATTTTAAATAAAACTAATTTTATTTCTCTCTTTAATCAAAAACTTTTTTTCATCCATATCCATGTTTTATAAAAATGTTTTAATATTACTATAGTATTTTTAAATTATTTTTCACCTTTTTTTTTATTTTTTTACATTTTTTTAAATAAATATTCATACTGTTTTAAAAATAATCCCCATTTAGATTTTACTTAAAATGTGAAAGGAATATTTTTTAACATGTACGGCATTTATCACTATCTTAACCACTAATTATTTTTAAATATTAATTTATAAGTGTCCAAGTTTATTTTAGAGGAAAAGTATTTCAATTTTTTTAAGAAATTTTAGTTAAAAAAATTCAAATTGGAAAGGATATTTTCCTCAAGAAATGTTTTAAATGAATTTTAAATATTCATTTATAAGATTCCAAGGTTATTTTCAAGGAAAAGGATTTTGAAAATGTTTTATGTTTTAAAATGTGTTTTTAAATGTGTAAAGGAAACATTCCTCTAGAAATTTTCCAAGTGGACTTTCAAATATCATTTTACGTCTAAGATTAAATCTCTTGACGTTCAATAACGCTTTACTGGGGATTTGATCCAGTGATACAATTCTTAGTCATTCTCTGGATGATTTTTATTTATGATAAAAAAATGTTTATGAAACCCATTTCTTTATCATAGGTTATATTATGATTACATGATTATGAAACCCATTTATTTTCAAGAGTTATAATATAATGAATGTTTTATGAAACCTTTTTCTTTTTATGGGTTCTTAAATGATAAAAATTTTATGATCTTATGAAACAAAACTGTATAGATTATGTGATATGTGGGACCTATGTCTCCCTCAATTGAATTGGGTAATTATTAATGTTATATTATTTAAAATGGTACATGTGAAGGTTTCCCAATATCAAAATGGGGTACATCAGATTTTCTCCCAAGATCGAAAGAGGGTACATGAGAGGTTATCCCATGCCCGAAAGAGGGTACATGGGAGGTTATCCTAAGATTGAAAAATGGGAAATATGAGGTTATCCCACGCCCAAAGTTGGTTCATAGGTTATTATACCAATCCTAATATGTTACTATTTTCTTGGTGGATAGTTTTTACATGATATTTTTTATGATTATATGTATTCCAAAAATCTATGTCTTATGCCAATGTTATGTTATCATGGCTAATTTCCTTTGATTACATTATCATTCATGTATTATGAACAAACAAGATTTATTCCATGACCAATGTTTATAATATATGATAAAAATGGTATGGTTTTCAAATGTTATTATCATGTTCTCATACCATTATTCCCTCTAATATATTGATATCCCCCTTTTTTACCCTTACTGGGATTCTGTTCTCTTCCTTTCTTATGTTTAATTTCTGCAGGTTATTAAGAATGGGTTTAAATAGGTCATGTATAAGAATAATACTACATAGAAAGATATTTACGGGATATGTTAAAGATATTTCATGATATAATAATATTTTGTATCTATTATCCAAATACACTATACCTCTATGATCCTTGAGCGAGTTTTTGTGGTATGTATTATCTAAAAATATGTAATATTTATGTATATAAATAGTAGTTTTATATTGTTGGTATTATTGGACAGGTTTAGTTAAAATTTAGAGTATATTACGAGAAACCTTTAGTTAGATCCCAAGTGATATGTATAAGGATAATTATAAGAATAATTTTAAGTATTGGAAAATATATTGGAATAATGATAAAGGATAGAGTGTGTGGTTTCAAAGCAATTATATCCCTATTTCGATACAAAAAGTTGATGTGGATCAAGAATAGTTTTATATAGGGGCAATAAATCTAAAAAGGGATCATTGAGATGGACACGATCATTACTTGGTTCATGACAATAATACTTTATACACACCTAGTATGAAACTCCCGAGGGATATGCTTTGAGAATCCATAAACTCCCTATGAACCATCATGATGGATTTGATTAATAGCCTAGGTAAAACATAATTTTTTCTAAATTGAATATAATGTTTCATTATTTGAACCACCAATAAGATATTTTTCATGATTATGTGGTTTACCACTATGATTATTCATTCTTACACTTTTATTTTTGGTTTTAGTCAATGGTGAAGACCAGAAAGAACTGGGTAAACGTTGAATGTGATAGAAAATATGTTGAAAAAAAACCAAATGGAATGATGACTAGAGTGAAAGATATTTTGATTATTCCTAATTAGTTATTATTATATATTATTAAAAAAATTCTTCTTAACCGTCTCCTAGACTCACCAAATAAAAGAAGGATTGTAACACCCCAAAATATTAATGTAAGAACATTTTATTCGATAGGGTGTATGACAAGACACACCAAGCATGTAAAGAAATATAATATCCCAATATTTAAAATATATTTAAATAAATCCAATCTATGATATAGATTTAAATTCATGTGATATTGGGATAGCTTGTGTTATATGCAACAATGATTTTCTTTAACGACTTGTGTTACACGAAAGACTGAGTTTTACCGAACAACAATATATTATTAAAGAATTATTATTTAATATAATAAGATATAAAATATCAATTACAATATTAGTTATGAATATTAATAATTAAATTTTAAAATATATGTCTTAAAAAAATATTATATGAATTCATAGGTAATAAATTAATTAGAAATGAATATAAAAACTAATTGAATATAAAGGAAATGTTTTTATACAAAAAATATGTTTTATCCTAATAAATTAAATTAATTACTATTATTAAATAATATTAATATGATTTATATATTATATATTCAATTAATTTTTTTTGATATTCATGCAATAGTTTTTATAAGCACAATATAAGAATAAATCCAGTTTTATGCTAAAAAATTGTATTTGTCTAAAAAGACAATTTTAACGCATTTTAATGGAGAACCTATTTGAAATAAATTTTTTATAAATTTTATAAGTAATATATCAATATAAAATTTATTTTTTAATGATTAAAATAAAACTTATGTTATGGTGAATTTTTGGTATTTTCTATGCGGTTTCATTTTTTAATGAATATTGAAAAATATTGAATTTCAATTCAAAAATATTTTTTTGTCAAATTTATTTATAATGGTAAATTATATTTTTGATTGGTTTTAAAGTTTAATTATATAAATTTTATATCAATTAATCCAATTAAGTAAATTTTAATCAATTTCACTTTGAAATTGAATAAAAAAACAAAGATAGCTTTGGAACTTTTTTACTTAAAAACCCCGCTTTTTCGTCCCGTCTATGAGATTAAATTTAAATTTATTTCATAAAATAATATGATTATAATTTATAAAAATTGATTCTATATTTTTATTCAACTTAATTTATAGTTTAAACTAATTTCAACTTAGATTTTGACCAAAAATATTAGTGAAAGTAATTAAAATTAATTACAACAATTAAGGTAAAAATAAGCTTATCCAAGGAGTAAACCTTAACAATTAAAGTCAAATTGAAGATGAAAATTTCCCAAAATACATTATATGTTAATATTTAGACCCTATACTCTATTATATCAAATTTTATAAATTATTGGAGCCCCATGACTTGGATAAAATGTGGGTGGAATTCTTTTATAAAAAATTTACAAGAACTCCACACCTCCTCCACTATGAAAAGACACTCACCCCTCCCATTATTTCACACCTTTCAAGACCTTTATATCACCTAATATCTTCTCAAATATTAAAAAAAATACATACCATCTTTTTATAAGCCTCTCCTTGGGTAGAAAGAAAACCAAAGAATTCTGTTGGTGCCAACCAAGGGGAGTTACTAACAGAAGAGGTAACATCTTTCCACAAGCTCTTTTGTTTTATTTTCATTATAAACCACCTTAAATACTATTTTTAAATGATTATATAATAACCTCAGTATCATGAATATAATATTTTGTTGTTATAATGGGTTTAAATACAATTACACACTGTTCACAAGTACGAAAGACTACCACGTGACGAAACAATGATTGATCGTTCTTCCTTTTCCACATCTCATTGTGGTAATTATGATGGAAAAGATATTTATATATGATATATATGATATTTATAAAATATATATACTTATTTACTTTTTTATATAACACATACCTTTATTATTTATATTTTTGGGGAATATAATAACATTGTTTGTGGAAGTGTGGACTACAGCCTCCTCAAATTGATGTGATTTGTTCACGCTATAAATAGAATGTATAAAGGATGGTTTTAATATACCTACATAAAATTTATTAAATAAAAATTATAATATAATTATAATATAAATAAATAAATATATATATCATGTAGTGTTCATTCATTTAAAATATTATAATGAACTGGAAGTAGTGTTCATGCGTACGTATGACCTACTGTCTCCAAGAATGGTGTATTTCATTTCCTATATAAAAATATTATGGATTATTATAAATATATGAATAATATATATATATGATATTTACATCATTTTTTACATTCTTGAGTTGAAAAAATCATCATCTAAGTAATAGGAACAAAAATAATAAGTTAAAACCGACCCAAAAAACTAGTCAATTAACACTTGAAATAGTGAAAATGATGAAAGATTATTAAAAAATACATAATAAGATATAATATTAAGTTATTATATGATATTATAAATATGACTTTGGTTATTTAATAAGTAATTTAATTATTTAAAACCATTATATAATATTTTAAAAGATGTCCACCCGAAATGAAACACAAGGTAAGTGATTCTTTTCTAACTTTTTTTTCGTGCGACATACACTGTTTTCACCATTTAATTATTTTTGGGGTGTCTCTACTGCCAATTTTTATATATTATATCAATAATTATTTTATATTAATGGTATTTAAAGTTTCACTTTATGTTATCTCATTCACAGGGCTTATGATTCAAAAGTTACTAAGTAGTAAAGGACTCCATCTCAATTTCCATTTTTCGAGACATACATTATTATTATGCACCTAATTTCTTATAGTAAATACTATCACTTTGAAATATAATATAAAAAATCATCCATTATTCATGATATTTTGAGTTTTAATTTTAATTATTTCATATAATGGTATTTGAATTAAGTGTTACTATGTGGAAAATAATTTTATTTCCAAATTTCATTTCTTTGGGTTATATTAATTCCTCATTGCCTTTAATATTATAAAATTATGCGTGTAATTTTTTTAATATCTATTGTAATATTTCTACTTTTTTGTGGATTTACATTTGGAACACATAATATATTCATTTATTGATTCTCACATCAATGTTATGGTATTATCAAGGGTAAAATTCACAATCACTTTTTGTTTAGGATTGTTTACACATAGATTTCCATTAGACGAATTTATTAGATCATTGTTTAGTAAATAATTTAATTTTCTTCTCCAACTATTATTTATGGAATTTTATATCTAGTAGCACCATTTTCCACTCTTTGGTACTAAAAATGTTATATAATGTTTTTTAAAGAAAAACAGACTTCATTTTTCTCTATATTGAGAGAAATTGTTTTCTTTTAAAAACCCTGTTTTATAAAAATATTTTCAAAAATGTTTTTAAACTTTACAAAATTATTTATTAAAGATAATTTTACCATTTTTTTAATTTTTTTTTCAAATTATTATTCTTTTCTTATTATGAACAAGACACTTCCCTAACCTTTTTACCTTACAAAAGGAATGTTCTTTTTTACCTTGTATGACATGTATGGATTTAGCTACCATCATTTCTTCAAATCTTACTTTTAATCTTTAAAACGTTAATTTTTATAGTTTTTTTTTTCAAAATTTATTTTTAATGAAAATTTCTTCAAAATGTTTTTCAAAATAAAAATTATATTTTCCCCAAGAATGTTTTTAAAAGATATTTTTATAATATTTCCATTTATCAATGACAAAAAATGATTATTTTAACTCCACTTGGGACTTGGGATTTTTTATTGATTCCATCCCTATTATTCCTTTTTTTAGTTTATGATTTCATTGACCAAGGATAATATTGACATTCAATAACTAAATTCCTTTTAGTCCCCTTAAAATATTCAATTTCCTTCGATCGTTGAACATTGAATTTACCCTAATTATCAATATCAAGTATTATGGATATGTTTATTTCCTAAAACATATATCATTTTTACATATGGGTTTTACTTTAAACATTTTTTATTGACTGGGTAAATATTGATAAATCTTTATCCTTTTCTCAATACAGATATAAGATAAGAAATTTTTTATTTAAATCAATTATTCGATAAAGGATGATTGCTTTGGACATACACTATTTGAGTTGGGGACCAGTTAAAGAATGTAATATAGGTTTGGGACTAATTAATATAATACCAATGGGTTAGGGACAATTTAAATTAATCCCCATGATGTATCGGTAGTCCCATGAGATGAAATTTGTTAGTGAAAAAACCTTTGAGTTTGTTTCCAAGAAGAATAGATATATTTCTACCCATATATTTAAACTATCTTGAGAATATATCTTGATGATAAAAGTATCCTGTTCTTGGAAAACATGAAATCCAAAAATTAAGAATTGACTTTATTTAGAATTTATTTACTATTATTATCCATTATATTATTTTTTTGACATTATATATGGATTCACTTTCATTATCAGTTCATTGATTACAATGCATGTGTTTCAATTATTTTCCTTTCCACATTTATTATTCTTTATCAAGTTATTTACATGGCATGTGTTTTCAGTCATTACCTTGATATATTGTTTATCAATTCTATTTATTGATTACAGACTTTTTTTGTTCAGTAATTTACCTTGTCATATTGACTATTATCATTGATTCATTGTTGATTTCTCTAGGATTAACCATTATTGAGAATTTATGCTCACCCTTATTCTTTTCATTTCACCATAAATCTATGAAGTTTAATCAGAAATATATTCAAGTATATTCTAAGTAAGAATAAAGTTATCCTTGAAATAAAAAACTATGTTGTAATTAATTTATTCTTTTGTGATATGAAACTCATGTATGTATCTAGTTTAACAAGACTACTAAACTCTTATATCCTTTGGTATTTGGTTATTTATAATTATACCAATTTAATTGTAGTAGAAACTGGCTTTGGGATTACAGGGGTTGGGTCGCTATAGTTTATATCATATAAAGTATATGAGCAACCTTGGTAACTATATTTTGGAAAAAATAGTTTAGAGAACACATAACTTAGTTATAATTCGGGGTTAAGTATATAATTACATCGTAGAATTTTGGTAATGTAGATATTTTGTGGGTCTTCATAGTAACCCATTCTTGTCTAGATAGTACAAGTGGATGTGGTTTAGGCACATATGTACCTAGGGGTAATAAATCTGAAAAGGTACACTAAGCCTGACTCAGTCATATCCTGGTACACAATAGTGGGCCTTACCACACACTTGGTTTGACACTCACAAGGTATACTATTAGGAAAAATCCCATTTATTTACAAACCATTATAAAGGATTTGAATATATAATGAATATAAATAACCTAGGTTATAACTAAGGTGTTTTAGATTAAAGATATAGTTTCATGATTTAAAAATACTATAAATTATACTATGGTTAGACATAAGAAAAATGAGGGACCTATGTGGAAAAAATGGATGAAGTATTTATATATTGAGGTTTTATTTAAAACCTTAGTTAAATGACTATTAAATGATTAAGTTTCAAGGATATCCATTGTATTTATTTTGCAATTACCATTCTCTCTTTTCTATAGGATGTTTTAAGAAAACATCTCACAATATGTGTTTTAAACATAAGAAATATCAAACAATTTTTTTATAATATTATAATTTAAATTGTGAGGACACAATTTAATTAAGGTGGGGGGAATGTAATGCTGTGAAATTTTAAAGTAAGAACATTGTATTCGATAGCATGTATGGCATGTGAAACTAAATGTGTAAGGGAATATAATATCCCAAGTCTTTAGAATATATTTTCATAAAATAAATCTATGATATAAATTTTAAATAAAGAGATACCAAGTTATCTTGCGTTGAACGCAACAATGACTTTTCTCGATGACTTGGGTTACACGCAAGACTGAGTTTTACTGAACAAAAATATATAATTAAAACATTATTATTTAATATAATAAGATATAACCTAGCCATTAAATAATTAGTTATGAATATTATTAACTAACTTATGAAAATATATGTTTTATAAAAATATGATATGAATTAATATTTTTCCAATTAATTATAAATTAATATAAAAACCAATTGAATATAAAGATAATGTTTTTATAATCACAAACATGTTTTATCTTAATAAATTAAATTAATTACTATTAGTGAATGATATTATGGAAATAAAAATATTATATATTCAACAAAATATTTTTTATATTCATCCAATATGTTTGATAATCATAAGATAAGAATGAATATGATTTTATGTTTAAAAAAGGTATTTTTATAAAAAGGAAATTTATAACCTTTTAATAGAAAACCTATTTTATATCCAATTTTATGAACATTTCTAAATTTAATACGTCAAAATAAACTTATTTTTTTAATAATGAAATTAAGAATTATCTTATTTTTATTTGTTGTTGTTTTTATGTGGGGTTTCATTTTTTGATGAATGGTGAAAAATACTGAATTTTGATTCAAAATTTCTCTTTCGTACAAATTATTTATAAATTTAAATTATATTTTTATTGGTTTTAACGTTTAATTATATAAATTTTATATAAATTTATTAAATTTAGTTCATTGGAATCAATTTTACTTTGAAATTGAGTATAAGAACATATCAAACTTTTGAAAATTTTTTACTTTAAGAACCCGCTTTGTTGTCCCATCCACAAGATTAAATTTAAATTATTTTATGGCACTTATGCGGTTAGAATTTTTAAAAATTGATTTAATATTTTAAATAATCATAATTTATAATGTATAATAAGTCCAAATTAGTTTTGGAAAAAATATTATTGAATGTAAATAAAATTAATTAATGTGATTATGGTAAAATTAAACTTCAAAATTGACTAAAACAAAAACATGAGGTCCAAAAAGACCTAAAAGATTGTCAAAAATACATTTTAAGTTAATATTTTAACCCTATAATACCTATTATATAATTTTTTTCATTATTTTTTCCAATTTACATTGTAAAAATGTGGGTGGAATTCCTTTTTCTAAAATTTATAAGAATGACACTCCTCCTCCACTATAAAAATGCACTCACCCCTCCCACTATTTCTCACCTATAATGCCCTTTAGCTTGACCGAACTCTACTAAAAAATTATCCCAAAATCACTGTCCTTTTTATAGAATCATTAAATTTCGAATAAATCAAACAAATTAATCTCTTCGGTGCAAACGAAGAGGTGTTATCCAATGAAGAGGTAACATCCTTTCACAAGATCCTTTATTTTATTTTCTTTATCCACCCCATAAAATATTATTATTACCTTATTATATAATAAAATCATTAAATTAAATATAAGAGTTTTTTTATTATAAGGGTTCAACCTAAAATTACACACAATTCCATCTAATGGGTAATTAACTTACCGTTCATGTGTACTATAGACTACCGCTTCATGAAACTATGATTGTTCATTCGTCCTTTCCAACCTCACATAGTGGGTATTATTATAGAAATGATGTTTATATATGATATATATTATATTTATAATTTCCTTATTCTTATTTAATTTTCCATATAACACATACCCTTATTCTTTCGTTTTTGTGGGAATACGACAACATCATTTGTGGAAGTGTGGACTACCACCTCCTCAAAGCAATGCGATTCATTCATGAAATACATGGAATATATAAAGTACGGTTTTAATAACCATATGAAAAAATATTAAATAAAAATGATACTGTAATTATAATATTTATATATATTTTATTTACTTTTCTTTGTTTTGAAATATGACAAAGAAATGGAAGTAGTGTTCATGTGTACATACAACCTATCGTCTCCATGAATAGTGCATTTCATTTCCTATCTCCAAATATTATGTATTATTATAAAGTAATCCATAATAGATTTATATGATATTTAAATCATGGTTTAAATTTTTTATATGAAGAAATAATGATATATGAAGTAGGGACAAAAATAACAAGTTAAAACATACCTGACAAACTAGTCCATTAACACCCTAATTAGTGAAAATAATGAATGATTATTAACAAACGGGTAATGATATATTATAATAAGTTAGTATATAAATTTTTTAATATTATTATGGTTATTTAATAAGTTATTTAAATGATTAAAACCATTATATATGACGTTAAAGAACGTTCACCTAAAAGGGAATGTAAGGTAATAGATTCTTGTCTCACTTTTCTTTCAGTGATACATCCACCATTTTCACCACTTTCTTCTTGTGTGTGGTGTATATACATCCTATATATATATATATATATCTTGAATTATTTTATATTAATTGTTTTTAAAGTTTTACAAGACATTTTCTCTTTCAGAGGGCTTATGATTCAAAAGTTGCTTAGTAGTAATAGACTTCGTTTCAATTTCTATTCTTCGAGACATAATTTATTGTTGTGCACCTAATTTATTATATATAGTGTATATAATGATACTTTGACATGTAATATCATGAATCATACATAGTGATGATATATTTAGATTTAATTTTAATTATTTCATCTAAGGGTATTTGAATTAAGCGTTACCTGGTGGAAAATAATTTCAAAACCCAGTTTTTTATTTGGGTTATATTACTTCCCAATTTTTTTTATTAATCTATTATTATGTGTGTAATAAATTTTTAAAATACATTGTTTGATTTCCACTTGTTTTATGTAGATTTAATTTTTTAACACATAATCTATTCATTGATTGATTCTCACATCAACATTATGATCTTTTCAAGGGTTTACTTCCCAATATCATTTTGTTCACGATTGTTTACTCTTGAATTTAAATAAGAGGAAATTATTTTATAATTATTTAATAAATCCTTTATTTTTATTATCCTATGGTTATTCTTGACATTTTACAAGTATTAGTACCATTTTTCTACTCTTTAGTACTCAACATGTTTTTTTAAAATGTTTTAAAGAAAACCCGATTTCATTTTTCTCTTTATTTAGAGACCCAATTTTTTTATAAAATATCCATTTTATAAAATGGTTTTCAAAAATGTTTTAAACCTTTCAAAAATTATTTATCAAATAAATTTTTACCATTTTTTTCTTTTAAATTGTTTTTCAATGTAATATTGTTATCACTTTGTGAGAAAAGTTAAAAGGTTATATTTTAAAGAAAATTATTTCAAAAGAGATTTTCAAAGAAAAAGATTTTAAAAATGTTTTTAAAAATAAAAAGGATATTTTACTCAAGAATATTTTTAAAATATATTTTTATAGTATTTCCATTCATCAAATATTAAAGAAACTTATTATCACTTCAATTGGGATATGTTGTATAGATACCATCATTATTCTTCCTTTGTATAGTATATGATTTCTTTTACCAAGTATATTATTGAAATTTACTAAATTGATTACTTCTAGTCTCTTTGAAATATTTAATTTCATATGATAACTGATCATTGAATGTCCCCTAATTATCTATATGATTTATCATGGACATGTTTTTTTCCTAAACCATACATAACTTTTACATATGGTGTTTACTTTGATATTTATTTGATTAAAATTTTAAATATTGATAAATCTGTATCCTTTACTCAATATAGATATTTGGTGATGAACTCTGTTTATTGAAAAAGATTATTCAATATACGAGGAATGTTTTGGAAAATAACTATATGGGTTGGGGGATAATTAATTCAAGACCTATGAGTTGGAAACTAGTTAATTCAAGCCCTATGTTTTGGGGATCATTTAAAGAAAAAACAATGATTCATAAATAGTCTCATGAGATGAAATTTGTTGGTGATAAACCCTTATAGTTTGTTTCAATGTAGAATAGATGGGTTTCTAACCATAAATTTATACTTCCTTGATAATAGATCTTGACAGTAAAAGTATCATCATCATGGGAAACATAACTTCCAATAATTAAGAATTTAAATTATTTAGAAATCATATATTATTATTATCCATGAGATTATTGCCTTTACATTATATATGGATGCACTTTCATTCTTGGTACATTGATTAAATGGTTTGAGTTTTAGTTATTTATCTTTATTTATTTATTATTCCTTATCCAATTATTTACATTTCATGTGTTTTCAATTATTAAATTTACATATTTCTTATCCCTTAAATTTATTCATTCCATGACATGTGTGTTCAACTATTTACAGTTCAATATTGACTATTCTTATTGATTCAATATTTTTTCCCCTATGAATAACCCTTACTGAGAATTTTATCTCACCCTTATTATGTTTCCTTTACCTAGGAATCTTAGAATTATAATAAGAAAGATATACACGGATATTATAAGTTAGAATAATGTTATTCTTGATGAAAAACATTAGTTTGTAATTAATTTATTAATTTTGAATACAGAACTCATGTATGTACATGGTTTAACAAAACTATTAAACTCTTAGATCCTTTGGGATTTGATTCCTTGTATTCATGAAAATGTTATGGTAGTAGGCTGTGACTCTGGGTTTATTAGGGTTGGGTTGCTATAAGGTTGAGTTTTTTGAGAGCTTGGGTAGTGGAGACCAAAGAGGAAAGAAGACTCGGTTTCCTATATCCCAAGAATTTTGGAAGAATAACTCAAATTAATGTCTCAAAGTGATGAGAATAGGTTTTGAGAATATAAAAGGAGGAGACAAATAAATTAATTATTGAGAAAAAATGACATTTTTGGTTAACTCAAAGGATGAGAATGATGGTGTCCTTAAGGCATCATCAACGATTGAATGTTATAGTTTTGGAACGTAAGGGAATTATATAAATCAATTTCTTAAGGGGGAATCTCATAAATATAATTATAAAGGTGGTATGAGTAATGGTTATACTAATTATGATGAAGACCATAAATGACATATGAAAGGTATGATTTGTTATAATAGTACTGTTTATGTTATACACAGGAAGGATGAATAAATTGAGTTTGATGAATGTTAAGACATGATTCTTATTTAATATTATATGAAATTTGTATTAAGGAATAATATGATGAAGTATAATTAATTATTTAATAATAAAGTGGAATTTTTGATGTTTTAGTGTATAAGAATTTAAGAATTATGTTATATGAATCATGAAATATATAAGGATTGTTATGTAGAGGTTTTACATTAAGGATTTGAAATAATATGATGAATGATACTGATGACATATAAAAGTTATTTAATAGAAAGGTGAAATTTTATGGAAAACACATGATTTAGGGAAGAAAACCATTAAAATGTTCCTAATGTTGAGAAAATCTTGTTTAATTTATATGAAGAGATGACTGATATGGATAAAGTTAACTAGATATTAATGATGACCAAGAAGTGATTAATAATTTATTGAAAAATCGGTATATGTTTTCATTGATGGATTTTAAAAATAATTTATATTTAATTAATATATTTAATAGTATATTTTTTATTTAAGGAACTGGTAAGCGTTCATGTTTTTAGTAAGGTTTTATGGTAATTTTGGTTGTTACTATGCTTTAGAATAATATATGACCAAGGAATTCACATATTATGTATTTTAAAATTGAGAAATACTTTTTGATATTTTGGAGATTAATGTTAAGTATATTTTCATAATTTAAGTGGACTTATTTATAATTTTTTAATTATAGAAGGGTAAAAATGTTAACTCTTTATGGAATAGTTGAAGTGAAACTTTGGACGAGGTTTTGGAGATTAATTCATTATTTCACCATATAAAGATTTATGAATATTGAATAACCTATGCTAACCATTATATTTTTATGGTAACTAGAAATAAAATTTATTAATTATCAATTATTATGGACTTTATTTTCCTTTAGTTCTACAAATATGAAAAATTCATCTCTTAGAGTAAAAGATAAAGTTGATCAAGGCACAACCAAAGGATGATATTTTTCTTATTAAATGGAATGAAATCATGTAAGTATATATTATCATGAAAATTATTCCAATTTAGGAAAATTATGTTGAAATGAAATTTTATACATTTAGATTTATTTTTTATGAATGAATATTTTTTTCACCTATAAAGGATTTATGGATTTTTTGGTTGTCAACTTTATCCTGAACATATTCTCTCTCACTCTTTATTATTATTTGGACATTAGTTTTCTCTTCCATGTACATGTTTTCAATTCCCACAATTTATCTCTTATATGGAAACCTATTTATGTGTTATTCTAGGTTTAATTGAAACACCCCTTTATCTCTTTTTAAGAGTATGTTTTATTAACCCTTTTTATGATGTGGGTTTCTAAAAATGGATTTTAAAATGTTAAACCCTTGATTACTGAGTACATGTTTTAATTAAGATGACATAATTTATTTTAGGGGGGTATAATGTAACACCCAGATATTTTATGATATATATTTTTTCAAATAAATTTAAATTCTTCAATATCTTATGTTACATGCAACACTAGGTTTTAGCGAAATGCAACATACTATTAAAATTTTATAATTTAATATGAAAATTATATCAATACATTCTAATAGAGTGTATGTATGGGATTAAGTAAATTATTAAAATATATTTTTTAATTTTTTTTATAAAAGTAATTATTTATTGCCCAAATAATTAGTAACAGAAATAAAAATCATTTGAAAATAAAGGAATTATTTTTCTGAAAAACTATTTTTATGGTCACAAATATATTTCATCTCAATAAATTAAATAAAAAACTCTTGGTTAATGATTTTAATGAAATAATATAATATATATTCAATAAAACATTTAACATTCATCTTATGTGTTTTCTATGTATAAGAAAATAATTAATCTAATTTTACACTTTAAAAGTTGTTTTTTTCTAATGAACAATTTTTTTTCCTTTCGCATACTTCTTTTAAAATTATTTTTTTACAAATTTTAGATAATTTTTTATATAATTAATTTCATTTTTGAAATCATAATTTCAAAATTATATTGGAGTGAATTTTTGAGAATTTTCTGAAAAGATAAATTTTTTAGTTAATAGTGAAAATATAGTTTTTTGTTAAAAAACTGCCCTTTTCATTCAAAGTATTTAGAAGATAAATTATATTTTAATATTGTTTTAAAAGTAAAATTAGTTCAAATATATATATTAATTCAATATAAGAAATCATAATCAATTTTATATTTATTTTTTACAAAAAAACTTTTTAAACTTTTAAATATTTTTCCTTTGGAAAAGCACTTTTTCCTCGCCTTCAGGAGTTTTATTTTAAATCCCAAATTTCCACTTTTGTAAATGGAATTTGGAAAAATTAATTAAATATTTTTAATAATAATAATAATAATAATATAATAAGTTCAACCTAATTTTTGATCATAATAAACAATGAAAAGAGTAAAACTTAATTGCTATGGTAAGGTTAAAGTGGGTTTACCCGAGGGGGGGGGGGGGGGGTGGAGGTTTAAACTAAATAGATAAGTTGTAAAATTACATATAATATTGAAAAAATCTAATTTAATGAAAATAATTAGACCTTATAAGCTCTAAGGTTCTCTAATTAACCATTTCAAGTCATTGTGTCACGTAACAAACGTGGGTACACTATATTATTTTAAAAAAATACATATGTGTCCTTTCCCCTACTTATTAAATAACACCACATATCATCCCCTATTCACACATTCAAAACCATTTAGTTTAGTCAATACCTACCCATATGTATTCTTTAATTCCCTCCCCATATTATACATGACTTGGTCAGATTATAAATCCAATACTTGAAGGCTTTAAGTTAAACCTAAAGAGGTTGTTTGAAGAAGAGACAAAGTTATTAACTATGCATTTTTTATTCAGTTATTCATATAACTCATTAAAATATTATTAAAATATGATAACATAAAAAAAATATCTCCAATATACTGTGATATTATTTTTTTTAAATTGAAAAACTTATATACATGTCGGCTTTAATCAATTTGGAAATGAAATTGTCAATCATGTGAACAGTGGACTACCGCCTTGCGAATTGATGTTACTCATTTACCATGACCACTTATAAAAAATTGATTTAATGTTCATATATGATATTTATGTTATTATTATACCTATATAATTATAATAATCCACATAAATTCTTATCTCCTAACCTATAGAAAAAAATAATGTCACCTGTGTGTACAACAGACTACCGCCTCATGAACCAATGAATGTGTTTTTCATTTATGTTTTACTTGGATGGTAATAATGATATATTAAATGAATATATATGATATTTGTAACAAAATTATTAATATGGTATAAATATATCACATATAATTTCATAATTCTTATTCCAAGTGAATACTATAATGTTATTTGTGTATGCGACGAACTATAGCCTCACGAAGTGATGCGATTCATTTTTCACTAACACATTTCATAGAGGTTTTTAGGGTAAATTTAATGTATATATGTGTAACAGCCCAAGATTTTATAAAAAATATTCTTTTTAATTTTATTAATGTCTTGTGTTGTACGCTACACCAAAAGGAGCTTGCACAACACGCATCCTTGACTTGCCTTGCATTACACGCAATCGCGACCTTCCTCGATAGCGTGTGTAATACGCAATACCGAGTTTCACTAAACAACGATATGCTATTAAAATATTATTAAAACTAGCCGTTATGAATAGTAATAACCACTTTTTAAAATTCTGTAAATCTTATATTTCAAAATGAACTTCATTTTTGGATTCGGAGTATCGAATTTAGCCTAAGGTTAAAATTTTGGTACTTTTCGGATAACTTTCATATTCTGATGAATAGTGAAAATTACTAAATTATAATTAAAAACAACTTTTTTAATCGAAATAATTAATAGTGATAAATCATTAATTTGAGTGGTTTTAAAGTATATTTAGAATATATTTTTACAATTTAATACAATGTTGGACATTGGATGTAATTTCACATTTAAACCAGTTATAAACAAGTGTCAATCTTTTGATAGTTATTATCTCTTAAAAACACGCTATTTATTGTGACAGTGGAAATTAATTATAAAATTAATTAATGCAACTTATATGTTGGGAATTTTGTAAAATAGAAATCATTTTTGAATTCGGAATATCAATTATAGCCTAGGGTGAAATTTTGGTACTTTTCTGAAAACTTTCAATTTTTGATGAATAGTGAAACCACTAAGTGGTAGGTTAAAAACTGAATTTTGCATAAAACTTAATTTTACCGCTTCTGTGAATGGAATTTCGAAAATCCGACAGACACGGTTAATATCAAGGACTAAAATGTGGTTCAATGAGATGAAAATAATTTTTGGTGAATAGTAACTTTTTACCTTTTTTTACCACGATTAATAGTAAATAGGGTAACTAAGGGTAAATATTATATTACTATTACCCTAACACATGTCCTAATTCTATTGGATAAGTGTAATTCGACCAAAAACAACCTTATGAATAAAATATGACCATTTAGGCCCACTTGGATTAGATTAGGACATTTATTATTAATTTATTTAAAGAAGGGTTAAAATAGTTAAAATCAAGTTTAATAAGTAAATCATTTATAATATGGGGTTATCCATAAGATAAATTCGATTGTAAATATTCATTAGAAAGCTAAAAAGATTTCCTACATGATGGTATTTTATTTGTAATTTTTAGACATCAAATAATTTAATTTATATATGACACAATGATGATGCAGTAATTATCTTATTAATGAAATATTGACATAATTGATAATATAAATACCAAAATAAATGTAATTTAAGACTTTTTATGAATTACAATAATTTTATAGGTTACTATGATATATTAATGTTGATTTAATAAACTTGGTTCGAACATATAATTCTGTTATGACTTTCACAAAAATCATATATCCAATAGTGTCAAAATTGACACAAAATAGTTTTTAAATCAAATATTATATTATTAATTGTTATTTTATTCCTAAAAATCTAAGGTTCGGCCAAATGACTTAGCTAAAGATATATATATTAATAATAAACAATTTGGGGTTCGTTTGGCATGTTATAGTAAGTGTATTAACCATATAGTGAAAGAAAACAAAAAGACACGGTAAAAGTTAAATTAATTAACTTAGAGTTAAATCTAATTGATAAGGTTAAAATAATACCCTAAACTTGTCTAAGTCCTATTGGTTGATAGGATTTCGACCCTTCCCCACTTTATCTTCGAAATAAGACCCTTTGGAACCATTATAAACCGATTTTGACTTTAATATAAAATAATATTTTGAGATATTCCTAAGGTGCCCCTCTCCTCCCTTATAAAAGGGCACCTCCTCCCCCTCCTCCTCACACCAATTTGAGCACTCAAGCTCGGCTAACCCCTGCCATTTTCTCCTCTCCACTTCCCTAGAATAATCCTAGAGGTCCTGGTCTTCTCCAAATACCAATCTTAGTTCCTTAAGTGGGGGATTCAAAGAGGCGTTCCAAAGAAGAGGAGCTTCGGACACGAACAAAGCAAATCGGACCTAAGGTAATGGAAATATCACAATCTCATTTTTATCCGAGATTGTTTATTCGTAAGTATTTACTGGGGTGTATTTTATCATCCACATCCATGTTTACTCAATATGTAATATTATTTCCATCCACCTAAAATTGTTTAAATCCATTTTTACCCTTCAGTGAGTTTTTAGTAATACGTATGAAAGGAATATTTTGTCGTTTTTCGTACGAGGTACTTTTTGACTTTTCCGACAAAAGTACGAAGAATGTTTTTTTTAACTTATACGGCATGAACGGATTTCTACTGTTTTATAAAGCCTTATTTTAATGAAGCTTCCTCTAAATGATTTCATGACTATTTTCAATAAAATATCATTCTTTTAAAATTGCATGATGTTTTGTGAAAAGAAATTGATTTTGTAGAAGAAAGGATATTTTCCTCAAGAATTCAATTCAAGTGTTTTATCAAAATTATTTTCCATCTAAGATAATAAAGGGTTCTGTTTCTATCCATATTTTTACATTGATTTGACTATGTTGTGATGGAATTATGTTTATGAATTCCTTTATCTTATATGAATTGATTTATGATGTCATGATGTTTCAAGAATCCCATTTTTGTTACATGTGTTATGCGATGATGTATGTTTTATGATTATGTGGCACACATAAGAAAGGATTCATTATAAGATGGGTGGGACCTATATCTCCCTCCAATGCATTGGGTAATGATTTTATATCTCATGAGATAGACATGGCTGGAACGGAAGGTTATTTAGGTTCAGTGATACAGGACTGAAACGAGGAGTGAACTCGGTTCAGAAAGGGACTTTGTCCACTAAGATAGTCTTGGCAATGAGTCATGACTAACAGGAAATGATTTTCCATGATTATGTGTGCATGCCACAAAGTTTCAAGTTTTATGTTATGATTATGGGGATCTCATTTTCACTTCTATGATTTATCCCATGTTATGATATTATGAGCTCTTTTGCAGGTTAAGATTTCCAAAAGCTACGTTATTATGTATATGATGTGATTGATATTTCTTTTGTTTACCCTTACTGAGCATTTTAGCTCACCCTTTTTTGTTTTTCTTTCCCCAGGATATAAAGAAAGGTTTTAGGTAAAAAAAAAGGGAAGATCTTTATGGGAGATATTGAAGATATTTCACCACGTTTAGAAGATTACGTTCCGAGTTTCCAAAGACACTAAACTATTACGATCCTTGTGTGTGTGTTTTTGTTATGTACTAAGTATTCCGCAAAAGTAATGTAATGTCCATGTACGTCGGGCTTCGGGTCTCTACAGTTGGTATCAGAGGAAAGGTTTAGTCAACCTTTGGAAACTAGGATGCGAGAACTTTAGTGAGATCCCTAGAGATATTTCTAAGGTATGTCTAGGGATGTCCCTAAGGATAAGTATACGTATAGGATATAGTCCTAGAACTATGGTAATGATCTTAGAATTTAACATAAGATGTTAGATATTAAGGGTAATCCCCCTTTACTATGTTGTTTTCCCTAGAATTATTTTTGCCTCTCACACTATTCTTTTTGGGTTTTAGACGATGGCTGGAACCCGAAGGAACCGTGTTGATCAATGCAATGGACAATGCAATGATTTCCCTCCTGAACAAACAAATGTTATGGGAGATGGAGTGCAAAATCTTATTGCTATACTTACACAAGCTATGAATCATTCTGGACTTCCAAATGAGCAGAGAAGGGAACAATATTCTATTGAGTCCTTCATGAGGCAATGTCCACCTTCTTTCAGTGGGTCTTCTGATCCACTTGTGGCTGAACAATGGATCAGTACTACTGAAAAGATATTTTCAGTTCTTCAATGTTCTGAACATGATAAAGTCATCTTAGCAGTATATCGTTTGGAAGGTGAAGCTGATCAATGGTGGAATCTTATCAAGAATACGAGGCCAAGAGATGAAATTGAGTCCATGGAATGGGACGAGTTCAAGAACTTGATTTTCAGTAAGTACTTCCCTCATATTTTTCGAACAAAGATGGAGAAAGAGTTTCTTGAACTGAAACAAAGGGACGATGAATCTGTTGGTACCTATGAAGAAAATTTTACAAGACTTGCAAGGTATGCTTCTGGAATTATCATCCAACCTGAAAGTAAAGTTGATCGATTTTTCAGTGGCTTAAAACCAAGTCTTCGAAGGGCATTAGCTATAAGAGACTTCAGTAGCTATGAAGAAATTGTGTGTTGTGCTATCAAGGTAGAAATGGAAGTTGGTGTTACATATCCATCTCATGGTTTTGACAAGAAACGAAAGATGGAGTTCAAGGAGAAATCTCAGAATAATGGTGAAAAGAAGATGAATGTTTCCTTATGCACAAAGTGTGGAAAGAAGCATGGTGGAGATTGTCTTAAAGGGACAAGAAAATGTTTTAAGTGTGGAAAAGAAGGTCATCGAGCAGCTGAGTGTCGAAGTAATGGAAAAAGGGTTTCTAATGATATGAATAAAGCAAACACTGTAGAGAACGCGCCGCCAACACTTAAATGCTTCAAGTGCAAGGAAATGGGGCATTATGCTAATAATTGCCCTAATCCAAGGGTTAGTGATGATCGACATGAGCAACCGCTTAAGGAAAAGGACAAAGGGAAGTCACATGGGATCACTATTGGAAATGTTGAATATGACAACGATGTGGTGGAATGATTAAGTTTTTAGGTAATGGGATTCCAAAATAATGTTGTATCATGGAATATTGGAATATTTATGTATTGGTCTAATGTGGTATTCAAAGTGATTGAGATATTATGCGCATAATGAAGGAAAAACGAGAAAATGAAATGTTTAACAGTATTCATGAGCTCATGATTGATATAAGGACTAAGTGATATCATGGTTTGAGTATATAGAATTTTGAGGATTTTGGTAACTTTTAACTGCACTCATGTTTTCACTAAGGTATTCAAGAGAATACACGATTAAGGACTTTGAATGTTTGGAATGTGACCAACAAGACATATCTTATGATATGTGGGGATCAACGACAGTATTAAATCTCTGGTAATCGTTGTCACTATATTATGAGAGTGGACTGCAGTATTATGTATAAGCCTAAAGATTAGACTGGATTATGTTGGACATAAGTTAGTATTGTTTAAGGATAGAAGATTTTCGATATTATTGATGGGATGTTATAGTAACGTAGTTTTAGAAAAAGGGACAACCTGCAGGACGGGCGACAGCCCATCGCTTCGGACAAGGCTGTAGGAATCGAACCCACAACCGAAGTGCGACTGGTCTTTATCGCTTACCACTGACCTACAGGAAGTCCCTGTTTAGTAGAAGCTAGTTTTATTATATTAAGCAGTATGATATATGAAGTATAAGTCCATTTTAGGAACTATATATGATTAATCTCAGTATAGAATGACTTATGTATATTTAATAACTTTTGCTTACCTTTTGTTTGAGACAGATGGAATGACCCGTCATTCTATCACATGATCTGCTAACACTTCACGAATAACAAATTCAACTTCATTTATTTAAGAGATGAAGTGGAAATTGTTCAAGGCACGAACAACAGTGATATTGTATCAAAATAAAGTAAGTATTTATTCTAATTCAAATTTTCAACTTTAGGGAAATGATCTTGAAAACCAAAAATGTTGTCCTAGTGATCTTATACCTGATGAATCAGATGGTACCTTAGATCGTCACAAATTTATGGATTTGTGATTACTGGCTTTTCCATAGCCATGTTCTCTACCACTCTCCATCAGAACATGATGGTTAGATTTCTCTTCCATATCCATATTTTCACCTATGTGGAAACCCAGTGATTAGTTTATTTGGGTAATCGTTACATTTCATACTTTAGTTTTTAAAGCCAAGTTTTGGTATTCCCTTTTACGATGTGGGTTTTTATTAAAGAAACTTTCAAATAGTAAACCATTTATAACCCCGACGAATTTCGAGGGCGAAATTCATTTTAAGGGGGGTAGAATGTAACAGCCCAAGATTTTATAAAAAATATTCTTTTTAATTTTATTAATGTCTTGTGTTGTACGCTACACCAAAAGGAGCTTGCACAACACGCATCCTTGACTTGCCTTGCATTACACGCAATCCCGACCTTCCTCGATAGCGTGTGTAATACGCAATACCGAGTTTCACTAAACAATGATATGCTATTAAAATATTATTAAAACTAGCCGTTATGAATAGTAATAACCACTTTTTAAAATTCTGTAAATCTTATATTTCAAAATGAACTTCATTTTTGGATTCGGAGTATCGAATTTAGCCTAAGGTTAAAATTTTGGTACTTTTCGGATAACTTTCATATTCTGATGAATAGTGAAAATTACTAAATTATAATTAAAAACAACTTTTTTAATCGAAATAATTAATAGTGATAAATCATTAATTTGAGTGGTTTTAAAGTATATTTAGAATATATTTTTACAATTTAATACAATGTTGGACATTGGATGTAATTTCACATTTAAACCAGTTATAAACAAGTGTCAATCTTTTGATAGTTATTATCTCTTAAAAACACGCTATTTGTTGTGACAGCGGAAATTAATTATAAAATTAATTAATGCAACTTATATGTTGGGAATTTTGTAAAATAGAAATCATTTTTGAATTCGGAATATCAATTATAGCCTAGGGTGAAATTTTGGTACTTTTCTGAAAACTTTCAATTTTTGATGAATAGTGAAACCACTAAGTGGTAGGTTAAAAACTGAATTTTGCATAAAACTTAATTTTACCGCTTCTGTGAATGGAATTTCGAAAATCCGACAGACACGGTTAATATCAAGGACTAAAATATGGTTCAATGAGATGAAAATAATTTTTGGTGAATAGTAACTTTTTACCTTTTTTTACCACGATTAATAGTAAATAGGGTAACTAAGGGTAAATATTATATTACTATTACCCTAACACATGTCTTAATTCTATTGGATAAGTGTAATTCGACCAAAAAAAAACCTTATGAATAAAATATGACCATTTAGGCCCACTTGGATTAGATTAGGACATTTATTATTAATTTATTTAAAGAAGGGTTAAAATAGTTAAAATCAAGTTTAATAAGTAAATCATTTATAATATGGGGTTATACATAAGATAAATTCGATTGTAAATATTCATTAGAAAGATAAAAAGATTTACTACATGATGGTATTTTATTTGTAATTTTTAGACATCAAATAATTTAATTTATATATGACACAAAGATGATGCAGTAATTATCTTATTAATGAAATATTGACATAATTGATAATATAAATACCAAAATAAATGTAATTTAAGACTTTTTATGAATTCCACTAATTTTCTAGGTTACTATGATATATTAATGTTGATTTAATCAACTTGGTTCGAACATATAATTCTGTTATGACTTTCACAAAAATCATATATCAAATAGTGTCAAAATTGACACAAAATAGTTTTTAAATCAAATATTATATTATTAATTGTTATTTTATTCCTAAAAATCTAAGGTTCAGACAAATGACTTAGATAAAGATATATATATTAATAATAAACAATTTGGGGTTCGTTTGGCATGTTATAGTAAGTGTATTAACCATATAGTGAAAGAAAACAAAAAGACACGGTAAAAGTTAAATTAATTAACTTAGAGTTAAATCTAATTGATAAGGTTAAAATAATACCCTAAACTTGTCTAAGTCCTATTGGTTGATAGGATTTCGACCCTTCCCCACTTTAGCTTCTAAATAAGACCCTTTGTAACCATTATAAACTGATTTTGACTTTAATATAAAATAATATTTTGAGATATTCCTAAGGTGCCCCTCTCCTCCCTTATAAAAGGGCACCTCCTCCCCCTCCTCCTCACACCAATTTGAGCACTCAAGCTCGGCCAAACCCTGCCATTTTCTCCTCTCCACTTCCCTAGAATAATCCTAGAGGTCATGGTCTTCTCCAAAGACCAATCTTAGTTCCTTAAGTGGGGGATTCAAAGAGGCGTTCCAAAGAAGAGGAGCTTCGGACACGAACAAAGCAAATCGGACCTAAGGTAAGGGAAATATCACAATCTCATTTTTATCCGAGATTGTTTATTCGTAAGTATTTACTGGGGTGTATTTTATCATCCACATCCATGTTTACTCAATATGTAATATTATTTCCATCCACCTAAAACTGTTTAAATCCATTTTTACCCTTCAGTGAGTTTTTAGTAATACGTATGAAAGGAATCTTTTGTAGTTTTTCATACGAGGTACTTTTTGACTTTTCCGACAAAAGTACGAAGAATGTTTTTTTTAACTTATACGGCACAAACGGATTTCTACTGTTTTATAAAGACTTATTTTAATGAAGCTTCCTCTAAAATATTTCATGACTATTTTCAATAAAATCTCTTTCTTTTAAAATTGCATGATGTTTTGTGAAAAGAAATTGATTTTGAAGAAGAAAGGATATTTTCCTCAAGAATTCAATTCAAGTGTTTTATCAAAATTATTTTCCATCTAAGATAATAAAGGGTTCTGTTTCTATCCATATTTTTACATTGATTTGACTATGTTGTGATGGAATTATGTTTATGAATTCCTTTATCTTATATGAATTGATTTATGATGTCATGATGTTTCAAGAATCCCATTTTTGTTACATGTGTTATGCGATGATGTATGTTTTATTATTATGTGGCACACATAAGAAAGGATTCATTATAAGATGGGTGGGACCTATATCTCCCTCCAATGCATTGGGTAATGATTTTATATCTCATGAGATAGACATGGCTTGAACGGAAGGTTATTTCGGTTCAGTGATACAGGACTGAAACAAGGAGTGAACTCGGTTCAGAAAGGGACTTTGTCCACTAAGATAGTCTTGGAAATGAGTCATGACTAACAAGAAATGATTTTCCATGATTATGTGTGCATGCCACAAAGTTTCAAGTTTTATGTTATGATTATGGGGATCTCATTTTCACTTCTATGATTTATCCCATGTTATGATATTATGAGCTCTTTTGCAGGTTAAGATTTCCAAAAGCTACGTTCTTATGTATATGATGTGATTGATATTTCTTTTGTTTACCCTTACTGAGCATTTGAGCTCACCCTTTTTTGTTTTTCTTTCCCCAGGATATAAAGAAAGGTTTTAGGTAAAAAAAAAGGGAAGATCTTTATGGGAGATATTGAAGATCTTTCACCACGTTTAGAAGATTACGTTCCAAGTTTCCAAAGACACTAATCTATTACGATCCTTGTGTGTGTGTTTTTGTTATGTACTAAGTATTCCGCAAAAGTAATGTAATGTCCATGTACGTCAGGCTTTGGGTCTCTACAATATGTTTTATATATGAAAGAAATATTATTATTTAAAGTTAATAAATTTTTTACCTTTTATTTTTCATTAGTCTAGAAAATAGAAACATCTTTTATGCATATATATGACCCGCCATCTCCATGAATGACATATTTTATTTTTATCTCTATATTTTATGGATTACTATATATACATATATATAGAATATATATGATATTCATATCATGGTTAAAATTATATAAATTATTTTACAATTACCAATGTAAGATGACCAAAAATAAGAAATCAAAATATACATGAAAAATAAAGCAGTTATTAGCTGAAATGTGATTTTATAAGGAGTTGTTAATAAAGGGGATAAAAAAGATCCTAAGTAAAGGTTTGATATCATAATCTCATTATTTAGGTGGTATATATACTTCCCATAAACTTATTTTTTTATTATAAATATATAAATTATTTTGATTTATATATATATATTTTAGGATATCTGTTTCATTGGGTTTACAATTCAAAAGTTACTATACTAGTATGATATTTTTTTCTCAAATTTACTTCTTTAGGAAATAAATTATGTTATGGACCTATCTTCTTATATGATATATATACTGATTATTTTAAATGTTTAATAATGAATATACATATCTTCATGATATTAAAATTTCATTTTATGTTATTCTTTAATGGGGCCTATGATTCAAAAGATACCATAATGGTAAAGGTTTGATATCATAATCTCATTGTTTATTAGAATTTTTTATGGTTGTGCTTTAGATGATGAAATATTAAGATATATATCTAAATAAACTCATTAATTTTATAATATTATAATTATTTCTTAAGAATACATGTTTTCCCTTTATTTTACTTTCTTTATGTACTCATGGTTTCAAAATAATATTTTAATGGAAAACCGACTTTATTTCACTCTTCAATCAAATACCATTTTTTTATTCCATATCTATGTTTTATAAAAATATTTTCAATTTTTTTAATGTTCCTCTATGATTGTTTACATTCATGTTACCCTTGTTTTATTTTTTTTAAAATGTTTTAAAATGAATCTTCATGCTATTTAAAAAACAAGGATTGTTTGTATTTTATAAAAAATGTGAAATGAATATTTTTTTTAACATGTATGATATTTCTTTCCATAATGGCTACTCATTACTTCAAATATTCATTTATAAGTTTCAAAATTTATTATCTAATAAATGTATTTCCATTTTTTTTAGTTTTTATTTTTTAAAAGTGTTGTTCAAAGTTGAATTGATATTTTCCTCAAGAAAAGGTTTAAATGATTTTTAAGGTTTCCTATATAAATTTTCAAGTTTATTTTCAATGAGAGAATTTTTAAAACTATTGTATGTTTTAAAAACAATTTTTCATTGTGGGAAAGATATTTTCCTCAATAAATGTTTCATATTTACCTTTTAAAAAATCATTTTCCATCTAATAGGACATCCTTTGATGTTAATTATGCTTTACTGGGGGTATTATCAAATGATACCATTATTAGTATTCTCGGGTTGGTTTATGTTTATGATTAAAAATGTTTATGAAATATGTTTTTTTACTATGGATTATTCTATGATGACATGTTTGTGAAACCCATTTCTTTTCATGGGTTATAATGTGATAATTTTTTTATGAAACCCATTTCTTTTCATGGATTCTGATATGATAAATATTTTATGATATTCTGAAAAACAAATGTATGAATCATGTGACTAGTGGGACCTAAATCTTATTCCAATACATTGGAATATGATTAATGTTATATGGTATCAAAGGGTATATAGAATCTTATCCCAAACCCGAAAGAGGGTATACCCGAGGTTATCCCAAAACTAAAATAGGGTACATGGGAGGTTTTCCCAAGCCCAAAAAAGGGTACAAGGGAGGTTATACCATGTCCGAGAGAGATTACATGGGAGGTTATCCTAAGACTAAAGTATGAACATGAGTGGTTAATCCAATCCTAACATGTTATGAATGTATTGGTGGATACTCTTGACATAAGATTTTATATGCTTATGTGTTTGAAAAAAATGTCTTATGTCGATGTTACAATCTCATGGATTATGTTCTTTGGTTCCTTTACAATTAATGTCTTATCAACTATCATGATTTATGCCCTGAATCACGTTTATGACCAATTATTTACAAGGCATGGTTTTTAAATATTATTCTCATATTCTCACATCCTTATAATCATGATATATTGATATCTTATTTTTTATCCTTACTGAGAATATTTTATCACCCTTTCATATGTTTCCTTTCTATAGGTTATGAATAATGGTTTTTGTAATGGTCTATGCCATCCCTTTCCATTACATTAATAGTTTTGGTGGTTGGATATGTTTATAGGAGCTTCCATGAGTTTTCGGTGGAAGATAGAGGAGGAGTAGAACTACTACAGGAAATAAACATTGTATAAGTTTATTAAATATTGTGAAAGTTAACTCCATAACTTTTCTAGGGATATTTCATGATGTGTAGGTTTTTGGGGTTAAATAATAAAAAGGCGACACATTTCTTAGTGGAACCTAGAATCCTGGGATTACACAAAGTGAAAAGGTATTACATGTCATGGAATTGACCAATGTCGTATAGTTTTAAATGTTTGAACACTTGAGTTTTTTATAGACCCTACTTCTATCACATTTTCTCTCATTATAGTAATCTGATGACCTTCTCATTCCACATTTGGATATTCCTTGACTGTGATAATTCTTTGGCCTTCTGTCTTTGATCTATAGTGAGTTCTTCTCTCATTCTCATTTTTTTCATCCATTATTCTCCCAAGTATTCACTAGGGTGATACTGTTTTGGTTTGGGGTGTGTGTTGGGTTGTAACGGTCTTTGGGTATGGTTTAGGTTGATCTATGTTTCCTCATGGTGTGGTTGTGGGTTGTGGGCATTCTTCTTCACCTTGCAGTGCATAATGAGTTGAAAAGGTTCTTTGAGTTAGGTGATGCATCAATTATCATTATTGTGTATCCTGAGGTAGTAGTTTACTTTTTTTCATTTATGGATTATATTCTTTTTAGATTAATAAAATATAATGAATTGGTTAAAATGAAATTGAAGGGTAAGTTGGTATTCTTTTCATGTTTTTACAAACTTGATATGATTGTGATACTCTGATAGTTTGAGATTGATTCCTCGATGAAAATTATGGTCATTGGGGGATTCGCTTGCACTGGATATATGTGTTTTTTTTCTTCTTTGGTTGTGATTGTTGTGATATCACTCTAAATGGAAATTGGTAAATTAAATGTACTTGGCTAATTAAATAGTTACCCTAAGATTTTAGTTTGTGTGATAAAACCACAAAATTAAAGTGGAATGTTGTAAAATCACCTTTTTAAATCTTTAAAAATGGATATTGATGTGTTGTGATGCGTGGTTGTGTTTGTAGGATGGTGGTGTTTGAAGTGATATGTGGTTTTTTGGACGTGCTTTTGGGGAAGTAGGGAATTTGTTTTTTGGCCATGTTTTTGGGGCATCAAGGTTAGATTGTTTGGGATTAAATGTTTCTTATGATATATGGTCAATTTATTCTGGGTGTTCTGGTAGTGATGGAATACATGAATGTTTAAACATGATTGAAATGACATGGGTTGGTTTGGTTAATGGGATGGAAAATTTTCAATGTAAATTTAATAATCGTTTATGTGATTAAATGTGGTTTCTGTAAAATAATAAAATTAATGGGTGTTAAACATGGAGTAAATGTTAAGTTTAATTAGATTATCCGAGCCCTTCAACTTTTAAAATGACCGTTTCAAATACTAATAAATTAATTTATAGGTGGTAGCAAAGGTGACAGTGTGGTGGGTTGGTTGTTTGTATGAGAACCCATTAGCTGGTCTTGTTTTATTTTCTCTATATATATGTATACAATGTATATTATTTTGACTTCTATACACACCCCACCAATGTTTAACACTATGTTCTAAAAACCCACATCATCATGGATGGGGTGTCTTTCCCTATATCCTGATGGGAGGATGGTTAGCTGGCCACCTGATCTTATCTACTCCCTCTTCTAAGTGATAATGAACCAATATTTTTTGGGATATATGCAATGATATGTGGCGACCCAAGTGTATTTCTGATGAGTTGTGAGGTGGTGACCTAGTTTTATTTGAGATGAGTTGTGAGGTGGTGTCCCATGGGTCTTCAGAATGAGTTGTGATATGCTTTCCCAGATGTCTTTGGGATGAGATGTGATATGTTGTGAGACCTAGGTGTCTATAGGCAGGATGGGTTGTGAGGTCCAGGTGTGTGTGGAAAGGATGTGTTGTGAGACCCAGCTGTCTATGGTTATTATGTGTTGTGAGTCCCAAGTGTGTGTGGGTGGGATGTGAAGTGGTATATTTAGAAGAGGTGAGAGCGCCAGGACGTCTGCCATTAGGGTGGGTAGCAAATCAGTGGGAAAGTGGTACATAGGGCCCGATCATTGATGTGATTTATATTATATTATATTAATTTTCTTTCATTATTTGGTGAACCTGTCTTGGTGAGGTTGGGATGGTTAGTATACCCAGATAGGTGTTGTTTGGTCTTGTAGTTTTCTCACTTGGTCATCAGTATGCTTCTTCCACACGTGCATGAGGGACTTTGGTTTTCCAACTAAGTATACTTGTATAATCACCCTAAATATATAAAATTACTTTTAAGATTCTAATAGGATTATGTGTACCGTTATGGGAATTTCTATCTCAGATATTGGATAGTTTCTGAGTCATTGCTTTATCTTTGATTTTGGGTATTTACTTTGAAGTCTTTATTATATTCTATCAGTTCTATTAACCCATGAATTGTGGTTTGTTTTTTGGTTTTCTTATTTATAAGTCATGGAGTTTATTTTGGTTGATAAATTCTATATCATGGTCTTGTTTCCTTATAAATGGTAATGCCTCCCATATTTTGATATTTTTACACCCTTGTTGTTAGTCACCAACTGGGGGCCTACTAGAGGTGAGACTCAAGGGTCATTATCTCCCTTTATTCATTACAATCCCAGGAGGGATATCCTTAGAGGGAGGGGGTTGTGAAAGTGTTGTATTTGAGTAGATGGTTTAGAGAAAATATGGAGTTTGTATTTAGAGACGGTGAGTATTTAATAGGATGGTACAGAAATAGTTCTAGTTTACCTTCGTGCGTGACACAGGCCAAGGAGACTAGCTAGAACATAGAATTTTAGGCCTCCATGATCCAGTGGACAAAATATAAGCCTATTGAATGACTAATTGAGGTATAACTACTTATAGGGTATAGACCGAGGAAAGGTACATGAATCATAATGACTTCTGTTCTTATTTTAATTTGGTTGTTTTGGGAAGGTTTAAATAGATAAAAAAATTAATTTGTTGAATTAAAGGAAATCTTATTAAAATTACATTCTACTTGAGCTTAGGGAATCCTTATTTTCCTTTCATAAATGGATCCTGTTCTTCATGAACATGTGGGGTAGGTAGTTGAGGTTCATCTAGATAATCCAATTGATCGATGTAGGGTAGATCTTGTTGAGGATGATGATCATTGTAACAGGACATTGTGTATTTTCCTATGGAAGGGTTTGGGGAAGTATAGGAGATGTGTTTCAGACATGGAGATAGAGAGATGGATGGAGGTGATTGAGAACAATTTTTGTTTGATCTAGGCCTCGATTAAGTGTTGGGTCCCTTTGGAAGTTATTCGGATTTGAGGAGTTTTGCATTAGTTGTGGAAGTTGTATCTTGGTGAGAAGAAGGGGGATTATGTTCCATGAGATGAATTATAGAAAGTGTATTGGTAGAGTTCCTTTCATAAATAATGAAGAATAAGATGAGGTAAGATCTACTCTCCCTTTAGTAGGGGAGTATGTTTATACGGGAGCTTGGGATCAATTTCAAGGACCTTATATGCTTTTCTTAGAATCTTTTTCCAAACAAGTAGTCCCGAGATAAGTGTATTGTGGAGGAAATCCATCCTTCGATTATATATTCCATTACACCTTTTAAATTGCAAACATACTTGGAAGTTTAGAAGAAGGTATAAGGGATCGAGTGGATGGATTCAAGAATAATTTATCCATGACAGGGGAACAAAAATGGTTCCATAAGAAGCATAGTTGTCAGTGCAAACCCTCTGGTGTTGGGGACTTTGAGGATTCGACGAGCTGGGAGTTGACCACAATAGCTTCCCTTTCAACCTTCTAATCCCCATTCCTTTCCTATGGGATTAGGGCCAATGGGTTTCTACTATGGGGTTCACAAGATTTTTAAAACTAGTTCCTAGTGGATACTTGGTCATAGTTTGGCTAAGGGGAATAGGTTCAGTGTAATCCTTATTATTAGTTTTCAATGAGGTTGTTCCAACAGCAGGGGAAACAAGATTATAGCCTTGCTAGGGTAGATAGAGTAGGTAGAGGATGAACTCTTGATTTTACCTGAGCTCAAGGACCTCAACCCACGCATGATCATGGAGGCAGATATCAGTGGAGAGGTAGGTTAGCTGGGCCTTGTTAGTTATATGCAGTGGAGGCAGCAACTCCAGGGGGGTTATATATCATCATAGGTATAATCAGTTTGTTTAGTACCTTTTTTGTCCTTTCTTTGATTTAAGATATTTTTACACTTTTATTAAACCCTCTATATTTTGTTCTCTAACTAGAAATAGAGAAGATTTCTATTCCCCTAGTGTTGACTACGTCCATCAGATTCCAGACCATATTGTTTGATGTGTGTCAGGGGTGTAGACTGATGATGCAGCCACATTAGTCATGTGGTGATTTTTTATTGTTCATATGTTGCCATATTATTTCATCATCGACTGTGTATACTCTGCATGTGTTGTTATGGGATGCTTCTAGAGGAGAGTCATGTTTTTGGATGTGGATGGCTAGTGCATGGTTTTCAATGGTGAGAAGAGATATCAAGTGGGAATTCGGCATATGAATCCCCCTTATTTAGTTGTTGGTTGAGTTGTCTGTGGAATCAGTAGATGCTGGGATGGTAGAGGTTCCTAGGGTCATCGAGGAGTTCTTGTACATTTTTCATGATGATGTTTTGACACTATCCCCTCAATGTGACATTGAGTTAGTGATATACTTGGATCCTAATTTTTCCTTAATTTCGATGGATCCTTATAAAATGACACCCTCTGAGTTGTGAGAGTTGAGGATTATAATAGATGATCTGATAAAGATGGGTTACATCTGATTGATCTTGTTTCCATGGGGTTCTCTAGTTTTGTTCTCCAAAAAGGTGTATGGTGGTCGAGGGTAGTTCATAGACTTCTGGAGGTTGAATTAGGTAGTGGTAACAAACCATTACCCTCTTCTGAGGATAGAATATATTTTCAACCAATTGAGAGAGGTGAGTTGGTTTTATAAGATTGAACTATGATTTGGATATCAGTTGTTGAGGGTATAAGGGGATGATATCCCAAATACTGACATCAGATGCAGGTTTGGGCTCTTAGAATTTGTAGTCATGATATTCGCTGTTATGAAAGCACCTACCATGTTCAGGGGGATTATGAACTCTGTGTTCCCTAAGTTCCTGGATCATTTATTCATCTTATTCATCAAATATATCTTGATCTACTCTAAGTAATAGGAGGAACATGGAGAGAATCTCAATACTATCTTGCAAGTTCTTCGATGCCACCATCTCTATGTAATGTCATCCAAGTGTATGTTCTGAAAACGAGATGGGAATTTACTCATGCACGTGGTGTCTCAACAGGGTGCAGTAGTAGACCTATCTATGTTTGATTATATTGTTTCATAGGAATCACCAAAGATTGTGGTTGAGGTTTATAATTTCCTTGGTCTCATCGGCTATTAACAGAGGTTTGTACCCAATTTCCCTTGAGTTGCATCCCATTTGACAACATTTTTTGGGAATGATCATGATTTTTTGTGGACTGACTAGTGCCATGTAGCATTCAATTTCCAGAAAGAGAAGTTGGCCATTTTTCACATGATTTAGCTTCCATAGGCGGTTGGGTTGTTGGAGATTTTATATGACACGACCATTTTATTCACAGGGTGCATCCTGATGCAGTAGAAGGCGGTGATCTCTTATGGGTCTAGGTAGGTATGGCCTTATTATTTTAACTATTCTACCCATGATATAGAGATAATAAAGATTGTGTTTTCAATGATGTTTTGGTGACATTACCTCATTGGGGAGCTCTTTGTGGTCTTCAAAAATCATTATAGTTTGATGTATATCTTTTCCCAGTGTGACCTAAATCTATGATAGTAGAGGTGGATGGAGTTACTTCATTAGTATGATTTTGAGATCTTCTACACCTTAGTAAAATGGATTTTTGTGGTCAATGATTTGAGAAGAAATGCATAAAAGGATTTTGTTTGGGAATCTACACATACTTAAAGAGAAATAAAGGATTTAGTAGCTCTGCATGTAGATAAAAGGGTTGATGGTGTTAGAGGTTGTCTGTTTCAGATGATGGTACAACCTTCTATAATGCATGAGGTGGAGTCTCAGTGGGGTGACTCATAAGTAGAGGGGTTGTGTAATCCTTTTGGCTATGGAGATGCTCTAGAGGGATGGTTGGAAGATGATTGGAACCCGATGTTGTTTCAAGGAATGTTTTTTGTCCTGGTTATAATGCACAATAAAGTCCTTCATGAGTTTCATAGATCACCATTGGAGATACAACCAGGAGTTTCCAAAATGCACCCTGGCTTGAGAAAATTGTTTTGGTGGCCCAAAATAAAATATAATGGGGTGGAGTTTTTGTATCGATGTCTTGTTTTATAGTAGGTAAAGAATGATCATCATGTTCTTAGTGGTTTGTTGCAGCCGTTGGATGTTCCTATGTGTAAATGGGATGACATCTCGATGGATTTCATCACAAGGTTACCCAAAACAATGGGATTTATTAATGCTATCTAGGTAATCATGGATCAGTTGATAAAATTTGGTCACTTCATAATGATCAAGGAGTCGAGTAGATTTGATTATTTGGTTAAGAGGTACAAGGATGATTTGGTATGGTTTCATGGAGTTCCAAGTTCCATTTTCTTGGATTAGGATACATGTTTTACCTCATGAGTCTTGAGGGGATTGCAACATTCTTTTATAACTCTTTTTAACCTCACCATTAATTTCCACCCTTAGAAGGATTATAAAATAGAGTAGACTGTCTAGAAACTGGAGGATATAATATGGGAATGTGTCTTATACTTAGATGGATTATGGGAATAATATATTCACTTGTTTGAGTTTTCTTATGAAATTATATATCACTCTTCCATTTACATATCCCCAGTTGAAGCTTTCATTGGATGACCATGTCGATCTCCATTGTGCTGGACTGAAGTCGGGGATACATCTGTTCTTGGTCCCGATGTGGTGAAGAACATGACAGAGAAATTTTAGATTGTTCGTGAGAGGATGAAAGCAACACATTATAGGCAAAAGTCTTATATTTATTTTAGGAGGAGGACATTGGAGTTTGATGTTAGGAACAACATGTTCTTGAAGGTTTCCCCTTTCCAGGTAAAGTGGATGTTTGGAAGAGAGAGTAAGCTTTGTCTTAGGTTTTTTGGTCCATTTTAGGTGTTGGGGTGAGTTGCTGATGTAGCTTACCGATTAGAACTTCTACCTTGACTGGATCGAGTCCACGATGTCTCCTATGTCTCTCACCTCTATCAATATGTTTACTATGACTCTAATTTCATTTACTGGGGAGAGTTGGATTTTGATAATGATGTAAAATTTGTGGAGAATCCAATGAATATCCAAGATCATCAAGAGAATGTGCTACAAGGATTAACTATTCCCTTGGTTTAGGTGAAATGGAGGCTTGGAGTCATAAAAGAGAATACTTGGAAGTGAGAAACATAGATGTGTTCCTAGTACCTAGAGTTATTTTTGAGTTTTTATTTTCTCTATTTTTCTTATGAGATGGGTTTTTTCCTTGGTTTATTATGTGTATGGTGTGATGTGTGAGAACGTCTTGAAATATGAAAAAAAGGAAGGACTAGATTCCTCATTAAGACACAGTAACTGTGATGTTATTAAAACTTTGAAGGTCAGATAATGATACCTAGAGCAGATAATATCTTGACATGGATGCTGGGATTCCCTAATTCATGTGTTTGGGAAGGTGTGGCTCGTTGGAGATATATGTTGTTGGTTTGGAATCTATGGAGCCTAAGATATTTGGGAAATAGTGTTTTGGTAGACTGGTTGTGTGAGAGGAGGTAAATTGTGGTTTTGTAGTGGTTGCATGGTAGTGTGGTTTGTGATGGCGTGTTTGGATGGTAGTATCATTTGTGGAATGATGAGATGATTGAGACTTATCTCACGGGGTGGTTTTTCAGAACCCTTTCCATTTGGGTTTGGTTTTGGATTCTTAAGGGTGTAAATCAATTGATAGGTATCTGATATAATAGTTTGTGCATTTCTGATCAATTAAGTTTCTAGTTTTGGTGGTTAGAGGTGTTCAGGGGAGCTTCTGGGAGTTTTTGGGGGAATATGGAGGTGCTGTAGAACAATGGAAGGAAATACATATTGTGAAAGTGTATTACATGACATGAAAGTTGGTTTCATGACAGTTACATGGATGGTTTATGATGTTTAGGTTTTTGGGGTTAAATAATAAAAAAGGGATTAATTTTTTACTGGAACATAGAATCTTGGGATTACATGAAGAGAAAGGGGATTACACATTTTGTAATTCCCTGATGATGTAATTTTTTAAGGGTTTTAACTGCTCGGGTTCTCTTCAAACCCTACATCCAGTAACATTACTCTCATTCTAGGAATCTAACAAACATCTTCTTCTACGTTTGGATATTCCTTTTGATGGGGATTGATTGTTCGTCTTTTGTATTAAATCCATGGGGAGTTCTCTTATTTTTCTCATTCGTTTTATTCCATTATTCTACTGGGGATTCCCTACAGGGATGTTTTTTTTGGTTTGGGGTGTTTTTTAAGTTTCGTTTTGAAAGTATTTGGGTGTTGTGTAAATTGATCCATTGTTCCTCGTGATGCGATTGTGGTTTTCATGCATTTTCTTCGACCTTTGGGGTACAATGAGTTGAAAAGGATTCATTGAGGTAGGGATTCCCCTATTTATCTTTAATCTGTATCATGTAGGAGGGGTTTACATTTTTATATCTATGGATTATGGTATTTCCAACATAATAAAATATAATTAATTGGTTAAATTGAAATTTGAGAGTAACTGGGTATACTTCACAGGTTTTTTTAGCCTTGATAAGATTGTGATACTATGATTGTTCAGTCTTGATGCCCCACTAAAAATTATGGCCATTAAGAGATTGTCATGCAGTAGATATATGTGTTGGGTTTTCTTCTTTGGTTGTTATTGTTATGATATCACTCTAAATGGAATTTGGAAAATTACTTATACTTGGGTAGCGAAATGGTTTCCCCAGGATTTTGGTTTGTGTGATAACACCCCTAAATTAAAGTGGAATATGATAAAATCACCATTTTCAAATCTATAAAAATGGATCTTGATGTTTTTCAATGCATGTCCATGATTATGGGATGATGATTTGTGATTTAAATGGGGTGTGGAGAAATATGTGGTGTTTTGAAATCTCTTTTGGGACAGTGAGGAGGTTATTTGTTTGATCGTGTTTTTAGGGAGACAATGTGAGATTGTTGGGGATGATAGGTTTCTTGTGATATATGGTTTCTTTCTGCAAAATTCCTGAGTAGTGATCAAATAAAAGAATGTTTAAAATGGTTTGAAATGACATGGGTTGGTTTGGTTAATGGGAAATAAATTTTTTAATTGAAATTTAATGATGGGTTTTGTGATTAAATGTGGTTGATGCAATATAATAAAATGAATGGGTGTCAAACATGGAGTAAATGTGAAGCCAAATTAGATTATCTGGTATCTTCACCTTTTAAAATGACTATTTCATATAATAATAAATGTATTTAGAGGTGGAAGAAAAGGTGACAATATTTGTATTTGGATGTTTGTCTAATAACCCATATATTGGTCATGTGTTATTTTCTCTATATATATGTATACACTATATATTCTTGTAATTTCTATAAGCACCCAACCCATGTTGATCACTATGTGATGAACACCCACATCTTCATGTGGGGGTGTCTTTTCCAACATCCTGGTGGGAGGATGGATGGTTGGAAAACCTCTCTTCCCCGGTCTCTCTTCATGTAAATGACAACCCAAGACTCTTTAGGTAGGATGTGATGAGATGGGGTAACCAATGTGTCTTTGGTATGAGTTGTGATGTTGTGTCCCTGGTGTCATCAGGATGAGTTGTGATGTGGCGCCTGAGGTGTCTCTGGTATGAGTTGTGATGTGCTTTCCTAGGTTTTTTTGGTATGATATTTGATGTGTTGTGAGGGCTAGGTGTGTGAGATAGGTATGATATGTGAGGCCCATGTGTGTGCTGGCGGGATGTGTTGTGAGTACCTGGTTTTTGTGGGAGGGATGTGTTGTGAGGACCAGGTGTGTGTGAGAGTGATGTTATGTGGTATATCCAGAAGAGGTGGGAGAATCAGGATGTGTACTGTTAAGGTGTGAGAGTGGAAAATTATTGGGAAAGTGGTGTGGGGAACCCTATCATCAATGTGTTTTATATTATATTATATTACGTGGATTTCATTATTTGGTATGCATTCCTTAGTGAGGTTTGGATGGTTAGTATACCATGATAGTTGGTGTTTGATTTTTCTATTTTCTCATAGGGGAATTAGTATGATTCATTACATGAACACGAGAGACTTTGATTTTCCTACTGAGTATACTTGTATGCTCACCCTATGTATATAAAATGGCTTTCTGATTTCCAGTATGATTATGTAGACTTTGCTGGGCATTACAAGCTTGGATCTTTGATAGTTTCTATGTCACTACATTAGCCTTTCTTTTTGGTATTTACTTTGAAGACTTTTTTATATTTGTATTAGTTCTATTTACACATGAATTGTGGGATGATTTTTGGTTTTCTTATATATAAACCATGGAGTTGGTTTCTTTGATACATCCTATCTCCTAGCCTTGTTTACTTATAATGGGTAATGCCTCCTATATTGTGATATTTGTACACCCTTGGTGCTAGTCTCCAACCCGGGGCCTACTGAAGTTGGGACTCGGTGGTCATTGTCTCCCTTTTTTATTACCATCTCAAGAGGGGTATCCTTGGATGGGGAAGGCAGTGAAAATTTTATGTAAGGTTTGTATAAGAATAGTATCAAGTGGGAAGATCCTTATGGGATATGTTTAAGATATTTGAAGAAATAAGAAGATTATGTATCTAGTCCATAAAGACACTAAACCTTTACGATCATCGAGTGAGTTTTTGTCACATATATTGATTATTCATCCAAAAAGATGGAATATTTATGTATGCAAATATGGGGTGTTTATATTTTCTCATCTTACCTTTTCATTAATTTGAATTCTATCTCCTTCTCCTCTATCTTCTTCTTAAAAATAGATGCTTGACTCATTTCATATTAAATAAATATATTGTGTAATTCATCAAGAGATAAATCATTTATATATTTTAAAGAATACATTTTAACATCAAACCTGTTAGGTAATTTTCTTAGTAATTTCCTAATAATAATAGAATCCTCCAAAGTATCTCTACAAATTCGAGTGTTAATAACAATATCATTCACTATTGTGAAGAAGTAATCAATAATTTATTTAACATCCAAACTCACATATACAATGTTTTCTCTCCATATCTATATCATATATTCCTTAACCTTGATATTACCTTTAAAAGGATTTCCATGTTTGTCTCAAATATCTTTGGAAGTTTTGAGTTCCATCACCTTTGTATGAACTTCATCAAATAAGTACATAAAATTTTCATTTATTGAACTTCCATCAACCTATAAAATTCATTTTTTAGTAAATTTCATATGATTATATTTTTTAACTAGTGTAAAACCTATAGTAACATCATATATAATTTCTAAGCTATAGTTTCTAGTAATATAGTGTAACACTAGGAATAAGTGTTGAATTAGTGTTAAACTTTTACAATTTTATTTAGAAATTAATATATGCGATTTAATAGGATTTGGGTCCAATACAACATTAATTTACCCCCACACCTGTATACCATTAAAGTAATATATAACACATGGAAGAAAGTATTTTTCAACAGGATTGATCCCAATGTGGGTATCTACTCCTTGTTGTGAGAATATTTATTTTACGATATAGTTGATCCAATAATAATGTAATGTGAATACATGTAGTCTATCTCCCAAAAATAATATACTATCTATCAATAGTTTTAAAGTCTCCAGAATCATTTTTTATACCATATATTTCCATTTTGTAATGATAATAAAAAATGAAATTAATTATATTATTTTATCTCCAAGATTATTTTGTAACAAAAAATTATCTTCCTACGAGATTTATGAAATCTCGGAAGACAACTATTTATACTTTATTTATAAACCAAACCATTTTAAAATATGTAATATTGGAATGTTACCTTGTTCACATATTCAAGAACTTCCTCATTTGGACTGTATGTAGGATCAGAACATTTTACTTTCTCAAAATTTCCACGACTTATTAATTCATAATATCAATTTATAGAACTAATTTTTCCAAATTATCAATTCCTTAAACTTATAGAATTTTATATGTTCCTATATTATAAAAATAACTTCTATAATCCACAATATTTTGTTTGAATCAACATATTTTCAAGTATTATATGTCTATTGCTCATAATATCATTAATATATTCTTCAACATTACTCTGTACCTTTTATACTCAACATTACATTGAAGTATTCTAATAAATGGTGTAATTAAAGCTAAAATTTCTCAGCCTTCTCCCTTTAATGATGAAAATTATATAATGGTTTTACTTATTTAAAGAACCCAAAAATGTTGGTGTCAAATATCTTCAAAGATAATAAATATCATAGCTAAAATTAGGAAATCAACTTTGTGTTTTTATATCTTTTAAATTAAACTAGTAATCAACACATTTAAATTGAATTAAAATAAATTATAAGTGAAATACCTTGAGGAGTTGGGGGGGTTTCAGAGGTTGAGTGTGAGGGTTTATGGGGCTAGTGCTAGAGGTGGGGGCAGTGTACACAACACACACTCAGGGTTGGGGTGAGTGGTGTGCCAATTTCAAATTTTAATTAATTTATTTTAAAATTATAGAAAAATTTAATTGTATATTACCAAAATTTATAGAAAAATTGGTAAATTGTGTCCTTTTACCATGACCTCATTTAACCACATTTCTCAAAAACAAAGTTAAATTAACTATACACACTTATTAATTCGTATAATGTAACATAAAAACATGGCTGAATGATTTTTTTATGTTTGAATTTAAATGATCAATATAGCTTCATTTCAGTTTAACATTTAGATTCACACAACCTAAATGAATATCCTCAAATTCTCAAAAAAAATACTATTTAGATAATTTTGTGGTTACACATTACACGTCCTTCAAGAATTTTTTTTAATCATATATTGACTTCTCGCACTTATGTTAGATGTGGTGGCTTCCAGATTTTGGAAAATGGGTAACTTGGAGATACAAAATAATACCACATGTAACAGTTGAGTGTTTCTTTTGGATCAAGACAATTCTTCCACTTTAGTCTATCATAATTAATAACATCATCTTAAAATATTTCTCAAAAATCATTGTCACATTTAACATTAACAACCAATACAAAACCTAAAATAATTCCATGGGTTCTTCAGGATCCCCCTTTGAATTTTTTTAACAAAAACAACTATCAGATTTTCATAAAATCACATACTTTCTCAAAGTTAAATGATCTAACATCAAACTATTGAATAATTTTTTTGAGTAAATTACATTCCCTAGTGAATTTTTTTAGTGGTTTTGATGCCCCCCAATTAGAAAATTTATTATTTCACCCCATTTTTACAATAACAAGATCTTTCGATTCACAAAATATAAAGTATCTTTCTTCCATTATGGTTGTTCACTTCTTTCCCCCATTATAAATAGAATAAAAAATATAGTGGGGTATACCGTATCACTTATAATTAATAGAGAAAGGATAAACATGAATTTTCATCCTTAACTCTTTAAATTTATTCCACGGTACAACTTCAGCGAACACATCAACAATATAATATTTGTGGAAATATACTCGAATCTCATATATCTATTAGAATCATTCTTCTTAATTACATGATTCTTGATATCAATATATTTTTATCTAGTGTGTTTCACTAGATTCTAATTAAAATAAATTGTAATTTTATTGTCACAATTTTATTTCAATGGTATCTCAACCATCACCATAAAATATTCTAGCTGCAATTTCATCTAATTTTTTTTTGTACATCCATGTATGGAAACAACATACTCTTCTTCAGATATAATTATAGTTACAAATATTTGTTTCTCACTATTACTTCTCACCAAAATTTATCCTAAAAATATATTTTCCAATAATATTTATTTTTTATCCTTAGAATATGTAGTATAATTAGCATCAACGAAACCTAAAAATCTCATTTCTTCACTTCTTCTATACATCAAATCATAAAATTATATACCTTTCATATAACTGATAATTCTATTGGTATATAACATGTGTGATTCATTTAAGTCAATTTAATATCTAGGACATAATGTTATGTAAGAACCCGGTTCTTATCTTTGAGGTATGGGCTTCTTATTTTCTCTTTTCCTCAAGTGTTTTTAATAAAATATGGAAAATGGGTAAAAATCCTAAATTTTGGAAGTACACGCCGTGTACTTTTTCCACACGCGGTGTACTTTTGGCCGTGTAGGGATGAGTACACGGGGAGTGTAGCCATGTTGGCGACGAAGGGTATAGGAACCGACTACATGCCGTGTATTGGTCCTTTACATACCGTGTAGTCAGTCGGCATGCCAAATAGTAAAGCAGTGGAGTAGCTGCCAGCTGGGTGAAAGTACATGCCGTGTGCTTAGAAGTACATGCCATGTACTCATGTCAATGGGTGAACAGTATGGCAGTGCCTCCAGAGGAATAGTTAAATGAAGTACACGCCGTGTATTTGGAAGTACATGTCGTGTACTATGTTTTTTTGGCTTAAATCGGGCAGTATCCTCCCCTGTTCATAGGGAAGGATTAGAACTGGAGGAAGTAGCGGGAGTGGATAGCCGGACCTTGGGAGATCCACCGATCGAGCGTCTGGAATCCGATTCCACCTCGGACGATCTCGTTGGAACCGTGCAGGTATTCCCTCTCTTCTCCTAGTGTGTTTCTTACCAATTATTCTCCCAACGGGAGTTATTTGAGGTTAAGTGAGTTTTGTTCTTCATTATATCTACGCCGTTTTTAGGCGTTTCTGGAGTCGACATTCAGGTATACCACTCGTTGGCGTATAAGGTAGGTGGCTTAGTGTTAATTTTTCCAACTTCCACGTGTTTTGTGAATTTTTGTGCCACGAACCTTGTTGGGGTCTCGTGTGGCTGAGTCTGTTGCTATATTAAACAGCTAGAATTGATTAGGTATTTGATTATGTTATTAAAATGCTGTTTGGGATTGTTGCATGGATCCGGAACTACCCCGTGGTGGTGTTCCACTGTTTAGCCGTTTGACCAGGATACCCGAGGGTATTCCTTAAAAGTAGTAATTGTAGAATTTCCTTGAGAGAAATTGCTTGTGTACTACTTGTTACATATTGGGCATTCCCCGATTACCTGTTAGCCTGAGGGCAGTGTTGTGATTAGCCTTTGGGAAGTGTACTACCTAGCCTATGTGAAACTTATTCCGTGCCTGTGGGAAGCTGATTCTTTGCCTGTGGGCGACACTACTTATGCCTGTGGGCAATATTCATGTGAATGTGGGCATATTCTTGTGTAGGATACTCTTTACCTGAGGGTAGGGGTTTACATGTCTGAGGACATGAGCTGTTTACTTAGAATATTTACTATGGTGATATTTGTAATTAAATGATTAAATGGGTATTAAAATGGAAATGTAATTGGTTAAGTTAGTTACTTTTTAGTACTGCTTATTTTATTGCATTTTACTACTACACATAGTTGTTCCAAGAGTCACACAGTTGGGCACGGGCCTTTGGTGGGTGCCTACTGAGACATATTTCCCACACCCTATTTGGGTCATGATTTTCAGCCCAAACAGATTATGTTTCTGCGGGTGTAGATAAGGGCAAGAGTCCCTATATAGGTACCTGATTGCTGCTGAGGTGTAGGAGAGCATGGGACCGAGCATTGGCTCGTGATGCCGCATGCTATTCTATTTTTCTTTTCTGTACTTGTACTTCAGTTGTATTGTATTGTTTGGGTAACATGTTCTGGCTGTTTTCGTATAATAGTGACATGCTACATCATTATATATATACATGCTTGCTGGTTTCCCTTTTTTGTTGTTGGGTATCCATTTCAGTAATATATACTGTTGCTGATTCCGCTGTTATTGTATGTTTAAATTATATTCTATTGTGATACACTTCGAAAAATGAGGGCATAGTTTCCCCACTATTATACCTAGGCCCTCGTTGCTAGTCGGTAGCCTCTGGCATTTGGGGAAATGCGCTTAAGGTCACGTGATGAACCGGGTTTGGGGCACCTGTTGCGTGGCACCCAGGACCGAGACGTTACAAAGTGGTATTAGAGGGGTTCTTTTCTTTGACTTACTATTTGGCGCCATAGTCAGGGATATGACGAACGTTAGTTGGTAATAAGCTGTGTTCGGCCATAGCTAACCCATGTACAAGGGAAAGCTAGTCTACCTCGTATTTTTTAATTTTCTGATTTTGCAAATTTTACAGTTGATATGTTTTCCCCATTGGGTGACACACTTGATATTGTGCTGTTATAATTTATTAGTGGATTCTATTTAGTTGCAAGCCGATGAGATGAGTGTATGCCATCTCATGCATCATTAGGCACATGTTAGAAATCACATTCCATGCATAGTTCCATGCCATGTAGGTGCATTAGAAATTTCTTGTTGTTGTGATAGTTGATGTATAGAAAAGCATGCTATTGTGATAGCTTCTTGATAATTACCTGCTCTGTGATAGGGTAATTTTATTTAAGCCCATTGATAGAATAGACACCAAACATTGGTTTTTGGGGAGTATGGGCCATCACTGACTTGAATTTTGTGGATCATTAGATGTTTATTTTGTTATAACATATATAAGATGTAAAACATTGATTCGTGGGGAGTATGGGCCCTCATGGGTTGGAATTTGACACTTAGGTGTTGTTTTTCAGTGTTTTCTGGGTTTCAGTGAAGTTTCTAAGGCATACTGTCCAAAAACCCAGTATACACGCCGTGTAGTATATTAAACACGCTTTGTATGGCCTTCTGTTCGGGAAGAAAAATAAACTTTTTAATTACACACCGTGTACTCTGAGTACATGCCATGTAGTCTCTTCTCGTGTCACAAACCGTGTGGGCGGTGAAACAGGGTAGGGAAGAGCTTGGGTAAAAACATGCCTTGTACTAAATGCACATGACATGTAGTTGTGACCCGGAGTTCGACTGTGTAACTAAGAACATGGGTCGATGAACTCCTTTACAGAACAACCCGTGTCAATAATGTACACACTGTGTATTGTGACCTGGGGACTGGGCCGTGTAACTAACAACATAGGCCGATGTCACCTCTCCTTGAACACACCATGTACCTATGGGACACGCCGTGTAATCTTGTCCGAGGACAGACCGTGTGGACTTAGCCGTGTGACAGAGAAATGGGGTGATGTACACACCGTGTGCTGGTGTAACACACCATGTAGTTGTAATATGAGTAGTTGTCCGTGTCACAAACGATACGAGTAGATGGAAAATAACACCATACACACCGTGTAGTCAGCATACACGTTGTGTAGTTTTTGTTCAACAGGAGCCGTGTGGCTTAGCCATGTCGAAGGACCCAGGCAGGGGAAGGGAAGTTAAGTACACAATGTATAGTCAATATACATGCCGTGTATTCTCGTTTTGAAAATTTTGAATGCCCTATTCCTCCTGTTCCCTTTTGGGTTCCTTCGTTTTGGTCCTTGATAATCATGAATCTAAGGTGTGTTTTTGAACTTGTAGTGTCATGCCGCCTAGACGACCATGTGTTGTTTTCCAGGAGAGTGGTGATGACTATACTTTAGAAATGGTGGTCCATTGGATACAAGTTGATCTTCCAGCAGAGCCAGATGCGGTTCCAGCTGTTATACCGGACACAGGCGCGAAGGCACAGTTCCGTGAAGGCTTTATACGGTTCATGCAGACCTTTCAGGGAGCACCGCCAGCTACCACATCTATGGATGAGATTACACATATCTTCCAGCAGCAGCATCCACCTAGGTTTTTAGGGGATGGCGGATGATAGGCTGTGGAGTCTTGGCTGGGGTCGATGCAGACTATTTTCGAGCATCTTGAGATGCCTCCAGGGCAGAGGGTCAAGATCACGACATATATGCTGCGTGATTCCGCCAAGAGGTGGTGAGATGTTACCACCCAGAAAGATCATCACAAAGACATGGCGTGGGAGGATTTCTAGGCAGTCTTCTATGACTTATTCTTCCCAGAGATGCTGATGGCAGATAAAGCTCAAGAGTTCATGAATCTGCAGTAGGGCGCTATGTTAGTGATGGACTATTCTTCTCGTTTCACCGAGCTTTAGCACTTTGCACCAGTGCTGGTGGGTGATGAGACGTTGAGAGCCAGACGATTTGAGGATGGTCTTCATTATGAAATTTGAGCGCTGGTGAATATCTTAAGGTTGCTTACTGTACATGATATTGTGAACCAGGCACTGATCACAGAGAGGAACCTTCGAAAATCTAGTGGTACGGGCCAGGGCAGTTCAGCACCAGTTACTGGTACTATTTTTGCTGGTAAGAGGAAGAGACAAGCGGAATTCTCTTAGGGCGGTAGTACCAGTCAAAAGAATGCTTCAGGTGGCCATGTTATGAAAAACCGGTGTGGTAGAGAGGGGCACAAGAGGCCACAGTGTCCACGAGACCTAGTGGAGTGCCGAGCTTGCGGCAAGATGAGTCATCTGCAGCGCTTTTGCAGGGAATTTTGACCGATGGCTAGTGAGAGGGGTTTTGTATAGACTCCGCGTGCAGGAGCAGGGCCAGTGGCTTCTTACTAGTCGGGGGACTGGAGTACGTCAGGGCGTGCAGGCAGAGATGGTGGTCGTGGCCGTGGTAGCCAGACACCAGGATCTCAGAGACAGCAGGGCGGGATAGCTCAGGGTAGCCAGGCTATGTTGTAGGGTCGCGGAACTAGACAGACATATGCGGTGCAACAGACCCAGCATGAGCAGGATCCCGGAACCTCTCGAGTAAGAGGTACTATTTTAGTAGCTCCTGTTTTATCTTTAGTACTTTTCGATAAAGGTGCTATACATAGTTTCATATCTGTGCCCGTCGTGGAGAGCTTTGGGCTCTGTGTTTCTACTTCTTCTGATATCATGACGCTAGAAACTCCATTGGGGAATAGAACGGCCAGTGTGCATCAGTGCAAGGAGTTCCCCCTTGAGGTTGTTGGGTGTAGAGACCCTAAGCTTATCGTACATGGACATTACATTACTTTTGCGGAATACTTAGTAGATAACAAAAACACACATACAAGGATCGTAATAGTTTAGTGTCTTTGGAATCTCGGAACGTAATCTTCTAATCGTGGTGAAAGATCTTCAATATCTCCCATAAAGATCTTCCCTTTCTTTTTACCTAAAAACCTTTCTTTATATCCTGGGGAAAAGAAAACATAAAAGGGTGAGCTCAAATGCTCAGTAAGGGTAAACAAAATAAATATCAATCACATCATATACATAAGAACATAGCTTTTGGAAATCTTAACCTGCAAAAGAGCTCATAATATCATAACATGGGATAAATCATAGAAGTGAAAATGAGATCCCCATAATCATAACATAAAACTTGAAACTTTGTGGCATGCATACATAATCATGGAAAATCATTTCTTGTTAGTCAAGACTCATTTCCAAGACAATCTTAGTGGACAAAGTCCCTTTCTGAAACGAGTAACCCTCGTTTCAGTCCTGTTTCACTGAACCGGTATAACCTACCGTTCCAGCCCTGTCTATCTCATGAGATATAAAATCTTTACCCAATGCATTGGAGGGAGATATAGGTCCCACCCATCTTATAATGAATCCTTTCTTATGTGTGCCACATAATCATAAACCATACATCATCGCATAACCCATGTAATAAAAATGGGATTCTTAAACAACATGACATCATAAAACAATTCATATAAGATAAAGGAATTCATAAAAATGTTTCCATCACAACATAATCAAATCCATGTAATAATAGGGATAAAAACAGAACCCTTTTATTATCTTAGATGGAAAATAATTTTGATAAAACACTTGAACTCCATTCTTGAGGAAAATATCCTTTCTTCTTCAAAAACAATTTTCCTTTCTTAAAATGTCATACAATTTTAAACTAAAAGAATTTGATTAATAATAAACTTGAAAACTTGTAAGGGAAGCTTCTTGGAAATAATGTTTTAAAAATCCATTCATGTCGTATAAGTTAAAAAAAACATTTTTCTAACTTTTTTCGGAAAATTCAAAAAGTACCTCGTACGAAAAACGACAAAAGATTCCTTTCATACATATTACTAAAAACTCACAGAAGGGTAAAAATGGATTTAAACAATTGTAGGTGGATGGAAATAATATTTCATATTGATGAAACATGGATGTGGATGATAAAATACACCCCAGTAAATACTTACGAATAAGCAATCTCGGATAAAAATGAGATTGTGATATTTCCCTTACCTTAGGTCCGACTTGCTTTGTAAGTGTCCGAACCTCCTGTATAATGATTTAAATCATGTTATTGACTTATTACAGAATCATATTCATTGTTATGATATCATATATGGTTCACTTATGACATTATATTACCCGTTCTTTTGTGAATTCCATGTTAATGAAGCGTTTTGGGTAAAATCGTTTCATTTATCATAGGTGTTTTGACTTGTTGTTCTTGACATCATTATTACTTATATCATGATTTAATCACTTCCAGAATATAAAATATGATTTATATATCATATATATTCAGTATATATATATATATAATTGGTAGATAAATAAAATGAAAAACACCGTTCATGGAGACGGTAGTCCGTACGTACGCATGAACGCTGTTTTCCTTTCCTTATTGTCTTGAAATGGAAGTAAGTAGATGACATACATATGTATATATATACATAAATCCAGTAGCTTTATAATGTCATATATTTCATTATTATTTCTTATATATACATTATAATCATTCTTAAATGGTTAACATGGAGAATGAATCTCATCGCGTCGTGGAGACGGTAGTCCGTACGTACGCACAAGCGATGATATCATTTCTATAAATATTGAATTGAATTGGAGTGGATCATACAATATATCAGAATCAATATGATGTTGTAATAATTATGTATAGTTATTCTTTACACCATTACAGCCATCCATGTAAGGTGGTGGTGGAAAATAGATTACACCACGGCGTGGAGACGGTATTCCGTACGTACGCACGCGCGGTGATTTCTTTTTCTGTAGGATGGATAGATGGTGAAATAGGGTTGTTTCATACTTATAATAACATATCAGTATATTAGTGATACTGATGTTATTACTTCATAATGAAACAACCTAAGAAGAAGAAGTGGAAGAAGAAATAAAGATGAAAGAATTGGTAACGGTAATTACCTCTTCTTTGAAGTGCCTCTTTGAGACCTCCTCTTAGGGCACTAAAATTGGTCTTTGAGGAAGACCAGAACCTCTAGGATGTTTTTAGGGAAATGGAGAAGAGATTTTGGCAGGGGTTGGCCGAGCTTGAGTGCTCAAATTGGTGTGAGGAGGAGGGAGCGGAGGTGTCCTTTTATAAGGGAGGAGAGGGGCACCTTAGGAATACCTCAAAATATTATTTTATTTTAAAGTCAAAATCGGTTTATAATGGTTCCAAAGGGTCTTATTTCGAAGATAAAGTGGGGATGGGTCGAAATCCTATCAACCAATAGGATTTAGACAAGTTTAGGTTATTATTTTAACCTTATCAATTAGATTTAACTCTAAGTTAAATAATTTAACTTCTACCGCGTCTTTTTGTTTTCTTTCACTATATGGTTAATACACTTACTATAACATGCCAAAAGAACCCCAAATTGTTTATTATTAAAATATATATCCTTATCTAAGTCATTTGGCCGAACCTTAGATTTTTAGGAATAAAATAACAATTAATAATATAATATTTCATTTAAAAACTATTTTGTGTCAATTTTGACACTATTTGATATATGATTTTTGTGAAAGTCATAACAGAATTATATGTTCGAACCTAGTTGATTAAATCAACACTAATATATAATAGTAACCTAGAAAATTAGTGTAATTCATAAAAAGTCTCAAATTATATTTATTTTGGTGTTTATAACATCAATTATGTCAATATTTCATTAATAAGACAATTACTGCATCATCATTGTGTCATAACTAAATTAAATTATTTGATGTCTAAAAATTACAAATAAAATACCATCATGTATTAAATCTTTTTAGATTTCTAATGAATATTTACAATCGAATTTATCTTATGTATAACCCCATATTAAAAATGATTTACTTATTAAACTTTGATTTTAACTATTTTAACCCTTCTTTAAATAAATTAATAATAAATGTCCTAATCTAATCCAAGTGGGCCTAAATGGTCATATTTTATTCCTAAGTTTGTTTTTTGTCGAATTAAACTTGTCCAATAGAATTAGGACATGTGTTAGGGTAATATTAATATCATATTTACCCTTAATTACCCTATTTACTATTAATCGCGGTAAAAAAAAGTAAAAAGTTACTATTCACCAAAAATTATTTTCATCTCATTGAACCACATTTTACTTACTGACATCAACCGTGTCTCTCGGATTTTTGAAATTCCATTCATAGAAGCGGTAAAATTAAGTTTTATGAAAAATTCAGTTTTTTTAACTACCACTTAGTAGTTTCACTATTCATCAAAAATTGATGTTTTTCAGAACAGTGCCAAAATTTCATCCCAAGCTATATTTCATATTCCAAATTCAAAAATGAAGTCTATTTTACCAAATTCATTACATAAAAGTTGCATTAATTAATTTTATAATTAAATCCCGCTGTTAAAACAAATAGCGTGTTTTTAAGAAACAATATCTATCAAAAGATTGACACTTGTTTATGTCTAGTTTAAATGTGAAATTACATCCAATGACCAACATTGTATTAAATTGTAAAAATATATTCTAAATATACTTTAAAACCACTCAAATTAATGATTTATCACTATTAATTATTTCGATTAAAAAAGTTGTTTTTAATTATAATTTAGTAATTTTCACTATTCATCAGAATATGAAAGTTATCCGAAAAGTACCAAAATTTCACCTTAGGCTAAATTCGATACTCCGAATCCAAAAATGAAGTCCATTTTAAAATTTCTAAAATTTAAAAAGTGGTTATTACTATTCATAACGGCTAGTTTTAGTAATATTTTAATAGCATCTCATTGTTTCGTGAAACTCAGTATTACGTACCACACACGCTATCGAGGAAGGTTGCGATTGCGTGTAATGCAAGGAAAGTCGAGGATGCGTGTTGTGCAAGCTCCTTTTGGTGTAGAGTACAACACAAGACATTAGTGAAATAAAAAAAGAATATTTTTCATAAAATCTTGGGCTGTTACATTCTACCCCCCTTAAAATGAATTTCGCCCTCGAAATTCGTCGGGGTTATAAATGGTTTACTATTCAAAAGATTTTTTAATAGAAACCCTCATCGTAAAAAAAGAATACCAAAACTTGGCTTTAAAAACTAAAGTATGAAATGTAATGATTACCCAAATAAACTAATCACTGGGTTTCCACATAGGTGAAAATATGGATATGGAAGAGAAATCTAACCATCATGTTCTGAGGGAGAGTGGTAGAGAACATGGCTATGGAAAAGCCATTAATCACAAATCCATAAATTTGTGACGATCTAAGGTACCATCTGATTCATCAGGTATAAGAGAACTAGGACAACATTTTTTGGTTTTCAAGATCATTTCCCTAAAGTTAAAGAATTTGAATTAGAATAAATACTTACTTTATTTTGGTACAATCTCACTGTTGTTCGTGCCTTTAACAATTTCCACTTCATCTCTTAAATAAATGAAGTTGAATTTGTTATTCGTTAAGTGTTAGCAGATCATGTGATAGAATGACGGGTCATTCCATCTGTCTCAAAAGGTTAGCAAAATTTATATACATAAGTCGATCTATAGTGGGATTAATCATATATGGTTCCTAAAATGGGCTTATACTTCATATATCGTACTGCTTAATATAATAACACTAGTTTCTACTAAACAGGGACTTCCTGTAGGTCAGTGGTAGGCGATAAAGGCCAGTCGCACTTCGGTTGTGGGTTCGATTCCTACAGCCTTGTCCGAAGCGATGGGCTGTCGCCCGTCCTGCAGGTTGTCCTTTTTCTAAAACTACGTTACTATAACATCCCATCAATAATATCGAAAATCTTCTATCCTTAAACAATACTAACTTATGTCCAACATAATCCAGTCTAATCTTTAGGCTTATACATAATACTGCAGTCCACTCTCATAATATAGTGACACCGATTACCAGAGATTTAATACTGTCGTTGATCCCCACATATCATAAGATATGTCGTGTTGGTCACATTCCAAACATTCAAAGTCCTTAATCGTGTATTCTCTTGAATACCTTAGTGAAAACATGAGTGCAGTTAAAAGTTAACACTTTCCACATACCGAAATCCTCAAAATTCTATATACTCAAACCATGATATCACTTAGTCCTTATATCAATCATGAGTTCATGAATACTATTAAACATTTCATTTTCCCGTCTTCATTATGCGCATATCATCTTATTTCCAAAAAATATCTCAATCACTTTGAATACCACATCAATAAATATTGCAATACTCAATGATACAACATTATTTTGGAATCCCATTACATAAACACTTAATCATTCCACCACATCGTTGTCATATTCAACATTGCCAATAGTGATCGCATGTGATTTCACTTTGTCCTTTGCCTTCAGTGGTTGCTCATGTTGATCATCACTAACCCTTGGATTAGGGCAATTATTAGCATAATGCCCCATTTCCTTGCACTTGAAGCATTGAAGTGTTGGCGGTGCGTTCTCTGCAGTGTTTGCTTTATTCACATCATTAGAAACCCTTTTTCCATTACTTCGACACTCAGCTGCTCGATGACCTTCTTTTCCACACTTAAAACATTTTCTAGTCCCTTTAAGACAATCTCCACCATGCTTCTTTCCACACTTTGTGCATAAGGAAACATTCATCTTCTTTTCACCATTATTCTGAGATTTCTCCTTGAACTCCATCTTTCGTTTCTTGTCAAAACCATGAGATGGATATGTAACACCAATTTCCATTTCTACCTTGATAGCACAACGCACAATTTCTTCATAGCTACTGAAGTCTCTTATAGCTAATGCCCTTCGAAGACTTGGTTTTAAGCCACTGAAAAATCGATCAACTTTACTTTCAGGTTGGATGATAATTCCAGAAGCATACCTTGCAAGTCTTGTAAAATTTGCTTCATAGGTACCAACAGATTCATCGTCCCTTTGCTTCAGTTCAAGAAACTCTTTCTCCATCTTTGTTCGAAGAATACGAGGGAAGTACTTACTGAAAAACAAGTTCTTGAACTCGTCCCATTCCATGGACTCAATTTCATCTCTTGGCCTCGTATTCTTGATAAGATTCCACCATTGATCAGCTTCACCTTCCAAACGATATAATACTAAGATGACTTTATCATGTTCAGAACATTGAAGAACTGAAAATATCTTTTCAGTAGTACTGATCCATTGTTCAGCCACAAGTGGATCAGAAGACCCACTGAAAGAAGGTGGACGTTGCCTCATGAAGGACTCAATAGAATATTGTTCCCTTATCTGCTCATTTGGAAGTCCAGAATGATTCATAGCTTGTGTAAGTATAGCAATAAGATTTTTCACTCCATCTCCCATAACATTTGTTTGTTCAGGAGGGCAATCATTGCATTGTCCATTGCATTGATCAACACGGTTCCTTCGGGTTCCAGCCATCGTCTAAAACCCAAAAAGAATAGTGTGAGAGGCAAAAATCATGCTAGGGAAAACAACATAATAAAGGGGGAGTACCTTCAATATCCAACATCTTAGGTTTAATTCTATGATCGTTAGCGTAATTCTATTACTATAACCTATACGTATACTTATCCCTAGGGACATCCCTAGACATACCTTAGAAATATCTCTAGGGATCTCACTAACGATTTCGCATCCTAGTTTCCAAAGGTTGACTAAACCTTTGCTCTGATACCAACTGTAGAGACCCTAAGCTTATCGTACATGGACATTACATTACTTTTGCGGAATACTTAGTACATAACAAAAACACACACACAAGGATCGTAATAGTTTAGTGTCTTTGGAAACTCGGAACGTAATCTTCTAATCGTGGTGAAAGATCTTCAATATCTCCCATAAAGATCTTCCCTTTTTTTTTACCTAAAAACCTTTCTTTATATCCTGGGGAAAAGAAAACATAAAAGGGTGAGCTCAAATTCTCAGTAAGGGTAAACAAAAGAAATATCAATCACATCATATACATAAGAACATAGCTTTTGGAAATCTTAACCTGCAAAAGAGCTCATAATATCATAACATGGGATAAATCATAGAAGTGAAAATGAGATCCCCATAATCATAACATAAAACTTGAAACTTTGTGGCATGCATACATAATCATGGAAAATCATTTCTTGTTAGTCAAGACTCATTTCCAAGACTATCTTAGTGGACAAAGTCCCTTTCTGAATCGAGTAACCCTCATTTCAGTCCTGTTTCACTGAACCGGTATAACCTACCGTTCCAGCCCTGTCTATCTCATGAGATATAAAATCTTTACCCAATGCATTGGAGGGAGATATAGGTCCCACCCATCTTATAATGAATCCTTTCTTATGTGTGCCACATAATCATAAACCATACATCATCGCATAACCCATGTAATAAAGATGGGATTATTAAACAACATGACATCATAAAACAATTCATATAAGATAAAGGAATTCATAAAAATGTTTCCATCACAACATAATCAAATCCATGTAATAATAGGGATAAAAACAGAACCCTTTTATTATCTTAGATGGAAAATAATTTTGATAAAACACTTGAACTCCATTCTTGAGGAAAATATCCTTTCTTCTTCAAAAACAATTTTCCTTTCTTAAAATGTCATACAATTTTAAACTAAAAGAATTTGATTAATAATAAACTTGAAAACTTGTAAGGGAAGCTTCTTGGAAATAATGTTTTAAAAATCCATTCATGTCGTATAAGTTAAAAAAAACATTTTTCTTACTTTTGTCGGAAAATTCAAAAAGTACCTCGTACGAAAAATGACAAAAGATTCCTTTCATACATATTACTAAAAACTCACCGAAGGGTAAAAATGGATTTAAACAATTGTAGGTGGATGGAAATAATATTTAATATTGATGAAACATGGATGTGGATGATAAAATACACCCCAGTAAATACTTACGAATAAGCAATCTCGGATAAAAATGAGATTGTGATATTTCCCTTACCTTAGGTCCGACTTGCTTTGTAAGTGTCCAAACCTCCTGTATAATGATTTAAATCATGTTATTAACTTATTACAGAATCATATTCATTGTTATGATATCATATATGGTTCACTTATGACATTTTATTACCCGTTCTTTTGTAAATTCCATGTTAAAGAAGCGTTTTGGGTAAAATCGTTTCATTTATCGTAGGTGTTTTGACTTGTTGTTCTTGACATCATTATTACTTATATCATGATTTAATCACTTCCAGAATATAAAATATGATTTATATATCATATATATTCAGTATATATATATATATAATAGGTAGATAAATATAATGAAAAACACCGTTCATGGAGACGGTAGTCCGTACGTACGCATGAACGCTGTTTTCCTTTCCTTATTGTCTTGAAATGGAAGTAAGTAGATGACATACATATGTATATATATACATAAATCCAGTAGCTTTATAATGTCATATATTTCATTATTATTTCTTATATATACATTATAATCATTCTTAAATGGTTAACATGGAGAATGAATCTCATCGCGTCGTGGAGACGGTAGTCCGTCCGTACGCACGAGCGATGATATCATTTCTATAAATATTGAATTGAATTGGAGTGGATAATACAATATATCAGAATCAATATGATGTTGTAATAACTATGTATAGTTATTCTTTACACCATTATACCCATCCATGTAAGGTGGTGGTGGAAAATAGATTACACCACGACGTGGAGACGGTATTCCGTACGTACGCACGCGCGGTGATTTATTTTTCCGTAGGATGGATAGATGGTGAAATAGGGTTGTTTCATACTTATAATAACATATCAGTATATGAGTGATACTGATGTTATTACTTCATAATGAAACAACCTAAGAAGAAGAAGTGGAAGAAGAAATAAAGATGAAAGAATTGGTAACGGTAATTACCTCTTCTTTGAAGTGCCTCTTTGAGACCTCCTCTTAGGGCACTAAAATTGGTCTTTGAGGAAGACCAGAACCTCTAGGATGTTTTTAGGGAAATGGAGAAGAGATTTTGGCAGGGGTTGGCCGAGCTTGAGTGCTCAAATTGGTGTGAGGAGGAGGGAGAGGAGGTGTCCTTTTATAAGGGAGGAGAGGGGCACCTTAGGAATACCTCAAAATATTATTTTATTTTAAAGTCAAAATCGGTTTATAATGGTTCCAAAGGGTCTTATTTCGAAGATAAAGTGAGGATGGGTCGAACTCCTATCAACCAATAGGATTTAGACAAGTTTAGGTTATTATTTTAACCTTATCAATTAGATTTAACTCTAAGTTAAATAATTTAACTTTTACCGTGTCTTTTTGTTTTCTTTCACTATATGGTTAATACACTTACTATAACATGCCAAACGAACCCCAAATTGTTTATTATTAAAATAAATATCCTTATATAAGTCATTTGGCCGAACCTTATATTTTTAGGAATAAAATAACAATTAATAATATAATATTTTATTTAAAAACTATTTTGTGTCAATTTTGACACTATTTGATATATGATTTTTGTGAAAGTCATAACAGAATTATATGTTCGAACCAAGTTGATTAAATCAACACTAATATATCATATTAACCTAGAAAATTTGTGGAATTCATAAAAAGTCTCAAATTATATTTATTTTGGTGTTTTTAACATCAATTATGTCAATATTTCATTAATAAGATAATTACTGCATCATCATTGTGTCATAAATAAATTAAATTATTTGATGTCTAAAATTTACAAATAAAATACCATCATGTAGTAAATCTTTTTAGCTTTCTAATGAATATTTACAATCTAATTTATCTTATGTATAACCCCATATTAAAAATGATTTACTTATTAAACATTGATTTTAACTATTTTAACCCTTCTTTAAATAAATTAATAATAAATGTCCTAATCTAATCCAAGTGGGCCTAAATGGTCATATTTTATTCCTAAGTTTGTTTTTGGTCGAATTACACTTGTCCAATAGAATTAGGACATGTGTTAGGGTAATATTAATATCATATTTACCCTTAGTTACCCTATTTACTATTAACCGCGGTAAAAAAAAGTAAAAAGTTACTATTCACCAAAAATTATTTTCATCTCATTGAACCACATTTTACTTACTGACATCAACCGTGTCTCTCGGATTTTTGAAATTCCATTCACAGAAGCGGTAAAATTAAGTTTTATGAAAAATTCAGTTTTTTTACCTACCACTTAGTAGTTTCACTATTCATCAAAAATTGATGTTTTTCAGAACAGTGCCAAAATTTCATCCCAAGCTATATTTCATATTCCGAATTCAAAAATGAAGTCTATTTTACCAAATTCATTACATAAAAGTTGCATTAATTAATTTTATAATTAAATCCCGCTGTTAAAACAAATAGCGTGTTTTTAAGAAACAATATCTATCAAAAGATTGACACTTGTTTATGTCTAGTTTAAATGTGAAATTACATCCAATGACCAACATTGTATTAAATTGTAAAAATATATTCTAAATATACTTTAAAACCACTCAAATTAATGATTTATCACTATTAATTATTTCGATTAAAAAAGTTGTTTTTAATTATAATTTAGTAATTTTCACTATTCATCAGAATATGAAAGTTATCCGAAAAGTACCAAAATTTCACCTTAGGCTAAATTCGATACTCCGAATCCAAAAATGAAGTCCATTTTAAAATTTCTAAAATTTAAAAAGTGGTTATTACTATTCATAACGGCTAGTTTTAATAATATTTTAATAGCATATCATTGTTTCGTGAAACTCAATATTACGTACCACACACGCTATCGAGGAAGGTTGCGATTGCGTGTAATGCAAGGCAAGTCAAGGATGCGTGTTGTGCAAGCTCCTTTTGGTGTAGCGTACCACACAAGACATTAGTGAAATAAAAAAAGAATATTTTTCATAAAATCTCGGGCTGTTACATTGGGGGTCACTTTCTTTTGGACCTCTATGTCTTAGAGACGACGAGCTATGAAGTCATTCTCGGAATGGACTAGTCAGTTCCCTTTCGAGCCTTTGTAGACTGTTATCGTCGTAGGGTGCGTTTCCCGTCACCAGAGGGTGGAGAGTTTCTATAAAAGGGCGAGTGGGATGTTCAGGAAAGTTGAGCTGGACCAGAGCAATGTGGACGAGGTGGAGTCACAACCTAGATTGTGAGATTATATCTGGATGATCAGGGGAATTGTCAGGAGGATTTTCCTCTAGTGGTTGATCGTTTCAGGGATGTATTCTCGGACGACATTTCAGGTCTTCCTTCGGAGCATGAGGTGGATTTCTCTGTTGAGCTAGTGCCAGGAGAAGCACCGGTGTCCATTCCTCCTTATAGGATGGCCACACTGGAGTTGCATGAGCTCAAGAGGTAGTTAGAGGAGTTAAAGGAAAAGGGTTTTATCTGAACCAGTACTTCTCCATGGGGATCACCGGTCCTTTTTGCGAAAAAGGTGTACGGTACCCTTAGAATTTTCATGGATTATTGGAAGATAAACCAGTTGATGGTTAAGAACTGATATCCCTTACCGAGGATTGATGATCTTTTTTATCAGATTCGTGGAGAACGACTGTTCTCGAAGATTTACCTGAGATCAGGATATCATCAGCTGTGCGTGAGACCATCTTCTATACCTCTCATGGATTTTAGAAGTAGGTATGATCTATATTAGTATACGGTTATGCCGTTCGGACTCACGAACGCGCCAACAGTTTTCATGGATCTAATGAATTGTGTGTTCCATCCATATCTTGATTCTTTTGTGTTAGTATTCATGGACGACATCTTGGTGTACTCTCACACTTGACATGACCATGCCACCCATATTGAGATCATATTGAGTACACTGAGGGAGCATCATCTATATGCTAAGCTCTCAAAAGTTCCACTTTTGGATGGACCAGATTCACTTCCTGGGTCATATCATCTCTGATACAGGAGTTTCAGTAGACCCAGAGAAGGTAAGAGCAGTGGTTTCCTAGGAGAATCCTAAGAACATGTTTGAGATACAGAGTTTCTTAGGGCTAGATGGTTACTACAGACATTTCATACTAGACTTCTCCCACTTATCAGCACCATTGATAGGTCTGACTAAGAATAGTGTGAAGTTCATTTGGTCGGAAGCTTATGAGATATCTTTTCAAGACCTGAAGGGAAGGTTGACATCAGCACCAATCCTAATACTCCCAGAGCCGGGGAAGAGCTATACAGTTTACTGTGATGCATCATGTATTGTAACTCCCCGACACTAGATACCCAGAGTTGGTGCATTATTACATAACATTGGCACGATCACAAAGGATCAAGTCTCGAAAGACCGATTAGTTTAGTAGTCTTGGAAACAGTAGATATATTTATAAGTCTTACATTACATCATAAGGTAAAAAAACTACAACAACATATTGTCTTCATATCCCCTCATACTATCCTTACAGGTCATTCATAAATTACTTCTTCACATCCTGGTAAAAGATAAAACATTGAAAGGGGTGAGATCAAATGCTCAGTAAGGATAACAATATAGTAGAAACTTTCGTAGATAAGCATAAACACTTAAAGCAATTTATAACTAAAACAAAAGCCTTTTAAACTTGAACTTTAGCATAATATGGAAAAGGTAAAATGAAATAATTCCATTTACTTATTCACATGGATATTCTACTAGTTGAACAATCACATGGAATATCAACAACCACTTTCATAATGATGGAATGCATAATGCCAGACTATTATAACCACATAGCCAAGGCCTCGTGCCAAGACTACAAATAAGATTTTGCCAAGCCCTTGTGCAAAGACACTAGTTTGTCTAATGAGACCTACCAATGCATCGAGGAGCTATAGCGGGCACCACCCATCACTTACTAAGTCCAATGCATTCCTCATATGAACAGGTTTAAACATAACATAAACATTCGTATTAAAACTAGCATATGAAATTTCAATAATTTATCCACAAACCATGAATGGTATAAAAATAGCACATCCACAGTCAAACATAACAAATTAGATACAATATGTAAGATTTTATTGTATTAGATTAACCTCAATAGAGAATGATGAAGGATAGATGAAAATAATCATCAAAACTATTAGAGAGAAATATCCCACCTTTTTTTTAAAATCATTTAAAATTCACACTATTTGTCAAGAAGTCATTTAAAAATATATTTCTCAATCAAAGTTTCCCATACCAATTTGAAACTTTTAAAAGTAATTTTAATTTTAAAACCATAATGTCCATATAAATAAATTCTTAAACCATTTTAAAACATGGACATTAATGAGAAAGATTTAGAAGGATAAATCTTCAAAAAAATTAAAAATGATACTTTAGTTAGAGTTTCTAACCAAAGAAGAGACACTTGAATACAAATAATTGAGGTAATCAAAGACTTTTTAATATCATGAGAATAAATGGATTCATGATATACTATGTCAAAGTACATTATATACACTATATAAAAGTGATTTGGTGTATAACAATGAAGAAGTCTCAATGGAATGTAAATTGAGATGAAATCTCTCATAAAGGCCGTATCCTTAGGTTAAGGATAAATCAAAGACATAGTTATGTGTGATAAATATAAATACAATAAATATGATTGGATATTTAGTGTAAAACAATCAAAAGACATTCACATATGATCCTGTAAAAACAACACCAATGAATTGGATGTCTAACTCAACAATGGAGAATGAGTTAAAATTACTCTTATAAAATTCATAATGAGGACTTGATAAATTATCAATGGAGTGATTATGTGTATCAAAAGTATATCCACAGAAAATAGGAGTGGCAATTATGACATCAGCAAATTAATAGTGATTCCACACATAATCTTGGAGTAAAATAATCAATGAAGTTTGCGTAAAGCAGAATAAATGGAAATTGAAATTTCAAATTTCCTTATCGATTAGGTGACTTATGAAACATACACCCATGAAAGGAGGATCATACAATGATGATGTAAATACCCATAAATTAACTTATATTACACAATGAATACAATCATGGGCAGTACACATACACCACATGCAATAAATAAGTGGTGAACAATGGAATTCTCATGAAATTAAGAGTGAGATAAGAAACCCCTTACTTTGTACCTTTTCCTTTGTCAATGGTAGTTTAACCTCCTGTATAATGGTTACATAATTGTTATAGAATTATACAAGGATCATTTACATTAATATGATATCATATATGTTCTTTTAACATTGATTTTTTTAATAATATCTTAGTATTATCGTTGTTTCGGGTGTTAACTTACTCGTTTTCTTTTATATGTTTTATTACGTAAGCCATGTTTTTCATTGATAAGTTGTATCTTACTCATATCCAGAATGATATCAAGTCCTTAAAAATTATTTTTAAATAATCAAATGATAATTATACTTTAATGGATACGATATAGAATGAATCTCATCTCGTTCGTGGAGACGGTAGTCCGTACGTACGCACGAGCGACAATATCATTATTTTGATATTAAAATAATATATAATTGGATGGTATATCATATAGAAAAAATAATTATCATGTTATATTTATTATTTACATTATTTACACATCATTATTATACCCATCCAAATAATAATTTATTGAATAACAATTACACCATGACGTGGAGACGGTAAGCCGTACATACACACGTATGGTGACATGTTATTCAAAGGATGGATAGAATTATGAATATGGTTGTACAATATTTATAATAACATCATAGTATATATAAGATACTGGAGTTATTAGTTTATAATGGTAATAACAAATAAAGAAAAAGTGGAAGAAGAAATGAACTTGAAAAAGTGTGGTGAAATCATTACCTCTTCTTCGGGTTCTTCCTTTTGATTTGATCAAAAGGGATCTTAGGTTGTCTTTATGATCAAACTAAGGACACTAGGTTGTATTGAGGGAAGTTGAGAGAGTATTTGGGTAGAGGTTTGCAGAACCAAAAGGCTTTGAAGGTGTGAGTTAATGAGAATGGAGAGTATCCTTTTATAAGAGGGGTGAGGGGCACCTTTGGAAAAGCTAGAAATGTTATTTTATAATAAATTAATATTCGGTTTCTAATGACTCAAAAGTGGATTATTTAAAGTTTAAGTTGGGTATAGGTCGAAAAACACTCAACCAATAGAATTTATACAGGTTTGGGTCATTATATTAACCTTATCTTTAAGTATTAACTCTTAGTTAATTAGTTTCACTTTTACAATGTCTCTTTGTATTTTTATATTATATGGTTAATAAACTTACTATATACATCCAAGATACCCCCAAGTAGTCCATTAATGATACACCTATAAGGATATAAGTATATTGGACGAACCTTATATTTTAAGGAATTTAATGTCAATTAATAATATAATATTTGTTTTAAAAACTCTTTTATGTCAATTTTGACACAATTCAATAATTGATTTTTTTGAAACTCATAACAGAATGATTACTTCGAAAAAAGTAAATTAAATCAATCATAATATGTCATATTAACCAATAAAATTAGTTTAATTCATAAAAGGCTCAAATTATATTTATTTGGGTATCTACAATATCAATCATTTTAATTTTTCACTATTATGGTAATTACTGCATCAACATTGTGTGATAAATAAATTAAATTATTTAATGTCTAAAAATTATAAATAAAATATAATTATGTAGGAAATATTTTTATATTTCTAATTAATATTTATAGTCTAAAATACAACTTATATAAACCTATGTAACAATTGTTTTTCTAAAATATATATGCTTGTGTCATTTTTGAATTCATTTTAACTTAATTAAAATAAAGTGTCCCTATTACTTAAAAGTGGCTCCATGGGGTCCCCAAATCGACCCAAAGATGCCCATGGTCGGAAATGTATCAACCAATAAGGTTAGGACACATTTTAGGGTAATTTTATATTATTATAATATTATTTTTTAACCCTTATTTACCGGATTTACCCTTTAACCATGGTAAATAAAATATTTACCGAAGTAATTATTCAAAATGTCTAAAAATAAAAGTTACATATTTACACAATTTGAACATACTGATTCCAAATATGGAATCCATTTTTTCAAATTCAAAACACATAAGTGACAGAAATTAATTTAAAATTAATTCCCGTTGTTAAAACAAAAAGCGTGTTTTTAAGAGATAATAACTATCAAAAGATTGGCACTTGTTTATGTCTGGTTTAATTGTGAAATTATGTCCAATGAAAAAAATTGAATTAAATGGTAAAAATATATTCTAAATATACTTTAAAACAACTCAAATTAATAATTTATCAATATTTATTATTTCGATTAAAAAAGTTTTTTTAATTAAAATTTAGTAATTTTCATTATTCATCAAAATATGAAAGTTATCCGAAAAGTACCAAAATTTCACCCTAGGCTAATTTCGATATTCCGAATCGGAAAATGAAGTCCATTTTGAGAGATATAATTTATAAAATTTCAAAAATTAGGTATTACTATTCATAACGTCTAGTTTGATTGGTTGTGGTGTGTTAGAATCTCAAAGTTGCGTACAATGCACACCATTGCATTATTCAAAGGGAAACGTACTGTGGAATCTTGGGGTGTTACATTCTCCCCTCCTTCAATAAATTGCGTCCTCGCAGTTTTTTTCAAATTGGGCTTGATAATATAGTGGAATGTCCCACATTGGAAAAAGAGTCAATAAAACTATCACTTTAAAAGAAAGGAAGAGAGGTATAAAGGTCACCCAAGATAACCCATACTAGGATTCCATGTAGGAAAACATGGATATGGATGACAAACTAAGTGTTCAGTTCTGATGGAGAGGGATAGAAAACATGATCAAGAGAAAGTTAACTACAAGAAAATTACAAACTTGTGTTGGGATAAATGGTCCTTAGTCACCCAATAGGAAAAGTAAACAGACAACATTTTTTTAAGTAATACTACATAAGGAAGAGGAATTAATTTATGATACTGACTAACAACATAAAGTGATATACTTAATTTTTAAGTAGAGTATCATTCTTTAATAACTTTTTACCACTAAGTCATTTTTTTGAACAATGAGTATTCATGAAGACTTGGTCACAATGGAAGAGCTAGAATAAAATTCTATAGAAATACATGATCCACGTAGGATAAACTATATATTTACCTTGTCTTTAGAGATTAATCAAAACCAAAATGGTTAGTATAATATCTGATGACCCCCCAAATGGAGATTCCATTAGAGAAAAAATAACTAATCTTAATTTCTAAAATTAAACCATCAATACCTCAAAGTTAAATAAATACCATTCAATAATAAATTGTCCTTAAAATCCTTCAATATAATCCAAACTAATATTGAAACTCAAATCTTATATGAATGTAGTCTTCCACATTAAATTGTATCTCTAAATGACATTAATTACTCTGAAAATTACATAATTAAAAGTAATTAACCTAATAATTTCCATAAACAACCCAAATCTCTATAAATAGGTAAAAATCCACCATTACTCTTCAAATGAAATCCCATACTATTCTATTTTCCTTGGGCATATAGTGTTCACAACAAAGAGAACAACTTACAAAATAACATCTATCACTTAACCACCAAATCATTTTCTTATATTAAGGGTATTCATTTGATAAGACATAAGATCCCAAATCAAATTGTTATTGATCAATAAAATCATTTAACTAAAAATAATATTCACACTAACCAGGGAATTCACGTAGTCCAGTGGTAGGCGATAAATCCCAATCGCACTTTGGTTGTGGGTTCGATTCCCATAGCTTTGTCCGACGCGACGGGTTGTCACACGGTATGTGTGTTGTCCTTTTTCAAAAACTATATTTTATAACATTACCAAAATGAGATAAATTCCTCAAAATAACCATAACAGAATTTAACCACAAATATTATCTCATACCTTGCATTTTCATCCCAAATTATAATAACTTATAATTTCCTCAAACCCAACAATCATATAAAACCAAATGGTTATTTATAACTATATCCACAAGAGAAAAGAAAATTCTTTCTCAAATATCATTCTCCCATGGAAAACTACAGGGTTAAAAATACAAGAGAAATTTATTCCAAAGTAAACCCATCAACAAGGAGAACTAATACTTTTTAAACATTTCTCCAACCATTTATTTTCACATAGCTTCTTCTTTGACCAAGAAAATATCCTATGGAATAGGGAATTCACTCGGGTAATGGCCAGGTCCCCTACATTTATGGAAAATGACTGTAAATGTATTCTTGGGACTATTTTTATCTTCTTCCATAGTACTCTTCATTTTTCTTCGGCAATTCTCCACTTTATTTCCTTCCTTCCCACACGTAAATAATTTCTTTTTCCCATTGAGACACTTTCCTGGGTGTCTCCTTCGACATTTCCTGCATGATGGAAATTGAGGATTCCTTTCTCCATGGTTTCCACTACTGGAGCTCTTATCATTCATAACCTTTCTCTTCTTTGTTGAGTTTGAGAATTGGTTAATATATATATTGTTGATCAGATTTTTGGAAAATTGATTTGGAATAAAGATGATATATTTTACGCCTATCAACATTCCATTTTTTTGCTCATTTTCACCATCGTTCCCACCTTGTACATCATTCTCAAAGTCACTATGACTTCCTTCGAATCCAGCCATTGACTAAAACCAGAAAGCATTGTGTGAGTAACAGTAGTCATAAAATCATTTAGAGATTAACATTTCACCAAATTCTCAACTGAAACACATTAGGATTAACCAATGTCATTTACTCTCATCTTACATATTTAATACTTCAAATCGGTTAGTAAAGAAAATGTAAATTATCCTAAGCATATCCCTCGGGAGTGTTGTAACCAAGAGTGAAGCAAGGCCCGTTGTCGTGCACCGGTTCCCGTTCGAGTCTAGCTCAAAGCGGTGTTTTCAGGTTTTACCCCTAGGTACATCTGTACCAGATCCGCCTCTACCTTCTTGTATCCAGACAAAGATGTATTGCTCAGAAAACTCACAAAATCTCTACAATACCAAAATTTTAGGAATTTCTTCTATACTAATACTCAAAGTTCATCTTAGGTCTACGTGCTCTAATCGGAGTTTATCTAAATCTAGTTTCCAAGGTTTGTACTAAACTTTCTCTGATACCAACTGTAACACCCCGACCATAGATACCCAGAGTCAGTGCATTATTACATAACATTGGCATGATCACAAAGGATCAAGTCTCGAAATACCGATTAGTTTAGTAGTCTTCGAAACACTAGATATATTTATAATCCTTACATTACATCATAAGGTAAAATAAACTAAAAAAACATCTTGTCTTCATATCCCCTCATACTATCCCTGCAGGTCATTCATAAATTACTTATTCACATCCTGGGAAAAGATAAAACATTGAAAGGGGTGAGCTCAGATGCTCAGTAAGGATAAAAATATAGCAGAAACTTTCGTAGATAAGCATAAACACTTAAAGAAATTTATAACTAAAACAAAAGCCTTTTAAACATGAACTTCAGTATAATCTGGCAAAGATAAAATGAAATAATTCCATTTACTTATTCACATGGATATTATACTAGTCGAACAATCACATGAAAATATCAACAACCACTTTCATAATGATGGAATGCATCATTCCAGACTATCATAACCACATAGCCAAGGCCTCGTGCGAAGACTACAAATAAGATTTTTCCAAGGCCTTGTGCCAAGACACTAGTTTGTATCATGATACCTACCGATGCATCGAGGAGCTATAGAGGGCTCCACCCATCACTTACTAAGTCCAATGCATTCCTCATATGAACAGGTTTAAACATAACATAAACATTCGTATTAAAACTATCATACGAAATGTCAATACTTTATCCACAAACCATGAATGGTATAAAAATAGCACATCCACAGTCAAACATAACTAATTCGATACAATATAGAATATTGTATTGTATGAGATTAACCTCAATAGATAATGATGAAGGATATATGAAAATAATCATCAAAACTATTAGAGAGAAATATCCCACCTTTTCTTGAAATCATTTAAAATTCACACTATTTGTCAAGAAGTCATTTAAAAACATATTTTTGAATCAAAGTGTCCCATACCACATTGAAGCTTTTAAAAGTAATTTTAATTTTAAAACCATAATGTGCATATAAATAATTCCTTAAATCATTTTTAAAACATGGAAATTAATGAGAAAGATTTAGAAGGATAAATCTTCAAAACATTTAAAAATGATACTTTAGTTAGAGTTTCTAACCAAAGGAGAGACAATAGAATAAAAATAATTGAGGTAATCAAAGAATTTTTAATATCATGAGAATAAATGGATTCATGATATACTATGTCAAAGTACATTATATACACCATATAAAAGTGATTTGTTGTATAACAACGAAGAAGTCTCAATGGAATGTAAATTGAGATGAAATCTCTCATAAAGGCCATATCCTTAGGTTAAGGATAAATCAACGACATAGTTATGTGTGACAAATATAAATACACTAAATATGATTGGATATTAAGTGTAAAACAATCAAAATACATTCACACATAATCTTGTAAAAACAACACCAATGAATTGGATGTCTAACTCAACAATAGAGAATGAGTTAAAATTACTCTTATCAAATTCATATCGATGAATTGAGAAATTATCAATGGAGTGATTATGTGTATCAAAAGTATATCCACAGAAAAGGGGAGTGGTAATTATGACATAGGCAAATGAATAGTGATTCCACACCTAATCTTGGAGTAAAATAATCAATGAAGTTTGCGTAAAGCCGAATAAATGGAAATTGAAATTTTAAATTCCCTTATCGATTAGGTAACTTATGAAACTTACACCCATGAAAGGAGGATCATACAATGATTATGTAAATACCCATAAATTAACGTATATTACACAATTAATACAATCATGGGCCGTACACATACACCACATGCAATAAATAAGTGGTGAACAGTGGAATTCTCACGAAATTAAGAGTGAGATAAGAAACCCCTTACTTTGTATTTTTTCCTTGGTCGAAGGTAGGTTAAACTCCTGTATAATGGTGAAATAATTGTTATTTAATTATACAAGAATCATTTACATTAACATGATATCATATATGTTCTTTTAACATTGATTTGTTAATAATATCTTAGTATTATCGTTGTTTCGGGTGTTAACTTACTCGTTTTCTTTTATATGTTTTGTTACGTAAGCAATGTTTGTCATTGATAGGATGTATATTATTAATATAAAAAATTATATCAGGTCCTTAAAAATTATTTTTAAATAACAAAATGATAATTATACTTGAATGGATATGATGGAGAATGAATCTCATCACGTTCGTGGAGAGGGTAGTCCGTACGTACGCACGAGCGACAATATCATTCTTTTGATATTAAAATAATATATAATTGGATGGTATATCATATATACAGAATAGTTATCATGTTATAATTATTATTTACATGAATTAAACATCATTATTATACCCATCCAAATAATAATTTGTTGAATAACAATTACACCATGATGTGGAGACGGTAAGCCGTATGTACGCACGTATGGTGACAGGTTATTCAAAGGATGGATAGAATTATGAATATGGTTGTACCATATTTATAATAACATCACAGTATATATAAGATAATGGAGTTATTATTTTAGAATGGTAATAACAAGAAAGAAGAAGTGGAAGAAGAAAGGAACTTGAAAAAGTGTGGTGAAATCATTACCTCTTCTTCGGGTTCTTCCTTTTGATTTGATCAAAAGGGATCTTAGGTTAGCTTTCTGATCAAAATAACGCATCTAGGATGTATTGAGGGAAGTTTAGAGAGTATTTGGGTAGAGGTTTTCCAAACCAAAAGGCTTTTAATGTGTGAGTTAATGATAAGGGAGAGTAACTTTTTATAAGATGGGTGAGAGGCACCTTTGGAAAAGCTAGAAATATTATTTTATAATTAATTTATATTCGGTTTCTAATGGATCCAAAGTAGATTATTTAAAGGTTAAGGTGGGGATAGGTCGAAAAATACTCAACCAATAGAATTTATATAGGTTTGGGTCATTATATTAACCTTATCTTTAAGTATTAACTCTTAGTTAATTAGTTTCACTTTTACAATGTCTCTTTGTATTTTTATATTATATGGTTAATAAACATACTATATACATCCACGAGCCCCCCCCCAAGTAGTCCATTAATGATACACCTATAATGATATAAGTCTCTTGGCCGAACCGTAGATTTTTAGGAATTTAATATCAATTAATAATATAATATTTGTTTTAAAAACACTTTTATGTCAATTTTGACACAATTCAATAATAGATTTTTGTGAAACTCATAACAGAATGATTACTTCGAAAAAAGTCAATTAATCAATCCTAATATGTAATATTAACGTATAAAATTAGTTTAATTCATAAAAAGTCTCAAATTATGTTTATTTTGGTATCTACAATATCAATCATTTTAATTTTTCACTATTATGGTAATTACTGCATCACCATTGTGTGATCACTAAATTAAATTATTTAATGTATAAAAATTATAAATAAAAAATCATTATGTAGGAACTCGTTTTGGCTTTCTAATGAATATTTATAGTCTAAAATCCAACATATATAACCCTATGTAACAATTTTTTTTCTAAAATATATTTTCTTGTGTCATTTCTGAATTCATTTTAACTTAATTAAAATAAAGTGTCCCTATCACTTACAAGTGGCTCCATGGGGTCCCAAAATCGACGCAAAGATGCTAATGTTCTGACATGTATCAACAAATAAAGTTAGGACACGTTTTAGTATAATTTTTTATTATTATAATATTATTTTTAACCCTTATTTACCGGATTTACCCTTTATCATGGTAAATAAAATATTTACCGAAGTAATTATTCAAAATGTATAAAAATAAAAGTTACCTATTTACACAATTTTAATATCCTGATTACAAATATGGAATCCATTTTTCCAAATTCAAAACACAGTAGTGGCAGAAATTAATTTAAAATTAATTCCCGTTGTTAAAACAAAAAGCGTGTTTTAGAGAGATAATAACTATCAAAAGATTGACACTTGTTTATATTTGGTTTAATTGTGAAATTATGTCCAATGACAAAAATTGAATTAAATGATAAAAATATATTCTAAATATACTTTCAAACCACTCAAATTTATAATTTATCAATATTAATTATTTCTATTAAAAGAGTTGTTTTTAATTAAAATTTAGTAATTTTCATTATTCATAAAAATGTGAAAGTAATCAGAAAACTACCAAAATTTCACCCTAGGATAATTTCGATTTTCCAAATCCAAAAATGAAGTCCATTTTGAGAGATAAAATTTATAAAATTTCTAAAAGTAGGTATTACTATTCATAACGGCTAGTTTGATTGGTTGTGGTGTGTTAGAATCTCAATGTTGCGTACAATGCACGCCATTGCATTATTCAAAGGGAAACGTACCGTGGAATATTGGGGTGTTATAGGTATTGGGCTGGGAGCAGTGTTGATGCAGGGAGACTGAGTTGTTGTGTATGGGTCTCAGCAGTTAAGGCCACATGAGAGGAATTACTTGACGCAAGATCTCTATTTAGCTGCAGTTGTACATGCGTTGCACTACTGGAGACATTATCTATTGGGGGAACATTTTGTGGTTTTTACCGACCAAAAAAGCCTCAAGTATATCTTTACTCAGTGTGACTTGAATCTGAGGCAGAGAAGGTGGGTTGAGTACCTACAGTCCTTTGATTTTAAGCTTGTCTATACACCTGGTAAAGGTAATGTTTTAGCTGTTGCACTGAGCAGGAAGACTCAGATACAAGCAGTGCAGGAGGCCAGCGGTGAGTGGCAGCTCATGGCTTTGTTCTCTGAGATGCATCTGGAGGTTCATGACAGTCATAGGTAGACTTATCTTTCATCTTTAGCTGTTACTTCTACCCTCCTGGATAGAGTAAGGATGAGACAACTATTTAATCCAGAAGGCCTAGTTCTACGGGAGTTGGTGGCAGGTGAGGAACCTTCTCCTGGTTGGACGATATGCGACGATGAGGTTTTGCGTTTCTAGGGACGAGTATGGGTTCCAGGGGATATACCTGAAGAGATGATGCGAGAGTTTCATGCTTCAGCTTGGGTAGTTCATCCCGGGGTTACCAAGATGTACTGAGAATTGAGACGTCAGTACTGGTGGCTGGGTATGAAGAGAGATGTAGCTGGTTTTGTTACGAGGTGTTCCATCTATCAGTAGGTGAAGGTGGAGCATCAGAGACCAGCTAGGCTGTTACAGTAATTACCCATTCCGGAGTGAAAATGGGATGATGTCACAATGGATTTCGTGACTGGTTTGCCGAGGTCACCTCATGGAAATTATGCCGTGTGGGTTGTTGTGGACAGACTCATGAAGGTAGCACACTTCTTGATGATCAAGGAGACCTTCGGTGTTGATGAGATCCGAAGGATGTATATCCGAGAGATCGTACATCTTCATGTGGTCCCTCGTTCTATCGTTTCTGATAGGGATGCCCGTTTCACGTCTCGTTTCTGGAAGAGTTTTTAGAAGGCACTGGGTACACAGGTGCTTCTGAGCACAACCTACCACCCTCAGATAGATGGCCAGTCAGAGCGTATGATACAGGTGCTAGAGGACATGATGTGTGCATGCGTCCTAGACTTTGGCGGATCTTGGGAGAAACATATACCCTTAGTCGAGTTTTCCTATAAAAATAGCTTCCAGGAGACTATTGAAATGGCACCATATGAGGCTTTATACAGTAGGCCATGTTGTTTTCTCTTGTGCTAGATAGAGGCAGGTTATACAACTTTACTGAGGCCATAGATCGTGTAGGAGACTTCTGCATAGGTCCATTTGATTCAGAAGCGGATGGCTACCACACAGTCTCTTCATAAGTCTTATGTTGATCGCCGTAGATGACCTTTGGAGTTCGTGGTCGGGGATCAGGTTTTTCTACGTGTTTCGCTGAGGCTGGGACACAAGCGGATCAGGAGACAGGGTAAACTTTCACCATGGTATGTGGGGCCATTTGTGATTCTGGAGAGAGTCGGGCTGGTTGCTTATCGGTTGTGGTTACTGCAGCGGTACTGAGCCATCCATGACATATTCCATGTATCTCAGTTGCGTCGCTATCATTCAGACTCGTCTCACGTCTTTCAGCCTGAGGAGGTTGAGCTGGAGGCAGATGCATCCTTTGAGGAGCATGTGATTCAAATCATTGACAGGAGCACGAAGGTTCTCCAAGACCAGTCAGTTCCACTCATACGGGTGTTATGGCAGCATGGTCAAGTGCAGGACAAGACTTCGGAGTGGGAGGCTGACGTACATTCTTAGTGGCTGGAGTTGTTCATGTCTATATCTTCTCTACCCTTGGAAGGGCAATTCAGGGATGAATTTCTATAAGGGGGGAAGTTTAAAAGAACCCGGTACTTATCTTTGAGGTACTAGCTTCTTCTTTTCTCTTTTCCTAAAGTATTTTTAATAAAATATGGAAAATGGGGAAAATCCTAAATTTTGGAAGTACACACCGTGTACTTCTGGCCGTGTAGGGATGAGTACACGGGGCGTGTAGCCATGTCAGCGACGAAGGGTGTAGGAACCGACTACACGCCGTGTAGTGGTCCTTTACATGCCATGTAGTCAGTAGGCATGTCAAACAGTAAGCTGGTGGAGCAGCCACCAACTGGGAAATAGTACACGCCGTGTACTCAGATGTAAATGTCGTGTACTCATGTCGACGGGTGAACAATATGGTGGTGCCGCCATAGGAACAGTTAAATGAAGGAAGTACACACCGTTTACTTTGTTTTTTTTGCTTAAATCAGGCAGTAGCCTCCCCTATTCACAGGGAAGGATTAGAACCAGAGGAAGGATTAGGAGTGGATGTACAGACCTTTGGAGATCCACCGATCGAGCGTCTGGAATCTGATTCCGCCTAGGACGTTCTCGTTGGAACCACGCGGGTAAGCCCTCTCTTCTCCTAGCGTGTTGCTTACCAATTCTTCTCCCCACAGGCGTTATTTGAGGTTAATATAGTTTTGTTCTTCATCAAATCTACGCTATTTTTCAGCGTTTCTGGAGTCAATGTTCGGGTATACTGCACGTTGGCGTATAAGGTAGGTGACTTAGTGTTAATTTTTCTAACTACCTTGTGTTTTGTGCATTTTTGTGCCACGAACCATGTTGGGGTCTCGTGTGGCTGAGGCTGTTTCTATATTAAACTCCTAGAATTGATTAGGAATTTAATTATGTTATTAAAATGCTAGCTGGGATTGTTTCTTGGATCCGGATCTACCCTATGGGTGTGTTCCACTGTTTAGCCATTTGGCCAAGATACCTGACGGTATGCCTTAAAAGTTGTAATTGTAGAATTTCCTCAAGAGGAATTTCTTGTGTACTGCTTGTTACATGTTGGGCATGGCCCGGTTACCTGTTAGACTGAGGGTAATGTTGTGATTAGCCTGTGGGAAGTGTACTACCTAGCCTGTTGGAAACTTCTTTCGTGCCTGTGGGCAGCTGATTCTGTACCTGTGGGCGACACTGCTTACGCCTGTGGGCAATATCTATGTGCCTGTGGGCAGATTCTTGTGTTGGATACTCTTTACCTAAGGGTAGGGGTTTGCGTGTATAAGGGCATGAGCTATTTACTTGGAATATTCACTGTGGTGATATTTGTAATTAAATGATTAAATGTATATTAAAATGGAAATATAATTGGTTAAGTTAGTTACTTTTTAGTACTTCTTATTTTATTGCATTTTATTACTACACACAGTTGTTGCATGATTTCACAAACTTGGGCATGAGCCTTTGGTGGGTGCCTACTGAGATATATTTCTCACACCCTGTTTGGGTCACGCTTTTCAGCCCAAATAGATTACGTTTCTGCAGGTGTAGATAAGGGAAAGAGTCCCTATACATGCACTTGATTGCTGCTGGGGTGTAGAAGAGCATGTGACCGAGCATTGGCTCACGATGCCATGGGATGTCCTATTTTGCTTTTCTGTACATTCACTTCAGTTGTATTGTATTGTTTGGGTAACATGTTCTGGCTGTTTTCGTAGAATAGTGACATGCTACATCATTATATATATACATGCCTGCTGGTATCCCTTTTTTGTTGTTGGGTATCCATTTCAGTGATATATATTGTTGCTGCTTCTGTTGCTATTATATGTTTAAATTATATTCCACTACACTAAACTTTGAAAAATGATGGCATAGTTTCCCCACTATCAGACCTCGGCCCTCGCTGCTAGTCAGCAGCCTCTAGCATATGGGGAAATGCGCTTGAGGTCACGTGGCGAACTGGGTTCGGGGCACCTGTTGCGTGGCACCTGGGACAGGGACGTTACATGTTACTAGATAAATAATATCTGGATATGATAAGACAAATTAATCTTCCATTCATCTTCCTAAATTAATTATGATTCAATATTTTTCCTACTTTATATTTTTTCATTTTCACACCAACATTCATTTTTTAAACACTTCCTAATAATCGTCTATGTAAAATTGATTTTATAATTACTTGGTATATTTCCCTTGAGATAAGAATATATTATGTATACATATATATAATATTCTATATAACTTGTAATTATTTAAATAAACTCATATCTTTGAGCATTAATGTCTCAAAATTCATCTTTATGTTTTGTAAATTCTTAACAACAATACTTTCTATCACCTATAAAACTTATTTAATAAATATAAATAATAGAAATTGCTTAACTAATGCTAATATAATTTACATATAATTTACTTTCAACTTTTTATATATAAAAGTTCAATTATGTTAATAAATTACCAAGTTTGGAGTATTAAGATATATGGGACTATTTCAGCCCATAAAAATATTTCCTCAACATTCACACTTTAATACCAACATAATACTTGATGAAACCGTCAGTTATATCAACAAAAAATTATTCATTTGGATATCTATTTTAGAAAGAATAGTTTAAAACCATATGATAAAATTTATAATTTCTATGTGTTGCAATAACCAAAAATATCCAGTCTATTTCAAGTCTTTTAATGGGTGTAAAATATTCTCGAAAGTTAAAACCTTTCACCTATGAGTACCCATTATAAACTAATAAGTTTTTTTCTAATAATATGAAATTATCATTGATATTTTCCCTGAACACAAAATGTCCTCATGTAATATTATTTCTCTTAGGTTTAGGAATGACTTTCCATGTTTTGTTATTTTCAATATATTCTCTCTCTTAATTCATGCAGTTTATACATTATTTATGTTCATGGTCCTTTGAAATTGATTTAGGTTTTACTTTTGAATAATATATGATTTATTTCTAAGGCTCAACTTCCATATGTGTGATCTACGACTTACTTAATTCCAAGGATGTTTTTAGTTTGTAATTGATTTTATAATTGATTAAAATTTCATTTTTTACTTTCATCAATATCCTCACCATCAAGAGATTCATAAAAATAATGACTTAAATGATTAGGTTCATCATATTCCATTTACATATTTATTTCTAAAGTTTTTCATATAATATTCCTCAACTTCCTTAAGTTTTGTACCATATGTTTCTCAAAATATTGGTTTATTTTCAAATACCTTCACATCATAATAATCCACCAACTTAATTAGCCATTTATTACAACACTTTTAGCCTCTTCTAATAGGTTAATAATCCATTAGTACTCCTTCATAATATTTTTTAGAAAACATTCCTAAATATGGATTTTTGATCTTTAATAAATCTGAAAAAATGAATTACTTCGCTATAGTTTTACTCTTCTACTAAATTTTATATGGATTCATATTTGATTGTAGCATCAAAAAATATCTATTTTGAATATGCATAACTATACTTATAACTTTTCTCTAAAATAACATGTAGGGATTAAATTTAGTAATCATAGTTCCTCATTTCTTAATAAAAATTTTATTCTTCCTTTTTGAGACGCAGTTTTATTGGGGTATATAAAGATCACTATATTGATGGTTAATAAAATATTATTAAATATAGGTTTGAAAATAATTTCTAGTGAAATATTTTTTTATTATCAATTCTCAACATTAATATATATAATCCTAGTTCATTCACTAATATATTCTGAATTTTTTGAACATCTCCACAACTTCAGATATGTGCTTCCTAAACATGACAATATTAATCCTCGTAAAATTATCAGGGAAAATAATAAAGGGATTATCACCTATAGTGGAATGATGTAACATTTTTCTACATAATTCAGAATGAATAAATTCATGTAAATTAGTTGATTTAATTTCCACTCTTTTTTTTCAAGAACCAAATTCCCCTTATGAAAATTTTCACGTATAACTTTTTCTTTTCTCTTTAGTTATGGTAATTCTCTCACTATTTATTTATTTTTTATTCTACTCATGATCCTTTTACCAGACATATAATTATTTCAAGAAATGATTAATTTTCATATTTATTACTAAAATATCAAGAGTTATTTAGATGACCAATTTAGAATAAATTATCACTTGTTAATTCTCCATTAGTGATAATGATTCTATCCTTTTACCACTTAATTATATAAGATTTTTTCTTTAAAAAAAACTTCATTACCATCATAAAAAATTTATATTGCACTAAATATGTTATGTTTAAACCACTAAACAAATAAAGCATCACTGAATTTTAGTTTTTGACCTTCAATATCTACTTTATTAATTCCTCTGATTTTTAAAAATCTATCATTCAAAAATGTAGATGAAAATCCATCATGGTCTTCATTTTTCTTCATGATTTTTTGTATATACTATCATGTGAGAAGAAAAACCACTATCAAGTGTCCATGTCTTGTTTTATACACTATTTTTTAGATCCACTTCAAAAATTAATGATCACTCTTCCATTCATTTAATTTTATCTTTTTACTACCTATAGTATGAACAATATGTCTTATAAGAGTATCAACACACTATTTATCACTATTAACATGTTGGTCACATCTTCCATTGATTTATTCCTAATATTTCTTCTGATTAGATAGATTTGGTGATTTTTAGTCCCAACTTTCTTATTCTTATTATTTTTTATCCTCTTCATGAAGTTTACTCCATTATTTATAGTGTTTATTTCCCTAAACTCATGAAAACAATAAGGGAGTGACATATTATACTAGAAACTATATGATTTATTCCTGAAGGATTCACACCACCAATAATAATGTTTTTTAATTTAATATTCTATAAAAATGAGAATATGTTTCTAGAATGTTCTATGAATTTAAAATAATATTACAAACATTATTATGCCTTAGATTTTCAGAATAGTCACCCCTCACATTACCTTCAACTACTCTTATCATAGTAATGAAGTTTTCACACCTTTTATCAGCCCATATAGTTCAAATTTGATTTTTGGGATCTCTATTATTAGTTGAAAAAGATATAGTAACCTTTTAAAAAAAATTTAGTTTGCACCTTTTTCTCTTGAAAAAATTTCCCAATAGATTGAGATGATTCTGATCTAACTTCCACAACCATTTTGAAATACCTATTTATCTTATTCTTATTATTTTAGATTCAATACACCTTTTTTATATCTTACTAAACACTTATTCACTCAAAATAATTTATTCATCAAGATCTTATAATATATTATCTTTTTATTAAATTCCAAAATTGATAGTATAGATTTAATTAAAATAAACCCTTTATCCTTTATTATGTTTCCTTTAAAATGACTCTATAGTTTCAACCTCCTTCTCTAATATATAGATTTCTCTATTTTATTTAGTGTTTTGATAACGACATGATTTAATATTAGCTTTCAATATGAGATCAATATAAGTTTCTTCCCCCATATTCCCCATATTAACCCTTAAAAGATATTTCATCACGTTTTTACACATGATATATAAAGTTATAAAACTTATCAAGAACCTCTTATTTGGATTGACCATGTAAAGTCTATTTTTTATCCTCTTCTTTTCTCAAAATTTTTCTTTTGTTTTTTTCTTAAAAATTTTATTTCATTCTACTTGTTCCTTTTCTTTGTTAGAGTTTTCAAACCATATATTTGTCATTAAACTTTATTCATGTTAATATTCATCATATACACCACTTTTATTCTATTCATAGTAAATCAAAGAGTTCTTAATACAACAAAGTTTTAAAAAAAAATTAGTGAAAGTTTATATTTCTTCTTACCTTTTCTTTTTTAGAATTTCTTTGAGATAAGATCTATGATTCTATTATAATCTTTATCATTTTATTACTCATAATTTGATTTACTAGAGTAATCATCTTACTATCCATTGATTTTAAGATTTATCATGGATTTAAATGACCTTTCCTTCTAAATATTCTATTTAAACACAAAATAATTCATCATATCACAGTTTAAAAGGTTATTATATGACTCATAAAAAATAAATCATCCATTTCATAGAATGTTAACACTTTTAGATCAAACCGACCAGAGAATTTTTTCATCAGTTTTATAAAAATAGTATAATCTTTTAGTGTATCTATGAAACCTCTAATGTTGATAACAATTTCATTAACTCCAATGATGTAGTCCTCAATTACTTCTTTATCAATCATCCTCAATTATTAAAATGTTCATATATATATATATATATATAGATTATCTTCCTTTACTTTTTTATTCCCTATAAAAATATTCTTAAGTTTATCCAAGATCTCTCTAAATTTATTAAGTCTCATTAATTATTAAGAAAAAAAATTATAAGGACATAATAATTGGATTCATTAACTTGTCATAATGCTCTATATTTATCTTATTATAAGAATTCATGGGAGTATCATTGTTAACCAGTAGAAATCCCATTGTAGAAGCATCAATAACATTAAAACCAAGTGAAATAATACAAGGAATCATATTACTCTTCTATGAATGATATTCATTTCCATAAAATATGAGTATACTTATACTATTAGTAAAATTTTGATTCTCTATCTCCAAATTTACAAAAAGTACCCCACAAAAGAAATGTATATTTTCTCTAATTCCAATTGAAGCACCCAAGAATATAATGTAAAATTGAGATGTGGGGTTGAATCAATGTTACATATTTATAATTTTTTTAATAAATTAACTTATGTGATTTGTAAGAATTAGGATTCACTAGAACTTTTAATCACACCCTAAATCATAGGAATTAAAAGTAAAAGACAACACAATACACACATGAGTTTTTATAAGGTTCTATCCCAACGTTGGTATATAATCCTTAATGTGTTTCAGTTAATTCCATTTCATAGGTACTCCACTAATAATGGAATATGAATACACATAATAAATATCTTAAAGATCCTTTACTGCCCCATAATAGTTTTAAAGTCTCCCTAATAAATCTCTAAACAATATTCAACTAGTTTAAAATGATAACAAAAAAAATTATTAAGATCAAATTTTCTCTAAGCTTCTTATACAAAAAAACTAATATTCCCCTGAGCCTATTTAAATCTCTAGAATTTCCACTCACTCCATTATTTAAGAACCAAACATTTAAACCATATGCATGATCAAAATGTTGGACTTTCTCATTTCCTTAATCAGTTCAATTTTCAAACCATATATAGGATCAAAGTAATGGAAGTTATCAATATTTATAGAAATTATCTATTTATAATATCAATTTTCATAAGTTTTATGACCAAATTCTCAATTCTGGGAACTCGGAAAATTTTATCTCTTCTTATACTACACAAATATCTTCCAAAATGAACATTATTTTTTTCAAATTAACAGTTTTTTAGATATTATAGGTAATCTATTCATACACTTATCAATATCTTCTATGAAACTACTGTTCCCTTTTTATACTATGTATTACATTGATGTCTTCTTGTAAAGGTGAGAATTTAGGTTCTAAATTTTGAATCCTACATCTTCAATGTTTCTGATGATATCAGAGTCTGAATTTGATAATGATCCTAAAAATATTACTTCAACCATATACTTGGAATCCATAAATATCAGCTGAAATAATTACTTCAAATTCATAATTTTTATATAATTTAAGCATATATCAACAACTTCACATTAATTTTATCCTCACATAATTATTTTATGAAATATAATGAATGTTTGGAATATTAGAGTTCTATCTATTCATATAGATAACTATTCATTTTCAACTTCTAAACATTTATACTTCTCAAAATTATTGATATCACTCCTTGAATCATTAATCAACCTTTGGTTCATAAAAATTAATCTAACATACCTCTTGAGATTCTGCTGTTATTATTAAATATCACAAAAACATCATTAAAAGCATATATTATGACATATCATTCTACTTATAGATAAATAATCTCCATAAATTTTGCTATTATTAGCTTTAGGACTTCTAATAACATCCGGGTTCTTGGAGCAGCCCAGAGGTTCCCCGTACCCGGTTTGTCACATAGAACCAAGCTTATTCCCCAAATTCTAGAGGATAATGACTAACAACAAGGTCCTTGGGTGTGATAGTGGGGAAACAAGGCCCTCATAGGTAAAGTAACACAACGGAAGTAAAACAGATAGAAATAGCAGAAGCAGTGAAACATGCAATAGGTAAACAATGTAAGTAATAAACAACTGGAGCACACACCCATATATATGATGCATGATACATATGTCTAGGAAAGAATCCAAACAATTCAAACTAATGGAATACAAAACTAAACCAAAGTACAATAGAAAATAGATAAAATTCTCCATAACATCGCAAGACTCAGTTTGGTCAAATGCTCATTAGCTCTACAACAATCATATACCTGAATTAGAAGGTAGGTTACCCTTATCTATACCTATAAAAATATAATCAGTTTTTTCCCAAAAGCATGACCCAAACATGGTGTGAGACTAAACCCAGTAGGCAACCACCCAAAGATCTGGGCCTAATAGTCAATGAATATATATGGCAGACAATAAACAAAATGAAGCAGTATACAAGGATGTGCACATAGTAACAATCCTACAAATTCAACTTCATTCATTTTCATATATCAATTAAGCAGCTAAACAAAAGAAGGTAAACCTATGGGAAGTACTCATATTCTAACCCTTCGGGTTAAACAAAAATAAACACAAGAAATTTTTAGGGAAGTACACACAGCCTAACCGATCTGGTTTAGCTTTAGCAAAGACACTATGAGGAAGCACTGACCATCAATTAAAACTATGGTCTCGTATCGGTAACTAGTAGGCACTCTGAGGAAGCACTCAATATCAAATTCCCCCTATGGCCCACATTGAGGAACTACATACACTCTTAGGGATCACTTATGTCCATCCTCCCTAAGGTCTCGTAACATAACAGTAAAACAAACACTCTAGAGAATCCCTCAACATCCATTCTCCCTATGTTCTACTACACGAGGTTATCATGGCCCTGTGTATGTCAGTCATGCACAAAAGATATGTGGAAGCCAAATAAAACCTCATGAACTACATGGATAAAAAATATAAAACATATCATATCATATCATATAATAATCCATCCATCCTAACAATACTAGGCATGGGAAACAAAGAAGACTAAAAGTAAAGCTATACCAAATGATCAAAACCAGAAAACATGGAAAAACCTCCATAGCATGGAAATGTTAACCCTATTCAAAAACAATTAACCTCTATCTAAACAACAAGGCATAGCAGTCAAAACAGGACTAAAAACCATAAAAACACAATACCTCAAAGGAGGGTATTGGGAAATTTTTCATATAAAATTCAAATACTCTCTACGAAAAGGCACAAACCACATACCTCGGCATTGTACATACGATATACGTGAAACACATGCTTTGAATCTCCCTATAACACCATATATCTACAGAAAATCTTAATATGTTCAACCAAGAATATCTTGTGGAAGAGGAGAAAACAAAAGACGATGTTCTATAATAAGAGAGAACTCACCGATGTGATTCCAACGCAATTAATGACGGTTGATTCAGAAAACGGATGGAAAGTCGGGGGCTCAAAATAGATCTAGGGCTATACGGGTGCTTCTAGATGAGACGAATGATGATGAAGAATGTTCTGTAAATTAGACGCGATGCTAGTCCATTTCATAAAAAAAAGAAAGTACATGATGTGTTCTTTAAAAGTACACAGTGTGTACATTCCTTTTATAGTCTCCGCTTTAGGTAGTATCTAGGTCACCACACACGGCCATGCACTCATCCATTACATGGCCAGTACACGGTTACCCATGGCAACTGGGTACATGGTGTGTACTCCCAACATTTCTAGTAACTCTTCTATTTCTCAAAAAACAACCAGAAAGGAAGATTCATACCTAAATAGTAGATCTAGGTTCTTTCAAACTTCCCCCTTTAAAGAAATTCATCCTCAAATTTCCCAATAAAGGTGGTGTAGAAGAAGAAACCTCAAACAGCTCCGGCCAGTGCGATCGTACATCGACCTCCCTATCCTAGTTCTTGTTCTATACTCGCCTGTGCTGCCATAACACTCATACCAAAGGAACAGACTAACCACAGAGAACCTTTGCACTTCGGTCAACAATCCAGATAGGATTCTCCTTGAAAGATGTTTCCACCTTAATTCTAACCTCCTCAGGTTGGAAACAAGGGAAAAGTCTGAGAAGTAACGTTAAAGTTGAAAAAAATGGAAGACAACATGCATCGCCTAATACCTCTGAGGTAACTGCAACTGATAAGTAACAAGACTGACTCTCTCCAGCACCAAAAACGGTCCGATGTACCTCAGTGAAAGCTTACCCTACCTCCTAATCCTCTTGTGTCCCAACCTCAGTGTGACACACTAGAAAACCTGATCTCTAACCTCAAACTCTAGAGGTCCTCTCTGTCGATCAGCATAAGACTTATGTCATGTCTGTGCATTTGCAATCCTCTTCAGAATCAACTCTATCTGCTCTATGGTCTCCTAGACAAGTCGAGGTCCCAGCATAGCAACCTCTCCTACCTCCAGCCAACATAACGGTGATCGGTATGGACTACCATACAATGCCTCATAAGGTGTCATCTGAATAGTTTCTTGAAAACTATTATTGTAGGAAAACTCTACCAGAGGTATATAATTCTCCCACAAACCTCCAAAATCTAAGATGCATGCCTGAAGCATGTCCTCAAGCACTTGAATCGTATGCTCGGACTGACCATTTGTTTGGGGATGGTATGTTGTACTCAGATGTACCTGTGTACCCCAAATCCCTCTGAAGTCCCTACCAAATCCGAGAAGTAAAAAGGGTTTCCCTATCTGAAAAAATGGAGTGGGGAAATTCATGTAAACGCACAGTCTCTTAGATGTAAAACCTTCCCAACTCATCAACACTAAAGGTCTATTTGATCAGTAATAAGTGAGAAACATTCGTGAGTCTGTCAATGAAAACCCAAATTGCATCATTCCCTCAAGTCGACCATTGTAATCCCATCACGAAGTCCATCGTGACATCATTCCATTTCCACTCACGAATGGGTAACTACTAAAAAAGCCCTGCTGGTTATTGATACTCTGCCATCACCTGTTGATAGGTGGAACATCTCATGAAAAACCCAACAACATATCTCTTCATACCTGGACACCAATACTAACGGTGTACATCACGATACATCTTTGTGACACTAGTTTGAACTACCCAAACTAAGGAATGAAGGTCCCACATCATCTCCTCATGTATGTCTGTTAACACCCATACATGTCCATGAAAATGCAAGATCTCATCCTCACCTATAGTCTATATAGGAATAATGTCCTCTTCTAACACACTATCCCATAGGAATAGGCCTTCTGAATATGATAGGTGCCTCATTCGCAATTGATCAAGTAGAATATAGGTAACAACCACATAAGAAAGAAACATCATCCTCTGACTGTCATACAACTCCAAATGTATCTCAGAGAACAGAGCCATAAGCTGCCAATCACTGCCAACCTCCTGAACTTCCTGTTTCTGAGCCCTCCGTCTCAAGGCATCAACCATTAGGTTACCCTTCCCAGGCATGTAGGCAAGATCAAATTCAAAGGACTGAAGGTAATCTACCCACCTTCACTATCTAAAATTTAGGTCACACTAAGAAAAGATATAGTTGAGACTTTTTTGGTCAGTGAAAACCACAAAATGATCTCTCAACATGTCGTGTCTCCCACAATGTAAAGCAAGAACAACAACAACCAACTTGAGATCGTGCGTCAGGTAGTTCCTCTAATGTGTCCTAAACTACCATGACTCGTACATAACAACCACTTCTCCCTATATAAGAAATGATCCTAGATTGATACCGGATGCATCACAGTAAACAATATAGCTCTTTCCCATCTCTGGAAAAACTAGCTTCGGTGCTGAAGTCAACCTCCATTTCATCTCCTGAAAGGTTGACTAACTAGAATCTAACCGTTAGTACTTTGCACCCTTCTTAGTCAGGCCCGTCAATGGCACTTCTAAGCATGAGAAGTCCCGTATAAAATGACTTTATTAACCATCCATCCATAGAAAACATCATACCTCAAAGACATTCTTTGGCTGCTCCTAGGAAACCACTACTCTCACTTTCTCTGGATCTAGTAATACTCCCATCTCTGAGATAACATGACCCAAAAAGTGAATATGGTGCATCCAAAAGTGTAATTTTGAGAGATTAGCATATATATTATTCTCTCTCAATGTACTCAAAATGATCTCAATATGGGTAGCATGGTCATGTCAAGTGTAAGAGTACACCAAGATATCATCCACGAAAACTACCATGCAAGAATCCAAGTATGGATGGAACACACGGTTCATCAGTTCCATGAAAACTGCAGGTGTGTTCGTGAGACCAAATGACATGACCACATACTCATATAGACCATACCTACTCCAAAAGGATATAAGAGGTAAATCTGAAGGTATAACACACAACTGATAATAACCATATCTTCAATCAATCTTCGTGAATACCTGGGTTCCTCAAACCTGATCAAAGAGATCATCAATCCTCGATAAGGGATATCGGTTCTTGATAATCAACTAGTTCAACTTCTGATAATCCAAACAAAGTTTGAGGGTACCTTTCACCTTCTTCGTTAATAGGATAAGTGAACCCGAAGGATAAGTACTAGGTCAGTTGAAATCCTTGGCCTACAACTCCCCCAATAGCTTATTGATATCCTGCAACTCTGGTGTAGCCATCCTATAAGGAGGAATAGACACCCGTTCCACTCATGAAAAAAGCTCAATAGAAAAGTACACCTCTCACTCTGGAGGAAAACTCGAAAAGTCCTATGGAAATATATCCCTGAAACGATCCACCACTGGAGGAAAGTACATCTGTGAAGTCCCCTGTTCATCCAAATATATACTAGCAATCTGGGCTGTAACTTCTCAAAACCCATGATTCTCAGGTCCCACACTTCTTTCCTGGACCTCCCATTCGTCCTTATGAAGAAATGATCTTCCCTATGGTGATGTGAAACTTAATATATGGCGACAAAAATCGACAAATTCCTGGAAGGGAACTAACCAGTCCACTTCAAGAATGAAATCATATCATGTCATCTCTAGAATATAAAGGTCCCATAGGAAGTGACAACCACCAACCTCTAGAGGGAACTCCTTGCACTGACCTAAACTAGCCGTTCATGTCTGAAACACTGTGTCTAACATCAAAATACCAGCAGAAGAAAAGATATAGAGCCCAAGTATCTCCCCAACAATAATAGATATAAATCCATGGGAAGACCCTGTATCGAAAAGAGAATAAGATAAATCTGAGACAATTAGGATCGTACCTAAATCTATAGAGGGTCCAAGATCCTTATTCTACTTGGTCTAATCCACTACAAAAGTCTGACCTACACTGCAGCCCTACGACCCTTCCTGACAACTCTGAGCTGATCCACCCTATTGTCATTGAAGACATGGTGACTGGATACCATGGCCACGACCTCCACATCATCCTAAATGGCCGAAAGATTCCTAGTTCACTAACTGATGAGAAACTAGTGGCATTGCTTCTAAATAAGGAGTCTTAGAAGAACCCATGTGACCAACAGTTGGTGAGAAGAACTGACTGAAGCACTAAAGATAACAAATTTTTTCTGCATTATCGGCACTCCATTGGGTCTCTCGTAAAATGTGGTCTCGTATGCCAGCTTTTACCGCACTGGTAGCACACTACCTAACAACAAGAAGAAGTGTCCCACCTCCTCGGATCCCCGTGCGTAGACTCCCTATGGTGATTACTTCTGTCAGTAGGAGGGATACCAACTCAGGATGTCAAACTACCCTAGATCAACACTCCAGAATCCCTCAGGTTGTGCTATGTGATTAGTGCCTGGTTGACTATTTGATGTGACAGAAGTAAGCCTGAAGATGTTCACCTAAGATTGGATATCATGCCTGAGACCATCCTTAAACTTCCTTTCCAGAAATAACTCATCACCTCCTGGAATAGGCATGAAGAGCTACAGCTCTATGAAGCGAGAAGAATACTCCATAACAGAAAGAGTACCCTGCTCCAGACTCATGAACTCTCGAGCTCGATCGACCCTCAAAGTATCCAGGTAGAAGTAGTCAAAAAAGGTGCAGTGGAACTCATCCCAAGCCATAAAATTCTGGTGTCCCACCTGTGAGATCAGAAACCACCACCTCCCGGTGGAGTCCCGTAGAATATACATAGCGAGCTTCACCCTTCTCTCTGTAGTCATCTTTAGATGGTCAAAGATAGAAATCTTGGTTTCTAACCGCGACTCTATAGCCTGAGGTTCTCCTTCCCCTGTGAAGGTAGGATGATGCTGTTGCTAGAAAACCCGAATCAACTCTTCCATAGAAGGGGCATGATACAGTACTCCTCGAAAGGTCTGCATAATCCTCATATAGCCATCTTGGAACTATGCATCAGCACCTATGTCCAAAATAAAGGATGGTTCCAAGACTGGCACAAATAGAGGATCCACTAGTAGTCCCTAATCTTCCATATCTAGTGTCTGATCACTACCCTGTAATTGGAAGAAAACCATAGAACGTCTCAGTAGCATGAATCCGTAAGGTCAAGTGCTCACATTATATCAAGATTAATAGGGATTGAAACTTAAAATTTTAATAATGGAAGAAGAGAAAGAAAAATTTCAAATTTTTCAAAACATTGATACACGGTGTGTATAATCCCTACACAGTGTGTTCCCTTAAGCCTTCACATGGGCGTGTACTCCTACCAACCCAGGTCTTGTAACACCCCATAAACATGGAATGTTTTCTTAACACACGACATGTACATGAATCCTCTTCCCCTTCTCGAGTTCTTTTACATGGCTAAGCCACATGGTTCTCCTAGAACTAGACGACGTGATGTGTCAGTGCCAGACATGGCGTGTACTAGAGAAATATCACCGACCCGTGTTGTTCACTAAATAGCTGAATACATGGGTTACACTACATTGTGTGTTTAAGCTTAAGACAACGTGTATAACTTATGTTTTATCCATCCATGCCGTGAGTCACACAGGTGGACACATGGTCTACCTAACACGTTGTTTACATCAGGTACACAGTGTGTCCCACCAAGATATGCCAACCCCGTGTCTCTTCCAACACATCTAGTGACATGGTTAGAGACTACATGGCATGTACATATAGAACATGGTGTGTACATATAGAATACGACGTGTACTTAAGAAAAATAGTTCCTTCCCGAACAGAAGGACACATGGCATGTATTCATCACTACATGCTATGTATTCTAGGTTTTTCTGGATAGTAAACCTCAGAAACTATTATAGAACCCTGAAAAACACTGAAACAAACATTAAAGTGCCAAATTTTAATCCTTTATGGAGTATAATCCCTGCGAATAAAAGCTTGGAATCTTATACATGTCTTATTCAAAAAATAAACAATACAATGATCCACAAAATTCCAATCCATGAGGGCCCATAACACCTCAAGAACCAATGTTTGGCATCCATTCAAAAAAACTTACACAACCAATACCTTATAAATAAGCAGGTATTCTATCAAGGCATATATCACAACAACAAGCATATCTAACACAACATCTATCACAACAACATGCAATCACTAATGCACCCTAAATGGAAAAGTAAGAATTCATGACATGTGATCTCTAGCAAGTGCATATATGATGAATGATATGGAGTACCCTTATCTCATCAGGTTACAATAGAAATAGAAACTCAATAATATCATCAATAATATCACAAAACATGTGGATCACCCAATGGTGAAATCAAATCAACTGTAAAAATTGAAAAATCATAAAAAATGCAATAATGAGGTAAATTGGATTTTCCCTATACACAGGATATCTACTCCCAAAAATATCTTATTTACAAGTACCTATTTCCTTCCTATCCCTAGGTATAGGATCTAAATAGTATGTTAAGAAGAAAATAATCATCAAATACTACTTTGTAACATCCTGGTTCCAGGAGCTACCCAAAGGTTCCCCATACCCGGTTGGTCATATGGCCTCAACCGCATTTCCTCGAAAGCCAGAGGCTGCTAACTAGTAATGTAGTTCTTGGGTGTGATAGTGGGGAAACTATGACCTCATTTTCAAAGTAATACAGTGGAAGTAAAATAGATAGCAATAGAAGAATCAATAAAACATGCAATAGGTAAACAACCGAAGTAATAAACAATTGGACCACACTCATATATATGATGCATGATACATATGTTTAGGAAAGCATCCAAATAAGTCACAATGATGGAATACAATACTAAACCAAGTTACAATAGAAAATAGATAAAATTATCCACATCATCGCAAGACTCAGCTTGGTCCCATGCTCCCTAGCTCCACAAAAATCAAGTACCTGAAGTAGAAGGGTGCTTTCCCTTATCTATACCTGCAGTAATATAATCTGTTTGGCCCAAAAGAATGACCCAAACAGGGTGTGCGACTAATACCCATAGGAAACTACCCAATGATATGTGCCTAAAAGTTAGAGAATATATATGCAATACAATAAACAAAATGAATCAGTAAATAAGGAAGTACACATAGTAACAATCCTAAAAATTCAATTTCATTAATTTTTATATATAAAGTAAGAAGCTAAAAAAAAGCAGGTAACCCTCAGGGAATTACTCATAGTCTAACCCCTCTGGTTCAACCAAATCAAACAGAAGAAACCCTCTGGGAAGTACACACAGCCCAACCCCTTTGGTTCAGCTTTAACAAAGACACTCTGAGGAAGCACTCACCATCAAATCCCCATGTGGTCTCATATCGATAACTAATAGGCACTATGAGGAAGCACTCAACATCCAATTCCCCTTGTTTCCCCCATATATTAACTACATACACTCTGAGGGGGCACTTACGTCCATCCCCCCTAAAGTCTCGCAACGTAATAGTAAAAAAGACACTCTGGAGAAGCCCTCAATGTCCATTCTCTCTATGGTCTACTACAACAGGTTCTCACTAACCTTTACAAGTTAGTCGTGCACAAATGATATGTGTTAGCCAAATAAAACCTCAATAACTACTTGGATAAACAATCAATATCATATCATATCATGTCAGATAATAATCATTACATCCTAACAATACTAGGCATGAGAAATAAAGCATACTAACAGGCAAGCTAGGCCAATCACTCAAAACAAGAAAACATGGAAAAATGTCCCTAGCGTGGAAAAGTTAACCCTATTCATAAAGAAATAACTTCTATCTTAACAACAAGGAATAATAGGCAAAACAGGGCTAAAACCCATAAACACGCAATAACCCAAATGCGGGTATTGAGTACTTTTTCACATAAAATTCAAAGACTATCTACAGAAAGGAACAAACCACCTTCCTCGGCATTGTATGAATGATATACATGAACCTCATTCCTGGAATCACCATATAAATCTGTAGATATACAAAAACTATTAAGACATTCAACAAATAAAATCTTGTGAAAGTGGAGAAAACATGAGATGATGTTCAAGAAGAAGGGAGAACTCACTGATGTGATTCCAACGCAATCGATGGTGGTTGATTCGGAGAACGAACAACGAGTCGGGGGCTCAGAGAAGATCTATGTCCGTACGTATTCTCTTGGATGATATAGATATTGAAGAAGAACATTCAGTCAATTAGACACGACCCCGATCCATTTAATGAAAAAAAAACAAAGTACATGACGTGTTCTTTAGAAGTACACAACATGTACTTGTATTTTCCTATCTCCACTTTAGGCGGTCTCTAGGTCACCACACACAGCCATGTACTCGGACATTACACAGCCAGTATATGGTCACCTATGGAAACTGGGTACACAACGTGTACTAAAAGTACAAGTTGGGTACTCCTGAAATTTCCAGAAACTTCTCTTTTTCACAAAAACAACCAGAAAGCATGATTCATACTTAAAAAGAAGATCTGGGTTCTTACAATTTCACTCTCATAAACTTTGATATTTTAGATTTACAATAATTACCATATTAGAAAAACCTTCCATGGTTAACTTGTTTAACTAAAGCTTCAACTTTATACTCTATTTCTTATCACCAACCTTTACAAATTTGGTTTTATTTTAATTCATCTAGATCAACAAATTATACTGGAATTAATTTGATACTTTTGGATTTACATCAATTAAAATTTTCAATATTACTTAATGCTTATACATTCAATCTCTTCATTTAGGAGATTATAGTTTTCTTGGATTTATCTTATAGACATGATGACTTCAGATCAAGTCACTAACAACATTATAATTAAACCAGAATCATATACCTCACTTCCAGTTATCTTCTCTTTGAACTTTAACTTGTCAATTAGTTCTAAATGTGAAATCCTATAATTGGTTTATAGATCAAAACATACATTTTACAATTAGCTCAACCTCATATATTCTTCATAATATTCTAACTTCCTGATAATTCACCTATAGTCGTAGAAAAAATCAATCCTCTAGAATCAATAAGAATCATGAAATTTGTGCATACAGTCTTGTTTTTATTACTTTAGAAGATAGACATAGCATCATCTAACATTATCCTTGGGATTAAACTTCTATAATATCCTCATCTTATCAAACTAACACTCTTTATAGAAGCTTGTTGTTATGAATTATTTACCCATTGAACACTTTTGTTTAATCATATGTATATGTCTATATCTTCTATTAGCTATGATAGATTATAAATTTTAGAACAATTTTAACTTCAATATATGGAATAAAACAACCTTATACACTTGTGTATGTTTTACATATCCATTCAATTCTTCCACATCGGATCAAAATGTTCAGATTCATTCCTCCAGAATCCAAAAAATTTCAACTTTAACTATTCCTCAAAAATATTCTAACATATGAAGTTGAGAAAAAAATATAACATCTTCAATAATTCTATGGATTATTTATAGTACAAGTGAAATAATATAATAAATCATATTATTTTTCCACCAATTATAATTCTTTATATCAAATGTTGGTATGCCTTTACTATACATATAATTGATATTATTTGTCATGACCTGTCCTCAGGGCCTGTGTCGTGACTACCCCAAGACCACCTTCCATAGGCCAGGGCTAGCGACTAGCACCAAAGGCATAAATCCCTATAACTAGGAAGACATTGTCTTTATAAAACGTAAACACATTCAACTAGAGTACATGTGGAAGGAAATACTATGTAAAACAGAAAACAAAAGTAGAGCTAAAAGTAAAGGGGATGGAAATACAAGATCAACTGTAAAGTACAAGGTAAAAGACAAAACAGCTAGATGGTGACAAGCAGCTCCTGGACCGTCCACCAAAAAATCTACCTGAAAGGTAGGTACAGATAGTGGAACTCCTATATCGTCCAACACGGATCCTACCTGATGGGTAGGTACAGCTAGCCTCCTCATCACCCTCTTCTATCAACCTCCTCCGTGTACCGACTTGTCGTGAGGTCCACCTCCGGGTACCGAATTATCATGAGGTCCACCTCCAGGTACCATCCAGTCCTTATACACTCAGCCTCTGTCAGCGCTGTCCATCGTCTGCATCCAACACAATGATGTGCGGGTGTAGCCCTTGCATGGGTGAGTATATCAATACTCAGTAGGGACCCCGAGACCCTCGAGGTCTCACTAAATCCAACAAGGATAATCCACAAAGTAAGATCTCAACAGATAACCTTTACTTAGGTATATTCCCATACATATACCTATGTTATCAAGTAACCCATCTCAATCATGAGGAAAACCAAAAAGGTCATTGACTCAGATCAAACCAGGATTTTTATTCACGATGATGAAAACACAACTGCTGGAGAACTCCTCCTCTGTCGAGCACAGTAGTCCTGTCACAACTTCTAGGTACTACTCACCAACCTTAGACTGCTGAGGTACTCCTCCACTATCTAGTACCACAGGTCTTACTCCCCAACATAGTAGTGCTCCCCACCATGGGTCTGCCGCCCCAACACAGAAGCACCCCCCCTACTAGCCTACAGAGGTACTCCTCCTCTCGAGTACCACGGGTCTGCCGCCCCAACACAGTAGCGCTCCTCCGCCATGGGTCTGCCACCAAATCATAGTAGTTCTCCCCACTGGGCAAGTCAAGTCACTCCGATACGAATCGGACAAGAAGTCATCAGGTCTCAGCCAGCTAGAAGTTCAATGTACTCCGTATGCTCATCTCCAGGAGGATCTACTCCACGAGCTACTGGTCGACACTCCAAGCGTCACAAAGTTCCACGAAAAAGTATCTCAAAGGACCACCTCGTCATAGGGGTCTCAATGCAACATACAATGTGTCAATCGAACGCCCGGTCTGTGAGTTATTGGCATTTCCGTTCTTGGGGCCCGGTTGCATTTCAGGTACAATCCAACTTGGCCATACTCCAAATGTGTCCAAACCTCAGGTGAATTATGCCAAAATAACCGTCTCACCAAGAAGAATCCAACATAGTAGATGACACGTCAATCAAACATCTGGTCCATATGTTATAATCATTTCCGCTCCGAGGGCCCGGTTGGAATTACACTCGTTCCAAACCCGGCCATTTTCCAAAGTCGTCCAAAACTCACTTACATTAATGTAAATGGACCGCCTCATCATGAGAGGCCCAGTGCCGTAGATGGAGCGTTGATCGGACGTGCGGTCATAATGTTTTTCACGTTTAAGTGAAAACGGGCCCGGTCTATGAGACCCGATTGGCTGACAGGTCGGGTCGTCTCGGTTTTGGCGGGTCCGACCCGACAAAGGGGTCGGACCAGCCCAGTGAGTTGCGCGGCCTGCCCCAAGGGGCGCGGCCCAGCCCGAAGTGGCGCAGCTCGGTGGGGCGCGGCCTGGCTCGGCTGGGCATGGCCCGGCTGGGAGCGCGGCTTGGCTGGCTCGACCAACCGGCTGAGTGGTCCGAGGGGCGCGACCCCTCGACTGTCCGAACTAGTGGCACAAAGCAGTGCTGCCCTTCCCAAACCGGCTGGCCTTCTGGCACAAGCAGCCCACACGGCGGGCCATGGATCTTCTGAGGAGGCGCCCTCTTGGCGTCGCGTGTCTTCTCCCCCTGGCCGACCGGTGGGCCCACCGGTCCTTCTGCCGAAGAGGCCCGCAAAGCGGGCCGCGGTTCCCGCTGCACAGCACGCGAGACGACGCCGGATTCCTCCACCGTGGCCTACGGTGGCCGTGGTTCCGCATCCCCGGCACGGTGCGATGACGCCGTTCTTCCTCCGCTGCTGACCGCTTGGCAGCGACTTTTCCTACCTTATGTGACGGCGACCCTTGCACCACCGGTCTCTTCCGTGTTCCACATCCAATCGCCAATTCCATAAATAAAAATGATCAAATAGAGGGTCTTCAGGACATGTTTGTTCGGCCCGTGCCCTCCACGTTAAGCGATAGCAATTAGTCGGACAAACAAGATTATAGAACAACGAACCGAAGCACAATTGTAATCCATTAAAACTGAACTTAACCCCTACCTTGAATATGGTTCGTTCGTCGTATATGTGGAAATCATTGTCGCTCTGTCAACATCGAGAAAGAACCGTCATCGTTGGCGAGTTCCCCGCGATTATATTTCCTCCCTTGATGTAGAGGAAGAAAAGGAAGCGCATCATTGATCTATGTGGAACCGGCATTCTTCGTTGAAGAGGTGTCATTCTTCAACGAAAGTGGAATTCTTTTCTTGTTCTTCTACACAAGAGCTCTCTCAAAATCCCCCTTCCCAAAAAGTGACAAAGTAAAATAATAGGCCAATCCTATTATTTTATTAACACTAGCAATTTAAATTTCAAAATTTAAATTAGTTAATTAATTATTTGAATAGGTTCAAATTATTAATTAAGGTGTGTTTACAAGAGTTAAAGAGGGAGAGAGAGGAAAGTAAGAGTTACACAATTAAATAAGAGTTAACAAAATAATGAAGGGAGTTTAAGGGAGTTTGGGGAAAATGAAAGGTTGGGACTCGTGTGGGCCCCACCTCTCATATAACCACACATGGGAAGTTGGGTGGTTGTGGGATCCACCAATAACTTCCCATGGAAGGGTTTAACTTCCATGGTTACAAAATAAAATTGTTCAACAATTTTATTTATTTAAAACTAATTCCACAAATAATAATTCTTAACCCGCTTAAAACGAATATATGGTAAAGGTCCCTTTAAGAAATTACCTGTGCTGTGAGTTCATCGGTGCCCTCATATTTCAATTATGAGCATTGGTTCAAAAGATAGAAAAACCCGCTTGTTCATTTACTGAACATACCCGAGCTAAACTTCAGAAATTGATTCTGGGCACACCGGGCCTCGGAATCAAGTGCCGTCAAAAGCCACAAACTCGTAAAATTCCAAAGAAATTAAAAAAAAAATTTCCTTGAAATTTTTGGGTCTTTACATTAATACCACCTCAGGGATTTACATCCCCGTAAAGCTACAACACACACTTGGGAAACAAAAGGGGTACCGAGCAAGAATATGAGCCTCCCACTCCCATATTCTCTCTTGGAGGTTCCCGTGCTACTAACGAATGCGCACCAGAGGAATCGATCATCCACGTTGGACTCGCTCCTCTCGATCCTCAATCTCTACTAGAACCTTGTGAAAGTTTCCCCTTCATCGATGTCTAGGTTCCTGTGATCAATGACGTGGGACGGATCATGCACGCATATCCTATGATGAGATACGTGGAAGACGTCATGCACCCAGTGCATCTGAGGTGGAAGTTCCAGGAGGTAAGCCACCCCACCTACTCTTCTGGGGACCTAGAAAGGTCCTAATAAATGTGGAGATAACTTTCCACCCTGGAACAAAATCTATAGACCCCATCGAGGTGAGACCCGTAAGAAGACGTGGCCTCCACCATCGAACTCTTGTGGTCTCGTCTCATATCAGAATACGACTTCTCTCTACTTTGTGCAGTCTTCGTCCACTCTTGGATGATCTGAACCTTCTCCATCATAGCCTGAACCATCTCTGGTTTTACACATGCTGACTCCATCACATTCCACAAGGGATATCTGAAACACGTCCAGCTGCTATCTCGCCATTCCTAACATCTGAATGCCCGATCTCGTACTAAGAGAATCTACTACAATGTTCCCCTCCTTAGGAGTATAAACTATCTCGAAGTCATAGTCCTGGAGGAATTCAAGCCATCACCATTGTCTCAGGTTCATGTCCTTCTGAGAGAAGATACACCTGAGACTATTGATTTGGAGGGATCCATAAACCGTTCACTCAATGAACAATGGGTGAGACTAGCCAATTGTAAGAACTCATCTCCACCCTTCTTCGTCTATGTTCTACGAAAGAGATGCTGAGATTTATCCTCTTCTGAAAATATAAATCTGGTCGTATCCTCTAGATGAACCACGTTCCTTGCCTAATACAGTCAATCCTCACAAGAACAGTATAATTCATGTCTTGAATGACGTCATAAGGCCTCGACGCTACTACTAAGAGATCCAACCGTTACTCTCGCCTCCAAGGGTTGAGTCACACTGTCAGCATCAGTGCATGGTTACTAGGTCTCCTCCAATTGGGATCTCGCAAGTGAGGGTCAAATCAACAGTTTTTACCAGAACCTCTTAGTATTAACCACACAAAACGGAAGGAATGAAACGTTAGAAGGAAAATTGTCTTTTATTACTGCATCTCAAGTACAAAGGCACACAACAACCACAAACAACAACAAAATGGAACTAGAAGCACCAAGAAAAAAGGCCTCCATTCCAGGAACTAGTCTCTCTCTTGTCCACCTACTTCCGGAGCTCCATAGTCATATGCTTCAGCTTCCTGAAGTTGTGCTCTCCCATATCCACTTGTTCCCTACAGTTGGGGTGGACCTCCTGGTGGTGGTGGTGGCCACACCTCGAAGCATTGTACACCACCGACTGTACGGCCAACTCCTCTGCCCCGGTCTGGTAGGTTCCTCTATGGCCTGCTGCTCATCTTCTGAACAGGTTGGGTAGTCACGAGCCAAGTGACCCTGCTTGCCACATGCATAACACTTCCTTCTCCTTGTATGGATGGCTCTGTTTCGTGTGCCTCGCACAACCGAACCTATACCCCGAGGTCGCCAACCTGTTGGCCCAGTCTGCTTGGACTTCTGTGTCATATGTCTACTGTCGGCTGTAGAAGACTCTGCTATAGCCGGAAAACCCTATGGAAAGGGAATCATCTTATGAGCATGCTCAGAGTGTAGAGTCGCTGATATAAATTCCACATTGAAAAAATTATCAAATTTTCCCCAGGTGAAGGTCACCTCGTTACAAAACTGGAGCATCTAGCTCCACCACCTCTCAACTTCTCCATGAAAGAGACTAACATCTAGGCACACCATCAAGTCAGCAGGTGTCCTAGTTGTGTGGAAAGCTCATGCTAAAAACTCAAGCCAGTGCCCAACCATCTGAAATTCTGACTCGCCTCGAAACCTCAGAGGCCTCTGTCACTGGAACTCGTGCAACGCACTCAAGCGACGTGCACTCTTTGATAGTGTCTCAACTAGAAGAGGGCCCTGTTCTGAGGCCTCGCTACTCGGTGGGCTATCATTGCGCTCTCCACTCGGTACCCACCCTGACTAACTGGGTGAATAAATCCTGAAAGAAATAGATGTGACACGGTCAAAGACTACACCTAGTGAGATAACATGGTTTGAGTTGATTTAAAAGAAACTTTTAAAAACACACACACAATCAGTGTTTTCGTGCACTGAGTAGGAAATCAGAAGTCAGGGTCCTGGTGTATAGATACGTAGGCCTCCCACACGAACACTGGACTCCTGGAACTGAAGACCATACTTATTACCCATAACAATATTGCTTCATAGTAATAAAATATCATAATCATAAGTTCTGTGGTAGAACCGACTCCTCTGATACCAATTTTTAACGACCCGTCCTCGGGGCCCATGCCATGACTACCCCAAGCCCACCTTCCATAGGCCAGGGGCTGGTGACTAGAACCGAAGGCATAAATCCCTATAACAGGGATGGAATTGCCTTTATAAAATGTAAACACATTCAACCAGAGTACAAGCGGAAGCAAACACTACGTAAAATTGAAAACAAAAGTAGAGATGAAAGTAAAGGGGCCGGAAATACAAGCCCAACTGTAAAGTACAAGGTAAAAGAAAAAACAACTGGATGGTGACAAGAAGCTTCTGGATTGTCCATCACGGATCCTACCTGAAGGGTAGGTATAGATAGCGAAGCTCCTAGATTGTCCTCCACAGATCCTACCTTAAGGGTAGGTACAAATAGCCTCCTCAGCGCCCTTGACCGTCAACCTCCTCCAGGTACATACTCATCGTGAGGTCCACCTCTGGGTATCGACTCGTCATGAGGTCCTCCTCCAGGTACCATCCTGTCCTCGTACACTCGGCCTCCATCAGCGTTGTCCGTCATCTTCATCCAACACAACAAGGTGTGGGCGTAGCCCGTGCAGGGGTGAGTATAACAATACTCAATAGGGACCCTGAGACCCTCAAGGTCTCACTAAATCCAACAAGGATAAACCACAAAGGAATATATCAAAAGATAACCTTTACATAGATATATGCTCATATATATAACTAAGTTATAAAGTAACACAACTCAATCATGAGGAAAACACAAAGGTCATTGACTCAGCTCAAACCAGGATTTTTATTCACGATGACGAAAACATGGCTGCTAGAGAACTGATCCTCTATTGAGCCCAGTAGTCCTGTCATGAGTCCGAGGTGCTACTTACTAACCATAGACTACTGAGGTACTTCTCCACTGTCGAGTACCATGGGTCTGCCACCCCAAAACAGTAGTGCTCCCCACCATGGGTCTGTCGACCCAATAGTAGCACTCCTACTAATAGCCTATAGAGGTACTCCTCCTATCGAGTACTGCGGGTGTTCCACCCCAACACAGTAGAGCTCCTCCGCCATGGGTATTCCACCCCAGGACTCTCCACCTACAACTTCCCATGGAAGGGTTTAACTTCCAAGTTTAAAAAATAAAATTGTTCAAAAATTTTATTTATTTAAAACTAATTCCCCAAATAATAAATCTCAACCCGCTTAAAACAAAACTGTGGTAAAGGTCGCCTTAAGCAATTACCGGTGCTGCGAGTTCATCGGTGCCCTCAGATTTCAATTCCGAGCACTAGTTCAAAATATAGAAAACCTATCTCATTTGTTTACTGAACGCACCCAAGATAAACTTTGGAAATTGATTCCTGGCACACCAGGCCTCAGAATCAAGTTCCGTTAGAAGCCACAAACTCTAAAATTCCAAAGAAATTAAGAAAAAAAAAATCTTTGAAATTTCTAGGTCATTAAATTATTTATCTATTATTTAGAGAAAAGTAATCTCTTAGAGTGAACTTAGATTTCTCTAATACCACTTTATGTTCCCATAAATATGATGTAACACTAAGAAGGGTTGGGGTTGAATAAGTGTTAATCATTTTAGAATATTTATTATAAAATTATTCTATGTGACATGTTAGATTATATATCCACTTAATCTTGATGTATCAACCTTACCCATATAAAAAATAAATATAAAGTAATAAAATACATGTATTATTTTTACAAGATTCACTACCAGTGTGTTTGAATTCTTCTATACTATGTTCAAATCAATCCCAAAAAACAAATTTTATTAGTAATACAATAAAGTTATTATAAATTGTGGGAATGCATAATCCTTCAACCACCACTATCTCATGACTATGATTATATTAGATCCTAAAATTTAAAATGTACCCAAAATAGAATGATAAATATAAATTATATATAGGTTTCTTCAACACCAAATGGTTTATCTTCCTTAGAGTCTTCAAAAACAATGAAAATCAAAACAATATCACTTATTCAAGAATCATAACATATATGGTCAAAATATCTAAAATAACAGTTCATAGAATCTCAATGTCTAGAAGTTAGTCATTATCACTTCATTAAGAATATAAATTTCAAAAATATATGAGGGTTACCATAGATCATAATTTTTCTCACCAAATTTATAGAATTCTGAACTCTTCTTCTATGCCTTTAAGAATTTTTAGAACATACATGCTGATATATCACCACCTCATCAATCTATTATTTGACTTATATATCCTCCTTTTAAACATAGAATTGAGTATTAAAATTCCATTTAATGAGTAAATGTAGGATCTTAAAATATAGAGACTGAAGTTAAACATGCAGAAATAATACATTGATACCATGGATTAAATAATATATCTCACAAACAACATCACAACCAATAATATAATGTTTTTTGATCTTAGAGACTAAACCAATTCTTAGACATTCCAAGAGACATAATAATGTTCAAATATTGAAAAATGGAAAACATAATATTGGATAATATCAAAATAATAGTAAGGGATAACATAACCAAGTCCATAATTTTAAGATCATAAATATATGGGAAATAATGAATTAGGGTAAATATCTGATTTAAAATAAAATAAATCAATTAGTTTTAACCATAAGCATGAAATAAAGAAATATAATCTAAAATGACAAAAATTCTATCATGTAATGAGAAAATAAAACATAAACTTATAACATGATCCACGGAACATAAGAAAGAAATTTGTACAATAATAAACATAATATTTATTATATTTTTGAACCAATCTACCAATAAAACTATTCATACATAAAATTATGAGTAGAGATTACAACTTTATATCACGAGATATAATCCTTTAACCAATTCATTATAAGGAGATATTGGTGCCAACCATCTTATAATACATAAATTTTTATACACTTGAAAAAAACATCAAATCATAAAATAAACCATAGAAATAAAAATGGTTTTTATTAAATTATCAAATGGAATCCCACAAAATATATTAAAAACTACAATGAAATGATACCAAATTTTTTTCACCCAAATGAAATACTTTATAAGAAAACATATAATGTTAATCATTAAAAAACATTATTAATTGTAAATATTTTAAATACACATATGAAATTGAAAAAATAACATTTAAACAAGTATTTATTTTAAAACCTTGAAAATTATTTGTAAAATAATGTTTAAAATAATTTCAAAATATTTTTTATAATTTTTGAAAGAAATTTTTGAAAAAATATATCTAGGAATAAAAAATCTTGTAATAATAATTTTCTTATATGAAAATTTGGGTTAGAAGAAAATACATGTTTCTTAAATTAAATAAATTTTATAACCAAAAATATTATTTTATTGAAATGAAAATAATTTTAAGAAAAATTAATCCTCTTTTTAAAAAATGGTAAACTAGAGTATGAGGGTTACAAGATATAAAACATAATATATTTCCAAATTATAATGAAAATATTAGTGAGAAGGGAAAATATGGTCATGGAAAATTATGGATCATTGGAAAATAGGATAGTTATTATATTCAATCTCAAACTTTATAAATAAAATAAAAATGGAATAATACATGGATATAAAAAATAATTCCCCATAAAAAAAGAGTAATTATGAGGTAATTTTATTACAGGGATGACTAAAACCAACTTTAAATAATAAGGTTCAATATAGTTGAGTATATATCAATGAAATATAATTGAGTTATTAGAACCCTTAAAAATTTAGTAATTTCTGGATAAAAAGTTATTGAATTATTAAAAACCATATGGTTCTATAAATCATATGAAATAAATCATGGGGTATTCAAAAACAAATACTTGGGTAGTATATACACCACATAAATAACAAATTTGTTCATCATGTAAGATCCTAGGTTTTTTCTTAAGGAGTAAATATTTTTAATTTGAGTTTAATTACTTGGTTTTGGCCAAATGTTATTGCCCAATGTGGTCACATGAGTTTCAGGGGTGTCTGGGGCTTGTTAAGATCCGAAAATATTGTTTTCTTGGAAAAGGGAGATGAGTATCATGGTTAGTAGAAATTATGTGTCCTAGGTCTCATGTTTTGAGTAAACTGTGAAAGGTGTTCCAAGGAATTGTCTAGGGCCACACATTTTGATAAAATCTTGCAGCCAGGGATGCACACCCATGTGAGACACCTAGAATTTGAAGAAGAATAAAATCACTTGGCTTTAGCATGGTTTCCCAAACCATGTACAAGAACCACATGAGGTACCTCCTTGGACAGTGATGGGTGCACAGTTGGCACACATTTTGGCCAACCATTCATCCAAACTGCGAGGCACTAGTTAGTTGGTAAAATATACCATTTCACCCTTATAATTCAAATAACATATTTTTTACCTTTTCTTTATCAATTCCCATGGAGGGGGTGGGTTTTATTTCTACCTTTGAAGCACTTATCTTAGGTTTTAGTGATGATTCATCATATGGGATCTGATTCAAGAGTTTTTTATCTCATTAGATCTATGTCAGTATGTTCTACATTCCTCTTCATTCTTTCATCATCTCTCTTCATATAGATAGAGTTATTTTGGTGAAAACTAATATTCCCTATTGCCAAGGAGTTTTTACTTTGTTCTTTATTATTATAATTCGGGTCAAGTTAAGAGTAAATACTGGATGAGTTTTATAATATTTGTATATGATAGGTAGTAAATCCATTCATCTATGAAGTCTTATCAATTTATAACTAGTTTCCATTGTGCTTCACAATAGACCTTCAAGTGTTTCCCCTTAAATCAAATTAACGACTTGATAAATTTATTTGAACCTTGTTAGGTTTCCCACTTATCACCATTATATGGTTGGAGGTTGACAACCTCAACTCAGACCACCTATGTGATGTTTTTACTTTTATTTTCCATGATTTACCACTTCGTTGTGTGTAAATGTTATATTTCTATCATAATGGGATCCTTAATGAATTAAATGAGACTTTAATACAGGGTTTATGCCTCCAATTCCATGTGATTACATGATATTAAAATGATAAAATTATTTAAATGGAAAAAATGGAATGAGTTGGATGAAATCATGGATTGAATGTGATTATGAATTTGGTTAATGAAAAGGTTATGATTATATTAAATTACAAGTACATTTATACTCCTTTTATTTATAATTATGTTGAATTCCATGTATATTTCTACTCCATGGATTCAAAACTATATTTAATTCCATGGAAACTTCTACTCCATGGATTTGAACTATATTGAATGCCACAAAAATTTCTTATCCATGGATTCATTATTATATTAGACCTCACATTAATTTATACTCCATTGATCTAGATTATATTAGGTTCCATCGAAATTTATACTCCTTGGATATGACTATTAGGGTTGACACTAGATTACTCAACATAGGCTATAATATATATTTTACCATGGATTATAGGTATCCATAGTATGTATATCTTATTAGAATTGTCATACTAGAGTGTATTACTCATTTTTTATCATTATTTATGGTTATCCCGTGTTTATAGTTGCTGGTTTATGGTCAACTTGGAAGGCTAGAAAATATCACATTTAAATCCATTAGACCTACTTATTCATTAATATTACATTAATATATTTCACACTGCTTCAGATTATATACACATAATATATTTTTTATAGACACCATTTGTAGTGTCCTAATGAGTGTTACCTCACACCCGGTTATGTCTATCGTTGGGTACCCGAATAGACTTAATGGATGTAGGTAGGGACAAGGGAAAGTTACCACTTCTTGAAATTTGATTGATATGGTAGGAGGAGGGGAGAACAAAACTGAGGTATTCTCATGGTGATAATGGGAGATAGTTCTTTTTGGTATTTTGATACATTAATTTTACTTGTTTCTTATAGCCATGTACTACCTGCCATTTTTTTATAGAGACATGACATGTTCTTCATATTGTATATGACACTAGTTTTGGTTATCACTACTTCTATCTAGATGTTATCTTTTTTCGAATATTTATATTATTCTTCCACTTTTTTATTAACTTGTGATACCATTGTGTTACTCTGATCATGAGGGTATAGTATTCACACCAAATCATTACATACCCTTACTGTTATTCAGTATCCTCAAGTATACGGGGAGGCTTGCTTGTGTCCATTTGATCCACTTGCTCTAGGCATCGTTTAGTAGCTCATAGGTCACGACATTACAAAGTTGAATCAAATTATTCTTTCCATACCTCAATATTTTTTTGAAATAGGTAAGATATTAGAAATGAATTGGATTTTTTTAATGAAATGTTCACAAGAGTAGCTAACCGACATACAGAAAAAATAAAAAATTACATGGGATGTGAATTTTTGTTAAATATTTTTACTATTATAGTTGATTTTACTTCACCATTGTGTGACACACTTGATGTTTGATGTTATTCATGATTTTTTTACCATTGGCCTATTATGGAAATGAAATATTGCATCATGCATCATTTTACTAACCTTATAGTATTGAAATTCCATTTATAATACATTCCATATATGATTCATTTATTGATTTCATTCCACTTATTATCTATTCCTTGTGATATATAATTTTTATTGGATGATATTTTATATAAAACATTGAGAAAAATTATTTCCACTTAAAGTTCCTTCCATAACCTAAATAGTGTATTCTTATATAAAACACATTAGAAACCTTAAGAATCCATTTTTGGAACATTCAGTTATGAATTATTGGTTTCATGGGTTGGAATGTGTTTATTTTGGGATTAAATAGAAACCAAAATTTGATTTATAAAATGAATGGGACATTGTAAATTAGAAGTGGTGATCTATATGTTTCAACCATTTAAAGATAATTTTAATATAACAATGAATTAAAATTATTTCGAAGTCTAAAATGGAAAGGTCTATGTTAAATTATGTTTCCAATTGTAATTTACAATTCAAATATTGGGACCCCTACTATTAAATAGAGAGCTTTAACCAGACCCAACTTTAGTAGAAGTTAATTTGTAGGGTCTCTAGAGTTCTTTACCATTGTTCCTTTTACCCATTCCTAGATTTAGGATCACGTAGAGGGGTGTGGCTTGGTTATAGGAAATATTACACCTATCATATGTTTATATATGTGATATGACTGTTACTAAATATTATATTAGGTGTATGAATGGAATTTGTAGAGATTCAACACCACAAAAACCTCTATTTGTATTCTAGTAGGGTTGTGATGACTATGCTCTGGAGGTGGTGGGCCCTAAGAAACCATGACAAACTCTAGTAGTTCCTCTTTCAGCACCATTCATTTTTTTAATGCGGAATCTAATTCCTAGTTTTGAGAGGGTTTCCCATGCTTTATGAAAACCATTCAAGGACCCCCATATCCTTCCTCATCTAAGGAAGATATGACATGTGTGCCCCATCAGCAATATATAACCACATTTTTATGGGATGGCGGTCTATAGGTAGATGAGATGCATCTTGAGACTATTTTATCAATATTCAAGCACTTATATACATATCCCAAGTCTATTTTCAATATCGTGGAAAATATCTTATGGGGATCCATTAAGAATTGGTTGGATGTTTTGAACTAGGATGATATGATTCAAGATATAGGGTTGGAGGGATTTACAATCTAGGTTTTATGACTACTTATTTCTAGAAACATTGAGAGATTAACGGGAAAACGAGTTTATGTTTCTTGAGCAGGGTGCAATGACTATTATGGAGTATTCAACTAGCTTTACAGAGCTTCATCACTTTCTACTTGTGTACCATGTTGTTGATCCACTAGGGGAGAGATGCTTTGAGAAAGGTCTTAATCTTGTCATATGGTCATAGGTGAATGTGTTTTGATTGACTACTATTACTAAGACAGTGAATCTGGTGCCAATTACTTAATGTAACCTTAGAGAAGATGGAGGCCCGAATCAGGGTAGTGAATCTTCTAGAACTAGTGGTTCAATATCAGGTAGAAGAATGTGAAATTTTGTGGCTTCTTACGAGGGGAATACCAACCATGGTTTGAGTGATGGATGTTTTTTCTTCTTTCATCAGTGTGGAAGGAGAGGATGCATGAGGATCCAATGTGGTATAAACCTAGTTGAGTGATGGGATTGAAGTAGGATGGTCTATATAATGCATTTTTATATGACTTTTCCACCATCAATTAGTGAGAGGGGGTCAACACCATCTCAAGGTTCCTGAGTGGGATTCATCAATCCATATCTAGCTGGGAACTAGAGCAACACCATTCGTTTAAGATGAGGAGGTGGTTATCGATAGGGGATACATACACCAGTTTTACCTCGACAGTAGTGATGGGCCTACTCAGGGTAGTGAGGCTATTTGTCAGGTCTGTAGTTCGGGCCATATATATTTTGTATATCCTGTACCTAAGGAATAGAGTTCTAAGACATCTATATTTATAGATACGATCTTAGTAGATTCTATTCTATTAAATACTCTTTATGATATAGTAAATTTACATTCATTCACATCCATACCTATTGTGAAGAGTCTTAGGCTTTAATTTCTATTTTTATGGTTTTATGACACATGATACTACATTGGTGATATGATTGGAGGGTGTATTACATTGTACGGAGTCCCCCCTTGAAATATGTGTGTGTAACATTTTATAGGACCACTTTAGCCTCGAGATGACGAGCATTAATGTAATACTTAGAATGTATTTTTTGATTTATTACCATGACCATGTTGATTTCTATCATTAGAGGGTATTGTTAACATCACCAGAGGGTGGTAGGTATATCCAATGGGGTGAGTGGGATGTCAGGGTAGGTAGAGCCATAACATACCATCATAGGATGAATGGTGTGACAAACAATATTTTTAGATTATATCTATTTGATCAAGGAATGAACTAGGAGGATTTCCCACTAGTGGTTTACTATTTTTGTGAATTTTTAGGATATGAAATTTTGGGGATACATTCTAATAGAGAGGTGTAGTTTTCAATTGATATAGTTATTGGTTCTACATTAGTATACATTTATCCTTACAAGATGGCTAATATTGATCTTGAAGGGTTCAATAGGAAGTGGGAGGACTTAGAACCGAAAGGGTTCATACGACCAGATAATTCCTTATGGAGTCTGATGGTATTTTTTTCTAAAAAGGTGTAAAAAACTATTAGTCTATATGTGGATTACTAGAAATTGAACTACTTTATGGTTAATAAAAAAATCATTTGCTATGGATATATGACCTCTTTGATCAGATTTTAAGAGTGTGGGTTTTTTAAAAAGATGACTTGAGGTATAGTTATCACCAGGTACATGTTTGACTATTATAAATAAATCATAAATATTTTTTGTAAAAGGCAAGGTTTGTATGAGTGTATAGTTTATCTATTAGATCTTATGAAATCTCCAATAGTTTTAATGACACTAATGAATTTGGTTTTCCATTCTTATTTGAACTCTTTTGTGGTGGTTATTGTGGAAATCATGTTGGAGTATTCTAAGGATTTGCGCCATCATTATAAAAAAGTTGATATCATTTTGGATACACTAAAATAGAATCATTTATATGATAAGAACAGGAAGTTCCACTTCTGTATGGACATGATTCACTTCCTAGGCCATATTATCTCATAGATAGGAGTATCAGTTGACCTAGAAAAGGTGAGATCTATGGTTTCCCAGGAGTATCCCAAGAATGACTTTGAAATATAGATTTTATTAAGGAAAACTATATATTAAAAAAGTTTCATATTGAAATTATCATGATCAGAAGAACCTTTTATGGTCTTCATTAAGAAGGCTGTGAAGTTCTCACGGTTAGATACCTATGAGACATCATTTCAAGAGATAAAAGGGAGACTAAATTTAGTGTTGGTCCTGCTTCTGGTTGAACCAGGTAGAAGATATACTGTATATATTGATGCATCATGTTTTGGGTAGGAGCAGTTATAATGCAAGAGGAGCAAGCCACGGTGTAAAAGTCTCATCAGTTGAGACTACATGAGTAGAATTACCCGACACGTGATCTCAAGTTAGACATTGTTGTTCACTCCTTTCACTGTTTTAGGAATTATGTATTGGGAGAAAATTTTTTGGTATACACAGAACAAAAAATACCCAAGTACACATCTAAATAATTTTAATTGAATATTAGGAAATTAAGGTGGGTTTAAAAACTATATTACATTGACTTTTGTCATTCTTACATGCCTAGAACGGGAAATGTAGTTATCAATGCACTAAGTAGGAGAACTCAAATATAGACAGTTTAGGTGTCCAATAGTGAGTGGAAGCATATGAACTTGTATTTATAGATTCACTTGGAGATACATGATAGTTGTGGGATGTATTTTATCTAATAAGTGTTATTTAATTCCACTCTTCTAGATATGGTTCAGATTAGAAAAATTTTAGACTCTAAGGGACTACTCCTATGAGAGAGTGTGGAAGGTGAGGATCTGAATCCTGGTTGGACCATTGGAGAGGATGGAATTCTATACATATGTGGTCACATTTGAATTTAATTATAAATATGTTATGATATAATGAAAGAGTTATATGACTTAAATTGGGAAGTACATCCCAAAATAAAATAGATGTATCAAGACTTAATCCATAAATATTAGTGACTAGGGATGAAATAAGAAACATTTCATTTCATCACTAAGTGATCCAACTATCAGTAAGGGGAGGTGGAACACCAGTGAGCAGCTGGGATTTTACAACATCTTCCAATTTCTGAGTGAAAATTTGATGATGTTGCGATGGATATCCTAACCGGTTAACCAATGTATCCTTGATGTAGTCATGTTTTATAAGTTTTTGTGGAAATGATATTGAAGTATTCACATTTCGTACTAATTAGGGAGGCCTTCTTAGAATATTATATTAAGAGAATTTATATCCATTAGATTTTTCACCTTCATGGGGTTCCTCATACTATTGTATTGGATAAGGATTCCTAATTTACATGTTGGTTTTGTCAAGGATTTCATAGATAATTGGGTAAACAGTTTCTTATAAGCACAATATACCACACTCAAACTGATGGAAAATCAGAGTGCACCATATAGGTTCAAGAGGACATTCCTAGAGAATGTGTCCTTGATTTTTGGGGTTTATGGGAGGAGTGTTTACCATTTGTTGAATTATCCTAAAATATTATCTATCAGAAAACTATATATATGGAACATTATGATACATTGCACGATAATCCATTCTGATCATCTATGTGTTGGTTAGTGGTGTGGGAGGTTATTCTTATTACACTGAATCTTGTTCAGGATACTATAGAGTAGGTCCAATTGATTAGAAAGAGGACGGAAACTACTCAGTCTATAAATAAATCATACACCGATCATCGTCAAAGAACTCTATAGTTTGAGGTCAGGGATCAGGTATTTTTATGTATTTGTTTAAGGATATGGTAAAGAATTATTCAAGGATAGGCTAAGCTTTCATTATAATATTTTAGGCCTTTTGAGATTATGGATAGATCTGTGATGATATCTTATCGAGTGAAGCTACATCATAGGTACTGAGCCATGCATGACTTCTTCCATATATCTTAGTAACATCATAATCACTTAGATCCATCTCAAACCCTTCATCTAGATGAGGTTGAGTTATAAGAAGATGGATCCTTCTAGGACCATACTATATGTATTTTTGATCGAAGCATGAAATCTCCCTAAGGGAGGTGTGTTCCTCCAGTTCAGGTGAAATGGAAACATATACATGTATAGAATAAGACCTGGGATAGAGAGAGGCTAATGTATGTTCTTAGTGATTAGAACTCTTCTTAGATGATTTAACACCTCATTGGAGAAACTCGGGGATGAGTTTCCTTAAGAAGAGGAGATTGTAATATCTTGAGTTTTTTATTGAGGTGTAGATCATTTGAATTCCCATTTAATTCATTTATTTTGTCCAATTGTGAGAACCAAATGAGGTCATAAGAGTTTCTTGGGGGGTGTCAGGATCCTATTCGAATCCTAGAATATTGTTTTTTGGAAAAGGTAACTAGGCTGCATAGATAGAAAAAATAGTAATGCCTAAGACACATGATATGAGTAAACCATGCGGGGTGGTCTAGGGCACTATCTAGGGCCACACAGTTTGTTGAAACCATAAATCCAAGGCTATATGACCATGTGAGCCACCTATTATTTTTAGAAACGTGGAATCACCTGGTTTTCATGTGGTTTCAAAACAATGTTCATGAAACAGGAAATGTCCCTCCTTAGATAGTGAAGGGAACAAGTTTTGTTCTTGGTTTGGCCAACCATGTGGACAAACCATGAGACCCCTATTAGTTAGGAAAATTTACCCTTTCTACCTTAAATTTATATTAACCAAATTTACCCCTTTTCTTTATTCATTCCATTTCACCGGGGGGGGTCTATTTCTCCCATTGAATATATTCTCCTAAGATTTAGTGCCAACTCATCATCCAAACTCTGATTCAATAGCTATTTATCTCATTGGATCCACACGGGTAAGTTAAACATTCCTCTGGAACCTTTCATCATTTTTCTTTATATCGAAAATTGGTGAAGATGATATGACCTATTTACAAGGTGTTTTTTCATTATTATTTTTCCTCCAATTCGGGTCAATTTAGGATTGGATACTAGATAAGTTGTCTACCACACGTATATGGTAGGTGGTTTATACCTTTTCCCATAAAGTCTAAATGTTTTATATCTTGTTTTAATTATGATACATATTAGACCTTTCGACATTTACACTAAAATTAAAAAAATTCCTTGATTAAATTTAATTGATGTTTGAAAGGATTCCCACTAAGCACCATGAATAATAAAAGGTTGTCAACCCCAACTCGAACTTCTCATGAGATTTGTTTACTTTTATTCCCTATGAGTTTACACCCCATTGGTTGTGTCTCTGTGATCACCATATTAGTGGGATATTTAATTAATAAAATGATACTTTAGGATATGATTTATGAATCATATACCATGTGATTACATGATGTTAAAATGATTAAATGGTTTAAATAGAAAATTTGGAAAGAATTGGATGAATTCAACTATTGTATATGATTATGAATTGGGTTAATGAAAATGATATGATTATATTAGTTTCCAAGAAAATTTATTCTCCTTTTATTTGGTATTATATTTAGTCCCATGTACATTTATACTCAATGGATTTAGAATTATATTGAATTACATATACATTTATAATCCATGGATTCAGAACTATATTTAATTCCCTGGACATTTCTACTCCCTAAATTCATGATTATATTTAATTACATTAATACTCCATGATTCCAGAATATATTGGATGCCTTAGACATTGATAATCCATGGATCCAAAAATTTGTTCTGATATTTGTCTAATCAGTATAGGCCACATTGGATGTTTTTCCATAAATTGAAGATATCACTGGTAAGGGTGTTTGATTAAATTTTTTATACAATATATCATTACTCCTCCTTTATCATGCTTTTATGGTTAGACTATGTTTATGGTTTCTAGTTTATAGTTAGGCTTATTATGATGAAAAATATCACATTTATAGTTATCACACAAGGTTATTCATTTATATTACTGATATATATTTCACACTGCTTCATCTTAAATGAAAATGATATATTTTTTGTAGACACTGTTGGTGGTGGCATACTGAGTGATATCTCACACACTGTTAGGCCACTATTGGGTACCAAAATAGACTTAATAGATGAAGGTAGAGACTAAGGAATGTTCCCACATCATGATGTTTGATTGATATTATAATATCAAAGGAGCACAAAACAAATTTATTCTTGTGATGATATTGGGAGATAGTTCTTTTTATACTTTTTGGTATTTTGATACAAGTATTGTATTTGTTTCATAGAGAAATAAACTTCTTGAAATTTTGTATAGAGACATGAAATGTTCATCATATTGTATATGGAACTTCTTTTCTTTTTTTTATTATTACTTTAATCTTGATTTTATCTTCCATCGATGATCTATATTATGCTTCCTCTTATTTATTAACTTGTGATTCCCCTATATTACTCTGATAATGAAGGTGTAGTCTCCCCAACATACCATTACAGACCCTAAATACTAGTCAGTAGCCTATGCTGTATAAGGAGACACACATGTGACCCACCAGATCAAGGCACTATTTAACATCTCTGGGATTGAGATATGACACATGAGATTAAAACTTATCTTATGGAAGAAAAATTGAGATGTAATACACTTACCTTGGATTTTTTTTCTAACACGAACATGCTCTAAAATCTGGTATAATAAAAATAATTAACTTACGTAATTAATCCAAGACCTTATCAAAATTTATTAACATTAATAAAATATAACTATAATAATTTATTACAAATATATTAGTTACTTGTAGTTATTTTTACAAAAAAAAGATAGAATGTTTATTTTTTTATATTGTTCAAATATCACTTTAACAAAGTTGATGCTTTCTTAGTGGATTTAATTTCATAAATAAATGATTATTCAATATATAATAATCTTTTTTTTCATTTATTACTTAAGTATTATTTTTATTAAGTGAAAAACAATAATAAAGATTGTGAAAATGGGGAACATGATTAACTAGTTTTGATGTGATTAACAATCAAAAGATTGTATGTTAATAAATATTTAAAACATTAATAACACCTTTCTAGAAATGTAATTAACTCCATAATTCATTATTATTACATTATATCTCTATTATTTTACATCTCATAATTTCTTATGACATAAACATTATAACGTTGTCAATGTAGGGGGTAAAACAAACCAAAATAGTAGGGTTTTACAATGTTTCTAGGAGTAAGATGATATATTTAGATAATGATAATATGAAATATTACAAATTTTAAAAATTTCATAATTATAATATAACTTTTTAAAGTCAAATCTTATAACTATATAAGATAAGTGGTGATGAAAAATGAAATTTGTTGTTCTTGGCGGTGGTAGTCCCCACATATGCACAATTAATGATCCCATTTCTCAACTAATGGATGTAAATATGGTAAATGACAAATTTTCATAAAATGGTATTAAGTTTAACACAAAAAATATTATAATTCATCAAATAAATCCTTTTTAACATCCATGAGAGATAGTGTTGAAAAATGATCAACATCTCTTCTTGGAGGTTGTTGTATGTACTTTTAATGTTATTTTAGTTTTTATTACTTTATGAAATGGATTAAATAATTCTTTTATAAACAATATAATGAAATTTAATTATTATAATTATTATTAATTCATTAAATTAATAATTTTTGATAATATTATGAAGGTGTAGTGTAAATTAAAGACTAATATAAAGTAATTCTTGTATTAGTTTCCAGAGTTATCTATTAGAAATATCATTAGAAATGATGATATTAATAAAATTAATGGTGAATATAATATTATATAAGTGAGAGAGGGTTTTGGAAGAGAAAAGATTTAGTGTTATTTGTGTAAATTAAAATGAAAGCGTGTAACATTAATTGTTTAAATTGATACCCTTTTATAAAGTGTAGTTATAATTAGTTTGGGAAATATTAATTTAATTTCAAAAATGTTATTTCACTATTATAGGGTAAAGAGATAAAAATATTAAAAATTAGGAAATTGGGTGATTTTTGGTTGATCAAAACCCCAATAATCCATTTGTAAACATTTTTTAACATTATTTGGTGTTTTCCCCATAGTATAATATTTTTTACCTTTTTTACTTTTTATAGGGGTAACTAACTTTTATGTAAAGTAATTATTTTTTAATAACCAAAATTAAAATTTAACTTATTATATAATTTTAAAGTTAATATTTAAAATTTTTATATAATAAATTTATAAAGGTGTAAAAAGATAATGTTAGAATAAATGCATGTAACTACTTAAAAACATTTTTGACAAAATGTGTTATTAAGAATAAAATTTATGTATACGGAAAAATTTTAATTGTTAAGAATTTACATGTAATATATTGATTTATTATAGATCAAATAAAATTTATGAGTCTTCCAAGTGAATATAAAACAAAATCTCACCCTAAAAATGATTGATTAAAATAAAATTGCAAAAATAGATTTTTTTAAAGAAAATGATTCTACATTTGTTTAAAAAATATTGGACACAAGTTTTCTAAATTCAAATAATATTAAAAAATGGAAAATTTTATTTCTTAAACACATATTTTATTAATTAAATGTTTTTTGTTCTTCTTAGTCATTATTATATCAACATTGAATCATAAAGATCATACATTTTTTAAAAATCTTTTTTTTTCAACTAAAAATAAAACTTTTTAGAAAAGGATTAAAATTTTATAATATGTAAATTTTGATATTATGAATTAAACCAAGAATTTTATTTCTTCAAATTAAAATTATAAATATTTATATTTATATATTGAGATAAAATATAAATGTAACAACTCGAGAAATGGATCATTACGGACATTTCCTGAAGCTCAGTTCCATCAAATTGTCCCACCGAAATGGTGGCACAGGTCACAACGACACCGTGACGGTGGCACTAGTCATGGTCACACACTGAAATGGTGGTACAATGACTGTGGCACCACTTATGGTGTTCCACCAAACCAATTAAATCAGGATGGTGACACCACGACGGTCACACAATGACGGAGGCACCACTTAAGGTGGCACTATGACCATGGCTCCGTTACAGTGTCTCACAGAACGGTGCCCCACCCTTCATTTTTTTCATGTTCTGCTCTCACAACTTATCTTTTGGCGTATGAGTTTTTTAATACCTCGTTTTCAAATTCTTTTTAAATCCCATAAATGATATCTAAAATCCCCCAAGATTAGGGTGACCCTTTACTTACCAAAATATGTGTCTTTTCCTCGGTGTCACACCAATTTTTTCACATACTTTTCAGTTCTGCCCCTATTGGGAATTTTCATCTATTTAAAGGAAGCCCTTTGACTCACAGCTATTATGGAATCCTCTCTGATGAGAATTATTAAATGATAATTAATTCCACATGTGTAACCACCAACGACGTGGTGAAACCACGATCCTGCTTTAAATCCATGAAAAATTCTTATCCCGTAACTCCAGGATCTCACCTCTTTATTTCACAAGAATTATTTATTTTTTTCTTCTTCTTGGTAGTATTTGTTTCATTTCCTCGGTGCGTTTGGTTTCCCCCTTCCCTAGGCAAGTGGTGTGCTTGTGGTGGAGCTTTTCTGCTCACTCTTGGAGTCCTTGGAGTTCCTCCCTTGCAGGTCATGCATCCCCAGTTCTTGTCACGTGGAGAAAAACATCGATCGTTTATAATCCAAGTAGGTTTCTTCCTTTCGTCTCTTCTTACTATGTATCATGCAGGGTGGGTATGATAATGTTTCCTCCAGGAATAGATGAAACCAAAACTAACAAAGATAATGAATGGTCTTTTAAAGAATGATGGGGTGAGTTTTATGTTTCTGTTGTACTCTTTTATACTTGATTATATATTGTGGATTTTATGGGCATATGTCCACTTAAAATCATGGCCGTTGTTAGTCCTTCCTTGTGCACTAATGATCCTCTTTTTTTCTGGTTAATTCTATGATTGAATGACTGTAACATGAAAACTGGTTAATCACAAAAATGTGGTAGATTAAATGGATTCCCAATGAATAAGAATGCTTATGTCTTCACCCCAGCTAACCAAACAGAATAATGAAAATTAAAGAAATATGTGTTTGAATTTAAAAAATACTTTGCTCTGACTTGGTAACATGTGTGGTTGATCTTCTTGATACTTTACTAGTGACAAGTGTGGGGATGGGATTCCCTATTGTGGTGTAGTTGTTTGTTTGTGGATCTAAGGCCATGTGGGGCTCTATGGGGGGTCTTGGTTTGGTTCTAGTACTTTGAGGGATCTCACAGATCCCTTTCGTTGTTGTGACTTTACAATAGAAAAGGGTGTGTATTCTTAGATTACATCTTGGATTTGTTTCCTTCCTTAGATTGTGGTTATACCTGTTAGTTTCCCAATGGTGAAGAATTATTTAAATGGAAATAATTGAATATGAAAGAAAGAATGGGTAAAATGGGGAATTATTTTCTGGGAATGATTTGTTACTTGGTTGTGGCTGTGGTGCTTCTTATAAATGAATATTAATGAGGGTGTTTGTGTGTGGGATGGTTTTGGAACCCCTAGGTTGGGAAGAGTGATTGATTACCTATATGTATAATTTGGTTCATATGTTTCTTATTCACACCCCACCCAAGTTGAGAACTTTGTGTCGAACACCCCCATTTCAATGGGGGAGGGTGTTTTTTCCAACACTCTTATGAGTGGCTGGTTGTTAGCTCCCTTTCTGATCCCTTTCCCGAGTAGCCCAAGACTCTTCTGGCAGGCTGTGACGGCCTGGGGTCTATTAGAACCCATGATTCTTCGGTCAAGGAATGTTGTGGTGGTTAGCCCAGGTGTGTGCAGATAGGTTGTTTCCCAAGTGTCCTCGGGATGAGGCCTAGGTGTCTTCAGGTGTGGGGGTAGTTTTTCTAAACCAGGTGTCTGTGGGCATGGTTACGTATGGTTGTGGCCCTGATGTTTTTGGGTGGGATGTGGTGGTTGTGGTAGCCCAGGTGTGTGTGGGAAGGGTATGGCAGTGGGACTGTGGTTAAAGTTGCGGGAAAGGTTTGATTCATATGATGTCTTCAATGACTAGTGTGAAAGTGGTGTGGGGTACCCAAACATCATTGTGTTATTATTATTCACCTTACTTGACCTATGCTATTTTGGGAGTGTTCCTTTGATAGTTTTTGGTGGATAGTTTCCCTTTTAGGTTCTTGGTTATCTCATTTTCTCACTGGGCATTAGAATGCCACCCCACTTGTGCATGAGAGATTTTTGTTTTCCCTACTGAGTATACCTGTATACTCACCCTACGTATATAAAACTAATTTCAGGTTTCTAGGAGGACTTAAAAGACCATGTGGGATCATACTAGTTCGGAAGTTGGGAAATTTTCTATTGTTGTTTTCATTTATATAGTATTTAACTTAGGATATTTCTTATATTGTATTAATTATTATTGGAAACATGCATATGGGAAATGATTTTCTTGGATTTAATTTTACTTTCAGTTTTGGTGTTGTTTAATCTTACTATGTTATCTCCCAATCCTACTAAATAAAAAGTGCAATACCTTCCATTTTTCATATGATTCCATATGGTTGGTGCTAGTTTCCACTCCGGGACCTATTGAAGGAAAGTATCAGGGGTCCTTATCTCTCCTTCAACATGAAGAAGGAAGGGTCTGGAAAATCTGTTGTCCCATCCCTCACCTTGGTGAATGGGGGTCATCATAGAATGGTATCAGAGGAAGAGGTTGAAAGATAGGATGAAGTCCGAAGTTAGGAATAATGCAGATTTAATGGGATGGTAGGGAAATAGTGTTAGGCAATATAGGTGCATGGGATACGCTAGGGAAGACCAGCTAGGTCACAAGATTGCAGGGCACCCCGTGATCTGATGGAAGGACTCTGGGCCTACCGAATGACCAAGTGTGGCTACACTGATTACAAGGTAGAGACCCTAGGAAATGTATATGCATCATAATGGCTTGTGTTCTTGTGTTTCTTGGGTATTTTGGGGATTCAAAATGAATAAAGAGTCTATGAAAAATTAAAATCAATCTTCTACAGTACTCAATCTTAGGCATTCCTTTTTTAACTTGTAGCTATGGTATATATATGATGACCCCGAGTAGTTTGGGTGATTGAGGCCCAAGAGGTTGATTTGGTTGATTGGAAGAGGGATGACCGAGAGAAGAAGGATGATCAGTGGAATAGTATGCTTCATTTCATTAAGTAGTAGACCCTTGGGAAGTAAGAGGGAAGTGTCTCGAACATGGATATAGAGAGCTAGCTCGAGGAGCTGGTGATAGATTTCAGCTTGATTCGGGCTCTGATGGAGTACTGGGTTCCTCTGGCTGTGAGCTAGATGCGAGGAGTTGTGCATCAGTGGTGGGCACTCTATCAAGGGATGAAGAGGGAGGCTGAGGTTACGTGGGCTAACTTCGAGAGAGTGTTTCGGGGGGAATTCCTATCTTCCACTATGAAGGCTGAGAAGAGGCTATAGATACTCTCCCTTCAGTAAGGTAGTATGTCAGTGAGGGAGTTGGGGATCAAGTTCAAGGATCTCCTTTGCTTTGCTCCAAACCTCTTTTCAGAAGAGGAGTCTTGGGAAAGATGTCTAGAAGAGGAACTCTAACCTTCTCTTTAGTATGCTGTTACTCCCTTCACCCTACGGACATACTTGTAAGTACAAAAGAAGGCTAAAGGGGTGAAGAGGATGCACACACTGGGAGGTATGCTGTGAGAGGGGGCTAATTGGGCTCTTTAAAGGGAACGACTATCAGTAGTAGGCCTCCAGTGTCAAGGCCTTCTAGGTTTTTCCCAGTGGGGAGCAGGCCCCAACAGTTCCAGTTTTGATCTCCCGGACCTCGCCCTTTCCTTTCGGGCCTAGGACCGAGATGCTTCATCTATGGCAGTTGTGGGTACCTTAAAAATTAGTGCCCGAACAGAGTACAATACTGTGGGGGTTGACTGGTCTAGCACCCACCTTAGCAGCAACAGTTTTCAGCCAGACCCTTTCAGCAGTATTAGTAGGGACAACGAGCTCCCACTCCTTTGAGAGAATACGTTTCAGGAGGAGGCCGACCTCAGGGAGCTCCTTAAGGACCTCAACCACTGCGTAGTTGGGGAGGTGGACGATATCCAAGGGGTAGAGGAGCTGGGCATGGGTAGTTACATTCCACATAGGCAACAGTTCCAGCAGGGCCAAAAGTCGTTTGAAGTACAATCTGTCTATTAAACACTTTTGTATATACCTTGTTTGATTCAATAAATTCACACTTCTTTGTTGCACCCACTCTAGCCCATGATTTGGGTCTATAAGTAGAGAGAATTCCCGTACCCCTGGGTTTGAGTATTCCAGTTGGAGGTCAGACCATCTTGTCTCATATTTTTCAAGAATGTAGACTGATTTTGTGACCACATGAGTCCATTGGGGACCTTTGTTTTTTATTGATGCAGCAGTGTGATGTCATTCTAGCCATCGACTGGCTGTTCTTTTTATGTTATTTTATCAACTTCTTACAAAGAAGGATCATGTTTTTAGATGTGGGTGGACAATGTTTGACCTTTGTCGTTGAGCGGGGTTTTCAGGAGGATAGCCAACGAGTGAGGCCCCTTCTTTCTTTGTTAGCCGAGCTGTTAGTAGAGTCAGCAGATACAAAGATGGTGGATGTCTTAGGGATTGACAATGAGTTCATGGAGATCTTCCCGGATGAGGTGGTGACTCTACCCCCTCGATGTGACATTGAGTTGTGGATAAACTTTCAACCTGGTGCCCACCTGATTTCGAAGGATCCCTATCTAATTGCACTTTTTGAGCTACTGGAGTTATGGATTAAGAGTAATGATATGATGAACAAGGGTATTGTTCGACCAAGCATGTCACCATGGCGTACAGTAGTCTTGTTCACGAAGAAGGAAGATGGTGGTATCAGGCTGTGCATAGACTACCGGAGACTGAATCAGGTAATAGTAATGAACCGTTACCCTTTCTCGAGGATAGACAACCTTTTTGACCAGTTGAAGGGAGAAGGATGGTTCTCGAAGATTGACATATGTACAGGATATCACCAGTTGAGGGTGAATGAGGGTGACATCTCGAAGACTACCTTCAGGCGCAGATATGAGAACTTTGAGTTTGTGGTCATGCTATTCTGCGTTACAAACACACCAGCCGTGTTCTTGGGGCTCATGAACTCTTTCTTCCAGGAATATCTGGACCGGTTCCTAGTCGCGTTTATTGACGACATCCTGATCTACTCAAGATCAGATCAAGATCATGCTGAGCATCTGAGGACGATTTTTGGGGTCCTCCGACAGCACCATATCTACAATAAATTGTCCATGTGCATGTTCTAGACAAGATTTGTGCACTTCCTTGGAAACGTGGTGTTCGATTAGGGATTAATGATTGATCCGTCAAAGGTATAAGTGGTTTTATCTTGGTAAGTACCTAAGAATGTGGCAGAGGTTCATAGTATCCTGGGACTAGTAGGATACTACCAGATATTCTTACCCAACTTCTCCTGAGTAGAATCACCTTTGATAGCGTTGACCAAGAAAGTCCAAGCTTTTGTATAGTGTGAGCAGTTCCCAGAAGCCTTCTGTTATCTAAAGAGGAAATTAGTTAGTGCCCCATTGCAAAGTTTCTAGAAGAAGGGGTGTCATTTGAGGTATTCTGTGATGCTTTAGACCAATTCTTGGGGTGTGTGCTGATACAATATCAGGGGGTGATCTCTTATGGGTCTAGGCAGTTACATCCCCATGAGCGTAACTATTACACCCACGATTTGGAGCCTGTAGTGGTTGTGTTGGAAATAAAGTTGTGGCAGAACTACCTCATTGGGGATCACTTTGTGGTCTTCATGGATCACAAGAGGTTGAGGTATATCATCTCCTAGAGAAAGATAAACTTGCGGTAGTGGAGGTGGATGGATTTTCTTCAGGACTAAAACTTCACAATCTCCTACATTGAAGGTAAGGGGAATGTTGTGTATGATTCATTGAGCAGGAAGTTGTAGAAGGATGCGGTTTGAGAGTCAGAAGTTGCTTGGAAGGGGATGGAGGAGTTGGATACCCTACACCTAGATGCAAGGGTGGATGATAGTAGAGGCTATCTATTCTAGATGATAGTGCAATCCTCCCTGTTGCAAAATGTGGAGGAGTCTCAATGGGGGAACATAGAGGCTGGAGTGATGCACGATCTTGTTATCCAGGTCAATGCTCTAGAAGGATGGTAGGAATATGGGTAGAATTAGATGATGTTTCATGGGAAGTTGTTCATCCTGATGGAAATGCGCAAGATATATCTTGGTGAGTTCCACAACTCACCCTTAGCGGTGCACCCAAGAGTTTCCAAGATGTACCAGGGATTGATGGGTCAGTTTTAGTGGCATGGGGTGAAGTAGGTAGTGGTAGAGTTTTTGGAGAAGTGCCTCATATTTCAATAGTTGAAGGCTGAACACTATGTTCCAGAAGGTCTGTTACACCCTTTAGATGTCCCTGAGTTGAAGTGGAATGACATCTCGATGGATTTCCTCACAGAACTACCCATAGTTCAAGGGGGTTTGTGATGCCATTTGGGTAGTGGTGGAACAACTGACGAAATCATTCCACATCCTGGAAATCAAAGAGTTGAGTGTGGTGGATGCCCTAGCATAGCAGTACATGGACGAGGTGGTGTGGTTTCATGGAGTTCATAGATCCATAATATCCGATCGGGATACCCGGTTTTCCTCACTGGTCTAGGAAGGATTGCAACATTATTTTTGCACCAACCTATGCCTCAACACTTCTTTCCACCCCTAGACAGATGGGAAGATAGAGCACACCATCCAGACGTTGGAGGATATGCTACGAGAATGTTTTTTTTACTTTGGGGGTTCATGGGTGCGACAATTTCCTTTGTTAGAGTTTTCCCACAACAATAGATATCACTCTACCATTGGTATGGTTCCGTTCGAAGCTTTGTACAGGATGCCATGTCACTCACCCGTGTGCTAGACAGAGGATGGGGAAACAAGTGTTTTTGGCCTATGAGTGGTGTAAAGCATGACAGAGAAGATTAAGATTATAAAAGAGAGGATGAAGGCTACCCAAGACTAGGAAAAGTCATATGCTGATAGTAGGAGGAGACACTTGAAGTTCAAGGTCAGAGACCACATGTTCTTTAAGGTCTCCCCTCAGTATAGACAATGAAGGTTCAGTAGGGGGAGTAAGATTTATCCCATTTTCATTGGACCCTTTGAGGTGTTGTGGCAGGCCAGTGAAGTGGATTATCATCTAGCACTGCCACCACCTCTACTGAGGGTTCCTAGAATTTTTCATGTGTCTCATCTCCGTCGGTGTCTACATGATGATTCACACATCCTAGACTGGGGAAGGTTGGATATCGAGGATGACATGATTTTTTAGAGTGACCAGTGATAATCGAATGTCACGAGGAAAAGGTGCTTCATAGATGAACCATTACCTTGGTTTGTGTGTTATGGTGGCATGGTGGCCTCAAGTGGAATACTTGGGAGCAGGAGGAACATATGTTCCCCCAGTACCCAGAGTTGTTTTGAGTTTTGTTCTATTTTGCTTCGTACTTGTTCGTGATGTGGTTCTTATCCTTGTTAACTATGAATGTGTCATTTTCCTTTTTCTATGAATGTGTATTAAGGGAACTGCTGATGGGGAAGGAAGGAACCGATCCCTAATCAAGATGTATTATAGTGGATGTGATTAAACCCATGAAGGTGAGTCAGTGCCACCCAAAGATGATAATATCTTGACATGGGGGAAAGGACTCCCAGATCCATATGTCTGGATAGTGACAACTTCATATTTTTGGGTGGTTACTTGAGGGAGAGGTGTTCCTAGATGTCAATTAGGTTTACTCCTGAGAGGTATCTTTCGAGGTGGTTGTTCGGACCCCTCTCTTCTCTTCGTGTCTAGTTTAAATTCTTAATGGCGAGAATAATTTGAGAGGTATCTGATGTAACGACTCAGATGATGAATCATTAAAGACTTTGCCTGAAGTACCAAAAACAAATGGCTTTTCCTTGGAATCACACCCATTTTTTCTTGTACTTTTCAATTCGGCCCCTTTTGGGAGTTTTCCTCTATTTAAAGGAAACCCTTTAACTCACATCCATTATGGACACCCCTCTGATGAGAATTATTAAACAAAAATTAATTCTATCATGTGAAACCACCCAACTATGTGGTGAAACCACGATCTTCCTTTAAATCCATTCAAAATTCTTATCCTGTAACTCTAGGATCTCTATTACTTATCACATGGGAATTCATTCTTTATTTATTCTTCTTGGTTGGATTCTTTTCCTTTACTTGGTGTATTTGGATTCCCCCTTCCTGAGGAAAGTGGTGCGCCTGTTCTAGAGCTTTTCTTCTCACTCTTGGAGTCCTCGGAGTTCCTCCCCTACAGGTCGTGCATACCCAGTTCTTGGCACATGGAGAAAAACATAGATATTTGATCATCCAAGTAGGTTTATTTCTTCATATATCCTTACTGTGTATAATGCGGGATGGGTATGAAAATATTTTATTTGGGAATGGATGAAACCCAACCATAAAAAAGATAATGATCAAAATTTTAAAGAATAAATGGGTGAGTTTTATGTTTCTGATGTACTCTTTTACCCTTGATTATATGTTGTGGATTTTATGGGATTGTATACACTGAAAATTATGTCATTGGTGGTCTTTCCTTGTGCATTAATGATCTTCTGTTTTTCTGGTTAATTCTAATATTGAATGGATGTAACATGGAAACTGGTTAATCATGTAAACTCGGTTGATTAAATGGATTCCCAATGAATAAGAATCATTGTGTGTCCACCCATGTTAACCAAATTGAAGAAGGAAAATTAATTAAATATGTGTTTGAATATGAAAACACCTTAACTCTATCCTGGTAACATGTGTGGTTGATCTTCTTGATGCTTATAGGGTGACATGGGTGGGGATGGGATCCAATTTTGTGGTGCATTTGTTGGCTTGTGGATATAAGGCCGTGTGGGGATGTATGGTGGGGATTGTATTGGATTTAGTACTTTGAGGGATCTTAGAGATACCTTTTGTTGTTGTGACTTTACAAGGGAACCAGGTGTGAATACTTAAATTTCTTCTTGGATGTTTTTCCTTCTTTTGGTTGTGGCTATGCCAATTAGTTTCCCAGTAGTGAAGAATTATTTAAATAGAATCACTTGAATATAAAAACAAGAATGGGTTCAATGGGGAATTGTTTTTTGGGAATGAGTTGTGACTTGGTTATGGTCATGGTTCTTCTTATGAACTAATAGTAATGAGGGTGTTTGTGTATGGGATGGTTTTGGAACCCCTAGGTTGGAGTGATTTCTTGATTACCTATATGTATAATTTTGATCTTATGTTTCTTATTCACGCCCCACCCAAGTTGAGCACTTCATATTGAACACCGCCATTTCAATGGGGGAGGGTGTTTTTCCAAACACTCTTATGAGTGGTTGGTAGATAACTACTTTTCTGCTCCCTTTCCTGAGTATCCCAAGACTCTTCGGGTAGGCTGTAACGGCCTGGGGTCCATTATAGCCCCAGATCATTCGCGCAGGGAATGTTGTGGTGGTTAGCCTAGGTGTGTATGGGCTGGTTGTTTCCGATGTGTATTTGGGATGAGGCCCACGTGTATTTTGGTGTTGCGGTAGTTGTTCTAGCCCAGGTGTCTGCATTCGTGGTTACGTATGGTCATGGCCCTGGTGTTTGCGAGTGAGATGTTGTGGTTGTGTTCACCCAGGTGTGTGTGGGCAGGGTATGGGTGTGGGACTGTGGTGAAAATGGTGGGAAAGGTCTGATGCGTAGGATGTCTTTAATAACCAGTGGGAAAGTTGTGTGGGGTACCCAAACATCAATGCGTTATTACTATTCATCTTACTTGACTTGCGTTATTTGGGGAGTGTTATTTAGAGAGTTTTGGGTGGATAGTTTCCCTATTAGGTTCTTGGTTATCTTCTTTTCTCACAAGGCATCAGAATGCCTCCCCGGTTGTGCGTGAGAGCTTCTGTTTTTTCCTACTGAGTATACCTATATACTAACCCTATGTATATAAAACTACTTTCAGGTTTCCAGGAGGACTTCAAGGACTGTGTGGGACCGTACTAGTTCGGACTTTGGGAAAATTGCTGTTTCTTTTTCCTTTTCTTTGGTATTTACCTTAGGAGTTTTCTTGTATTGTAGTACGTATTATTTGAAACATGCATTTGGGAAAGGATTGTTTGGGATTTAATTTTACTTATAGTTTTAGTGTTTTTTGAGTCATACTATCTTATCTCCCGATCCTACTAAATAGAAATGGTAATGACATCCATTTTGTGTAAGATTACATACCCTTGGTGTTATTTGCCACTCCAAGACCTATTGAAGGTTGGTCTTGGAGGTCACTATATCTCCTTCAACATGAAGAAGAAAGGGCATGGAAAATCTGTTGTCCCTTCCCTCACCTTGGTGAAGGTGGTTCGTGACAATAAAATATATGAAAAACCTATTTTTAGGAAAACATTTAAAAAAAACATATTAGTTTTTTATCTTTTAAAAATAATAATTTCTAATTGTTTAAAATCATAGAGTTTTTAATATATTTATTAATAATGTTCTTAAAAATGTTTTAGTTTGTTTATTTTGAGTATATAATGTGATAAAATATACTAATCATGACATCAATTTTAAATTGTATAGAGTTTCAGGTTGTTATACTCCATCCCTTTAAAATATTTTTTTATTTGAAATTTTATTACAAAGGGGAAAAAGTAATCATATTTTTTCCACATTACATGATCAGGTTTTTATATTGATTAATTAATCTTATAGTTCCACTATATAATATTGACAAGATGGGTGGTCTTGTTCTAAATAACCATGTCTATTTGATCTGAGATATCTATGGGATTTTCGTCATAGAAGAGATAATGTTATAACTACAAAGCTTATGAGTTTGGTACAAGTGATGGATCAATTATGTAATTACTCAATGATGATATATGGAAAACATCATGCACTTGGGAGAGGTGAGGATGGAGTGCTAAGAGGTAAGGTATAATCCCAAAATGATCACTTATCTTAATAGGACCAATATATATAGACATCAACTACCATTTCTTCCCAAATCTCACAACCCATTTCTTTGAGATATTCAAGGAAAAAATTTATCAAAAAATTCAAACTTTTGATGTATTAGAAAATTATTAACATAGATATTCTTTTAAAAAAATTGTTTTCATATGCCGTTGAGTAGTTTGAACCTTCTTCATCATTTCTTGGACATAGTTAGGTCTAACAATATTTCTTTTCCCAACTTCATACTAGCATATTATATTCCATTACCCTTTCCCATAAAATACTCCTATGGTTCCATTTGGATTGTACAATGGAAAATATTTTTATATGAGAACTCTAATAGAGGAAGATGTTGATTCAATCATCCTTGAAAATCCATTGAACAATATCTCCACATGTTCTCTAGAGTTAGAATGGGTTAATTTGAATGATAATTCATTTTAGGGTGATAAGAGGATATAAAATGAAACTCTGTCCCCAAATAATTCAGAAGACTTTTCTAGAACAATGATGTAAACCTTGGTTCTTGATCAGATAAAATGGAGAGGGGTACTCCATAAAGCCTAACCACATCATAAAGCTATATTTTATCAAGAAGATTATGTGGTAAATCTTAGGTAATGGAAAATGATATGTGTTTATTTTTTAAGGTTACTGACTATAAACCATATGGAATTGTCACCATTAGATGTATTGGGGAGTCCTATGATGAAATCCATGGCGATTTTACCTATTTCTATACAGGCATGGGTAATGGTAGCATCATTCCTTAAATATTATTTCTCTCTTATTTAAATTTATAACACACCAAACATCATGATATATAATATGTGATTTTCCTTTTCATGTTATCACACCATAAGTTTTTCTTTCTACCTCTATACATCTTTGTGCCACCAGGATTGATAGAGAAGGACCAACTATATGCATCATCCAAAATATCATTATATAGTTCCAGTATATATGTGACATATATCCTATTTCTAAATCATATTACACCTTATTTATCAAATTTTTACCTCATAAATATTTTCTACATTATTTTGTAGCTCCACATCATCCTTTTAGATTTCTTTGATATTTAAATGAATAGAGAGTTGAGAGTAAACTTCAAAAAGGTAATATTTTTACCGACCCATTTTGAATTCATTAACCATAATTTATATATACATGAGTATTGGGTCTTTCTAAATCTTTATCATGGATAATTTAAAATTATATATTCTATTTAGATGATCATTCACCTTGTTCTCCTTTCCAAGGTGGTTATATATAAAGCTATCATAATATCTGATCTTCCTAACCACATTTTTTGGAATGTGTGTAACTAATTCTATATGAATATATATTTCAAGATCTTATTATCAGTTTATATATTATACTTCTAACCATAAAGATAATTACACTAAAATTTAAATGCAAAGATCACCAATTATAATTCAAAATCATGTTTTGGGTAAGTTTTTCCAAATCTATTTAATTGTAATGGGGAATAAGAAATTACCATATCAATTTTCATGAATATTCATCCCATTCCTTTTGATGAATAATCACTATAAATTAAATACCCTTCACATATACATGGAAATATAAAAACAATTTAAATGACCAAACTTTCCTTAAACTCCTTAAAGAATTCTTCAGATTATTATGTCCATAGGAACTTGAATCATTTCTTTGTTAACATAGACAATAGATTTTATACCATGAGAAATGTATTCTAAAGCATTAGTAATATATATCTAACCCAAGAAAAATATTTATTTTAGTAATAGTGGTTGATTTTTTCCATTTCTTGATAACCTAATTCTTTAACGGATCTATAGAAATATGATCACTTGTGATAACATGACCCAAGAATGATACATTTTTTTATATAATTCACATTTTATGAGTCTAGAATAAAATATATCGTTATTAGGATCATATAAAAAGTCCTTAATTGATCTTAATGGTCTTAATTTATTTTAGAATATATAAGGATATTGTTTATAAATACTACCAAAAATTGTTTCAGGTAATCTTTAAAGACACTGTTCATAAGATCCACAATGATATCATGGAACTGGAAAGTCCAAATGACATTTCTATAAACTCATAGTGTCCATACCTTGTTCTAAATTATGTATATGGGATATCCCAACTTTTATCCCCAGTTAAAGATATATTGATCAGAGGTCAATATTTGAGAATAATTTACCTCCTATGAGTTGATCAAATAGGTTATAAATATTAGTTATAGAATGTATATTTTTTATCATCATTTTTTTAAAATCATGATAATTGATGAAAATACACGTTGATTTATCTTTCTTATTTACAATGAGGTTTGATGAACCCCATGGTGAATCACTAGGGAATATAAATACCTTGTCAATATTCTCTTGTAATTGCTTCTTTAATTTCTCTAATTCAATGTAATCTATTTATATAAATTATTTGATATTGGTAACGATCTAGGTAAATGTTCAATCGAGAACTCAACCTCATGTTCTAAGATAAGTCTTGAAAAATCTTTATGAATTACATTTGAATATTCCCACATAACATGAATTTTTTCAATATTGAATTCCTCTAAAAAAATATGAGATATTAAACCATTTTTACAAGTTATCAAGACCCATATTACAGACTATTATATTGAATAATTTTCCTGATCATTTTTACATTGATACTTGATAACCAAATAATTAGGGATAAAAAATGAGATCTTATGATCCCAATAATATATATGGTCACTATCTAAGGACAAATAATCCATAAAAAATATTATTTCAAATTCAACTAAAGTAAGAATTATTATTTTTACAAGAATTATCCTTCCACAAATATCAATTAGATAATATTTATAATTTGTTGATGTGATTATTGTTCCACCAGGGGTTTTCATAGATAGTTCAAAATCAATCACTTAATATGGTTATTACATAATCATAGAATAACTGTGTGATATAAAGGGATTTTTAGATACTTGAGTAAGTAAATTTATTGTGGGAAAAATATGAGCTTAGATGGAATACCACATTAATTATGAGCATACCCAAAATTTTACATATCAAAGAATTATTATAGGTTACCCATGGTAATTTTCCGTTATTCTTGATAAACTATACATATTAAAATCCATCATAATATTTTATAAAGGGAATGTTAATTATCAAAGCATATCCACCAGGAGTGTCAAGATAGGTGTGTAGTTTGGCCTCTTTGTCTTAAACTAGGTCATGGTTGAGTTATTTCCCAAAATCCCCTCTCCACAGCTACTATGCCTAGGTTAGACTTATCTGTATGATTTTAAATAATCTTTTCCCATCATAATCTCTAAAAAAATGTAAACCTTGATATGATATCCACTATTTTGACCCAAGAAAAAATACATAAAAAATACATAAAAAATACATTAATACCATGGTTTAATTAATAAATTTCAAAAATACTTGAACCATATAACCTAGAGGCCAGTTTACCTATATAGTATAATCATAAAAAAATCTTATTTTACATGTTCTGAACATTTATCCTCAAAATAAACCACCTTTTAGACATTCCATGATTCATAATCAACTCCAAATCCTTAGAAAGGGTAAAAAATAAGGGGTCATCTAAAATGATAACTAAGGGATAACATAAAAAAGACTATAATGGTTAGATCATAAACATATGGTAAAGCAATATTAGGAAAAATATCTTCATTATAAGAACACAAATCAATAAGTGTTGACCATAAGTATGAAAGAAAGACATATCATCTAAAAATAATAACACTTTTACTAGATAATAAAATATTAACCCCATAACATAAACCTTGGAACTTAGGAAATAATGTTACATATTCATAAATATATTATTTATTATAATTGTGAACCTATCCACCTACCGACTTATTCATACACAAAATTGATAGTAGAGCTAACTGCTATCACACTCACCCTATGTGAACCTAGCTACTCATAAATCTATTAATATAAATTTTTTATCCCATGATATTTAATCCATTAAACAGTTCCTCTAAGTGAGATATAAGGCCTTCCCATCTTTTAATACATATATTTTTCTTCTACTTTAAAAACAACCATCACATCCTAAAATAACCCACAGAAAGAAAAATGGGTTTCATAACATTATCTAATGGTATCTCATAAAATAGATTAAAAAATAAAATCAAATGATAATAAAATTTTTTCACCAAAATTAAATACATTATAAGATAACCTAAATAGAAAATCATGTGACGCAACTCAATTTGAGGTAAATATTATAGATATATAAAATAAATTGGAAGCAAAACATGTTAAAAAGTATTTCGTTAAAACCACCATAAATTGTTTTTAAAATGGACTTTAAAATAATTTTAAAAATATTTTTCATAAAGTTTCAGACTGTATTTTTAAAACATTATTTTTTTAAATAAATAATATTTTAAGATTAATTTTATTTTATAAAAAAATGTGGTATAGAAGAAAATATATGTTCCTAAAATTATAATACATTTATATCCAAAAAATTATTTTATTGAAATCCACATCATTTTTATAATTAATAAAATATAATTTTAATAATAGGTAGAGATAAATTTGATAGTAACAAGAGAAAAATTTAATATATTTATAAATAAGACATAAAACATTGTTAGGAATGAAAAATATGAACACATAAAAGAAATGTTTATTAGAAAATGTGGGAATTATTCTTTAAAACCTCGCACTTTATAAATAAAATCATAATCAAGAATAGAAGGATGTAAAAAATAATTTATGATAAAAAACTAAATTTTTATTACATAATATCATCATATGGATGATTGTAATTTTATTTTATAGATATATTTTAATAAGGAATAGTATAATTCAATGATTGGTAATTGGGTTATCCAAAACCTTACAGCTTTGGTAAAATTTAAATCAAAAGAATTTGAAAGATTGAAAATTGTATGGTTTAATAAAAATAATAAATTAAATAATTTATTATTAAAAAATATATTATTGGGAAGTATATAAAACATAGAAATAATAAATTAGCGCATAACATTTAAACATGTCCTAGTGAATAAACACTACGATATAAAACACTTACCTTTAGTTTCTGGTAACTATACTTTTTCTCTAACTTCTTGTATAATGAACATAATTAAATTACAAAATTATTTTATGATCTTATTAAAATGTATCAATCTTTATAAAATTAATTTTTTATCCTTAATTATGAATATATTACATAGTTATAGTTATTTTTACTAAGGAAAATTAGAATTTTCATCTGTTAGTATCATTAGAATATCACGATAACAGAGTCAATTCTTAATAAGTGGATTAAAGTTCATCATTAACTTATTTTTAATGATATAATAATCATTTTTTACGATTTTTCATGATTTGTTATCTCCATTAAGTGAAAAACATGAATATGACTTGTGAAAATGAGAAAGATGATAAACTAGTTTCAATGTGTTTGATATCAGTAGGTGGTATATTAGTAAATATTAAAAATATTAATAGAAAATTTATAAAATAAATAAAACACATTAATTTATTTATTATTATATTATATCACCATTATATTCCATCCAATAATTTTTCTATCACATAAACTTTTTAACATGGTTCATGTAAGTGGTAAAACTAACCCAAATAGCAATGTTTTAAAATGTTTTCATGAGTAAGGTAGTGTATTTAGATAATGATAATTTAAAATATTAATAATATTAAATATTTAATAATTATCATACATAACTATTAAATCAATTCTTAGAACTATCCAAGATGAGTGTTGATGAAAAAGAAAATTCATTGTTCACAGAGGTGGTAGTTCACATATACGCATGCTTAATTGTCCCATTTCAAAAAAAAAGTATGGAATGATTATATATGAAAAATTATTATTACATAGTTATAAATAGAAAATTTTTAACATTATAAATTATCCAATCTGTTATTGTTACCATCCATGAGATGCAGTGTTGAAAAATTTACAACATCGCTTCGTGGAGGTAGTGGTCCACACATATGTATGATTAATTTTATTTTTTTTCCACAGTGAATGAGAAGGATTGAATATTTTTATAAAAAAAATAATTTAAATTATTTTATGTATAATAATGATAATTATTTCATTATATTTAAAATTTTGGATAATATTATAATGGATTATAGTAAAATAAATAATAAGAGAAAGTAATACTCATGTTTAATGATTGAGTTTTCTCTGCGAAAAATCCTTGGAAATGAATACCATAAGAATAATAAAAGTGACCTTAAGATTATGAAAGTGGGATTTGGTTCTAGGAGGAGAAAATTGGTAGAGTTTTAGTTGGAAATTTTAAGGAAATAACGTAATATGAATGAGTGTAAGTGACCCCATTTTATAAGTGAAGATAAGGGATGTTTTGGAAATATCCATTGAATTGCAACATTTTTATTTCACTATTAATGTTTTAAGAGATTTAAACCTAGAAAAATAAGTAAATAGTGTGAGTTTTGTTTTATCCACATCTCAAACATCCATTTGGAAACATGTTTTTAATCTATTTTTCCTTTTCCCGTTAGTAAAATACTTTTTAACATTTTTACATTTTACTAGGGTATTTATATTTTATACATAATAATTAATTTATATCAGAAACATTAAAAAATAAATTATTACTTAATTTGAAAATTTTTATTTTAAATTTGAAAATAATTTTACCATAAAATGTTTCAAAATATGTTAAATGTTAATTTTAAAATAAACCCACATAATCAGGTAAAAATAGTTTTTGATAAAACTTGTTTCTATGATTAATATATATATATATATATAAAGTAAAATTATCATAGTTACTAATTTAAATGGAATAATTTATTAATTATATAAAATAATAAAAGTTATTAGGCATTAAAATAACTCAAAAACTGAATTTAACCATAAAAATACTTGTTTTAAAGAAAAGACGATTTTTTTATTAAAGTAAAATTTTATTTTAATTTTAAAAATGTTGAATATTTGTTTCCCCAGATAATATAAATTTTTAAAATGAATAATTTGATAAATTAAATAATTATTTATTACATAAATAATTTTTATTTTTGTAGGTCATGTTTACATAATGATAAAATCAAAAAAAAATTATAATTTAAATAAAAATCATATTCTATGATAGAAAATAAACCTTTTAAGAAATATATGAAAAATTCATACTATATAATTATTGATATGATGAATTAATAAAATAATTTCATTTTATTATATTTAAATTTAAAATTTTAAAAAATCATATGTTTAAAAATTTATCTTTTAAAATTAAAAATAAAAGAAACAGAAATCTTATTTTAATGGTAACATTTTTTGAATTGTAAAAATTTTTAATTGTTTATCCTCTAGAGGTAATATTTTTTAATTATCTAATATATCATTGTCTATTTTATATTTATTAATAACATCACTCTAATATCTGGTTTTTTGTTTACGTTGGGTGTAGAGTGTAATAGAAGAAATCATACATAAAATTAGTTTTACAATGTCCAGAATATCAGGTCATTACATGGAATTTATAACTTCAAAATTCCCTTTTTATCAACTAGGAAAACATGTCATTTAATCCTAGTTTAATAATAATTATCTATTATTAATAATATGGGTTGAGTTGGAGGATATAACATTCAAAAATTAATATTATTTCATTATTTATACTTCAAATTTTGGATAAAGTAATGTTCTAAGAATAATGATATTTACTTAATGAATAAAAACTAAAGATCATTACAGTTGATTCATCAAAAAATATATTATTCTTCTATATCATCAGGTTGACCTTTTAAAAACATTGGGTTACTTTGATGTAGCCTTTAGATATTCTTTATTAATCATAAATAGCTTCTTTGATCTTTTAGAGTTATTATTTATATAATTAAAACACTATCTGGACTTTTTCTAAAGGAATCTTGAGGTACAAAGAATGATACATCAAAACTTTTATATATAATGTAATCTAAATATTCTTCCACACTCCCTTATCTTTTCCTTATTCATATGTTTCAAAAATTTCATTCTTCAATATCAACTATCTTAGTAATTTTTATTCTAATTATGCTCTTTATCATTACTTTGAACATAATTCTTATAATTATTCTTTAACTTCCAGTTTTAGAAACAATCCAAAAAATTCCTTAGCACTTTAAACATTTTGGTCCCTTTGGAATTTCATATCATTTGAAACTATCATAATAACCAACTATTCTTATGGAAATATTCTTTTTTTGTTTCTTATAATTCCCAATTCTCCTTCTAGAGAATAATGATTCAAGATCATCCTAAAAAAATGTTACTTATTCTTTTTCCATTTAATATAATTCTCAAAAATTATTTAATGCCTTCTCATTATATGGTTCAACATATAATCTTTTGGAATAATTACTCATGGAACTAATTCATGTATTTTTATTTACCAATTAACATATACTCATCACGTCTTCTCAGCAGTTCATATTCTATATATATTCTTTAAAAAACCCCATGTTCGTCTTTATCAAAACATTATCATGTATTCTTCATTCTTTTAGAAATAATAATTTAATGTATTAATTTAATTCCTAAATATTTTTATTTCAGAAATAATGCTTCTCAATACAATTCTAAATTCATATATGATTGTATTTTTGGATCATTTTTTGAAAGTACACCTTCTTGGTATCAACTTCTAGATAATCTTCTAGATACATGTCTTAAATATTTTATAGAAAAAACCCTCAAAATTATCTTTAATACATAAACCAAATTTTCTTTCACATAGTTTAAAGAAAATAAAACACATATTTAATAATTTGTGAGGTTCTTTAGTCCCCCATTAGTCAACTGATGATAAATCATATATCACCACATCAAATCACCAATAAATACAAAATCCCACCATTCTACATCACTATTATATTAAAATTTCATCAATTAAAATAATTCATATTTGTATCTATAGCAACATTTATAACATATAAGAACTATATAGTTTTAAACACAAAACATTTATAGTCACATGAGAACCAAAAAACAACCATTATTATTAAATTTACAAATTCACCACAACCAGTATGCCCATACCTTGAACACTATCCTAACTATAAACCACAATTCAATCTTTTTTTTTGCACAAATTTAGTTAAAAGATCCAATATATAAGCCCCATCTTCATAATAATTATAAAAAAATCACATAAAACCTTATATCATTGATAATTTCCCAAATATGTTCCAATAGTTATATTATAACCACACATATCGTTATCAATAATTTAAAAATTTTAGAACAATGTTTACTTTCATTTTGAATTATAATTCTACAATATAAATTTAAAATAACATAATAATATTATCAATACTACCATAATCATCCTTATTTCTATTCATGGAAATAAATCATCATTTCAATATAATTGGTATACATTAACATCATATTTAAATATTTAAAAACCACCTTAAATATTTCTCAATAAAATAAACCCCCTTCATATTCCACATATAGTAAGTAATAATATATTTTTTATCTCCATTAAAATGTGAAAAAATCTAATATTGAATTTTAAATAACAATATCAATTTTCTTTTTAATTCACATATTCCATTATTAATAATTTATCTTATAAAAAATTCACTTCAAAATTTATCAAAATTAAAATCAACTTCATATTTTAAAGTTCAACATAATTGTAAATAAAACCATGTATTAAATAAAATCCACACAAGTCACATAATTTTTTTTAAAAAATATTACATCACATACCGCATCTTTATTAATCAACACAAACCATAGTAATTTACATATAAAATCACATATCATTAAATATTTTAATTTCTTATCTATCCTCACTACATATTCTCTTTTCTTTAATTATTTTCATATTTCTGTAGTTTATTCAATCATCAAAAATAGAAAATTACCCCTTTGTCACACTAAAATAAAATATATTTGTTAAGGAAACCTACTTTGGCTCCTCAATAGTAATTTATATAATCAAATAGAACTAAAATCATATATTTAAATTTCATTCAAGATGTCTAAATTTAAGATAAATCACTACATTTCCCACACTTATAAAATTGAATATTATAGTAACAATTCTTCAATCACATAAAACAATTTCCCAAATAAATTTCAAGATTCACATCAACATTGATCTAAAATCTTTTTATTATATTCTCAAGATATAGAGATAGTGAGAATATATAAAAAATTGAAATATTAAACCCATAATTTTGATTCTATTTTTTGTTGATCAATGATATCAACATTAAAAAATAAAATTGGATATTTAGGGGTAATTTAGAGGGTTAATGATGGTTTATTCATTGGATTTAAATAAGAGAACAAAGTTTCCTTTTTCATGAATGATTAGCTTGCATGTTTATTCTCTCCAAACTCATATCGCATGGAAAACACCCCATTTTGAACCTAATAATACACTCAAATTAATATTTTAGGATGATGTAATTATCATATCACACTTCCAAAAAAATAAAAAAAATCTTAAAAATTTATAATGTAAATGAATAATATTTTATGTTATTTATATTATATACACCCTAAAAATATTTCATCATTGAAATAACCCAATTATACCCATCAAAAAATCAACACACAAAAATTAAATCAATATACAATACTTGATAATTCCAATTTACAATATTACTAACCCCAATGAGAATCAATTGAAAAACATTTGATATTTAACATAGATATGGAATTTCCACTCCTATTTATATTCCAAATACAACTATTCCTCTACGAAAATAAAAATAATAGAAAAGATCACCTATGATAAACATTTATATTTATGATCCAAAATATATAAAATGTGAAATAGGATTTTTTTTAACTAAAAATAAATATTTTCCAAATCAAAGACATTTGATCGATCATGAATATACATATAAAAACATGATATATGGAATATTTCATGAACTCTATCCATAATTAGTGTTAGATTTAAGGTATTTAAGACCTTAATGAATCAATTTAGTACCACAAAATCCCAATGAACATTGGAGAAAATTTACACCCATTTTCAAACTTAAGTTGGAGTCACTACGTTGAAACTCATAGAAATATAATGTCCCATTAATGTAGTAAATAATTAACACATGCGTTTTCACTTGGTTTACCCAAATCGTCTAATACAAGGTGGCTGTAAGAAAATTCTCCCTTGAAGCCATGAATATAAGAGAACTACGTGATATGTGATTTAAAAAATAGTGTGTTTACAATGACCCCCTAGATTTAGCATGCACAAAAACTGACCAAAAGATCAATTATCTTATCCAAAAATATATTCTCACTAGTCTTTATAGGGTGCCACTATTTAAAAAAACGTAACGTGTGAAAATACCCCAAAAATAGTGGATCAATTCTATTAAAAAGTAGATATTCTAGTAAAACTAGTTCTTGAAATATACTTAATTTTTGTCTTCATCCTTCCACTGCCTCATCTTGGATATATCTCCATTCAGTTCTAGATTTATCTAAATCCACATAAAATATATTTTCTTAGAGATACTAATCTCTTTATAAATTTTCGAAGAATCACAAATTGTTTTTTAAGAACTTTTGTGGGAAGTGTTAGATAATCAAACAAATACTTTGATTATTCTTCTTTATTATATTGCAAATTTACCAATACTGTCTGAATAATTATTTTGATATGTACTCTGCATTTTTTGGTATTTAACTTATAATAAAAAATTATAAATATTTGAATTTGTTTTCTCTTCAAGACATAACATTCAAATATCTCACTGATTATCTTCATAACTACATATAATTATAATCTGATATAAAGAACTACCATATTATTCTTCCTTTAAGAATTTTGGAAACAAATCCAACATCCAGGTTTGCATGTATTCATACACATAGTCATGGTTACTTATATAATGACATAAAGAAACCTGGGATTTCTCATTTCATCATAGCTTGACTGAATTATGGTATACCGATTTTGATATTTTTTTTCATTTAGGATAAGTTTACATGGAACCATTTGGATTAATATCCCAAATAATATATTTTATCATAATATTTAACTATGATGTTTAATTCCATGAATAATATCTCACCATGAATCAAATGGTTTGAATTTTACATAAAATTTATTCTAGTAATTCGAAACTTTTAGTCTACAATACATATGGAATTTATTTAAGTATTGATCCTTATATAAATTGAATGATGCATGAAAAGATAATATTATGTTTACATAGATTGATTCATATAAAGATTATGTTTGTAAAACACCTAAAAAAATTCTTATACAGAAAAGGAATTATTTTAATGTAGACATGGTTCTATAAATACATAGCTAGGATCATGTTTATACAGATGAACATTATGGTCACATAAAGAATAATGATGGTTACACAACCAATGGATGATGATTACACAATAATAGGATGATGGTTATAGAATAATAAGGTGATTCTTATATAACCATTTCTTTTCTATTTGTATGATATATCCAAGGATAGGATTATGCTTAAAAAAAATTAAGGTATTAGAAAAAAACTCAACATCATTCAAATAATTACAAATATAAAAAAAAATATTTAAGAACTAATTCCAAAAAACATCAACAACTCTAAATTATTGAAAAAATAACTTAAATGAATCACAGAACATTAATTTAGTTTAAATATCATTTATGTGTTGAAAATAAAATACAACACAACAATCATATCAACATTAATATACTCAAAACCATCATCTCTAGATAGAAACCATATTTTAGTGGAACTTATTTAATATCACACCATAATAATTACATCTAGGGTCTTCAACATCCTCCCCAATAATTAAACTACTTATAAAAATCTCTTTGGGAATAATAAATTTCATTTAAAACTGACACATTCTACTGAAAAAAGTAGTATCTTAATTAAAGAAAAACTATATACTACCATGTATTTTAATTATTCTCAAGATTCCTCTATAATCCACCTAAAATATACCCTTTACATAAATTTTGATTCAACTATGATCTTGTGAAATTATAACCAATTACGTATAGCTATGCTCATTGAATTAGTGGAGAAGTAGGGAAATGAAATAAGAAGGAATGTGATGGAGATATTACCTAAACAATTAATCCAAAATTTGAAATATATGAACATTGACTTAGAAATAAAATAGTATAGTATAAGATGAAGGTGTACTCTCTCTATCTTATTCGATACATGTAAGAAGAAATACCAGAAGGGGAAATAAAAAGAAATATAGAAAATAACAATTACCCCTATAAATATGGTCATTGAGCCTACTACATACTTTATTCACCTATATCAATCATATATAGGCTCATATGGTTTCCATTAAAAGGTTAGAGATGCCCTAATGGACAAAATAGGGGCACCCACTTCTGGTTTCTCCCCTAGGTACTTGGTTCCATTATATTGGGTACCTAATGGTTACTGTAGCCACATAACTTCACTATTAATTTAAAACATGCATTTAAATTAATTGTGGTTATTTTTTGAATGAAATTAAACCACATAAGCCTCATTGTTAATCATTTAAAACACATAAAAAATATATAATTATTATCTTTAATTCAAAAAGTCAAATCAACTTCAGTTCTACTTATTTTGGATATTGGTTTTATCTGAATCCATCAACACAAGCTGGTTTAGGTCATTAAAAACTGCTCAATATAACAATTCTCATTCATAATAATACTTCTTAATTATTTCTGTTGATCTTTATAGGTGAATGAGATTCAATACATGCTCCTCATTTTAGTCCTCCCACTAGTTTTGGCTATACCGATACTGTACCAGAACAAACAAAATTAGTATATTTTTGACCAACTATTTCTCTAGTGTATTATATATATATGGTTTTTTGTTAATTTTATATATAAATCAAATATCACAATATCAATAGTAGTTTCATGAAAAAAACCCTTAGTATCTCATTGTGTTGATAACTTATAAAGACCTAAGGATCAATCACTATGGTGATGAAAAAATTTACCAACCCAATGAAAATGTCTCAATACTGATGATTTTTTATTATCTTACATATTTTCTAAAATCAAACTCCTTTGGTTGAATTTATTGGTTTGTACTATAACTTCAATCACTCAACACTACACTTGAGAATAATTTAATCACGCGTTTCACAATTTATAGTCCCTTTATTGAGACTCAATTAATCTCATGAACCATTACTTTATTGTATACATAGCCATATCATCCACAAGAACCATCATATCCTAAAATTATAGTTACATTTTATAAACAAATACCTATAAATTTTCGAATGAATTAGCTACACATAATCATACAATATCAATTATCACATCTGGGTATTCCACCTCAAAAGAAATCATTGATGACATTCGTCAAAGAGTGAACTCAAAAATACAACTTAATCTAGATTGATTCATTGAATAATTCACCCACCAAATAACCACAATTTTTTTATCATTAGTGTCACACACTCAATTAATACATGGTGTTATCCTCATTGATGAATTATATTTATTCTCAATCCATGAGAACCCATCAACCAAAAGACACCATCTACCCAAAACTGATTTTCATGAGGCTGAATTATTTTATCATAATAGTCCTTTATAATAATACATTATCTATTGTGTAATAATATATGTAACTCTACACAAAAACATTCCAAATTTAGTAATGATACATCACCATGACACCTAGTCATGATGGATACCTCACCAGGGTCATAAATCTTCATCACAACCATGAAACTCAAACATCGCAACCCATTTTTGAATTCCATCATTTTAATAGACGTTTCACAAATAATTAGTTCCCAAATTATAATAATTGATTAAATCTTCTAAATCTTTTGAAAATCACAAAGACCCCCTTAGCCCATCGTCGTTCCATGTAATCCAATAATAATGTCACTGAATTTAAATTCGATCAAGAAGCCACCTCTCAATACTGATATAAGAAAACTTTTTGGATTTACTAAGACCCTCATATCCCTCAGTCATCCTATCATAATATTAAAAATACCCTATTTAATACATTGGTTATATTTGAGACTATTAGTTATCATTGGTTAACATGCAATAATCCATAACCAAGGTAGCTCATCCTCATACTCACACACTATATAGTATTTTAATATCTTAATAGTATTGATGTTTACTAATCAAATCAAGGACCCTCACACCTTTATAGGGTCTATCACCAACTAGTTCACTCCTCAAGTGTCATTACTCATCATTGTTTCACAAGAATCTCATGAAATTACCCCAATAGTCATATGAATTTCATACTTAATATCATGTCCTTAAAAACTATATCATCATACACCATTTAACTTGCGTCACATGCTACCCAAGTTTAATCATGAATAATTAGTAACAAATATATACACTATATTTCTATAATTAGGTTACCATGGTAGGTTATATATGATGATGGAATAATGACTGGGGGGGATTCCTTTATTAAAATTATTAGAGTTATGAAATATTAATTATGAAAATTGGTTGTTTAAAAATATTAAACAATTATTTGTTAAAAGAATAAGAATGGTGGATGTGTGAAGAGTCAATGAAGAAAATTGAAGAGAAGAAAACAAGGAATTTTTATAGTAGTTTGGACCTAGACGATCCTACATATACTATTCACACCCCAACCAATGGATTATGAAACACACTATGAAATAGAGAGACAATTTTACAGAGGAGAAATATAAACCAATACCTTTACCTGGGATGAATTCCAACCTTGGACATTGTGAGGAGAAGCCCTAAAAATATACACATAGCCTTTTGTGGGATTCGATAGAAACCCATAATTTCTACCAGGAGTAGACCTATCCTAAGTGTAATACTTTTTGGACATGTAAGAATTACCAATGAATTGTATTATTGTGCAGTAAAACAACCTCAAAATTATTTTTATATGTGGTATAAAATTATGTGTGAAATTATTAAGATCAGACAACTATACCCATCCCAATAGAGTAAATATAAAAAATAGATTTGCAGTTGAGTTGTAGAAAGTATATTGTAAATAAAATAATTGATGTAGGCCCTTTGAATGGATTTGAATGATGAATTATAGGATTTCATTAAAAGGTACAATATTCCTCTTCATGATGAATGAAGTCAAATAATATTAGTTCTTTAATTTAGGGTTCTTTATAAATGATGTAAATAGTTGAGCACTATAACACTTGATTAATAAAAAGAGTATGAACATTTGTGATCGTGTGTTATCATCATGAATATGATTTATGTTCCCAGAGTCCTTGATTCCTTTATATAAAAATTTATTTGGACTACACAATCGAGTAAATGGTTAGAAATAATTAATATATAAAAATAAAAAATACTATATTATTAGAGTGAGATAGAAATTACAATTTCATACTAATTAAAAAAATCATGACTGATATTAAAAACAACGAATAATAATTTAATGTGATCAGTAAATATGTAGAGAAATTCAAAATTTAATAACTCCACATTAAAAAGAATGAATTTTTTTAATGATTTTAATATACTCTAATATTAATTAAGAAAAAAATAAAATTAATGAAAGAAAAATAATAAAAATGTAATTTTTAGTTTCAAGCTGTACATTTCATGTGTGAAAATAAAACACATATTTATCTTTATAAAAACATGTTTAAAAAATTGAAATAAATTTTAATGGTTTCTAAATAATAAATATTAATTTTTTAAATTATTGAAATGATTTAAAAATAAGAAATAAAAATACAAAAAAAAGAATATGAAAGAAAACATAAAACCAAGCATTATTTTCTATAGGAAATTTCATTAAGTTATGTAAGAAAATGATAACATAGGGGAATTTTACATTGGTGTTTTATTCTAGGAAGGCGAACTAACCACGTGAGGGATTGACTAAATAGGTGATTTATGTTAGAGATTCATGTAATATAATTACTACCGTAGGAAATATGCTTATGTATCTAAATTTATCATGTAAGTAAATTTCCCACGTAACCGATTTTGAAAAATTGTAAACATGTTGATTTATTAATATTCAGGCATAAATAAGGAAGAATTAAAAGAATCATATTTTGGTCATCTTGAATTATATTTATAAAATTTAATTTTTTTATAAATAAATATGAATCTCTTTAATTAGATATATATAACTCAAGTTATCATAAAAAACATAGAAACAAAACTGTTCTGAAAAAATAGCAGCAATCGGAAAGAAAACATGTAGTGAATTTAGACATAATTTATGAAATGAAGGAGATCAATTTAGAATTTTATGAATTCTAATTAAAATTATGAAATTTCCTTATTTATTAGAAAAAATATTCACCCAATTCAGAGTTATTTAGCTTGTGATATTGTCAAAATATAAAGAAAATATGAAACTGAAAAAATGGCTATGTGGATTACATATCTAGCTCTGTGGATTTCATTTGGCTACATGGATTTCCAAATTATCTATGTGGTAAAAATGTATTTTCTATATTGGAACATTATAAAACATGTATAAATGCTATTCTAAGGTCCAAAATGTTTTTTAGACTAGGAACTCAAAATAAAACATGTAGTACATGTTACAAACAATCAAAACATGAAATAAAAAGTCATTGTAAGCAATTAATAAAATAATATGATCAATAATTAAGAATAATTTATTTAATATACTATTAAAAGTGTTAAAATAAATAAATCATTATAATTATCAAAACATAAATTTGTTTAAGGAACCACTTAAGGTTCTCTCCCTTTTTGATAATTACAAAACCTATTATAATTTGAAAAAATTCTCCCCCTTTTTGAAAATTACAAAAGGTAAGGTTAAAATTTAAAAAATTATTTTTAATGTAAATAGTGTATAGAATGTTATTAAACATTTATATTTCAAAACAAGTAATAAGAATCCACTATAAGACCATAAATTGTTAAAAAACTAAATTAAATGTAAGACCATATTTTTGAAAAGTTTATGAGAAGAGAAATGAGAAATATTTAAAAAAGTAATTTTTTTAAAAAGGTTACAAGAGTAAAATAAAATCATCTAATATGTTTGAGAGGATTTAAAATAGTTATATAATATGAAAATATGTATAGAAATTGAATAATAGTAATCTGAAAAACATATTCAAGATTTAAAAATTTTCATGTAAAATATGTCCAAACTCCCCATAAACACATGAAAAAATAAATCTATAAAAAATAGGACATAAATAAATATTTAAATGATAAATATATTCCTAAATGAAAATGAAAATTATATAGTAGAAGATATCCCCCTAAATATTTTACTTTATTTAAAAAAATTCACCTATTTAAAATGGTTAGAGAATATAATTTTTTTTAAATTAATCCCTATATATCAATGAAATAAAATTTTATTTTATAAGTATCCATGATTTTAATAAAAATTTTATTACATGTGTCATAATATTTTAAATAGTAAAATACACGAAATTTTGCAACCCATGCTATTTGGGGTTCAATTGGGTAAGTAATTTTTTTCAGTACCAGAGAAGAGTTAAGAAATTTATTATAAAGTAAAAAAGAAAATAAATTGATAGTGTTAGAAACTATAGTAATACCGATTTATTGAGGAAAATTATTATAACATTCATTAGTATAATTTCTATGAAACTCTCATTTAAAGAATGTGACTGAAGAAAAACCAATCTTCCTTCTAAAATTACACTTTTTAAAAAGAACATGATGATCATGGATGGATTTTTAAATACGTATATTTTTTTAAAAAAATTCATCTTTTTATAGTATTAGTCAAGATATATTTAAATTTAATTTCATAAAAAACATTATAATTATTATAGTAAGAATAAATTATCAACTTATCATTTTCCACCTTAAGTTTTTACATTTTTCATCCGGTCGAGATTAATATTTTAACAATAGATTAAATTTACTTTCTTCCTCATTGGATTTATAGATATAAAATACATAATTTCATCATTATTATATTTAATATTGAATATTTTAGTATCATAATTTATTAACCATTAAAACTCAAGAGATAACATTTGTTTTCTTTAATAACATTCTTATATTTCGATCCTAGCGATAAATGTTAATCCATAATATTTAAAGATTTTATTGATAATTTTTATGAAACTCATATAAAATTATATTAATAAAAATAAATGATTAATAATCACAAACATCATTTGAATAAATTATATTACATTCATGACAAGAATAATACATTACTTTAAAATATTTTAGAACATGCCCCTGATTAAATATATTTTTCTAGAAATATTTATTTTTTTCTTTCCAGCCATCAATGAAATATACATTTCTTTAGTCATGTTATAAACTATACTAAAAGTTATAAAAAATAATAAAAATAATTATACATATATATATCCTCAAGTAAGTTCATCATCTAATACTAATTATAGGGTATCATATTATAATAATAAGCAAATCTAGCTATTCTATAAGGAATGGCCCTTGGATACTACGTGTTGGGTTGGATATGATGATTGAATAAGGAAGGGGGTGGGGGAGAATAGGAATTTATTAAATTAGTAGAGTTATGAAATATTAATTTTGGAATTTGGTTGTTTAAAATTATTAAATGATTCTCTATTAAAAGAATAAGAGTAGTGGATGTGTGAAGAGTGTTTACAGGAAACTAAAGATATTAACATAAGGAATTTTTGTAGTGTTTTGGATTTAAATAATCCTAAATCTAATATTCAAACGAACACCATATTGAGTATGGAACCCACTATAAAATATAGAGTGATAATTTTACACAGGATCAATCTAAACCCATATTTTTACACAGGATGAATCCCAACCCAAGAATTTGTGAGGAGAAGCCCCAAGAATACACAAACTTCCTTTTGTGGGAGAAGTTAGAAACCCTGGTTTTTACGAGGATCAGACCCAACCTATGTGTTTAGATTTTTTTATGTTAAGAATAACCAAGGATCTACATTTTGGTAGGGTATAACAACCTCTGACTTCTTTTTATAGGTGGTATTACCTATTGTGTGAAAGGATTTTGTGAATAAAACTCTATATTACCTAGAATAATAAATAAAACAAATAATGAACTACTGTAGAGTTGTATAATATATGTTGTAGAAAAAATTATTTAATTAGGCACATTTAATAGATTTTAATGTTGAGGTTTTTTTGTTCTATCAAGGGTACAATACATTTATTCAAGGTGAATGAAGTCAATAAATATTTGTTCCTTGAGAATTCATCACAAATTATGTAAATAGTTGATCACTGGATCATATGAACAATATAAGGGTTTGAATTTTTTGGATCAAAGGTTATCATCATAAATATAGTGTATGTTCTATGAATTTTTTAGTCTTTTAAACACATATTTATTTACACTATACACTCGAGAAAATGGACAGAAACATATAATATTCCAAATGAAAAACGCTAGATTATCAGGGAGAGATAAAAATTATCATTTCATATTAATCGCACAACTCATGATCGATATTTCAAATAGTTAAGAATTATTAATTTTTTAAAATCATTTTTCAAAAGATTTAAAATGCCTCTATAATAATAATTCAATGAAAGATCTAATAAGAATATAATGTTTAAATTTGAAATATGAAATTAAAAAATGATAATTTAAAATTACTAGTAAACATATGGAGAAATTAAAAACTTAATGAAACCATATTAAAAATAATGAAACAAGTTTTAATGAGTTAAATAGAATATAATATAATTTAGATAAAATAAAATCAGATAAAACTACAAAAAATAATAAAAATGAATTTTTGAGTTTCAAGTAGTACATTACATGTGTGAAAATGAAAAGAATTTCATCTTCATAAAAACATGTTTAAAATAGTTCCCATCAGTTCACATGGGTTCAAAATAATTAATATTAATTTATTAATTCATTATAAAAATTAAAAGATAAAAAATGAACCTGAAGAAAATCATAATTTGAAAGAAGACATAAAATATATCATTATTTTTTGTATGAATTTTCATTAAGCTATGTAGGGGATTTTTCAAGTAGGGGGATTCAACATACGAATTTTACTATATGTTGGTGAAATAAACATGTAACAGATTTAATATGTAGGCAATTTACATAAAGGGATTATATAATAGAATTAATCATGTAGGTGACATGCTCATGTATCCAAATTTCTCACCTAAGTGTATTTCTAAGGTAATAGATTCTGGAAAATTTTAAGCAGATCGATTTATTAAAATACATATATAAAAAGGAAAAAATAAAATGAAGAATTAACCTTTTAACATTTTAAATTATATTTATAAAATTTTATTATCTGTCTAAATAAATAAGAATCTCTTTAATAAGATATATATAACTCAATTTTTAATAAACAAACAAAAAAAAAATATTTCAAAAAACAACATAAATTATATAGAAAACATATAGTGAATTAATACCTAATTTAATACATGAGAGATATTGATTTAGAATCTAATGGATCCTAATTAAATATGTGAAATCTTATTATCCTACCAAAAGAAGAACAATCCCTCAATTTGGTGTTATTTAGCTCGATATGTTGTCAAAATATAGAAGAAAAATGAAACCAAAAAAGACATCATGGGTAACAAATTTTCCTACATAGATTTAATTTGGATATGTATATTTCCAAATTATATATGTGGGAAGAATTTATTTCTAATATGTAAATATTAAAAAACATGTATAAATGATATTATAAAGTTCCAAATGGAGTTTTTATCCTAGGAACTCAAAATAAATATTGTAGAACATGCTATGAACTATGTAAAAAAGAAATCAAAAGAAATTTTAACCAATACATAAAATGATATGACCATGATTGAAGCATAATTTTATTAATATAAAATTCAAAAGTGTTAAATCTGTTAAAATAGATAAAATAAAAAATAATTGTAATTATCAAACCATAAAGTTGTTCAAGGATCCACTAAACATACCCATCACACATATTATACAAAAAAGTGAAAAAACACTCTCTTATCCTAATGTTAATAGATTATCTTGAAAATTAATCTCACAAAAATACATAATCAATTCCAATTTTGATCAAAACATATACTTGAGAAGGTGAGGACCCCAATGCCACCCTATTGTATAATTTGAATCTTGTTGTTAGGATTTGTATCTAACAAATCCTAGGTTTGTGAAGCTAATCAAATAGATGACTATATATTCCAAGCATGCCTATAAAATATATCACCCGAAGAACCACCTATGGTTTCATTCTATACGTACCCAAGGAATCCCACATGCCTTGCCTAATACATGATCACACGTCACCCATGTTTTATTACTATCAAACGAAGTATCTATACATCCTTTAAATATTATGCTATCAATGTTTCATGGCTAACCCTACTATATTATGATACCTTCATATATTAAAATCATCACAAACATTTATGGAATTTTCCCAAAATCTATAATAAAAAATATATTGAGTCATAACTCATTATATCTAGGATCCATTTCCTAGTTTTGAACTATAAACCACATGTAGGTCAGTCCTATCGATGTAATTTGGAACCTTCAACCTCTAATTTTATAAGACAATAAATATGAAAAGTCACCCATATTATGGTTTTATCCCATGTACTGTATCATTATACCCATATTAAATACTCTATATATTAACATTGTCAGACACACATGTGTATATAGATGATATCTCTCTATAATAACTCACATCAAGTAAGTCTTCATTGGGATTGATCGATTAAGTATAATTCCACCATTAATATATTTTGGGAAATTCAAAATAAAATATTAATAAATTTTCATGGAAGGGTAATTATGATGTACAAATAAAATATATCAATGTACATAACATTCTTGGGAAGACTCAAACTTGAAACCTCCCCAAGACCCAAAAAATCATAACCACTAGGATACGCCCCTTGGGGTCCAAATAAATTATTTTTGATTCTATAAATAACTATTACAATTTTCATTCATTATAACAAGTATGAAAATAACAAACAATATTGTACATGACATGTGTTTATACATGCCAAAGATGATGGGTGTACATAAGCCTCTTTCACACCGATAAATATTAAAGAACTATTTGTCCCAAGAAAGTAATATACCTTGGGGGTTGGTGAATCAGGGTATTGTAGATCATATAAATTACTCCTTGATTTTTATATTGTCTCTATTATATTAGGAACACTCTTCTCTCCTAGAAAAGACTCAGGGTTGATGAAATAAGTAAAAAATGAACACATAAATTTTAACTTGCTTCAACCAAATAAGCTAATCCAAAGAGAATGAATGTTAATATTCCTATTTAAATGATAAACTAAGCACACTACTTGATTTATGATTAAAAAATATAGTGGTCACACTAACCCTCGAGACTAACCATAAAAAACCTTCAAAAATATCACTTCTATTCTCAATAGTTAGATGCTCACTACTAATTTTTTGGTGTACTTATCCAAAAATGTAAGTTGAGAAATTAAAACTAAAATGACCAATTACTAATACGCTGAAATGTGATCCTCTAGTAATAAAATCCATTAGAATATATTTTTATCATCTTTATCCATAGAGTTCCTAAGCCTAGATATCTCTCCATTCAATTTTAAGAGAAAATAAATATACAATTCCACTCCTATCTTTGAGAGACGACTACCTTTCTAAATACCCAGATACTCTAATCCTTTTCTTCCAATAACTATTTTGGTTCATTTTATATAATTAAAAAAAAACCTATTTTATCCATGGTTTATGGTCAAATATTATTTTTCTTTTATTTTTATATTGATACAGGTTCCATATACTGTTTTGATTAAGATCATTTAAATTTGTATAAAACGTCATAATTATTGATCCATAAATAAACCAACACAAGACTTCTGTATGGATTTTTTTTCATGACTATAATACACATTATAAGTCTAAAAAAGTAATTTAGATTAAAGTTAATTGGAAAATTTACAAGGAATAACTAAAATATGCATTACTCATAAAATAAATCAAAATAAACCCAAAAATCAATGTCATTGAAATATAAACTAGAAAAAAAATTCCAATATACAAGAAAAATGAAAACATGTGAAATACAAAAATTGATAATACCAATGATATATAGCATCAAAATAAAATTAATATACTCTACTCAACTATCATTGTGTCTCAATCCAATGCTACCATTAATTGGAACCACCTTCGTTCTCAACCCAGAACCTATTGAACTAAAACAACATTAAAGTAGAATCTATGATACACTTATAATAAGATTATCATGAATAAAATATAACCAGTATGTATCCTCCTCCTACCACATGATTTATCTTTAAAATAAATACAATTTATTTTTAATTTGAAATACAAGTATGAAAAAATAAGTTTTACATTTCCATTTAAAAAAAGACATTTTTATTTACTTTTTAATCTTTCATTACAAACAAAACAAAATGTTTTAATTTATAAAATTTATTGAAAATTATTTTCAAGTGAATAAACCTTTCAATGAAAAATAAAATAGTTTATAAATTTATTTAAAATAACATTTTTAAGATAATGAAGAAAAATTGATATCATATTACAAAAAAAATGTTAGTACTAGAAAATGTATAATATCATAAAAAATATATCACGAAGTAAATATCAATCATATTAATCAATGAATATATAGGATCCATGGGAATAATATACTATAGATCTAACATAAATATATAAAAATAAATACTAGAAGTAGATATAAAAATACTTTTCCTAACACTCGATATTTCCCTACCTGGTAGAATTGAGGGAAAACTTCTCCAAGTTGAGAAAAGTATCACATAAGGCCTATAGATATGGTAATAATAATAATCCATTAGTACATCATTTGACCCTTGATTTATCACCTTACTACCTATGACTTACCATTACATATAAATGTTGGTCATTATATCAACCTTCACATAATAATAATATAGTCACATAAATCACCAAATAATCTCACCCACAACTTCAAATACTCTTCACAAAAACAACCCCTTTCAACAAATGTACATAATAAACATACTTTAACACTTAACTCTATAAATAATTAATAATTTAAAATAAATATAAACTTTACTTTACAATAGAAAGAGGAATTTTTCAAGTGTAATATATTTTGGAAAATATTTTATAAGATGCCAACCAGGCCTTTGAAATTTTATTTTTTTATAAAAGAAGTGTTTTAAGAAAGATTTAAGAGAAAAATTAATATAAACATCATCAAAAAATTAAAACATTCCAAGGCTATGCAATAATCTTAAATATTCCCAATAATACCATAATTAATGGAATAAACCCTGTTATTTTTGTTGGAAACCAAATTACATACCATAATTTTGGTGGTCAACATGAAAGAGACAATTAGACATTAAAATGAACACCTATTGTAGTAATCCAGCACATTTATCACTAAAGAGTGAAGAGCTAGAATGTAATACTAATGAATAAAAACCAATTTCTCTGGGGAGGTATTCCAAATTATTATTTTTTGTTTGTTCTTAAAGAAGAAAAATTTTACCTACTAATTGTGTTTCTTATATTTATATGATGGAGATGAATAATTTTGATTTATGGATAATGAAAACACATACACAAAACAAGAAGATTTATAATAGAATAGTAGTAATCTAGCTTAAAAATCAATTTCAATTGATATTACTAGTATATATTATTTTAAATTACATACCTGTATGAATATTAATTAATATGTACCAATCAAGTATAGTTGATTTTAATTTTTGGTAATTTATTCTATTAGTTCTCTAACAAAAAAATTACATAGAAATCATAGAATCTTTTTTCTTTGAACTTTTTTTTGTAATCTTTTAAAAAATTCCCCAAGGGATAACTATTTGACTTATAAATAATATACTTGGAACTTTAATTTGTGCATATTTTTTTCATTATAAGGGATTCACACCTGAGAGATCCAACTTAAATGATAATAATTTATGTCTTTTGAAACTAGAAAAAAATGGGAAATTTGTATTCCACATGAAATTTCTAAGATGACTAAGCATAATGTGTGTGAGTAAATAAGAAAATCCATAAAGGCTGAAATAAAATTTTGATAGATGAATATCATTATACTTCTTTCATGACCTTATTATTTCAATTATTACCATAGTATACTACTATATGGGATGGTTAAGTTATGGAATAGCCAAACTCAATCAATAAGTGAAAAGAACATGCCATTGACTAAGAATAAAAAAATAGTTCATGTGACTACATGTCCAAAAGAATATAAAATTAGGATAAAATTGAACCCAAATAAAGAAGGGAGAATTTAAATATAAAATTATCACATATATTGTATCAAAGAACTCAAAAAATAATCAAGGGAAGAGAAACTAAAGATGATATATTTGTAACTGTATTACTTGTAAGAAAATTGATTCATCTAAAATCTATTCATTTAAATATATGATGACCTATGAAACGAAATTGTGATGATTTGATATATTATTGAAACATTTTGGTTGATATTACTTAAAGATAAGTAATAAATCATGTGTGAAGAAATTTTATTTGTAAAAATCTATCAGTGTTTTTATTTTTCAATAACATTTTTATTTGATTTTTAGATTTTAACTGGTAGTTTAAAATATTTAGGTAGTTTTGTTAATAATATTTTAATTTTAAACATAGATCCATGAATTTATATTCATTAATGATACAATTTGACTCATCATTCTTTTCATATAAATTACACATTATTTATGTATTTTAATTCAAGTAAAATTAATATTTATGAGAAATTGAAGTGTGATGCATAAGAGTAAAACCATTATACAAAAGAATATAGGATACACTACATAAGAAAAAAAAAGAATATTTTTGAGCACTCCAAAAGAATAAATGTGTGAAGAAAAATGCTATATAAGAGTAAATTAAAGATAAAACACGCTCTATAAGAGTAAAATGGATTATCTATATGAGTTAATGAAAACAAATATTTTAGCTTGAGAATATACTGGTGCTTTAACAAAATCCAATGTTTATCTCTTCGAGGATATGTCCACTCATAAATGGATGTTGTCTTTATGTACTAGAATTACCACAGATAAAATATAGTGTGGGTGAAACAATTTCAATTCCATCATTTCCAATGATATCTCATAAAAGCCAACATATACTACATCTGAGATGAAACATCGCATTGAGGTAAAACATTGGATAGAAACTAAAGATAATTACATCCATAATCAGATGTTCTATTTATATGAATCTAAAAATTTGAGAGGCTGAGGTCACATTGAAAAGAAAACACGAATCACATTGCTTTGAAGGCTATACCTGCACCAATGAAACCAATGTCACTCCCCAAGGATATGTTCACTCCATTGTATAAGTTAAAAAAAATATTGGATTTTTCAACACTAAAATATATATTTTTCCATAAATGAGAGATTAAATTGATGATAAAACACAATTATGGACTTCAATATAGGATACATTCTCTCCAATGTATTCTTAGGGATCCATTTTTATAATTTTCTTCAATTTAACTTGTGAAGTTTCAGATGTGTACCGGATGTGTTCATTTATCCCCAAATCACTGGAAATATATTCTCAACACCCAGTGAGGAAATAAATAATTCAGATCAATCATTAGAGGAACTTGATCAATAGATACACCATTTAGAGAAAAGTGTAAGTTTTTTGGACTATAAGAATATTTATACAAATTTATCTATAAAATTAAAATAATACTTAATCAAATGTAAAGATTAAAATTGATCATAAAAATAGATAAGGAAATCAATGTGGGGAAGGTGAGAAGAACACCGTCAAAGAGAATACATTTTTTAACTACATGGAGTGATATTTATGACAAAATAATCACATGGGATGATCACTAATGTTGATGTGAATTATATATTACATATCAATTCATAGAATTAAAAGAATAACTTGGAAGTTCAATTCATAGTTCATAGGATTAAAGAGACACAACCATTTAAGGAATCCATGATAATGATCACTAAAGAATATTCTTCTTCTTTATTCTATTTGTTTTATTTAAAAAGACTATGCATGGATAAACACCATCTGGTGAAGGGGGAGGTGTAGATGTTGATTTAATTTTTATTTTGAATGAATTGTATTCTAAGTATCTATTTATTATGTACATAATTATTTTATATCTTGATAAACATGTAGATGAACAAAGGGGGGATGGTGAATTAACAAGACTTAAAATCTAATCCTATGCACATGTAGCATGGTTTTAGTTCTCCAAATCATGAGATTTTCTAATGAGGCTAAGTCACACATTATTCAAATACTACATGAGATTAATTATCTTGGTGTCGATAGTATAAGAATACTTAAGGGACCAATAATTATACCAATAATTTAAAGAGTGACTCGAGAGATTAATTGGACACAAAGTGTGGGTGCGATGTGAATGAACTGATTGATTAATGCACATGAAGTAGAAAACAAAGAAACCAATCCAAACACCCTTACTATTTTCTAAATTTATATATAATATATTTTAAACATTACTCCTATGAACATCTCATTCCCTTTATCACTATTATTATAAATTTTAAACTTTTTACGTAGATCATACTTCAAACATACACATATAAATAATTCTATTTGAATTCTCACTCCATTAGACTTAATTAGTGGATTTAACACATATTTATTATGGATATGAACTGGGGGAGACTCCAATTAATGAATTTTATGAACCTATTCACTTTAGAAGAGTTTGTTTAGTTTAATATATATATTTAATCTCCAAGAAAGTTAGAATATAGGTATAACATTAAATTTTACTAAATTCACCCATTTTTTGGTATTTTTAGGTCATAATTATAATATAAGGAATTTTTACAATAATTAATATATATTTAGAATTAAAATAATATTGAAAGAATAAATCTATCTTCAGTGATGATGTATTTATAAGGAGAATTTAGGTCTGATTTCATTCTTGTAAGAAAGTTGTGACCCTGTCTAGGAAAATAATGGTTGGATACCAGTCTCATTATACATACTCTTGAGTAACATTAATTTTTCATTATTTTAATTCATTAATTGATATGTGTTTCATATAACCTTTATATATTATGTTTATGGATATATATAATATTAAAATTAGGGTTTTATTTTGGATGTAAAAAATAATAATTAGTTTCCAAAGATTTATACATGATTAGAAAACATGTTAATTTGGTTGATTATATAAGATACATACATTATATTAATGGAATCATGAATACATATATATAATACATATGATTAAATATATATAAAAACTTATGGAATTATATGGGGATATAACCTTTAACCTCTAAAAACTCTAAGGTGTTAGATTCTTTACAATGTGAATATTGATTAATACCTAGACCATTTAGTATAAATGTTTCCAATGTCTAGGTTACCATGGATTATCATGATTAAGGTGAATAAATTTATAACACTTTAGAAGTTTGATACATATATATGTTTTAACTTTAGGATAAAAATTTATAGAAAACTATACCAATTATGTAATAAGAATAATATATTTTGGATAATTAATTAGATTAATTTGGACAATATTTTTTCAAATCCACTATCCAGGAGTTATACAAATTTTAATTTATTTTATTATTTTTCTAAATATCTATATAATGATAGAAATGATAAATCTTAACCAAAGTATAGTTAAAATTTAACAATCGGGCCCGATAGGCACCCTAGTTTCCCCATATACACGTGTTGTCCCCTTACTAGGCCCCACCAATGTTCTTCAACAAGTCACTAAACTAAATAATTTCATTACATTCATACAGATGTTCTTTTAATGTGTTTTTTACTCACTCATACACACCCTGGGAAACTTCCTAGGATTACACTCATCCAGATCAATACTCTAGGATAAACCTCTTTAACAATGGTGTTTTAATCTGGTAGGCCCTAAAAAAAGACACAATTTGTTTACATGGGTTGTAACATTTATTTTAGTAACTGTTTAACTTTATGGGATGTAACATTCGCCCCCATTCAGAGTGAAACATCTTTATTGTGGAACCCACATCTCAACCTTGGAAATACCACCGTACTTATGATGGGTTCCTCCTTTGATACTAATGTTACAATTGGGCCTTGTAAGAACCCTAATTTCATCCTTAGAAAATTTTCCCCCTACTAGGGACAACCCACATACCCAAATGGGTCATCAGACTAAAAACTATCCCCAAATTCAAACACATGTTCTTTTAGTGCACTTTTTCCTTACTCACATACTCTATTGGAAACTTCTTTGGAGGTCACCCATTCTGATAAGTCCTCTAGGACAAATCTATTTAACTATGGGGTTTTAATTAGGTAGGATCCCTAAAATAATGGTTCACCTTGTTTACATGTGTAATAACATTTTTTTCTTGTAACCCTTGAACTTTATGTGGTGTCACATAAATATAGATCATTTCATACTAATTGATATGATGTATAATGGGTAATCATTTTAGATTGAGTATATTAAAAAAATAACATATTTAATATTTTTGAAACATGATACTCATATGGAAAATAGTTTTGATGTAGATTAAAATGGAGATAAGTATAAATTCAAATCTTGTTATGATATTATTCATTGAAAAATAGAAACTAAAAACTAATAATTTTTTTTATTGGTATAAAATTTTAAAAAATTTATCATGTGAGAAAAGAAGTTTTATGTGTTAATGTAACCTATTACTAAAATGAAACGTGTTTATGAATCCAAAAAAGAGTAGAAATATTCTTATAGTAAGTATAAGATATACTCTCTAATATAATTACACTTATTTATATCTCATTGTATGAGAGTTTCCAAATTAATTTGAGAACATGAAAGCATATGAGATGATGCATTACATGAAGATATATTTCATAAATAATAAATTAATGTGAGATATACTATTTTAAAATAATATTTTTTATGTATGATGAAAAAACTGATTTTCCATGCCACTCTTGTGATCAGTATAATTAGATAAATAAGTGGTCTGGAAATATTTTTGTCACTGATAAGATTATTTTTTTCTATAGGATTTTTTTCATGAAAATTGATTGACAAGACAAAATATACCTTACACACAAACTAATTAACAAGTGGAGAAGGATTTTTCCTATAAGAAAGTATGTATGATAATGTATAATTCTTTTACAAAAATAAAAATATAATAAATTGATTTGTAAAAAAAATATAACAAATTGAAAATATTTTTGATTTTATAAAGTAGATTAAGATTCATAAAAGAAGAAGAAATTAGTAAAACACAAGTGAACCATTTTGGATGGAAAGTAGGTAAACATTGCTAAATGAGGCCCCTATTGGTGGGGATCCTGCGTGCTCACCACAACACATTAATGTTGTGGTCAGTTGTGGGGATGCTTCCCTGAATGTTGATGATGATTATGCTAGGTGACCAACTGATTCAATGAAATCCTGGGCCGACTTGGATAAAAATGATTCTGACTGAGAGGCACCAGTGTCCAAGGATAGCATAGTTGGGACTTCACTTGAGCTCATTGGGACAACTGAGGGGTTTTCTGAGCTTGCTATTCCAGATTTTTCAAAAATCAGATCCTAGATTGGGCCCTCTGACCCTACTGCTCTAGATGGTGCAGATCCTCCTCTCCATGATGAGGTGCCAAATTCCATCCAGATTAATATACAACCTGATCTAAAAGCTGATGCTAATTCAGCCTCCCAGTTGCATAAATTTGATGGGGATTCCAAGGATATCTCACTAAAAACCTTTACAAAAACTATCTCCAGGACCGGAAAAAGTTGGGTTTAATTTTTTTTATACGTTAGACTCTATTAACACACCTGAATTTGACTTGCTCAATCTTGAGGGTCTTGAGAGTGCAGGTTCCAGTAATCGAAAACATGGTCATTCACTGCGTTCTACTGTTGGAGAGGTTCCAATAAAGATATTGACCCCTGATAAAGGGTTTGATAATATATCCACTGAAGATGTACTTACAATACAAGAAGATATTAGAACGACATTCAGTGTGCACAATAGCAGTAGATGGAGGTTTTCCCGAGTGTAACACAACAGACTGTTGATAAGGGAGCTGTTGTGTTTCAGGAGGAGGTGGTGGTCCAGGATGAACAGGCTGATCAGGATGACCATAGGTAGGTTTCAAATGCTATAGCTTCAAATCAAGGGGAATATATGGCAGATGAGGCATCATATTTGTAGCCAATTAAATGGAAAAGAGGGCGTAACTCAGTTCCTCGGGGTGGAAATCGAGGTCAGTGCCGACCTAGAAAGAGGTGATAATTAATGTATATGTTGGACATTTTGTACTCCTTTTGCTGTGGTGTTTTCACCTCTTGAACATTTCTTCCTTTTATTTTGTACCTTTACTTTTTATTTAATAAATTTCAGCGTCATAGATCCCAACCCATGTCGGAGCTGCTTTGGTAAATATTGAATAAAAATCCATCAATCATCAAGCTTCTTTTTTAAAATAATCCATTGGTATCATTATCCTGACTATTTATTAAGTTGAATTTAAGGTTTGGGTATTCTATTATTGTCATAAAGCTCAATGAAACCATTATCCATAATAAAATTGTGTTTTTATTCTTAGGGAATATATAATTATTCAACCATTTATAATTCACACCAATACTTGATAATATTTCATGTGTTTTCTAAACATAAAAATTAATTTAATGAATAAAAAAATTAACAAAGTACAAGGTAAAAATTACTTGTGTAAGTATTTAATATATATCCCATTTAAAGTATTAATATATAAAATCATTGTCAAAATAAAATTACATCATGCTAATAACATAAAAATTATAAAAAATAAAGTCTTTTTAATATTTCTACCAAATTATTCAAGTAATGTTTTCTTTCCCCATTCCTCTCAAAGCCCTTATTTTTCAATAAGTTATATCCTTATTCTCAAATGAATATTTTATTTTATCTATATTAATTACTTTAAAATATTTATGGTTCCCTTATATTTTTCAAAAATATAATTATCCATAAAATTAGTTAATTTTTTAATTGTTCTATCATAAAATCTTAATTTCCATGTTGGAGAAGGTTAGTTTTCTACACAAAATTCTTGAATAAAATTTCAATATTGTAACGTCTTGGCCCGAGTTCCACCAAACTCTTCTCTAGTATGGTGGGTCACATGGCCTCAAGAAATTATCCCCATATAGAAGAGGCTTCCAATTAGTAGATAGGGTCTATAATGGTAAAATGGGGACACTATAAACTCATGATCAGAGTATCACAAAATATTACATGTGAATAGATAAGCTCCATACAAAATAAATCAGAAATAGAAGATAAAAATCTAGAATAAAACTAAAAAAGTAACAAATAAAAAGGATATCTCATATTAATTATTATCATGTTATATATCTATACAAAAATGGAAGTTAGTATATAAAAACAAGAATCTAGTATAATACATGTATCAAATGTACAAAAAAATCTAAATGATCTATCTCTGGATAACATCACAAGAAAGGCTTTGTCATGTGCTCCCTATATCCTATGAATAATCAATGAATCAACATAGAGTGGAACCCTTCACCAGTACCTACCTACAACAATGAAGTATTTCTAGGCACCCAATGGTGTCCCAAACATGGTTTAAAATTTACCTCAGTAGGCCACCACCAGTGATGTCTATAACTAGTCTAGTCTATGTATATAAGATGAAGCGGTGTGCATTATATAACAGTATTATAGAGGAATATCCATGAATGATACTTTTTATCCAAACAAGGATCAATATAAAAAATCAATCATATACATGAGCAAACCGTAAATCATAATAAATAAGGAGTGATATTTTCCATTCTAAAAACTGTAATCCAATAACCATAACAAGGGATATCATTAAATCAGGGTAAAAAATTCACTATCACCTATGATGAGTAATCCAGTTTCAGGACTACATGGGATAAATCCAATATATAAATGAATAAGGCATCCCCTTGAGTCCATGGATAATCTATATATACAACTAAATAATGACATGAGTGGTTCTCAAGGATCCTGTACAAGGTAGTCTAAGCATTCTGGGTCCAAGGATTATAAATGTACTTGGCATCTGATGTAATTAGAATCCAAGGAGTATAAATTTATATGGAATCCAATATAATTTTAAATTCAAGGAGTATAAATTTACATGGAATACAATATTATCACAACCATTACATTAATCATTTCATAACCCATTTTATAATCATATATAGGACACGAGTTTTTCTAACTCATTATATGTTTTCTAGTTAATTCATTTAACCATTTTAACAAAATTTAATCACATGGTAAGGAGGAATAATCCCCATCCTAATTTCAAATTTAATTAATAAAGGATTTAACAGGAAAGATAAGCTCACCTACACCCAATGAGTTAGTAAAATTGGGGGAATATACATAAACACACCTCACAAGTGGTCTATATTGATGTTCAAAACCTCCAACCATAACATTGTGCTAAGTGGGAAACCTATCAATGTTCGAATGAATTCAATAAATGTATTTATTTAATTTAATCTCAATCCCCAGAAGGTCTAGTGTGTGACACAATTACAACTAGATAAAAAACAACTAGAATTTACAGTAAAAGGTACATACCACATACCTCACTTTTGTGGTAGAACAGTAGTCTAGTATTGTCTCATAAATCGATCAGTATTGAAATAAATGGATGAAAATATAAAAAACCTAGAAATAAGGAAACTTATGTTACACCAAAATAACTCAGTTGATGCAAATAAAAACCACAAAATGTGTAAGAGGAACATAGAAATTATTAGTAAAAATACAATGAGATGAACATATTGTGAAATAGATTATAGATGATAGATCAGATAAAATTATAGGTAGAACTTGAAATGGGAGATCAAAAATGTGGGACTTCTACCCATTATAGAAGAATAAAAGGAAATAAGGATTATAAGTTTCTTAAGGGAAAAACTATATTTTTACCCCTTTAAAAATGGGTCACATGGTTTGGATGCTTGGTTGGAAAAATCGTGGGCCAACTATGTGCCTCTCTCTACCTCAAAACCCATTTCGCATGGTCATGAAACATGGATAAAAAAATAATGCATCAATATTGTATTTTTACAATGCTAAAAATTGAAGGTGGTTCATATGACTGTGTGTCCCTATATGCATGGCTTCCTTAAAAAGTGTGTCCATAGACAACTCTATAGACCACCCCAAATAATTTACTCAAACCATGCATCTGTGGTAGCATAGTTTCTACGAACCATGCAAACCAACTAAATTTTATACAAACATCGGCTTTAAACCCTGAACATTCCTCAAACACACCCAAAACTCTCATGTACTCATTAGGAAATCAAATTTGGTGAAAACCATGGAATTAAACTAAAAATTAAAATATTTTTATAGTAATAAAAACCCAAGATCTTACAATATCTATCTCTTAAGAAAAATCATCCCAAATATTCTCTTATGAAGGTGGTTACACATCATTAAATAGATTTAATGACTGAGCATGCACATATTCCAATCTCTCCCATGTATTGTCTTAAACAAGACCATGATTCTATAGCACCTAAACTAAAATAATCAACCTTCCTTAGAGATATTTATGATCTATAAATAATACATTTAGGATAATCCTAGAAGGACACATCTACCAATTAATCAACATCATCTAGATGAAGAGTATGAGGTGGGTTTGAGTGATAACGATGCATTTGTGATACATGGAAGACGTCGTGCAATAATTAGTACCTATGAGGTAACTACAATCAATATTTTATCAGGTCGACTCTCTCCAGAATCTTGACAGGCCTGACATATCATGGTGAAATCTTACATTGTCTCTGAATTCTTATGTACCTTATCCATTGAGATATATTTAAAAAGAATTAATCCATGACCATAAATTCTAGAGGTTCTTGATGATGATCAGTATCAGATTTCAACCTTGACTATCTTTTAGCTACATATTTTCTAATCAACTGGACATACTCCAAAGACTCATAAATGTGATGTGGTATAAGTAGTGTTACCTACCCTACCTCTAGCTAGCACATAGGTGATCATCATGGCATACTGTAAAAATCCTCATAAGGTTACATATTTATATTCACATGATTACTACAATTGTAGGTGAAATCCACAAGGGGTATGTGCCTCTACTAAAAACACCAAAAATTGAGGATATAATCTCTAATATTATACTCTAAAACCTGTATAGTGCAATTTGAATGGACATTAGTCTGAGGGTGGTATGATTTACTCAGAAGAACCTATGTATCAAAATCCCACTTCAAGACATGAAAAAATGATATGTAAACTAAGAATCCCTAAACGATTCAATAGTTTGAGGAACTCCATGAAGGCACACAATCTCACATATATAAAGTCTACTAGTATCATCTAATGAGAAGGTCTCCATGATTGTTAGGGAATGAGTGACCTTTGTGTGCCTATCCAAAACAACCCATATAACATCACAACCATGAGGTGACCTCGGTAAGCTGATCATGAAATCTATTACAACATCATCCAATTTACACTTAAGAATGGGTAACAACTATAAAAGCCTAGATGGTCACTAGTTTTTTACTTTCACTCGCTGGCTGGTGGAGTACCTAGTGACAAAGCCTTCTATTTCATATTTATTACCTAGAAATCAATACTAGAAACAAAAATTCCAAGAGATCTTGGTTTCACCAAGTTTTACGTCTCAAGATGAGGAAATCTCACATCATCTCTTCAAACTTGTCTGCTAGAACCCAAACACGACCATGTATGAAAATATTTCCATCCCCATAGATGGTCCAAATAGAAGGTGGGTCATTAGATTCCATACTTTTCCTTAAGACTAATCCCTAAAAATCTTACAACTATCTCATCCTAACCCTTTTCAGAAGATTTTATGTCACTAACATGGATGAGAAAATTGTATTCCCATGACTATCCAATACCTCCAACTGAATGTCAAAGAAGAAGGACATCAACTTCCATTCACTTATATCCTCCGAAACTACCTATGTCTTTATATTCCATCTCAGGGCATCTTCTACTACATTTCCATTACAAGGTTTATAGGGTATATCAAAATTTAATGACCGAAGATAATCAACCCACCTTCTATATTGAAGGTTAAATTCATGCTACGTAAAAATTCACCTGAATATTTTGTGGTATGTGTAAACAAAAAAAGTACTCACAGTAAATAATACCCCCAACAATAGATGGGATGCACCATTTTTATATACTGGAGATCATTTTTTGGGTAATTCCTCTCATTAGGTCTCAACTAGAGAGGCCCATACACCAAAATTCTATTCACATATTTCATTAAAACTCCTAAATAGATACTTGATTTGTCATAGTAAACTATATTACTTCTTCCAAGATCAGGAAGAATCAGGACTGGAACTAAATTAAAATTTTCATTAATCTCTTAAAAAACATTTACACACACTTTGGACCATATAAATATCACCAGATTCTTAGTCAATCTTTTAAAAGGAAAAGATAGACAAGAATATTCTTGAATGAGGCACCTGTAATAACCTCAAAAAACCAAGAAACCTTGAATATAAAATATATTCTTGGGTTTATTCCAAGAAAACACAACACTCACCCTCTCTAGATATACATACCCTACTGTCTATAAGATTATATAACCAAATAAGTAAACATCATCTATACCGAACTGAAATTTTGGGAGTTTGGCATAAAATATATGATGTCTTAGTATATTAAAAATGATGTAATGGTGTTTGGAATGGTCATGTCGAGTATGAGACTACACCAAGATTCCATCCATGAAAACTATCATGAAAGAGTCCAGATATGTGTGGAAGAACCAATGAAACAAATCCATGAAAACTGTTGGAGTGTTCATGGGACAGAATGACATAAACAGATACTCATAAAGGCCATAACTGCTATGAAAAGCTATAAGAGGCATGTTTGTCAGCCTGGCATGTACCTGGTGATAACCAGGCCTTAAGTTAGTTTTTGAGAAAACACAAGATCCATGGGATGATTGAATACACCATCGATATAGGATAAATAATACTAATTACCAACCATAAACTAGTTCAATTTATTGTAATCTACACATATCTTGAGGGTTTTGTCTACCTTATTATTGAAAAGGATTAGAAAATCGCATGGAGAAGTACTGGGTCATATAAAACCTTTTCTTATAAGTCCTCTAGTTGTATCTTGAGCTCATGAAGATTAGTAGTGGCCATCATATATAGAGTAATGGATAATGGTACAAATCCTAGAACCATCTCAATTGATAATTCCACATCTCTCTCAGGAAGGAAAATTGAAAATATTTCCTCAAATACATCCCTAAAACAATTTACAACTGAAGGTAATGAACCCCATCACATCCCCTGATCATCCAGATAAAGGATAAAAATCTAGGCTAACAATCCACACTTCCCATGATGATTTGGTCATCATATACATGCCTGGAAATCCCACAGTCCCTTATGGATATACCTAACTCCCTGTAGTGATATTAATGATACCCTATAGAGTTAGAAATTAACATTGTCATGGTAAAGAATAAACCAATCCATCCCAATAATTATGTCAAACTTAGTCATCTAAAGGAAAAATAGGTCCCATATAACATGACACCCACCTATATCAAGGGGTCACTCCATACACTGATGTACATTTTATAATTGGATTCCCAATGGAGTATCGAGTGTCATAACACCAACATAAAACTGCACGTTGAGTCCATGTCACCCCACAATAATTAAATAATTGAAAAAATGTGAGGAAAATGTATAAAAAATGGAGGATACAATAGTATAAGATACTAAGATCATAACTACCAATAAAGTAACCCCAGATCTCTACTCTTCAAGTATATTCCATACTATGTATATCAAACTTGAACTGAGACCCTAAGAAATATCCCGACTAGCCTGAGCATGGCCACTATAATGTTGAGTGGAAACTAGTTCTGGACTCCCTAAACCATGACCACCCACTCAAGATGAATGAATAGTAATAATCTATCTCTCGACCTAATGCAGAGCTGTGAATCCCATTCCTAAAATAAGAGTATATGTTAACCCCTTTCACTGAACACTAGAGGAATGAACCTACACACATGCTATATGTGGACCATCCAACAACATGATCTTCACTTGACTGTGTCTCTATCACAATGGAACCTCATATGTCTTAACCTCCCATACAGATGAATTAAAGAAACACCGCCCACACTCACACCCTATCTGGTATTACCCTCATAAGAAGTCTCACAATTATTCTTCCTTAAAACTGAAACTAAACCACTAGGTCTAGTAGCAGCACTACCTACTCTAGGCCCCCATCTTACCTAAGGTTATGTTCATTAATAAGAACATGATTCACGATCTCATTTATAATAGTCAACCAAAACACATTCACTAATAATCAAATGACATGATTGATACCTTCCTAGAAGTGTCTAATCATAGATGGATCATCAAAAAAAATACATAGGTGAAAAATGATGATGCTCTATAAAGACTTTTGAATGCTCCATAACAGTCATCACACCCTAATCCTGATGCATAAACTCACTATATTTTTATTCTCTCATAGTCTCAAAAAATAATTAATCATAAATCTTAGAGAAAAAATCTCTTCAAACCATATTTTAAATATGATCATCTTATTTTAGAACATCCCACGAGTGGTAAGGGGCTCCTTAAAGCATATACATCACAAGTTTGACTTTCCTCTCTAGAGGAGTCTCCAAGTGATCAAAAATGAAAATATTGTATCAATCCATAGCTTATCATTTTGTGGACCACCATCCCCCAAAAATGTGGGTGAATAATACTTCTGTAACATACTTGTTAGCTCTTCCATAGTTTTGGTAGGCTATGGGGATACCAAAACGGTCTACAGAAATTGAAGGAAGCCTTCTAGGAACTAGGAACAAACACCCATATATGGAACAATGTGTGATTTTTTATGTGGAACTACTAGAGGTTCTTCTAGTGGATCAGGACCCACCATCTATAGATAATGGTCATAAACATCCTCTTGGTGTATGAATGGACCCCATCATGGTGGAATATATCTGCAAATTTAAAGCACACACCTTATAAAATAATAGATAACAATGATATCATATATATATGAACAATATATGTATGGGAATTAATATAAATAAGACAAAACCCTCTTCTTGAGCCTAAATATATATCTTTTTAACAATAACTATCATAAAGAGTACCATAGACCCTTCTGACTGCCCACTACCAACGTCGATTCTGGGCCAATATCTCTATTCCACAACATGGGTCCCAGTATATAGACTGTGAATTTCAATTGGAAATTCCATTTAATGATGACATGTATAGTTATAATCCACTTTCTTTTAATTTGATTATCATTTAAATAAAAATTTTCATTAAAATATTTACTATATATATCACCATTTCCAATTTATAAGGGTGTATACACCTTATAAATTGAATTTTTGAATCCATTTAATACCAACCAAAACACGTTCTAACACAGGAAACCAATGGTCCATGAGACAATGTTCCGTTATTCACTAATTAAGGCGTCTTCTACAGCCTATTCAAGAAAAAACTATTTAGTTCATGACTTTAACTTTAAGTTCCAATTGTGTTTCTAAATCTACTAATAGAAACATTATCTGATAATAATTATATAACACAAGACACACATAACAAATGTCATACAGTCAATAAATACATCCTATATAGATTGACATATGCATGGAATGTGAATCCTATAAGGTGCATAAAATGTTTCATGATCCATGAAACTTGATTACTTTTCATATCAGGCCAAGAATAAAATGAATTTCATCAATAATCAAAATAATAAAATCACATATCATGTTCATCACCCAATAGTGGAATCAATACAAATATAATAGAAAACAATATTGAGTAAAATTTCCTTATTCCAGGAAACATGGTAATTACACTAAATGTGGGTGGACTAATCATAGGAATGGCTTATAACTGAGTTCCAATTTATTACTAATCTCATAAATATTGTCTCAAAATAGTATATTAGGAAAATATATTCTCTGGTACTACTTTGTCTCATCCTGGACTGGGTACCAATAAACATTTCCTCAAGCCGGTTGGTGACATGGCCTCATGCGCACCTTCCTATATTCCATAGTTTTCTTCAAATAAGCGAGGTTTGTAATGACATGGTGGGTGGACAATACCCTCATGACCAAAATAACACATTGGTATTAAAAGTGAATAAATAAGAAGAAGCATAGTATAAAGGAGATATAGATTGTAAGAATCCATAAGACAACTATAAATATAAACAAAGCCAAATGTAATATCATATACAAGATGGGTATGTCATGTATCAATAAAAAATGGTATGAAATACATAGAATCAAGAATCCAATACAATACATGTATCAAAATAATATGAAAAAGGAACTATCTACATATAACATCATGAGCATTATTCGATATAATGATCCCCTACTCCTATGCACAATCAATCATGAATCGTAAAGTAGAATATTTCCCTGATCTCTACTTGCATCCCTGAGGTCTATCCACGTACCCAAAAATGATTTGAATAGAGTTTTATGTAACGGTCAGTAGTCCACCAGAAACGATGTTTTTAACAAGTCCAGTATATGTATATAAGTTGATGTAGTGTAAATTTCATAATTATAATGTAAAATAATAGGAAAGTGTGATATTGCCCATAAAATTAATCCTACTTGTATGTAATAAACTGTAATTATAGGATAATCATAAATCATGATAAAGAAGAAGTGGTACTATGTTTTTTAATAACTACAATCAAATACCTAGAAAAAGGGAATTATGTAAATCATGCTAAAACTCCACTATATCCTATTCTAAGTAATCCATTGTTAGGCCAATATGGGATAGATCCATGGTATAAATGATCAATGAATCCCCTTGAGTCCATGGGGAATATCCATAGTAAACTTGGTAAATACTGGAGTGGATCCCAATAATTCTATCCATAGATCATATCCATGACTTGTAATGTCCTAGATTTTTCCATGTATTATTTTAATATTATCTGGGAATTATTTTGAGACCAGGATTTGAGACGGCATGTAGTTCCGATGCCTAGTGATCCCTGAACAAATGTTTGAATTTAATTAAAATAATTATATAATGCGCCTATGTGGTTTTCCATAAAAAGTGGAATAACTCTTGAACGGGTTCATAGATTTGAAATCTGATTGCACCGTTGTGTTCAGAGTGGCGTGTTTACCTTAAGAAAGACCTAACATTGGATGGCATAGTTCGGTGGTGAAATCTAGTTTTTTGGACGTAACCGTAATAAAATATTTAATAAAAATATTTTATTAAAGTTTTTATGTAGTGAAATATTTTTTCATCTAAATTAAAGATTTCATAGGGGATCAGGGTTATAGATCTCATAACTTTGAATTTCCCCTAGAGGTTCTGGGAAGCTCTGGAGAAAACCTCCCAACGTGGTAACGACGTTCTTGAGGAGTTTTTCCAGCGATGAAAACACAATGACTGGATCTTCGCCAATGAATGCCATGGATCTAGGTAGGACCTTTTGATTTTGGTTTCCTTTCCCCTTTCTTGATTCCTACGATGAATGTGTACTAATCAATGAACATATTTTCCCGCAGATCGATCGTATTTGTGGGAAAAGATTTTTCTGGGGATTTTTGGGGAAGATCTCACTCCTTGTAATTTAGATATGATAATAGTTATGAGGATAATTCTTACGGGAACTAATCGAGGCCAAAACGAATAATGGCCAGGGTTTGTTCCTTGGGTTGTTTCTTTGTGAATCCTTTTGCCCATTATTTTGCCTACGCATTCTTCGTTCTTTGCAGGATAAGAGCAATGATCTATTGTTCCTTCGATCTGCGGCGCCAGGATCTGAGATTATAGATCCGACATTGAGACAACCTTGCAGAGGTGTGACGATGATGGCATAGGAAGTATCGATACTGTTCGAGAGTTCCCGTTCTTCGAGCATTTGTTTTGCAGGCGAATCGGGAAACATTATCAAGGCCGATCGGAAGCCTGAAACCAACAGAAGCTGTTTTGTAAAGGCGGGACAACCTCAAATCCAGAATTTCATGATGATCGGATGGTTGGATCAATAATTTGAGATCCAACTGTGGCGAAAGGAAGAAGATTATGGTTCTGGAGAAATCCCGACTACATGGCGTGTAGTATGGGCTACACAGCATGTGTTCGTCAGCAGACCACCTGACGTGTACTCCGGGAGTACACGGAAACGGGGTGGGTACACAGTCAAGGACACGACAAGTATACCATTCCCCACAAAGACCCGACCAGATAGACAGGATCCCCGTGTACTGGTACACGGGCAGGGTGTCACGGGTTGAGGCCATGTATGGGCACATGGCCAGCGTACACGGAGCGAACCCCGAATACTCAGACACAGTGTGTAATCCTTCTACACACTGTGTAGTTACTTTTTATATGACCAACCTAGAGACACATGCCGTTTACACGGGCTGTAACCAGAGTCAAGGAACATAGTGTGTGATCCTACTACACGCCATGTAACCTATTTATACATTGCTTGAGCCATTTGTATTCCGTGACTTGGGATAGCATTCTTAGAGTTCTTACCCTTGGTATTTCCCCTGAAGGATTTTGGTATCATTTCCTATATACAAGAGTATAATCCCTTCAGTAGAACTTCCTGATAGAGTTTTTGGAATCCCCTCTTTGAGACTTAAGGCCGGATCCTCTATTCCTTCCTGGTACCCTATGTAATGTTCTTGGTATTGACATTACCTACCTTACCTGGGCGCCGATCCTCTGCTTAGCGGATTAGTCCAGACTAAGTTGTTGGAATCACCCCACAGCTATTGGTTGTGATCCTCATCTAAGCATCGTATTCTTAAGTACTTGTGGAGTGAGTTCTCCTAGAATGAGTACTTTGTATCTCTCTCTTCAGACGTAGGAGTGTGTTCTCCCTGTTATGTGCTTAGTGGAATCTTCGACCCGGATATTAGTGGTGGTTTCGCGATAGTCGATCATGTAGGAGTATATTTGGATATGATTGTTATATTTTATGTAAAGATATACTGTGTAGAGCTGACTGTATCATTCCTCTATGGTATTTTACTTTGTTGTATTCCTTTATAGTTTTCGGGGGCGTCTTATTGGGTATTTTTATACTCACCCCTGCATGGGATTTTCCTACATGTGTTGTGTCTTGTGAAGACGAGAGAGCCTTTGAAAGGATTCTTGGTGGACTTGGACCGGATGGTGCTTAGTGAGATTAGGCAGGCCGAGGTGTGTTCCTACGACTACAGATTGCAGTCCCAGTACCTTTCTTTACAGGTTGGACTTTTTTACAGACTTTCTTTTGGTGGGATTGTACTTTTGGCCTAGGGTTTTACAGTACTTTACTTTCTTGTCATACTCTGTTGGTTGGGATTTTAATGTATGCATGCATTTCTATTTTCATTAGTTTTTACTTTTCAGCTTTGTGGGCTTAGAGATGTGTGTTTGTGTCTTTACAGGTTTATAGGCAATGCCCCCCATGTTAGTGACATGACTACTCGGTGCTAGTCACCGGCCCCTGGCATATTGGAGGCGAGCTTGGGGAGTTGCAGCATGGGCCCCACTGGGAAGGGTCGTGACAGAGTGGTATCAGAGGATGGTCAGTTCTACCTTAGTACCAAGAGTCTGTGAGTTGGTTTGGGGAAACAGTGTTAAGTATTTTGAGTTCGGCTTTCAGGCTAGGGACCCCAGTGTTGGTAGGGGTGACTGACGTATCCATACACAAGGACTCTGATAACATTCTTTTCCATATGGAACATGAGAAAACTAGTTATAGGAGAAAATAATGTTACATGCATCATATAGGAATGGGTTGTGGTCCCCATGTCTTTCTTGAGTTAGCTCTCCAGATATACTCACTGACCGTGATACATATTGTTTCTTTACAAGATGCCTCCGTGATGCACACCCACTAGGATCGTGTAGCTCGATCATGAGGATGACCCCCTCAATGATAAAGCTTGGATATAGGGAAAAGATCCCCCAGTTTAACCTTCAGGTGGTGTGCCAGTTATTCCACCACCTATGGAGCAGTGTTTAGTGCTTGCTGTAGCAGTAGAGGAGGAGCGCAAGCTGAGCGCACTCCATGAGTTTTTGGGATAGAGACCCCTCAGGTTTCAAGGAGAGCCTGACCCTCAGGCAGTAGAGGATTTGATTGAGGTAGTGGCCAGAGTCTTCTTTTTGGTTAGGACACTAGCAGACCAGATGATGATCCTGGCAGCGAGCCTTCTACAGGGCTCGTTAGGGCGATGGTGGAGTTTTGTTATCCAGAATCACAACGAGGCAACTCTTGCATGGTCAGTGTTTGAGAATCTCTTCAGGGGGGAGTTTTCACCAGTTACCCTGATATCAGTACCTATAAAAGAGCTTCTTAATCTTCAATAGGGAACCATGATGGTGGCTGACTATTCATCGAGGTTTACCGACCTCTCACAGTACACGATGGATATGGTTAGTGATCAGTACTTCAGAGCTCAAACTTTTGAGTGGGGCTTGCACAGAGACATCCGAGATAGCATCATCCCTATGAGAATTCCTACTTATGATGGGGTGCTTGAGTGGGATTTGGTGGTCGAGAGCTTCTTGGAAGAGAAGAGACAGCTAACAGTTGTCAGTAGTGAGTGAGCTGGAGCAGAGACCACGGTAGCAGGGAGCCGACGTCAGGGACTCTTGTGTGGCAGACATTTTCAAAGGAGATCCCAGGATAGATGATCTACCGTACAAGGTTCTCAGGGTGCATCCAGCCAGCCTCGAGAGAGGCGATGCTAGTCATGTGATGGCAGGGGAAATCTCACTCGAGATTGTCCGACCCGTCGTACTACTGACATGGGAGTAGTGGATGGACCACTGAGGCAGAGGAAACGTGTGGAGCAGACTGATCCATGGGGTAGCAGATGTGGTAGAGGAGCTAGGAGATCAGTTGGAGGTGGTTGACATTTTGACCCTTTACCACCATCACCCCCAGGAGGTCCACCCTAGGCGCAGGGAGCTGGTGGACAGAGGGAGGGACGACTTCAGGCAACGAAGGCTTATGACATAGGTAATCTTGGAATGATTAGGGGTACAATCTATTTCTTTTCTACTTTTGATACCATTATGATAGACGCATGTGCTATTCATTATTTTCTGTATGATTATCGTGTTCAAGACCTTGAGATTCCAGTTGAGTTGTTTACTCGACCCTTATGCTTAGAAACACCGACTAGAGAATATTCAGAGATCACACACCTTTGCAGACAGTGTGACATGACCCTTAGAGGCGAGAGTTTTGGTTGGAACCACTTGGTGGTAGTGTCAAGGCCTTACGGTGTCATTCTTGGTATGGATTGGCTATCCACAGTTCATTCCCAGATTGACTATTTTAGGCAAAGGGTGAAGTGTGTTCACAGTGATGGAACGAGGTTCTCCTTTGTCAGTGAAAAGGAGACCCATGCAGCGCAGGATGGTCTTTTTCATAGGAAGGTACAACTGATTTCACATCATTTGGATAGCCTAGCGCTTGGTGTTAAAGATGTTATGAGTTTACAGTTTCCAGTAGTAGTGGCTAAGTACAATGACGTATTTCCAGAGGATTTCCCTGGACTACCTCCCCATCAGGAGATAAATTTCTGCACTGATTTACAACCCAGGAGGACACCGATATTAACATCATCATATTGGATGTCTCTTACAGAGGTTCGTGAGATGAGAGTGTAGCTGGAGGACTTGCAGAATAAAGGCTTCATGATACCCAGTTTTTCACCCAGGGTGGCCCCAGTGTTGTTTTCTATGAAGGAATACGGGAGATTGAGGCTATGGGAGGATTACCGATGCTTGAATCAGGTGACCATGAAGAACCGATATCCACTACTGAGGATCGATGACCTTGTCTAATTGTCAAGAGGGGAACTATGGTTCTCAAAGGATTATCTATGATCAGGCTATCACTAGTTTCAAGTACAAGATCAGGACATACAAAATACGACTTTTAGATGTCGCTACAGTCACTATGAGTATTTGGTGATGCTCTTCAGCATGACGAACGCCCCAAAAGTGTTTATGGGACTCATGAAAGGAATATTTCATCACTATCTAGACCAGTTCATGGTGGCCTTCATCGATGATATCCTTGGGTACTCTGCGTTCGAGGAGGATCACGCGAGGCACCTAAGGATGGTTCTGGACACACTCCGAGAGCACCAGTTGTACGGGAAACTCTCAAAGTGTTAATTATGGATATAGGAGGTCCACTTTTTGGGACACGTTATCTCAAAATATGGTGTAGTAGTGGACCGAGACAAGATAGAGACAATGTTAGCATGGGAGCCACCCCGGAGCGTGATGGAGGTGCAGAGTTTCCTTGGGTTGGAAGGCTACTATCGAAGATTCATTCCTAGTTTCTCCAAGATTTCAGCACCCATGATATCTTTGTCCCTAAATGGGAAACCTTTCGTATGGTTCGAGAGATTTCAGTAGGCTTTTCAGCAGTTGAGACAGAGTTTCACGAGCACCCTGATCTTGAGACTACCAGAAGAGGGTGTCGAGTACGTAGTTTTCTGCGACGCATCAGGAACCGAGATTGGTTTTGTCCTTATGTAGAGGCAGGTGGTGATTGGCTATGTCTCATGTCACTTGATGCCACACAAGCAGAACTACGCAACCCATGATCTTGAGTTGGTAGCGGTAGTCCTCGCATTGAAGATGTGGCAGCACTACCTGATGGGCGAGTGGTTCATCGTCTACTCTGATCACAAGAGTCTTAGATATATCTTTTCTCAGAGGGATCTAAATTTGAGACAGAGGCGGTGGATTGAGTTCCTCCAGGATTATGACTTTGAGATCGTTTATAATCCTAGGAAGGGGAATGTTGTGGATGTTTCTCTCAGTAGGAAATCCAGTTCGCAGTTGCTGGATGAGGCGACGAGGCAGTTGGCCCCTTTATAGTTATCCTTTGTGGATAGAGATGAGGGAGCTTACCTTCAGTCGATGGTCGTTACCCCTCAACTCTTATAGCGAGTCAGGGATGCATAACTCAGGGATTCTAGCTATGAGACTCTACGTGCTCAGATATCCACAAGTGATGCTGTTGATGGATATTCAAAAAGTGGGGAGCACATTGTTCTTTTCAGAGGGTGTGAAATAGTACCAGTGATGTTGTGGGATGAGGTTCTGAGGAAGTTACATACATTTCTTTTGGGAGTGCATCCAGGCATGGAAAATATGTTCCAGGACCTCTGACGTTAGTTCTGGTGGCCAGAAATGAAGAAGAGTGTGGTAGAGTTTGTTTCTCTGTGCCTTACTTATCAGCAAGTAAAGGCTGAGCACCAGGTTCCAGCAGGTTTGACTTGTCCCCTTGATGTGCCAGAGTGGAAGTGGGATGGGATATCCCTAGACTTCGTGACGGGTTTACCACGTACGTCCAAATGATAGGATTCCATTTGGGTGATCATTGACTGACTCACCAAGTCACCCCACTTCATAGCCAAATGGGAGTAGAGTTCAGTAGAGAGATTGGGATGTCTCTATGTGTAGGAGATAATTAGACTTCATGGAGTTCCATCAACGATCGTCTCAAATTGTGATTCTCATTTCACAACCTGTTTGTAGAAGGTATTGGAGGAAGGTTTTGGGACTCATTTATGCTTGAGCACAACATTTCATCTTCAGACTGATGGTCAGATAGAGCGGACCATCCAAGTTCTAGAGGATATGCTATGATCTTGCATACTTGACTTCATTTGTAGCTGGGAGGATCACCTACCACTGGTGGAAGTTTCTTATAACAACAATTATCATTCCACTATTGGTATGGCACCATTCAAGGATTTGTATGGGCAACCATGCAGGTCACCAATTTGTTGGACTGACCCATGTGAGTCAGTACTCATGGTCCCAGTGATGGGGTAAGCAACTATAAAGAAGCTTTCGGTTATCCAGGAGTGGATTATGACTACACAGAGTCGAAAAAAGTCATATTCCGACAAGAGAAAGAGGCCCTTGGAATTAGAGGAGGGAGACCATGTGTTCCTTCGGGTCTCACCTCGACGGGGATTGCGAATATTTGGCCGAGGAGACAAGTTATCTCTGAGGTTCATTGGCCCTTTTCAAATTCTGAGTAGAGTTGGCGAGGTGGCATACCTCTTGGATCTACCTCTTTAAATGGACTGGGTACACAACGTCTTCCATGTGTCATAAATACGAAGGTACGTGCGTGATCCATTGCATGTTATCGACTGGGGAGAGCTTGACATCGATGATGGAGCGACCTTTGCTGAGTACCTAGTGTAGATCAAGGATTGGCAGGAGAAGATCCTTTATCTGTGAGCTATTCCCATGGTGTGTTTCCGATGATAGCACGAGAATCTCCAGGAGATCACGTGGGAGCGGGAGGCTCAGATCCATGTGTATGACCCACATATTTTTGAGTAAACTTTGTTTTGGCTCTTCAGGGACGTAAATACCTAAGGTGGGGAGGATGTAATGTCCCAGATTTTTCAGTATATTATTTTAATATTATATGGGAATTATTTCGAGACCATGATTTGAGACGGCATGCAGTTCTGAGGCCTGGTGAGCCCAAAACAAATTTTTGAATTTAAATAATGAGCACGTGTCATTTTCCTAAAAATGTATAATAACTCTTGAATGGGTTCTGAAGTCATAATTATGAGGGCACCGTTGCATTTAGAGCAGCGATTTTTCTTTAGGTGAGACCTAACATCGGCTGTCATAGGTCGGTGGTGAAATCTATTTTTTGGACGTAACCGTAATAAAATATTTAATAAAAATAGTTTGTTAAAGTCTTTCTGCAGCGAAATATTTTTTATTTTAAATTAAATATTTCATAGGGTATCAGGGTTACAAATCTCATAACCCTGAATTTCCCCGAGAGGAGCTGGGAAGCTCTAGAGAAAACCTCCCAACACGGCGACGACGTTCTTGATGAGTTTTGCTGGTGACGACAACACAACGACCGAATCTTCACCAACGAATTCCTCGGATCCAAGTAGGATGTTTTAATTTTGGTTTCCTTTCCCCGTTCTTGATTCCTACAACGAATGAGGACTAATCCACGAAAAAATTATCCCGCAGATTGATCGTATTTGAAGGATGGGATTTTTGCTGGGATTTTTGGGGAAGATCTCAATCCTTTAAATTTGGATCTGATAATTGTTTTGAGGATCATTATGACGGTAAAAAATCGAGTCCGAAACGAACAACAGCCGAGGTTCGTTCCCCGGGTTTTTTATTTGTGAATCCTTTTCCCCATTATTTTGCCTACGCGTTCTTCGTTCTTCATGGGGATAAGAACAATGATCGATTGAGACTTCAATCTACAGCGCCACGATCCGATATTATAGTTCCAACAGCGAGACAACCTTGAGGAGGTGCGACCACAATGGAGGGGGATGAATCGATATGGTTCGGGAGTTCCCATTCTTTGAGAATTTTTGTGCGGGTGAATCAGGATGCGTTATCAAGGTCGATTGGAAGCCCGAAAGCAATGGAATTAGTTTCGTAAAGACAGGACGACCTCAAATCCTGAATTTCATGATCATCGGACGACCAGATAAAAAATAGGAGATCCACCCGAGGCGTGAGGAAGAAGATGGCGGTTCTAGAGAAATCAAGACTACACGGCGTGTAGTATAGGCTACATGGCATGTGTTCATCTGCAGACCACCCGGCGTGTTCTTCAGGAGTACACGGACACAGGGTGGGTACACGACCAAGGACATGGTGTGTACACCCTTCCCTGGCTAGACCCGGCCAAATACACAGGATACCTCGTGTACTGGTACACGAGCAGGGTGTCATGGGTTGAGGCCATGTACGGGCACATGACCAGCATACACGGAGCGAACCCTGGACACTCAGACATGGCATGTTATCCTTCTACATGCCATGTAGTTACTTTTTATACGACAATCCTAGAGACACGAGCCATTTACATGGGCTATACCCGGAGTCAAGGAACATGGCGTGTGATCCTACTACACGCCATGTAACCTATTTATACATGTATTGAACCATTTGTATTCTATTACTTGGGATAGATTTCTTAGGGTTCATACCCTTGGTCTTTCCCCTGAAGGTTTCTGGTATCATTTCCTATCTACATGAGTATGATCCCTTCAGTAGGACTTCCTGAATAGAGTTATTGGAATCCCCTCTATGAGACTTAGTTCCGGATCCTCTATTCCTTCTTGGTACCCTATGTAGAGTTCTTGGTATCGACGTGACCAACCTTACCTAGGCACCGATCCTCGGCTTAGCAAATTAGTTCAGAATGAGTTGTTTGAATCACCCCATTGCTATTGGGTGTGATCCTTATCTGAGCATCGTATTCTTAAGTACTTGTGGAGTGAGTTCTCCTAGAAGAAGTACTTTGTATCTCTCTCTTCAAGCCTAGGAGTGTGTTCTCCCTACTACGTGCTTAGTGGAATCTTTGAGCTGGATCATAGTTGTGGTTTCACGATTGTCAATCATGTATGAGTATATCTGGATATTCTTGTTATATGTTATGTAAACATATATTGTGTAGAGATGATTGTAACATTCTTTTGTGGTATTTTACTTTGTTCTATTCCTTTTTTGTTTTTGGGGTGACCTACTAGGTATTGTTATACTCACCCCTACACAGGCTTTTCCCGCACGTTTTGTGTCTTGTGCAGACGAGAGAGCCTCTGACAGGATTCCAGGTGGACCAGGACCAGAAGGTGTTCAATGAGATCAGGCAGACTGAGGTGTGTTCCTACGACTACATATTGTAGTCCCATTACCTTTCTTTACAGGTTAAACTTTTTTGTAGACTTTCTTTTGGTGGGCTTGTACTTTTTGCCCAGGTTTTTACTATAATTTACTTTCATATCGTCCTCTGTGGGTTGAGATTTTAGTGTATGCATGCATTTCCATTTTCAGTAGTTTTTACTTTTCAGCTTTGTGGGCTTGGAGATGTGTGTGTCTATGTACAGGTTTATAGGCAATGCCTCCCATGTTTGTGACATGCCTACTCGTTGCTAGTCACCAGCCCCTGGCCTATTAGAGGTGAGCTGGGGGTGTTGTGGCACGAGCCCCACTAGGAAGGTTCATGACATGGCGGGCCAAGAAAGGTGGATTCAAGGAGTAGAAATGTCCTTAACATCCAATGTAATAAGGACCATGAAGTAGAAATGTCCATAGAATCCAATATAATCCTAGATTCATGGAGTATAAATTTCCATGGAATCCAATATTATAATTATCATTCTATTTATCATTTCATAAGACATTTTATAATCATATAAAATCCACTAGTTCATCCATCTCATTACACATTTTCCAATTAAACCATTTAACCATTTTAACAACATATAATAACATGTAAATGCGGTATACTCCCTCTCCTAATTTCAAATTTAATTCATTAAGACTTCCAATAAAATAACAAGATCACGCACACCCAATGTGGTGGTAAAAAATGAGATATTTACACAAAACACCTTGTGGGTGGTCCAGTTTGAGGTTGATAATCACCAACCATAACATGGTACCATGTAAGAAACCTATCAAGGTTCCAATCAATTCAATAAAATTTTTTAATTAATTTTAGGAGAAATTCTTGGATGGTATGGTGTATGACACCACACAAATTAGATATAATATAACTAAACATTATGGTAAAAGGTATAGACCACCTAGATCAAGTCTATAGTAGAGCACTCAGCAAGTATCAGCTCTTAAGTCAACATGTATTGGAAGAAAATGGAAGAGTGGATCAAAATATTGAAAATAGGGTATGTTATCTTACACCAAAATTACTCTATCCATATGAAGAAAAATGAAGAAAGGGATGTGAGTAAAATATAACTTACCAATGTGGATCCATTAAGAAGAAAAAAATCACAAAATAGAGTCTAGATGAAGAATTATCATTAAATACATGGAGTCTCCTCAAAGGGGAGCTCCAAAATGTGGGCTTGTTGTTTATTGGAGAAGAAGAATAGAAAATAATGGCTATATTGGTTTTAAGGGAAAAACATTGTTTTTACTCCTTTAAAACTGGGTCCCATTATTTGGTCGCACAGTTGGACAAAATAGGCACCATCCTTGTTCCCCTATCCAGCTCAGTACTTATCTCACATGGACATGCTATACTATTTGGAAAAACATGTTTTTTCCTCTACTAAAAATTATAGGTTGTTAGTAGGGGCGTGCAACCTTAGTTTCATGGTTTTATCAAACAGTGCAGCCTTGTACATATCCATGGACCACCCTACACAATTTACATAAACTTTGCGGCTTTTGTTGCATGGTTTCTACTAACACTGCATCCCAACTAACATTTCCAAAAACATGAGCTTTGGGAACCAAATTAGATTCTAACACCCCCAAAACTCTAGTGGCCTCACTAGCAACTCATATTAGACTAAAACCAAAAGGTAAAATAAACATCAAAAAATTAATACCTCAAGAAAAACCTAGTATCTTAAAAATATTATTTTTTTGAATCAAAAAATTGAAATTGAATGTGATTTTATATATAATATTAGTACTCAAATCAAATTTACCTACCAGTTATAATAACATAAACATTACCATTATAGATAAATGATAGACCACACACTAATTCAAGATCTAGTCCACTTTTTTCTATAATGTAGTCTTATTATAGGTCTTAAAGTGTCCCTTTAATTAGTAAACTATCCCATTATCCAACAAAAAAAATTAATTCCTAATGTTACAGGAATCTTGACCCAAAATTTAATATCTATCAGTGTTTTCAACTAGATTATTTTAAAATTACTAATATCATGTCAATTGAGAAAAACTTAACAAAACCATCCACCTTAACCAAATTTCTCATACTCATTAATTATAAAAATTTAAAAAATATATATTTTTAAGTTGTGTAATTGGAATTTAAATACCATTAAAAATATATACATAACTAGTTCATGAAAATTCAGCCACACCTGGCCTTTTTCTTATCCTTAAACAATTACTTCAATAATTTATTTTAAAAAATAAGGCAAGGTTTAGTGAAGGGTAAGCTACCATGAAGGAAAGTGATTATTGATTATGAACTAATAAAATTAAATAACATGAAATAATATTCTTGAGATTTTATTTTATAATAATGGGTTTATATGTTATTTAAAACATCAAATTTAAAATTTCACATTGAAAACATAAAACATTTAATAAACATTTTTATTTTTTCATTTAGAATAATTTATATCTCTTTTTATATTTACCTTCTTCATATATATTTTTATAGACACAGTAACACCAAATTAGTCATAAAATATTTTACCCTATTCTCAAAAAAAATAGTAGTGTTTCTTATGAAATTTAAGTTAACCCTAAAACAAAACAAAATATCACCTTCAATTTACACCCAAGACTATTTTTTATAGTCAAGGCAAAAAGGAGAAGTTCATAAGTGTTATTAGTCAACCCTATGAAATCATTGAAGTTAAACCAATCAGTACCTTATTTCTCCACCATCAATCACCTCTTGAGATTATTTTTTATAGTCAAGATATAATGTGGTAATTTTTATCAATTTTTTTATCCATGATTTATTCTCAATTATTCTCATTTTTTATTTTTATACACACATACTCACAAATTTTCAATCCCAGAGTTCATTTAAAGAATTCAAATTCAAATTATTGAAAAATGATCACATATTTTAGAATTAATTACACCAAAATTTCATATATTCAAATAATCTTTAGTGATATCTTATCTAAACTAACTTTATTAATAAATATTTCATTAACCCAAGTACACATAATTTATTTTAGAAATTAAATCAAATTAAAAATCACATATTTTTATGAAAAAGTAATTAATCCTTCAATTCCCTATAAGTTCTTTTAAAAAAATATGTCAACCTAATATTTAATTTAATCACAATTTCAAATATAGACCACAAAAACCCTTTCCCCAAAAATAATATCAATAATTTTACTCAATTTTTAATTTTAAGGTAGAGATTAGTATAAAAAATAGTATAATCAAGATTATACATTTAAATAAATAAAAGACTATTAAATGAATGAAAGGATGCAAATACTCCAGTCCTGGAATTTCAAATTCCTTTAAAAAGTTTTTTGGTTGGGTATCTCATTTGAATAATATTACAAAAATTAATTTAATTCCTCAACATTCATATTTATGAAAAAATTAAAGGGCTTTAGGTAAAATGAAATTAATGGGAAAAAATTAAAATACATAAAACTTAAGAATTTTTTTTCCAAGTTTAGGTTCCATCCTAAGAATAGATAAATTTACCATTAATAATTTAAAAAAACCAATTCATACAAAACATAAAAATTAAATTACTACAACATGTTCAAGTTGATTTACATTAATGTAAAAAATAAAATATTACCCATTCATAAAGTACAATCACTTATCTTACCTTAACATTCCAACAAATATATATAGAAACACATTTATTATTATGAATGAACTAAAATTGCTTTATTTCAATTTCATAAGAAAGAGATTCTGTTTGTAATTAAATAATAAAACAGTATACCCATACATAACCATGTTTTGTTCGATTAGATGATCATGATTTTTTTGTGCACTCAATTTAAATTCTGACATTGATAGATGACTACTAATTAATCTCAGCTGTCTCATTCATTTTAATAATCCTATCAATCTTTGTAGTTTTGAGATAATTATTCAACGAAACAATTTATTAGTCTTACTTTTTATGGATCTTTATTGTTTAATGGAATGATTTTCAAAAATAAAGGAAATAATAACACATACTTATTGATGCTTTAAATTATATTCTATATGACCATAGACAAAACATCCCTAGCATGGTCAACCAGAAAAACCCCAATCTAGGAATTCCACATAACCTTAGGCATGTAACTTTATATTCTAGAGTCTGTAAGTTTGTAGAGAGGGCCTGATAAACCATATGGGGAGACTATAACCTAAGCCTCATCACAATTCATAACTTGGAAAATAACTAAAATATATTTAATTGATATAATGAAAAGATACAATATATAGAATTTCAATTGAAGTAATGCCATAAAAAAATAGTAACAACTATTGTATAAAAGTTTATACACCTGAATGCTTTTTAATTATACATCAATAAAGGATATATGATAATATGATCATATATATTATATAATAATGAAATAAAATAAAATGATTCACTACTACTAGTCCTCATTATCACCTTATACATGTCTCTATATCCCAACCAAGCCCATATAACCCAATATATTATACTCAGAATTTCAATTCAACCAGAATGTTTGTACATCCATTAGGGAACATGTTTATAGTGTGAGTATTAAACTACATCAACTACCAATAAAAATGACTGTAATAATAATAAGATATATGTTCATGTATATACTGTATGAAATGAAAACCAGAAATATCACATTTATACACCTATTTTACCTTTGGGAAGATGTCATTCCACCTCAATGGTCAAATTACACTTACTTCATCTAGTTGTAGAAATAGAATTAGTAATTCCAAAGATTTATTATAATAACATAAGTGGGATCAACACAAAAAATTTGACTTCTAAAGAAAATAATATTTCTCTAGTTGTTTAGGAGTGTTCCTACCCTTAAATTCTATATAAGGTGGGAACATAGTATCCGAAGGGTTTGGGAGTGTTCCAATCTATTATATCCAAGATTAAATTATACCCATGATTAATACTATTAATACTATTAATAAAATTATTAGGTACCAAATAAAACATATTAATAGGGAAAATTCCATTAATATCTAACATGTTATATCCATCAATAAAATCTCATTATAGGGAAGAGGAAACTTGATAGCTGGTTTTGTGTATCTTTAATCCAAAACTAGCTATAGAGAAGTGAATCACTGATATCTAACATAATATATCTCCCAAAATATATCTATACAAAAGAGTTCCCCTAGAAAATGATATATAGTATCTATAAAAAAATAGAAATAGGAAAAAGTGACCTTGATAGATAGCACTATTTTCAATCCTTATCTAGTACCATGGATTGTTCCCTAATTATATAATATTTATAAATTCAAAATATAATCCTAGAGAGAAACATATAATATAGTTTTCATGGTATCCATTATCATAAATCTAGCTATAGGGAAGAGTTCCCCTAACAGAAAATAATACATATCATCCAAAAAACCATCCATAGGGAAAATAACCATGAAACATGGACTAATTTATCCATCATAATCCATGTAAATTACTTGATAGAGTACCTATAGTGTTTATTCCTAGGACAAACACACCTAATATAATTATAGAAATACTCATATTACGGATCTATGAACTAATCTTGAACTACTAGATAAGAAAAATAAATTCTTCATTATGATACTAGGTTGATAGAATTTCCTAACCCTAGGTGACATCTTCATGATAGAATGTTGGTGGATTCACAAAACCCTTGGAACTATCCTATAATGATAGGTTGATGTGCACACTCTACTCCTTAAAGATTCCCAAATTTTGGGCCTAACACTATTGTCATCATCCCTTAGAGTAACTGATACCACATATCATGAATGTAAATTTATGGTGGTAAATAAATACAAGAGGTAATACAATTGGTAAACTAGTATAAGACTATAATTTATCCCAACCTATATAGGTTAAATAATAACACATCCTAATTCTATCCCTCAACTAATTCCACTGATCACATCACATTCATAGTTAAACCAATTTACTTAGTAAGGCTTGAAAAAACAGGTCTATCTCATCCCGCTTTCCAATCACTTCACTTGTGATGTAAAAATCTATGTTATATAACATCATTATAAAGTATTTGAGGTCAAAATCTGAACCCATAAACTTTTATACATGTGATATATACCACTGGTATATTATTTCTTCTAATCTTTATTGATTTTAATTTTTCAATACAGTGAGCCCATACCCCATCCAAAGAGTTACCTCCCTCATGGAAACTTATTCATGGAATAAAACTAGACAAACCTATAATATATCCATCAGGATGAGTTGATAAATTAGTAGTTAGTTCATTAGTCCAACCATAGTTGAAATTTAAATTCAAACCATACAACCACTCAAGCACATTCTAGGTAGTACCCTAGTACATCATTGCGTACCCTTCTGGGATTACTCCACAATCATATAGCTTCCTTATAATTTCCTCTAATATCACACTACATAAGACCTAATGAGGTCAAAAAATCCAACACACAATATTGAAAACTTCCATGGTTATTATCCCACTAAATCAACTACCCTCACACTTGTTACATTTCTATCGATCACTATATACTATATCATAACATTTAGTGAATTTAAATGAGTCAAAAAAACATACCTTCCTCACCTAAGTAAGGTAATCCTTATATGATTCACCCTCAAGTCATTAATTCACGATTAAACCCTCTTAAAAATCATATAATATAAGAAATCATATACAATTAAGAAATATTTGGGATCACCTACATCAACGATGAATTTAACCCCCACATGAATGTACCCCTCCATCCTCAAACAAACCATCATAAATCACTTTACACATACATGACCACCTAACTCAATATAAGAGATCCATAATAAATTATAAGAGGCTTATAATAAAATTACATTACAAATTGATCATTTTCCATGGAAAACTCATAGAGTTTCCTCTCGTGGTTAATAACTCAATAAATTGATTATGAATCACTTCTGACACTCTTCTCCACCAATAATCAGTAAAGCCCCTATTTATTATTCTAATTAATAATATTATATAGAACCACCTAAAGGATAATTGGGATATCAATAGGGGTGGGGTGAATCAATGATCTTTCTATATTTTATGTTTCTTTTGAAATAACCTTTTGAACCAGTTAACATGTGTTATGTTTTTGTTCATATGCACACACTTCCACCCACCCACACACACCAACATAGAGAGTATAATGATTTAAAAGGGTCACCTCTCATTTTGATATAGAATTTACTTGGTGTGATATAAATTCCTTTGAGATCACACCATACCCTAGAATAACCCTATAGGTACAATTGAGTTGGTTATATCCTTGATACATGCATTTTTATTTTTCTTAACTATGCTTTGATAAATCACAAACATAAAAAATATCAATAGTTTGGGTAAAAACTGATATGTATTCTTGATGTAGACTGATATCAAGTTATGAACTATTTAGTTCTCTTATATATATTCATAGATAATGATATCCTAGGAAATATTTAGTAGAAACACCTTATTATTTCTCTCTTTATTTATATAACTTCATGATTAACTCACCTAACTGTTTTCAAAAAAAAATTCATGGTAATATTCTATAATATTTTTAATTGTTATTGCACACAACCCCATATTATTATTTATTATTTTTTAAATTATATATTCATGAATACCATGTGGATAATTATTTTTACACATCCTCTACATTTTATGGCATTCAATTGGTAATAAAATAGTTATAAATATTTTAATTTGAATTATCTTAAAAAAATGACATTCAATAATTGTGCTACTTATCTTAATAATTGATCACAATTGTAAACAGATATATATATATATTTTGGTATTATTCCTCCTCAAATCATAGAATCTACTTCAATATTTATGTATTCATAGCATTATTCATGCAGTAGTGAAACCTTATATCACGACACAAAGAAACATTGACATTTAATACTTATACAGTTTTCAAAAATGTCAACAGACTGATCATGAAATTTATTTTCATTTAAGATTTGACAAACTATCATCGTACTTATTAATATCTGAAAGGTGGTACAGTGGGTGCTTTCAAATGATGTTTAGTTTCAGGTTACTTAGGTATAGTAGAGTGGGCGACCAAGTTCACCTCTCAATGGAGGAAGAAAATTATAAAAAATTCTTAAAGGTATTATAAAAATAAAATAAAAGAGAATAAAACACTAATTTTAAGGATGGAGGGTTGTTTATCGTGTATAAAACTAGAATAAGTTTGCTAGAAGAAGATTTCATTTTTGTTTTTATTTTTCAAATGAAGTTCGATTAAAAACACACAATAAGAAGATGTTTTTTAGACAATATTTAAATGATGTAATCAATTTAACTATACATATTCACAAAATTATTTATAATTATAATTTAAATTAACATTATCTTATTTATGGTCCCTTAATTTGTTAAATCCAGAACCCTATGAGAATTAACATTACCATAAAGATGAAGTGAATTTATCCCTAGGATAACATTGGAACATGAAATCGCAACACCATAATTTGATTGATATTCTAAGGTTATCTTATGTTAAGTGGTAAATTAAGGCACATTTCCATTCTGGAGAATGAAGTTGAATTTTGTTTAGGGAATATATTTGAACTCTACCAACTTATCCCATGTGTTCTTGTATTACCGATTAAGTTTGCGCTCTCACAATTTAATCAAAACCTCAACCTAACGTGTTTTTGTGTTAATTGTTCAATTACATTATTAGTTTCTTATAATTTAAGAAAATAAATCATGTATAATATTATTTGAATTATAGTAGCTCAATTATTCAAAATAATTAAATGAAGAGGGTAGAAGATAGATCGATCACTAGAAAACCACTCTTTCATGGGTGGTGTGGTCATAGTGGAGACATTTTGCATGAGAAAAGGATTGAAAGGGTAGAACTCAATATCATATCCACTATTTATTACAACCCAATTAGTAAGATTAAGAGAAGAATAAATTTTAATAAAACAGAATAAAATATAAGAAATAAAAGAATAACAAGAATTTTATTACATAAATGAAAACATTACGAAATGATGAAGAGAAGAAGGATTTGATGAGGGGATCCTTGGTTTAAGAGCTACTCCTCTTACAATGGATGGAGAATTTGGGTGAAACCAATTATCCTCTTCGTTTAATATCATAATTCATGTCCCAACCCCTCTAAATGAGAAAAATACTAATTTATACAGTGGAGGGGAGTCTAGGTTACAAGTTGTTTCAACTGTGAATGGGGGAAATTCAGCCAAATATTTTATCCAACTTGCACCGCCATTTGACCACCAAAATGCATAAATCATCTCTCTTTACAGAATTATTACTTGTGAGAAATTTAATCCTATAGATAATTTCAAAATTTGGGCCTAATAAGATCATGTATGAAGATGTTATGGCTCCATCACAGAACCCATGTCCATTCTGGCGAGTCCAGCCCACCATTGACTTAATGGCCCATGTACTCCACCAAAATGCATTATTTAGCTCTAGTGTCCTTAATAAAAGTTTTATAAACCTACGTTAGGAACACTATTAAAAAATGTAAAGTTCAAATAAGTCATATTATGATATTTATGTGCGAAATACTACAGTGAATTTTAAATGGGTAAAACTGGAATTTTTCATCAAATTTTCAAATGAATGTTCTAATACAAAATATTTCATAAATGAATATATTTAGCACAATGTGAGGAAATTATGTAATTTATCATCAATAAAATATTTTATCAACTCCTCCAATGCTACCCTTTTGCACTTCTTGGCAAAACCTCATACGAAGTAAACATCAATATCAAATCAAAACAAATTTTAAAACACATATCCTTGAGATCCAACAATTACACACCAAGAAAAAAAGATATCATGACTCATAAATAACTATTATTTAAAGTTATACATTTATATTATTCAATATATTTCTACTTCATTTATCCTCCCTTGCACAAAACACTTACCTCACTTGAATTTTCACTTATCACACAAATGTCAATTTTTTGGCAATGTCTTTCTCATCCAAACTCATACAAGGGTCACCATAGGCTTGATAAATTCCTAAATCACCACCTAATAGGAGTGAAGGACATATGTTAATCATGAGGACTTTTTAGGGTTGTTCTGTGGCTCTCGGTTGGAAGGATTAAGATGTGAAATTTTTTGAGATTGAATGAGGGGGGCTTGACTATTTTTGAAGAAAAATTGCATTAATATAATTTTCACTTAAATATATTCTCCTCTTCAACCCCCATATCATCAATTCATGTTCATAATCATGAAAAATAAATGAATTTTCACACCAATAAAAAATTCAGTAGTAAAAATGTCAATCATCTCAAGAATGATTTTCTTGAAAGATACAGATAGGTACAAATTTCTTCCTCTATTAGAATCTCAAGAAAGGAACAACTTCAGTTATCATAAAAGCTGCAGAAAAGTCACAGTTTTCAATATAATTATTTTCTTCAGCAGTGAACACATCTCTTCAGAATTTAATTTTCCACCCAAAGTATCAGAAAATGTGGTTTCATAACACAAGACAGCTTCCCCCACACATATGTTCAACTAGATTATGAAATTTCACTTCATGAGTTGGTTGGATAAGGAAAAGTGTCTTTTAATGTGGCTAACCTAACAGGATGTTCAAGAATTATAAGGACTAAAAGGATTAAATGTTCAAGGTAGGCCATTATTAAAAATTATTCTTTGAAATAAGGGATTTAATACCAAAAAAATTCTTCAATAATTTATAACATAAGTACCTCAAAACCTCACGTTTTGACCGAAATAAATCAAATTCTGGTTAAATCAAGCATAGCTTGGTTCTCTCAAGAAGTGAGGTGAAAGTGAAGAATATGAAAACTAAAAGGTTCCCTCCCCCACTATTAAAATATTTCATTTTCTTCAATGCGAACCCATTAGATGATATATTCACATGAAATATATAATTTTAAACACAAAAAAAAATAAAAAAGTGAAAGGGTTAGGAATAACTTTATATGCTCAAGTGATGATGGGGTCATGCAGTGTGATGAAGTCCACTACATCCGTATGAAGTCCCTCAATGTATTTCTTTAAATGTTTCCCATTGACTGTAAAGCTCCTTCTAGTGTCCTCTTGTGTGATCTCAACTACACCATAATGAAAAACATATGTCACAACATAAGGACCTAACCACCTAGAACACAACTTACCAGGCATCACCTTCAGTCATGAACTATAGAGCAAGACTTTATCTCCAACCTGAAATTCTCTTTTATATAGCATTTTTAGGATCTTATTTTGATCTTTCCTTATATAGACATGAGTTATCATATAAAGACCATAAAATCTCTTCAAACTCTTGAATTTGAAGCTTCCTTTGGATTCCATCTTGGGCCAAATCTATGTTGCATTTATTTATATCCCAATAAGCTTGAAGCTCAACTTACACATGGAGATGGCATGATTTCCCAAAAACAATCTGAAATGGGGACATACTGATGGGATATTTTTATGATGTCCTATATGCCCATAGAGAATCATCCAATCTCCAATCCTTCAAATTTGGCTGCACAGTTTTCTCCAAAAAAAAATCCACTCACGATTTGAATCCTCATCCTAGCCATTTGTTTGGGGGTGTTATGGTGTTGATGTTTTATGTGTCACCCAATAATTCTGAAGGAGGGAATACAAATTCCAATTGTAGAAGTATGTCCCTTGGTCACTGATGATGTCCTTCCTTACTCCAAACCTGCAAAAAATCTACACTTTGACAAAGTCCACAACAACATGAGAATCATCAGTCATGGTGGCCTTATCCTCCGCGTATTGGATCACATAATCAAGGACACACAAAATATATAGGAATCCAAATGAACTAGAAAAAGGACCCATAAAATCGATGCCCCATACATAAAAAATTTCATATAATAGTATGGGTTGTTGGGGTATCTTGTGTCTCCTAGAAATGATTCCTGTGTGTTGGCAATGTGTGCACAACTTACAATTCATATGAGAATCATGGAATAAGCTAGGCCAATATAATCCAGAGTCTAAAACTTTCCTAATTGTCTGTTGGGGTCCAAAGTGTCCATCACATGTAAGTGAATGATAGAATTGTAGAACAGACTCAAACTCATGATCAGGAACACATCTCCTAATAACATGGTCACTACACATGCGCCATAAGTATGGATCATCCCAAACATAAAATCTTGACTCACTCTTTAATTTTTGGACTTTATGTTTCATTAAATTTGTAGGTATTTCAGAGGAAACAAGGTAGTTAAAAAAATACGCACACCAAGGATTCATACCTGAGATAGAATAAAGATGCTTATCGGGGAAAGTGTCATGAAGTGGTACCTAGTTCGTGGTTTCATCTTCTGGTGTGTTACGAAGCTTACTCTTGTGGTCTTCAACCAAGTTTTCTGACCCCTTCTTGTCCTTTATCTCAATAATAAATTCTTGAATAAGGATCATCCATCAGAATAGCCTAGGATTTGCATCTGGCTTCATTAAGAGGTACCTCAGAGATTCATGGTCTGAAAAAACAACTACTTTAGAGCCCAATAAATATAAACGTAATTTTTATAAATAAAATATGACATCCAGAAACTCTTTTTCCATGGTTGTGTAGTTTTATTGGGATGAATCTAGTTTCCTTGATGCATATGCAATCACATGTGAATGTCCCCCCACCCTTTGAGATAAGACAACTCCAACTGCGAAGTTGGAGGCGTCACATATAATCTCAAAATGAATATCCCACCATGGGGGCTGTATGATCAGTGGAGTGGTTAGAAACCTATTTAGCTCATCAAAGGAAGTCCAGCAAGAATCATCAAACACAAAATCAAAATCCTTTTGAAGTAATCGAGATAGAGGAAGATAAATCATACTAAAATCTTTGATGAAGCATCGATAAAATCCTATAAGCCCTTAGAATGATCTAACATCACATACACATGAAGGCTATTGTAAGGATGAAATAATTTCTATCATAGATCTATCAACCTGTATCCCATGTTTTGATACTACATACCCTAAGACAATATCATGATCTACCATGAAATGAAACTTTTCAAAGTTTAAGACCAGATTCTTCTCAATACAACGATTCAACACCTTTCCCAAACTACTTAGACATTCATCAAATGAATACCATTAAACTATAAAATCACTCATGAATACCTCCATGAATGTCTCAATAAAGTCAGAAAAAATACTCACCATGAATCTCTAGAAGGTACCTAGGGCATTGAAAAGTCCAAATGACATCCTTCTGTAGGAAAACGTGCCAAATGGACAGGTGAATGTAGTCTTCTTTTGATCCTCTAGAGCTACAAGAACTTGAAAATATATAGAAAATCCTTCCAAGAAACAATAGTGTGTCTTCCTGGTTAGTCTCTGAAGCATCTAATCAATAAACGGGATGGAGAAATGGTTTTGTGAGTGGACTTATTTAGTTTCCTATAATCAATACACACACACCAACTGTTTTGTACCCTCATCAGAACTGACTCATATTTATCATTTTTTATTACTATAACTCCACTTTTCATAGGCACAACCTGAATAGGACTAACCCACTGGGAATATGAAATAGGATATATTATTACTTCCTTAAGAAGTTTTTCAACCTCTTTTTAAACAACCTCCAAAAGTGTTGTATTGTTTCTCCTTTGTGGCTGCCTAACTGGTTTAGCCCCATCCTCCAAAATAATCATATGCCTGAAAATGGAGGGGCTAATACCTGATATGTCAGCCAAGGTCCACCCTATTACCCTGATGTTCTCCCTCAAAATATGTAAAAGTTTTTCTTCATGTTCAGAAGGTAGATTGTTAGCAATGATAACAGGTAATTTTTCACCACTTAACAAGTATGAGTATTTAAGATTAGGTGGAAATGGATTGAGTTTCAATATAGGGGGGGGGAGGCCCTATGGATGGAGAAATTGAAGGAATGGAAATATGTGCACAATGAACATCAGTATTAGAACTGAAATAATCACAATCAGATAATAAAGCATCAAATCCATCAGCATTCTTAGTATCCATGTCATAATCAGAGTTCAAATGATCAGAATATGATTCCATTTAAAAATCAAATATAAGAGAGTCTTGTGCATTATAAATAGGTGTGGAAGTACTCTTAGACATAAAACTAGAACCAATACTCATAATATCCCTAAGCATAGGACAATAAAATTCCATGGGGTTTTTATTTAGTGCTTCAAAATGGGAGATAAAAAATGTATAATGATCCTCTAAGGGGTACTTCATGGAATCCATAACATTAAATATCACAACTTCATCCCCAAATTCCTTGGAAAGTATACCCTTGTTAAAATTTATGATTGTTTTTTCAGTTTTGTGGAATGGTCTAGCTAAGATAATGGGGGAATGAGAACTTAGCTGATCATCCTCCGTGTTAATAATATAGAAATATACTAGAAAGATCATCTCTCTTACCCAGACAAGTACATCCTCAAGGACTCCCACTGGATATGTTATAGCTCTATTCGCCAACCACACCACTACTCTCATCGGCATCAGCTCAATAACCTGCAATGAAGATAATATAGAGTGAGGCATCACATTTATGGAAGCTCCCAAATCACAAAGTACTTCAAAAAAGTGCAACTCCCCTGTGGTTCATGGGATGGTGAATGTCCCTAAATCCTTGCACTTTGCTGACATTTATAGTGTGGGTGTAATGAGTGCTGGCACATTCCTTCAGAGACTGATCCACTCATTTCCCTTGATCCCTATTCGATTGGTAGGACATTTTTTTAACAATTTTGCATAACATAAGATATACTTTATTTCTTCAAGTAAATGGATATTTATCTCCACAAACTTGAATGTGTCCTAAACTTCTTTTTACATCACCTCCTCAACCATATTCTTGGTATGTACAACTCTATTTGGGAATGGAAGGGGTTTAGGAGGAACATCATCAACATTTTTCTTACCTTTATCATTATCCATGGATTTTTCATCAGTTGGTATGGAATGCGGATTCTCCAGATTTGAGGTGAATCTTGGTGGAATGATAGGTGCAGATATATCAGTTTTTTAGTTCCCACTTCTCAATGTGATGGCACTGACATGAACCTTGGGATTTTGAGTAGGTTGGGATGGTAGGTTTATATAATTCTTACTTATGAGTTATTCGAGGGAGTGGTAATATGGATCATTTGAGTCTTCAACCCCCTCATATCTGAACCATGACTCTTCAGCTCATTCTGTTGATTAATAACAATTACCTTCAAAAGGCCATCAATTTAAGAATCTAGCTTGGATGGGGGATTCCCTTGTTGTTGGCTTGATGATGTTTGGGTTTCAAATATCTTTTTGTGTTGTTGGAAACCCTACTAGGAAAGCAGAGGCTGCTGGATGTTTTGATGAAAAGGGGACGTTTGTTGTTTTCTAGAGCTATACCTCATGTCTGATTAATCGTTCCCCAATTGGTTTTATGTTGGAGTAAATGAATCAAACTTATTTTAGGGGTATGTCTATTGTTGCTGCTGATATGGTCACCCTAAGAATACTACTGTGCAATCCACAGTCTCTTGTATTTGTGGGAAATAGTCAGTTCTGTGTCTTGTCTAAGTGAAAATGACATAAGGCCTTGAATAAGGGGTTTGGGATGTCTTTTATGCCAAAGCAATCCGCCTCACCATAGTTTTCAATTATTCTAACCTGATATTAATCAAATAACTTTTAAGAGAAGAAGGACATACCTGATGTACTCCCCTAACAAGCGGTGTAACTTGATCACCAAATTGTTGAGTGTTTTGGGCCATCTTGTTGATCAACTCATGTGAAGCTACTGGTGTCTTATCCACAAATTCTCCTCCAGCTTCAGCATCCACCATGATCCTCTCCATTGGTGTGAGTCCTTCGTAGGTGTTTTGGATGAGGAGTTTCTCAGTGATTTGGTGATGTGGGAATCTTGCACAAAAGTTCTTGAATCATTCCTAGTACTCATCCATTGACTCACCTTGGGCTTGATTTATCCCAAAGATTTGTTTATGAATGGAAGTGTTCTTTGATGCTGGAAAAAATCTCTACAAGAAAAGATGTTTCAAATCATTCCAACAGGTTACATCTTCAGGTTGAAAATAATACATCCAGTCTTTTGCACCTCCATCATGTGAAAATGGGAATGCCCTTAGTTTGATTTGGTATTCAGATACATTTCTTGGTTTTAGGGTTGAGAAAACCACATTAAATTATTTAAGGTGTTTATTGGGATCGTCACTAGAGATGCAATGAAATTTTGGTATCAGGTGAATTAATCCAGATTTCAGTTCAAAGTACGATTCGATATTTGGGTATGAAATGCAATGTGGTTGATAATTGATATCAGGTGCATCCAATTCTTGAATGATTCAATTAATTTAATTTCCATCATTTTCAGAAATTGGTCCTTCTTTTATGTTTGAATTAGAAGTGTTTCCAATTTCAATGTTTTGGAGTGGAGAAGGTATCCAAATGTTTCTGTGTTGAAACTTTCCATAGTTTGAGAATGTCTGATTCGATCACTATGGCTGCGTTCAATCTCGGGGTCAAGATCTAAGATATCTTATATATTATTTCATGTCAAAGTTAAAATAAAAATTAAAAGTCTTAATGTGGACCATTGTAAAATAAAAATTACATGTTTGAGTTGAAGGTCCAAAATGAAGTAGAAGAAAATAAAAGAAGAATAAAAAAAATCAGATTGGGTAAAGAAGGAAGAAAGAAGAGGGGATGAGAGTAAAATGTAAAATTAAATAAATACCTCTAATTGGATGAAATAATTACTTTCCTCCCCAGTAATGGTTCCAATTTAAAAGGCGTTGTCGTGGGTGCTTTCAAATGATGTTCGGTTTCGGGTTACTTAGGTGCATCAGAGTGGATGACCAAGGTCGTCTCTTAAAGAAGGAAGAAAATTATAACAACTTCCTAAAGGTATTATAAATATAAAATAATATAGAATAAATACACTACTTTTATAGATGGGGGGCTGTTTATCATTTATAAAACTAGAATATGTTTTCTGGAAGAAGATTGCATTTTTTTTTGTTTTTATTTTTGAAATGAAGTTCGATTAAAAATACACAACATAAAGATGTTTTTAGACAACATTTAAAAAGACTAATCGATCTAACTCTAAATATTCACTCAATTATTTGTCATAATAATTTAAATTAACATTCAGTTAATTATGATCCCTTAATTTGTTCAATCCCGAACCCTTTGAGAATTAACTTTACCACAAAGATGAAGTGAATTTATCCCTAGGCTAACTTCGGAACATGCAATCGTAGCACCCTGCTTTGATTGAAGTTCTAAGGTTAGATTATGGTCATTGGTAAATTAAGGAACATTTCCATTCTGGATAATGAAGATGAATTGTGTTTAGGGAATATATTTGAACTCTACAAACTTATCCTGTCTTGTCTTGTATTAGCGATTAAGTTTTCACTCTTACAATTTAAACAAAACCTCGACCTTGCGTTTTTTTGTTTTAATAGTTAAATTTCGTTATTAGTTTCTTATAATTTAAGAACACAATACATGGATCAGTTTATGTGAATTATATTATCTCATTGATTTAAAATTATTAAATGAAGAGGGTATAAGATAGATCAATCACTATAAAACTACACTTCCATGGGCGGTGTGGTCATCTTGGAGACGTTTTTATTGAGAAAAGGATAAAAAGGGTAGAACCCAATCTTGTCTTCACTATTGACTCCATCCTAATTTGGAATATTAAGAGAAGAAAAAATTCAAACAAAATATTAGAAAATAGAAGAAATGAATGAATAACAAAGAAGTTTATTACAAAAATGAAAACACTACAACATGATGAAGAGAAGAAGGTTTTGATGATGAGATCCTTGCTTCAAGAGCTACACCTCTTACAATGGTTTGATAATTTGGGTGAAACCAATTCTCATCTTCCTCCAATATCCTAATCTATATCCCAATGTTGTGTTAATATGGTTTCCTTATGAATTTTCCATTCTTCATGTTTGGGGAGATTGTTGAGTCAATTAGGTTTTTTATGACTTTACCAATCCTCATGTTTCAAAAATTACAAACACCTTATCTCAAGGAAAATTTCATTTTTCCCTATATTTTAATTTCATAAGGAAAAGTATCTTTCCCCAAAGAAATTTATCCTTACCATGTTCTTCATTGTTCATTATCTTTTCTATGTGTAAAATTTGGTTTCATATCTAAAACCCTGAGATCAGATAATACTTAGATAAAGAGAATTCTATTTTCAGGATCTGAATTTTGACTCTGAGTTCTATGAATTCAGACTCCACACTCTTCTTAGTTATGACTTTGAATTCTCTGAATTCAGACTCCGAACTCTTATGAGTTCTGATTCTGAGTTCTCAGAATTCAGACTCCAAATTTTGTAAATTCCGACTCCGAATTCTAATGAATTCAGAATCCGAACATTGTAAGTTCTGACTATGAATTCTCATGAATTCTGACTCCAAGCATTGTATGTTTCGACTCTAAATTCTCATGAACTCTGAGTCCAAAATTTTTATGTTCAGCTTCCGAATTCTTGTGAATCTAGATTTCAAATTTCCTTAAAATTCAGAATCTGGAATTTTATAGAGTTCAGGTTCTGAATTACATAGAAAACAGAATCTGAATAACCCTATATTATAGACACTGAATGTGTTTTTTATTAGACTCTAAACATTTATTTTCTTAGATTCCAAATATTTGATTTTGGTTATGTAACCATATTTTTTCTTACACTGTTTTTTTATAAAACGAGGTTGTGCATTCAGTTACTAACTAACCGTTGTATGAGTGACACGTGTATAGGTCCCTCCGAAATTCAAGGAAAAATATGACCGTTGGGGGAGGGAGCCAACCATTGGAGTTGTGCCTATAAATAGGATCTCATTTGAAGTAGCTCAGAATTGTTCTATGAATCTAGATATCATATTTTATTGAAGTTTTTTCTAGGGAAAACCTCTCATTATTGGTGTGTATTGAACGTCTTGTTCAGATTTTCTTTGTGCGACTCTGAATGTTGCTGATTACATTCGAGGTATTCTGGGGATAGGAAGAAAGAGGTGATGACTACCTTTAAGTTGGAGACTTACTTATTGAGGAAGACAGAGGTGCCGACTACCTTGAAGTAGAGGGCTTTCGGGGATAACATGATAGACTTCAATCTTCATATCGGGGGATTACCCTGGTGTTGGTAAGATAGACTTTCTTGAATGTATAAATCAAGGGACCTTTATCCAAGGTTGTCGGATACCCTTCCTTTTAGGATAAAAGATTAATAACTTGTTACTTGGTTTTTTTCATGTTTTCCACTGTATTTTGATTATTGAAGAAAGTATAACTATCTTATACTTCCTTATACTTGTATACTCAGATTTGGAAAGATTCTATATGCTTTAAGGTAGAATCTTTATCTTTGTAAACTTTCATTAAGTTTCATTTTTCCAGAACCATCTTTTCCAGAATCACTTTCTCGGAATCATATTTTCAGAATCTAGAAAGTGTGTAGAACTATAGGTTTTGTGAATTACCTTGTTTAACATTGTTAAACAAAATCATCTTTAAAAGTTCCAGAGGAATTTTTTAAAGTATACAATTCACCCCCTCTTGTATTTTGAGCATTATTAGATACTTCATTCAGTATCTATATTATTTCAATCCTATATTTGGTATTATAGAGTATATCATACTCCACATACCATCTCAACAATTGGTATCAAAGGAAGGATACCCCATACTCTGAACCAATTAAACAATTGGTATCAGAGCAGGTCTCTGAAATACTTATATTCACATATAAGTTTTCCTTGCTCAATTTTTCTTCATGTTGATTTTTCCTTACTGAGGAATATTTTCCTTGTTTACTAAACCTTACTTTTAACACATTTGTGTGGAGACGGTTTTCTTTAAGATGGCATGAATCAATTTTGGTTCCATTGACAACCTTAATTAAACAAGAACACCTATTTTTGTTCGTAATGATTATCAATATTGGATAGATCTCATGAAGACATTTATTATCAAAATTGGAGTAGAAAATTTTGTTATGCTTACTGGAGGATATAAAATCCCTAACAAGGAAGTTAATACTTTCACAAATCAAGAGAAACATGAATAAAAACTAAATTATAAGGTACACAATACATTAAATTATTCCATGACTAGATATATATATATATATATATATATATATCCAAATTTCATCTTGTGAAGAAGCAAATTGTATTTGTAAGAAACTTTATGTAACACACTTTGGAACTTCAAAATTCATTGAAACTAGAAGATCCATCCTCAGAGCTGAATATCATGGTTTTTTTCTTTCTTTATGGAGAACTCATTTTTAAGGTGAAATAGAGATTCATGACTATGGTAAATAGTTTACAATCTATGGGTGAGAATGTATTAGATTATGAAGCTCTTGTGGACAAGATCATAGACATCATTCCCAATGAGTGGGATTCCAAGAGAACTGCTATTGATGAAAACAGAAAGGTTACTTAGATTAATCTTGATGAAATTTTTGGAACTCTTCTTCAATATGGGACTAGAATGAAGAGAGATGCTGATAATGTAAATAAGTAGAATTAGAATTACAGTGTTGATTTTACTACAACTTCAAATCATATAAAAGCTACGACTCCTGAGAAAGTCACAAGATACAAATCTAAGAAGGTTGTTATACAATCCAAATCTAGAAGAAGTGAATCTTCAGAAAATGAACTATCCAATCTTGCTCGAAGGATGAAAAAGATATCTTGATAGAAGAACATTCAATCCAGATATAGGAAGAAAGAAAGGAAAGATAAGAAATATTCAGAAGTTACATGTTATGAATGCAAGAGAGCTGGATATATAAGACTTGATTGTCTGATGATTAAGATAAAAGAAAGAAAGGAAAAGCATTATGAGAGAAAGAGAAGGAATTACAAAAAATTTAATGCTAAGAATCACTTAAAATATAATGAAACCTGGAGTGCCATTGGTTATGACTCTTCTGATGAATCATAAGATTACAAATCTTCTAGATAGAAGAATCTTGGCCTAATTGCTAGAATACCTATTGATAATCATTTCTTAATGGCTAAGTTCCACAATGCTGAATCAATGACCAATGTTTCTTTGAATGAAAATTATCATATTAATAAATACTATGAATCTTTGGACGATGAATCTTCTTCTGATGAATATAATAATTTACCTACCTATGTAGAAGTTTCTAGGTTTGCTAAGATCCTTGAGAATGAGAATTCAAAACTCAAGAAAAATCTTGATAAAGAAAATTCTAGAAATACCATTCTTACAAAGGAAATATTAGATCTTTCTAAAGTTCTTGATAGGAAAGGTTTTGATTTCTAAGGTATTTCAAGAAACCTTGAGGAAGTAAATTCTAAGACGGATAAACATTATAAGGATCTAGAAAATGTAATTTCTAAGAAATTTTTTTTCAAGCCTAACTCTAGTTCTAAAGATAATTTTTTTGATGCCAAGAACTTAGTTATCAGACTGAATACCAAAACAAATTCTATGAGGAAGTGTTTGTCAAACATTACCTTAGGAAATGAAAATTTCGATAAGATGTATTCTCTAATCTGACCTCTAAGGAATAATTTTGGATTTTTTTATACTAGTTCTAAACCAATTTTTAGCAATAATTATTTTTTTCCTCGAAGTGCTCTATTTTACACTAAGTTTCTAGTGTGGTGGGCATTGGACAAGAAATTGTTCCCTAAACAAAACTCAGTCTTTTTTATTTCATAAAGCCTATTTTTCTATGAAAATGTGGGTGCCTAAAATTTTGTTTTATGAAATTTACGGATCCAATAATGTTTGGGTTCTGAAAGTTTGACTCTTCTTTTTTTAGGAAAATAGAGAAAGTGCCAATAGAAATACATGGTACATGGATAGCCGATGTTCCCGAAATATGACTGGTATCAAATACTACTTTGAAAATATTATCAACATTATAGAAGGAAAAGTAACTTTTAGAGATAATGCTCAGGGATAAATTATTGGTACATGTTACATTTTTCTTCTTGGAAAAATTTTGATTTTTAATGTTTTATTTCTTAAGGGTCTTAATCACAACCTCATTGGCATAAGTCAATTATGTGATGAAGGTTACCTTGTGAATTTTAGGAATGAAAAGTTCTTATTACATAATTCGATGGAAGAATTTATTCTTTCGGACCATAGGTAAGAGAATGTATATACACTAAACTTAGATAACCTTAGGAGCCATGAATTACCTTGCCTTAGTGCAATGGAAGATCATTCATGGTTGTGGAATAGACAGTTAGGAAACTATAACCTTAGAAAACTATGCAAACTTTCAAAGAAAAGATTAGTTAAGGATCTACCAGAGCTATGATTTTATTCTTCCAACATTTGTGATACTTGTAAATATGGAAATCAACATAAATCAAGTTTTAAAACAGTTGGTGAAGTCTCAAATACTGATGATTTATAGTTAGTACATATGTATCTTTTTATTCTAACACAAACTGGAAGCATTGGAGGCAAGTATTATGTATTTTTTTAGTTGATGATTACACTAGATTTATGTGAGTTTATTTTCTAGCCCTAAAATAAGAATCTTTTTCTTATTTAAAAATATTTAGAGCCCATGTAAAAAAAAAACACTCCTTTGATAATGATTCATAGTGATCATAGAGGAGAATTTCAAAATTCTGATTTTGAAACATTTTGTAGTAGAGAAGGAATTACTCATAAATTCTCAGCACCCAGAACACGTCAAAAAAATGGTGTTGTTGAAAGAAGAAATAGAATTATTCAAGAGATAACTAGAACCATGTTGTGTGAGTATTATATAGACAATAATTTTTGGGCTGAAGTTGTAAGTACTGCTTGTTATACTATAAATTGCGATTTTATTAGAACTTTTCTTAATAAAACTCCTTACAAGTTATGGAATTGTTGGAAACCTATACATTCCTACTTAATGGTTTTTGGTTGCATGGTATTCATTCTGAATACTAAAGATAATCTAAAAAAATTCTCCCCAAAATATGATGAAATAATTTTCATAGGTTACTACACAACTTTGAAGGCATATAAAGTTTTCAATAAAAACACTTGAACTGTTGAAGAAATAGTACATGTTAAATTTGATGAAACTAATCCCTTTATTTTTAAACAAACCTAACCTACATATTTAGATGTGTTTTCAAAAACTGATTATCAAGCTTAGTTAGAAGATCCTTCTGATAATGAAAATGTCCAAGAAGATATTTCTAAAACATTTACCCCTTAAGATTTCCTACACTATGTTGATGAATAGGTTTTACAAAACCCAAATCAGTTGTTTCTTAAGAATCATCCTAGTGATAGTATCATTGGTGATGTAAATAAACCTATGAGGACAATACATTCCTTAAATAATGAAATATAATATCTAGTATTCCATTCCCAATTAGAACCAAAAAGCACTGATGAAGATTTAGGTGATGATGATTGGATATAAGCTATGAAAGATAAGCTAAATGAATTCAAAAGGAATAAAGTCTGGACCTTGGTTGAAAGACCTAAGGAAACTTCTGTTATTTGAGTCAAATGGGTCTTCAGAAATAAGTGTCATGAAAATGAAATCATAGTATGAAATAAAGCTATATTGTTTGCTAAAGGCTATAATCAATAAGAAAGAATAGAATATTAAGAAACCTATGCTCCCATAGCTATACTTAAATCTATTAATATTTTACATGCCTTTGCATAATTATTCAATTTCAAAATTTTTCAAATGGATGTGAAATGTTCTATTTTTAATTCCTATGTTCATGAGGAAGTTTTTGTTGAACAACCTCCTGGTTTCGAAGATAAAAAACATCCTGAACATGTTTTTAAACTTACCAATGCGTTGTATAGACTTAAGCAAGCCCCTAAAGCCAAGTATGATAGAATTACACGATTTATTCATCAAAATAATTAAATTAAGGTAAATGCAGATCCAACACTTTTTATAAAGAAAGATAAGAATTTTTTTTTTATTTTTCAAATCTATATTGATGACATTATATTTGGTTCAACTCAGCAATCTTTAACTTATTCCTTTGTGGATCTATTGAAATCTAAGTTTGAAATGAGTTTGATGGGTGAGTTAGCATTTTTCCTTGGTTTTGAAATTTCTCAAAAAACCAGAAAGAATCTATTTATCCAAACATAATTATATTAAAGATATTCTTAAAGATTATGGATTTGAGAGAACTACGAGTATATGTACTCCCATTGGTACCTCAAATTCACTTGATCTTGATGAAGCTAGAAAACCAGTAGATCAAACATCTTTTAGAGGTATGATAAGAAGTTTACTTTACTTGACATACAGTCATCCAGGCTTAATGTTTTCATTATGGCTATGTGAAAGATATCAATCCAATCCTATGGAATCTCATTTAAATGAAGTGAAAAGAATTTTTTTCTACTTAAATGGAACCATGGATTTATGACTCTTTTATACTTCTAGAAATTATTTTGTTCTAAAATTTTTTTTGGATGTTGACTTTGGTGGATGTACAATGGATAGAAAAATTACATCCGGATCTTGTCATTTCTTAGGAGATTCATTAGTTTCTTGGTTATGCAAGAAGAAACACCCAATAGCACTTTCCACTACTGAAGCTCAATTTGTAGCAGCTGGAAGTTGTTGTGATCAATTGTTGTGGATGCAACACACACTCACAGACTATGGTATGAGTTTTACCAAAAAACAAATTTTGTGTGATTATACTAGTGCCATTACTTAAAAAAAAACCTTGCACATCACTCTCGTGGAAAACACATAGATATTAGGCATCACTTTATTAGGGTTCACACACAAAAATGAGATATCATTCTTCAATTTATCAGAATGCAAGATCAACTTGATGTTATTTTCACATATTCTTTTCCCTCTCATAGATTTTAATACATTACACAGAAGTTAGGAATGATAACCATAAGGTAATCAACTATATTAAATTCTTGTTGAAATCAATATCCTCATAGTAATAAACTCCTTTCCACAGGGGAAGTACATTTTTTTGTTAGTTTTTTTTCATTTGTAAATTTTTTTTGTAATGGATTTTTTTTTTCATAGTCTAATTTTTTTCGTAATAGAATTTATTTTGTATTCTAATTTTGTTTCGTAACAGAAATTTTTTCTTAGTCTAATTTTTTCTTTCGTAATATAATTTTTTTTCGCAGTGTAAATTTTTTTAGTAGTCTAATTTTTTTTTCTTAATGGAAATTTTTCGTAGTTTAATTTTTTTTCATAGACTAGAAATTTTCATAATGAATTTTTTTGTACTCAAAAATTTTGTAATAAATATTTTCCTACTCAAAATTTTCATAATGAATTTTTTCATTTTCAAATTTTTTTTTATAATCAAAATTTTTCAGAATCTAAAAGTTCATGTAGTAATTTTTTTTCACTAATACGAATAATCTTCCTTGCAATAAAAAAGGTATGTTTCCTTTATTAGGTTCTTTTAATTATCATTTAATTTTAGGTATTTTCCTTTGTTTTTAAAAAATTTCAAATCCACTTTTCCTTAAATCCGAATGTTTCTCTTAAAAACCTCGAAAGATCAGATTATATCATGTTTTCCTTGCGACTATCATATCATCTTTCAGATCTGATCAGATGGATTTTCAGCCATTGGATTGAGTTAGGAAGATGAATCGTCGCTTCTAACACCTATATAAAGGACCCTCTAAGGGTTATCCCACATCGATCTCAAGCTCTCACATGCTGATGTTCTGACACTCTACTCAAGATCATTCTAAAATTCTTAGAGTTTTCTCAATTAAAAATGTCTGTAGAGGAATCCTCTAAAAGAGATATGTCAACTGTCAAGCCAATTCCGGAGTGGCAGGTGTATAGAGAAAGGTTGGTGCATTCGAATTTATTTTCTAAGTATGACTCAATCATTTCGAATAACATCAAATTGAATGGATGGGAGAGTGTTTTCATATTGAAGCCAGATGCTCAAGATTTGGTATATCCAAATTTTCTTGTTAATTTTAATGAATTGGATCACTTCTTTAAGGAATATGGAAGAGAGATGTTTTCCTTCAAAAGATATGAAAGACTTATTCTCTTTTATAAACTAAGGCAGCTAGTTCGATTGGAGTTTCGTATGAACGAGAAGCTGAATTTTGTTCACATACGTTTTCAGATGTTCAAGGAAGATTTGTAAAGGTGAAAGCTTTGGAGTGCCTAGGTATTATAGATGTCAAGACTCCAAATATTTCTCACCTCTCTAAAAATAATCAGATACTTGAATTATGAGTTCAATGATTTATCATTCTGAGAAAAGGTTACAATGAAAAATTGAAAAAGAGTGACATGTACATCCTAGATTTTCTGGTGAACCTGAGGAAGGTCAATTTGGTTAAGAATATTCTCATTAATATTGAGAATATAAAGAATGGAAACATGATGGCTCAGATTATCATGTATATGGCCATTATTTCTATGATGATTTTTCAGTGTCTAGAATTTTTCAAAATTCCCTGTAGTTTGATGCCTAGAAATGGAAATGTCATGCTAGTCAGTATTGATACATTGAAGAGAATGAGCATTGGATTTTCTAAAGAATCTGGGTAATTTTATGACCTACTAGAGGAGTAAGTGTAAACTATTTCGAAGAAACAAGAAGTTTCTGAAACGTCGAGAAAGGTTGCAAAGAAGAATAAGTTGAAGGAAGTATAAGAATAATAGAAAACCCCAAAATCTAAGAAGGTTCCTTCCGCACCTCCTAAACCTAGTAAGCATAAATCCTATCCATATGAGGTAGTAGAATAATAAAGTAAAGATAAGAAAAACTGGAAGGAAGGAGAGCCACAGTTTGTCTTGGATCCTGTAGAAGCCAAAGCCTTAAAATATAAGACAGAAGCTGAGCTTGAGAGGCAAGGTAAATAAATGAAAAAACGAAGAATATGTTTGAAATAGTGATTGTGCAATCCCTTTTGAGGGATACTGAAAAAGATTCCAAACAAATTCTGGTACCAAAATCCTTCCTGGTAGAATATTTACACGAGAATCTGGGGAAGAAATTTGTGACTCCTGAAAAAGCCCAAGAAAAATAAAAAGAAGTATAAAAAGTTATGGAAGAAGTGGACGAAGAATAAAGTAGTGGTGACACCGAAGATCTCATAAAGAAAGTTGAAGACTTCCATTAGAAAAAAGTCCATCGGAGAAATTGTCAATCCAAACTTTAGAAGCAGAATATTAAAAACATTTTACACATGGGAATGATTAGAAGGAAGAGGATGAGAAAGCTAAAGATGAAGTGAAACTGAAGATGCTGAGGAAGGAGCTGAGAAGGAGAAGATAGATGAAGATAGAATTGTTCAGCTGTCTGACAGTGAACATGAATCTCCGGATGAGGAAGCTATTCCGAGAACTAGTAAGGGGAAACATGTGGTTGTTGATACAACTACTAATGATATTGTGAAGAAGAAGGATGCTGATAGATCTTCAAATAGAAAACATGCTGAACTAGAGAAAGAGCCCTCACCTAGTGAAGTCTCAGATTCAGAATCATAATATCTAGGAAATTATTTTGTTGTGTAGTCATTGAAAAATCTTGTTGGGACCATTCCGATTTTCCCAAGCATAGACTCTAGATGCCAGATGCTTCAACACACACTAAATCAGAAATCAGATTCAGTGTCCATAGTGATGGACACGTGTGTCAGGATTGAGGTTGATTTCAAGAATTTCATCATTAATTATGATACCCACAGAAGGTCCTGTAAGAAAATAGTTGGCTGGTCAAAGAAGATAATTAAATATTTGAGAGAACTTGATGAGTTTCAAGGAGGCTTTTGACATAGAATATGGTAAGATCAAGGATCACATGAGTAGCTTTGAGAAAAAGTTAACTTTGGAACAAAATTCTCTGAATCAAGAAGTGAAGGATCTGAATGAAAATTTTTATTATGTTGCCCAAAGATGGAAGAGAGAATGAGATATTTATATTGAGATAGAAGAAAAGATTCTCATGTAAGAAGAAGTCCTGAAGGCTCAGCCAGAGTCTCTTAAGTCTCATGAAGAAAGAATCAAGGATTTAGAGAAGAAATATGAGGATTAGGGTCAACTTATTATGTGAGATGAGGAAGATTATAAAGAGCTCAAAAATCTGAAAACTATAGTCAGGATATTGATGCTGAAGGAAAAGGAAGGATAACTTTATTGCAATATGATATTTTATTGTACTTTTCTTCCTTGTACAAATTCCTTCTAATCATAATGAAATTTTTGGTTTCTTGTCTTTTGGATGTTTTGTAATAATTTTTCTAGTACCATAATTTCTTTTCCATTCCCTCAAATTCTTTTTTAGAATTACAATGGGGGAGAAAGGAAAAATAATACTAAGTAAAGAATAAATATCCCTATGTAAGGGGGAGTTTATCTAAGGGGGAGTTTTCATTACAAAGATCTCCATACTCAAAATAGTGAAAAATTTCATTCCAGAAATCTAAAATATGATCCTTAGAGTTCCAAATCCTAAGGTGGAGTTAGTCATATTCATATTTTCCCATATGATAAGGGAGATAAGTTTTATTTTCAAAGTATATAAAAATATTTTTCTAAGTCTTTATTCTCTTTTTCGCAAGGATGTTTGTGCTTTCCAAAAAGGGGGAGATTGTTGAGTCAATAAGGTTTCCTTATGACTTTTCTATTCATTCATGTTTGGGGAGATTTTTGGGTCAATAAGTTTTCCTAATGTCATTACCAATCCTAATGTATTGAAAATCACAAACACCTTATCTCAAGGAAAACTTCATTTTACCCTGTGTTTTACTTTCATAAGGAAATTTTTTCTTCCCCAAGGAAATTTTTCCATACCATTTTTTTCATTATTCATTATCTTGTCTAAGTGGAAAATTAGGTTTCATATCTAAAACGTCAAAATCATATAATACTTAGATAAAGAGAATTATGTTTTCAGGATCTGAATTCTGACTCTGAGTTTTCTGAATTCAGACTCCAAACTCTTATGAGTTCTGACTCCGAGTTCTCTAAATTTAGACATGGAAATATTATGCATTATGAATCCGAGTTCTCTGAATTCAGACTCCGAACTTTGTAAGTTCAGACTCCTAATTCTAATGAATTCAGAGTCTGAACATTGTATGTTCTGACTCCAAATTCTCATGAATTCTGACTCCGAAATTTGTATGTTCTGACTCTGAATTCTCATGAATTTTGACACCAATTTTTTTAAGTTCAGGTTCCTAATTATTGTGAATCCAAATTCTAAATTTCCTTGAAATTCATACTTCATAATTCTATAGAGTTTAGGTTCTTAATTCCATAGAAAAAATCCGAATATCCTTGTATTATAGAAAACAAATGTATTTTTGATTAGAATCCTAACTTTTATATGCTTAAATTCCGAAAATTTTATTTTGGTTTTGTAACCATATATTTTATTACACTAGTTTTTGTTATAAAATATTTTCGTGCATTCAGTAACTAACTAACCATTGTTTGAGTGACACGTGTACAGGTTCCTCCAAAATTCACGGAAAAATATGACCGTATGAGGAGGAAGCCGACCGTTGGAGCTGTGCCTATAAATAGGAGCCCATTTGAAAGAGCACATAATTGTTATATGAATCTAGAGATAACATGCTATTGAAGTGTTTTCTAGAGAGAGACTCTCATGCTTAGTGTGTACTTAACATCTTGTTCATATTTTCTTTGTGCGACTCCGATTTTTTCTAATTACATTCGAGGGATTTAGGGGATATGAAGACAGAGGTTCCGACTACCTTAAATTTGAGGAATTCCATACTAAGGACGATAGAAGTGCCGACTACCTTGAATTTGAGGTCTGGTAGGGATAGTAAGACAGACTTCAATCTCCATATCGAGGGCTTACCCTGGTGTGGGTAAGAGAGACTTTCTTGAAAGTATAAATCAAGGGACCTTTATCCAAGGTTGTTGGATACACTTCTCTTTGGGTTAAAATATTTATTACTTGTTACTTGGTTTGTTTCAATTTTTACACTTTATTTTGATTGTTGATGAAAGTATAACTATCTTATACTTCCTTATACCTGTAAACTCTGATTTAGTAAGATTCAATAAGATTTAACGTAAAATCTTTATCTTTGTAAACTTTCATTAAGTTTCATTTTTCCATAACCATCTTTTTTGGAATCACTTTCCCAGAATCATATGTTTGGAATCTAGCAAGTGTGTAGAACTAGAGGTTTTTTGAGTTACCTTGTTTAATATTGTTGAACAAAATCATCTTTAAATGTTCGAAAGGAATTTTTTAAAGTATACGATTCACCCCCTCTTGTATTTTGAGCATTATTAGATACTTCATTCAATATTTGTACTATTTCAATCCTATATTTAGTATTATAGAATATATCATACTCTACATACCATCTCAAAACCAAACCCCTCCAAATGAAAAAATCCCTAATTTATAAAGTGGAGGGGAGGCTAGGTTACAAGTGGTTTCAAGTGTGAATGGGAAAATTTGGCCAAACATTTTAATCAAACTTTCAGCACCCATTTGACCACAAAAAGCGTGAATCATCTCTCCTTCCAGAAGGATGATTTTTGATAAATTTAATCTTAAACCTCCTCTCAAAATTTGGGACTAATACAAGCATAGATTAAAACGTTATGGCCCAAATACAGAACCTAGGTCCATTCTAGTGAGTCCAGCCAGCCATTATATTAATGACCCATTTAATCCATACAAATTCTCTTTTTAGCTCTAGTTCCCTGAATACAAGTTGTATAAATTTATGTTAGTAACACTAATACAAAATTTTATGTTCAAATAAGTCACGTTAAAATATTTATGTGCAAAATACTACAGTACATTTTAAGGGTAAAACTAGAATTTTCATCAAATTTTCAAATGAATGATCTAATCCCAAATATTTTGTAAATGAATATGTTTAGCTCAATGTGAGGAAATTATGTCATTTATTATTAATAAACTATTCAAAAAAATAGTGTTTTATCAATATCTCAAATAGTATATTTGATCACAATATTTAATTTTTAGGATTAATTTCTATAAGAATTGATCACTATGAATTGATTAGTTTAAACTAATATGAAAATATATTTTGTAAATATCAGTATTTATGTTGGTAGTAATTTAAATTTCCTCAAGATTTTATTCTTATATAGTTAAATGATGTATACATTGATCAAGTGATGTTTACCTAGACTAATGTGTATGTATATTATGTTTATACAACAGTTGAAATTATGCTTATATAAACATATAATGATTTATATAAATATATGGTTTCATTTTTAAATACTATGGATCATTTTACGAATATCAATAAGATGGTTATGCAAGGTATAATGATATTAATGTAGCCTTTTGATTATACTTATGCATCAAAAGTATGATGCTTATAAAAAATTTGGTAGATTCTTACACAATAATTTCTTATCCATTTGTATGATATTTCCATGAATACTATGATTCTTAGGATAATTGTAGTTCTTATCAAAAAAATAATCCATATTCATATACATTTATATATGACTAATACAATTCAAACATTGATTCCAAACAAAATAAAAAATTATTCAGTATTTGAAAGAACTTCACCTCAAATGAATCACTAAACATCACCAAAGATTAAAGATGATTTATGTGTTGATAATAAAAGAATAAAGAACCATCATATCGACTTTAACATACTAAAAATATTCATCTATAGATAAAAACTACATTATATAATAACATCATCAATATCAAAACATAACAAATATATCTCGGGTCTTCAACAACCTCCATAAAAATTCAATACTTCCAAACATCTCTTTGGCTCAACAATCTACCAATTTTGATTTTGTTGGAAACTAAAGAACATAAATCACTATCAAAATGAAAGACACATCACTAAGTTATCATATAATAATTCTAAGACCACTTTTGAACATTAATTATAAGAAATACTACTATTAAATAATAAAATCACATTTTCCATTAAAATAGTGATAATTGTTCAACCTCTTCAAACATGATTTACTTGTTTTCCCATTATGAAATGATACCACTTTAGTATAAATTCTAAATGAAAAATTTATCCAATCAATAATTCAACATCACATCAAATATTCAAAACTTATTTAATAAAAACATCATAATTATATAAAATATATCCTCAACATAACAGATATGTTTAAGGAACCCATTGAAGATAAATTTCTTAATATACTCCTATAAATCTATTAAAACAATTAATACATCTAACATGATGAAATAAAAAATTACACCTTTGAATAAATCTCTCTAAATTTATGTTTTCCCTTACAGATAATATACAACTATAGATAACCCCAAAAAATATTTTCCCACTTTCAAATCAAACTTATGAAAAAAAACATATATAAATATTTCCATTTTATCTTTATTTTCTCCACCCTTTAAAACAATATTAAAATATAAGAAGAGATAGTTGAAAAAAAACCTTGACTTATCACTTATATGGGTGAGTTTGATATCCAAATATCAACCTCATAACATAAAATTCTTTTATATACAATGTGTTGGTGAACACATCAGTTACATATTACTTTTAAGTAAAAACTACAACTTCAGTTCATTTCTCTCAAAAAATATAGCGATAGGGTGATTCTTTATATCAATGTATTTTCTTTTTTAATGTTGAAAATGATTCTTTAAAAAATTTATAACACTTTTATTTTCACAACATGAGATAATAAACTTCACTTAAATATTATGATTTTCCAATTATGTTCTCATCTACTTTAATTGAGTTTTTTCTTGAGTTGAAGACACATACTCATATTCAATATTACATAGGTTACATAATTATTATTTATAGTGAACTAAATAACAAACCTATCTGTATGTATGAATACCACACTAGACACTGACCTTCTATTATCAACACAACCCGCATAATTTTCATCTTTGTGACCGAACATACCATGCTTCCCTTTGCTATTATATTTTAATCCAAAATTGATTGTACCTTTTAGGTATCTATGAATACTATTTCTAGAACTGAAATGTGAATATTTTAGTGGAATTTTATACATGTCACAAAGTATATCAACATATACCAAATATATACATGAATATGTTATGTATATAAGAGTTCTAATAATCTTCTTAAACTCCCTTGGATCAACTTATTTTCCATATTAATCTTTGGAAATAATTATTTATACTAAACTTTGTCAAGGAACATGATTTAAATCATCTTTGTTAATAATTTTCAAGAGTTCACCAACATACTTCTCTTGAGAATGAAATATGTGATCTTTCTCTTAAGATGTTTATAGGGCATGGAAGTACCTCTTATATTCAAGCATAAAAATTTAAAAGAATTTCATAATATCCTAGGAAAACTTTTCACAAACATTTTTATCATATCAAGAATATATAATTCCATCTACATAGATAATAATAGTGGGAGATATATTTTTCAACTTTAATATATACTTTTTTATCTACTCTTCCCATTATAGAATTCAACATCTTTAAGAATGTGTTTATATGATAATACCATGCTCTCGTGGTTTTTTACAAACATATAAATCATTATTTAATCATAAAAAACAATATAAATCTTTTTTTAAGCAAGAAACCATGATTTTGTTCAGTATATATGTTCTTTAACAACTCTCAATTGAATAAGAAATACTTGAAATCCACATAAAAAATAATATATTTATTTTAATATAAAATAAAATTAAATATTATTATGATCTCAATATTTTTAAATGGTGTAAATTTCTTGTCAAATTAAACCACTTCAACCTATGAATAACATTGACACACCAATCTTTATTTATTCCTCAAAACTTCTCATTTTTTATTCATATTTTTAGAATACCCATTCTTTATGATGAAATTAATATCTTTAGGATTGGGTACTAACTCCCAAGTTTCATTCTTCTCAATATGGTCAAATTATTCATTTATATCATCAATATACTTTTGATACATCAATGGTTCCTCAAAATATTTAGGATTAACTTAAGAATAAAATGAAATAAGTGTTTTTAATCAAAGTTATCTTAGTTTGTACAAACTATCTTTTAAATCCAATGATTTTATGGAATTGTAATTTAACTTACAGTATTGGATGTTATGCTTTAGATTATTCTTCATCACTTGAAATGGTTGAATAATATGCTCCAACATTTTTACCTTCAATAGTTTTGTCTATTTCTGAATATTCATTATAGTGTCTAATAAAATTAAAAGCAAACTCACATATGAATCTTTCATCATCATATAGAACATTATTATTTGAATATTACATGATCTACACATTAGAAGTATCAATAAAGTTTCCAATTTATTTATTATAGTAGTGATACCCCTTCTATTTTATGATATCATATGAAGATTACACAAAATCGTCGATTTTCAAACATCTTATGAATTTTATCTTTTACCTTGATGAAATAATTGATTATAAACACATTAAGATACTTAGTACATGGAGACTTATTGCAATACATATTATTACGGTACATATTTGAATTATCTATATTTAAATAATGGGTTTTTAATGTGAATCACAACACCAATAGCTAACCTAAAAAATATCAGTATGATTAATGCTCATATAACATTATCAAATATATCTTTAATAAAAATTTGTTCTTTTGTCCAGACACACTATTTTTTATAGTGTGTATAATCCATGGAGTTAGTTTCATATTCCATGTTTCTCTAGATAATATTCAAACTTCCATTTGTAAACTCAGTTCTACTATTTGTGTAGACTTTTTTCATAGCAAGACTGCACTCTTTTTATGCACTTCTTAGAAAACATTTAAACATTATTAAGGAATATGAATTCAATTTCATAAACACCATAAGAGTTAAATTATTATAGTAATAAATGAATGTAATAAAATATTCAAATCCAGTGGGATATTAATTCCTCATAGTCCCACAAACATATGAATTATTTATCTTCAAAGGTCGAGTAGATTGAATCTCCACCTTCTTAAATAAGAAGTTAAAAATTTTACTATTTTTTAATGTTGAGAAAATCCATTATATTTCTCTATTAAATAAAGTAATATCATCAAATGTTTCTCCATAAGTGTTTGTTTTTTAATATTCCTTAGAAAATACGGTCAATACTTTAATTCCATGACATATTGTAGTCTTTTATGCTTAAATAGCATGCCTGAGTTTCCATCATCACCCTCCTCAAAAAAATATCCTTTTGTTCAATTCCTTCATTTCACCAATCTTTGATAATCAAGGTTCATAACCAAGAATCCAAAATTCATAAAAAAACTTCATTTACTTCATGAAAATAATGAGAATCACTTAAAATATAGTGTTTTAATCCATCAATATAATGATTGTTTTTAGATTACATAATTTATTTATTAATAACTTTTGAAAAAACTCCATTAAAATTTATAAAAATAATAAATTAAAAGGGTCACTAAGACTCCATATCACTTTCCAAAATCTTCTAATTTTTTTAAATATCTTATCATTTGAGTAGAATATCCACTTTCTAAGATTCATGAACATTCCCATTTTAATGATTTGAGTGAAAATTCTAAAACAAAATATTTATCCTATTATTTGATCTTAATATAATGATGATTTTGAGTATTAAAAATAGAATATTACTCATATAGTGAAAGTAAAATGAATTTATTTTTATGGTGACTAGGCGGGTCACACCTTCCACAAACCACTTCAAGAATCTAAAGTTGATTCAATTATTTATGTTTAAAATTTACAACCTATTTCAAACATTTCATCCATTAATTGGAATGAATCCCAATAAAACCATGAATATAGAAACTAACAAAAATTTTATATAATTTTTGATTGTACCAAAACATATTTTTCATTTTCTCATAGGCTCCATAATACCATCTAAATCCATACGAATCATACATACCTTTGTATAAATCATGCTATCCAAAATTAGTAAGTAGTCTTCCTACCTTCTTCGAGTCACCAATCATGGATCATATTTGATATCCAAAATTATTGGGTACTCCTTATAACATATTCTTCAGATTATAATTCTTTTTTACATTTTTATAATGACAATACATATATATATATATATATATATATATTAGTTTTTGACTTCATATTATTGTTATTGGATTTTTTATACATTTTAGTATGACTATATTTAGATTAAAAATTGTCCTTAAAGACTTAATTAATTTTAATTAAATATCCACCAATTTTTTAAGCTTATTATCTCTTTTTATGATTATTTTTTTAGTCTTTCTAGCCTCAAAAATCATTAAACATTCTCCAACTTATGAAATGGAACTCTAAATGATGGATCAACACTTGTTTAATTATTTTTCTATTTTTACTGATTTTTATTTTCTATAGTCAATATATATATATATAATATTCACCTATAATTATATATTTATGTTAATATGCTTATAATTATCAAACATATTATTAATTACATCAATATCCATTATCTTGTTGGTTCTTTTTTATGTAGAAATAGATTCCTATCTCTTGGATGATTGATTTTCCTTCTTCAAATTTATAATATTTAGCTTCAATTTAGAGATATTTGAAAGATAATATTTGAAATAATTATTTAGTAAGGAATCTATATTAGTATCATATTTCATTTTTTTATAACTTCTTTAATCAATTGTAACCTTTTCATCATTTACATTTACATTTTTCATTTTTTCTCCATCTTCGTCACCCGAAGATCTAATTCCATTTTCATCGAAAATAGGTTTATTTTATTAATAAAATAAGTTTAAAAATATGAATTCAAATAAAATATTAACCTTATAATTAAAATAAAATATTTATTTGGTTTCTTTGATATATAATCTCCATGGATTTATTTTCTTTGACCACTATCTACTTAAACATTCTCTTTTGGGGAGTTTATTTCATAATTCCCAATAACACCACACCAAATGTACATTAAAGGGATATTTCCTTTATATAGTTGTTTCCCACTACATATTTCTCTTTAGAAAAGGGACATGAATTCATTATTCCTACAATTATAATATTTACTTATTTTTTTGTATCTTCTGTTTGTACAAAACTTTTATTTAACTTCATAGATTTTGTGGATTTAAAGGTAATATCCTTTTTTTCCTATTTCATTTTTATTGAGAATGTTATCGTTTATCATCCCATAAGATATAAAAAATATATATGTAACAAATATTGATATAAAATTAATGTTTTTCTTCTAACATTCATACTTTATCATCAATTATCTCTAGTAAGATACACAAGATCTTCTCTAACTTAGTAGAGTCTTCCAACATCTTAGTATAGCCTTTGGTCATGCCCAAAAATTCATTTATCCTTATGAAGAAGATATCAATATTGTAATCATCATTAATTTTAATATATTCATAATTTTTCCTAAAAAAATAAATTTATAACACCCTAAGATTCTATGATATATTTCACATTAAATAATTTTTAGGTCTTTTATATCTTTCTTTACACTCTACACTGAGTGTAAACGAACCACAATATACCATCAAAATATTATTGTTTAATGTGAAAGTTAATTCATATCCATTGGATTGGATGCAATTAATATGAATAACTAAATTATGAAAAATTATTGTTTACACATGTAAAAAATGAATTAATTTGTTATAAATTAAAATAAAAGAATTTGAAGGCAAAAATAGACGTTTTTATGATAAATTACATTTTTGTATACATTATTTTTTTATATTAATAAATAAAATTAATCATAATTAATGAATTATTTTAATTAAATTATTATATTATATATTAAATAAAATATTTTAACATTAGTCTAAATGTTATTACAAGAAAAGGAATAAGAATAAATTCATTTTTATGTATAAAAATGCATTTGTCTAAAAATGAATTTCATTATGTTTTTTCACACTTAATTTAAAATGAATTTATATCACTTATATAAATTGAGAAATATAAATTATTTTAATTATTTTAAATCATCATATTGAAATTTGGGAATGAGTTTAATTTTTTTTATTTTCATTATGAATAATAACTAAGATTAAAAAATTCATTACAACTATAAAGGTTAAAAGGGTTAATAAAGGTTAAACTGAAGTTATAACGGTTAAAATAACCTAAATACACACCTAAATCCTATTTATTAAGTGGAAATTGACCAAAAACCTTCTAATATTTAAATTTGGTCTAATCATGTGCCACTTACACTTGAATATGTGTTTATTTTTTTTAATGTTTTAAGTATTTACAAGAGTACCACTCCCCTTGCTTGTAAAAGGGATCCACATATCTTCTCTTAAAAATCCACTTAATAAAATTATCTTGGTTTGTATCTACCCAAATACTCTCAAAAAATCCTAATACATGACTTTTTAGTGATTTTCTTCCCAAAATTCCCTTTCCTAAATCTTGGAGGAGATTTTAAAAAGAAGGATACCCATAGAAGATGTATACATTCTTGTCTATGCTTTTCATGTTTCTAACTTCGTAAACATCCAAAAAATGTTCAATAACCATATTATCATGATGTAATAATTATATTAACAATGATTATATATTTTTATGTTAATTATATAAAATTTTTATCTATACTTTCCATCAATTCAGAAATGATATTGTCACTTGTGCGTACATGTAGACTACCACATCCGGGAAGCGATGTGATTAGTTTTTCATTTCCACTATATGGATGCACATGATGATATGTTTAATGATTAAATTATATAAATTATATTTATGGTGTAATTATTATTACTTAATGATTAATTGTTATAGATCTTTCTTTCATTCTATCCATGGAAAAGTGAAAACATCACCCATGCGTACATACAAAATACCGTCACCACAAAGTGATGTAATTTAATTTTAAATAAATTTATAAGAATGGATATAAAGGTTAATATAAGGGATAAATATGATAATTATTATATTATTATTATTCTGGGGATGATGAAACCATGACTAAGGTGTAAGGATCAAAATAATTGAACCGAAATATGCATGGAAAATTAACCAGTTTTCCACCCAAATAGTTATTTTAATGAAATATTATTAATTAAAGAGAAATTGGAAATTATAATGGAATGATAAATAGTAATATTTATATGAATATGTTTTTGAAATATAAATTTAATAAATCTATATTTTTTATATTGGATGTTTTAACTCATATGAATAAATATATGACTTGTGGTAAGGGATTATTCTACAATGTCCTTTATTTTAATTATTATCTAAGCTAAATTTCAATTGAGGGAAATTATGTAGATATTAAAAATTAATAAAAATATATTTTATAATACTATATTTATTCCTAGAATATTCATGTAATATTACTATTTCCATCTCTTTGGTACTTAAAATTATCAAGAAATTGCTTTAAAAAACCGACCATCTTTCCTCTTTGATTGATGACTTTCTCTTATATGTACATATTCATTAAAATTTTCTCCCAAATTTTATTTTATATGATCCAAGGTTATTTTAATTAAATTATCAATAATAATATAATTTTTTCAATGGTTTTAAATTAAATTCTCTTATTTGTTTCTCAACTAGTGATTTATGAATTTTTACAAAAGGAGTGGAAGGATTCGCTATTTTAAAATTTACGGTATGAATAGACTTCTTCACTATCATAACTATTATTTTATTTAAAATTTCATTTGAAATTATTAATTTTAATTTTCAGAGGAATAGTTTTTCTCAATATTATGGGATATTATAATTTTTAGAGATACTAAAAAAGTAATTTCCACTATTTTCAAAGAATGGTTAAAATTCTATTTTAAATTTATTTTTTATCCATGTAAACATAATTTATGTATTTTTATTCTTCAATGTGGGATATGGTATTATGATAACATCCAAATTATTTCTCTAGACAACTTATGATTTTGAATTTTTAAGGATGAGTCTCCGATTCCCTTAACATTACGACAGGTTAATTAAGGTATTACGAAGTAATGAATGTTTTTATGATACCTTTCACCTATTTTCTATGGATGACTATAATTATGGGATGATGAAACATTTAAAAAACTATTTCACCTACATGGGTTATGATATGATGAATTAATTAAAATTTTATGATATTGTGGAACACACATATATAACTTTTCTTCTCTGATGGGTGGTCCTAGAATTATACTTCTCTCTAATGCATTGGGTAAAGAATGATATCTCATGAGAAAATATAGAATTAAATAGGGAGTTAACCATGTTTTGTAAGGGTATATATTCAATATGAGAGTCTATATAGTGAACCTTGAATATGGAAATAATGTAATTGGTAGTGAACCCAATCCACTATTATAGTTTTGGCAGTGATCCTTGACCAAGGAAATGATTTTATATGATTATTTTTATACCAAAAACTTATATATTGGGAATATGATATATTATCAAGCATAATTATTTATTATTTATGATTCTACACTCTTATAAATTACGTATTTGGTTATAAAAAATACATCTTCCATGAATCGTGTTTAATGATATTTTACTGAGTGGCTATAAATTTCACAAGTTATGATCATGAACTCATACCCTTGTACATATCCTATGCTCATGCAGGATCATTGAGTTAAATATCATATGTTTACCCTTTCTAAGAATATATCGTCACCCATTCTTATATTTCATTTTTCCAAGGTTTTGACATATGGTATTAAGTAGGACATGCCAAAGAAGTGTACTATGATAGAAGAAACATACATTGATGATATTTTATTAAATATGATGATTATGTGGCTAGTCTCCAAAGATAATAAACCTTCATGGTTATGAGTTGTTTATTTTTATAGTATTTGTTGAATATTCGTAAAAAATTATGTAATATTTTGGTATGTTATTCGGGGATTGTCTTAATTGGTATCAGATTAGGGATTATTTATTTATTAGCTATTAGGATCATAAAACATTGGTAAAATCCATGGGTAAAAGTCTATGTATAATATAACATTATAAAATTTTGGTAAGATAGATATTATAGGATTTCCTAGTAATTACATCTTTTTACAGATACTGGAAAGTGGATGTGTCTATGACATAGGTACAAATAGGCGTAAACACCCTAAAAAAGGCTATCTGAGTGTCAAATATATTTAACTTCGTGCACAATGATACGTCTTAAGACCGATCACCTCGCTAGACACTCCTAGGGGATCTAATTTCATTAATTCAATTTATGTTTATGATCTATTATGATGAATAAGAGAATATAATTTAAGAAAACCAATGATAAGACAGAGTGATATGACATAAAATGTCATTTGTGGAAGGAAGGTTTAATATTTTTGACATTATTAGAATTATTTTCATAATCATATGTTTTTTTACTCTAATTATTTATTTTTTATAATAAAACTATGTCATTTTGGTTGTATCTAATTTAACAAACCAAGAGGATTTGTGTGAACAAAAAATGTGATGCTAATGCATTGATCATCCTCATGATTACCCAAATGAAATGATTGCTTGAATTTGAAAACATATGATTATTCCTAACAAAATATATCAAATTATAATGAAAAACCTCAATGTATGTGAGTATTAAAATGATCTAAATAAAATAAAAGTAGAATTTTATGAATGTTTTGGTGATGAGGGACATAGTGGAAAGTATATTTAGCTTCTTATATGTCACAAATTTGGGAAGAATCACCCATGGAAATGTCTCAATTAAATAATAAGATGTTTTTACATGAAAAATAATGAAATAATGAAAATAAATATTTAGTAAAAATCAATAATTAAATTAAGCTAAATAAATTTCATACTAAGGTACAACTAATAGTTAAATATCATATATGTGAGGAACATGGGAATTATCTAAGTCTGTTCCTTAATACGTGGGATAAATCCTATAATAATGAAGGGTTTATTCTATATCAATTTATGAAGTAGGACATTACGTAGCAATCACACTTATCCCCCACTCTATAAACGGGGATTTCCTGATAATGTTTTTAAGAATGTTCCCCATGGAAATATTATTATTCATACTTTAGTTAAATTTGATGTGATTTTTATCCTTGATAATATCACTCTAGAGAGATCCCATATAAATTTCTAGAATAAGGAAATAAAATTTAATATTTCGAATCAACCAATGATCGTATTTGAATTGAGTTGTTAATATTAACTTCTAATTGAAATTTATTCCAGTGTATGGGTCATTTGATATATTTAAAATGGATATTTATATTAATTTTTTTGGAAGAAACTCAATATTTATGATATGAATATTATTCATGTTTTTATGATTTATTTTCTAAATAACTTCTTATTATTCTCCAGAATGATGAATTGGAATTTTCAATAGAACACAAATTTAAAGTAACACATATTTCAAAGAATATATATAGAAGGGCCCTTATTTAGTTATATTAATTGAAGAAGAAACAATAGGATAATCTAGAAAAGGGATTAATAAACTCAAGTACATCACCATGGGGTGAACGTCATATTTTTATTTAGAATAATAATGGGTTAATATATATTTTTATTGATTATAGGTACCTTAATGTGATCACTACAAAGAACAAATATTCAATACCCTATATTAACGACTTGTTTGATAAAATTTGTAGATCTCTATACAATTATAATATTTACCTTGATTATGAGAATACATTATTGAAGGTTAAGAAGAAATATATACTGAAGACAACCTTCTATATGTTGTATGGTTTTTTGAATTTATAGTTATTCCATTTGTATTTTCCAATTTTTATGTTGTTTTCATTGATTTAATCAATATACTCTTTATATATTACTTTAATATGTTTATGGTACTCTTTATGTATAAAAATTATTATATATTCCAATAGAAAGGAAGAGCATTAAGACCACTTTGGATTGTGTCAATGGAATTGAGGATGTATAATCTATATAAAATATTCAAAATGTGTGAACTCTAGATATACAAATTTTCATTCATGGGTTATATATTCTCTTGTGAACATATATCAGTAGATCCTTTAAAGAATAAAGTTATTAAGAAATTGTCTAGTACAATCTCGTTGAATGTGATTCATAGTTTTCATGGGTTGGATGGATACTATCACCATTTTATGAGATATTTATCAAGACCATATAATCCAATATGAAAGTTTCCATTGAATAAATACATGTTCTTTTGGACGAATGAATGTGAGAAAAATTTCAAGGAATAAAGGATTTGGTTGGTTAGTGAATTTGTGCCCATACTACCACCCAATGGATATGGTTTTTTGATATTTAGTGATCTATTATATATAGGAATGAGATATTTCTTCATGTATAATGATATGATTATTTCTTATGACTTATGACAATTGAAAGTTCATGAAAAAAATTTCCTAACTAATTATTTGGGGTTGGATGTGAAAATTATTTGATTAAAAATATTAAGCAATTATCTTTATAGTGAAATAGTTAATATATATAATAATAATAAAATCTATAAGTATATATTCACATAGAAATATCTGAATATGAACCAAATTATATGGTTGGATTTTAATAAATATTATGAATTATGAATATATTACCACCTTGGTAAGTTGAACTAGGTGGCTGATTCACTGATTTGGAGAAACAATCATTGTTTTCCATGATGAGGATTGAAAGGGATACAATATATATGGATTTATAGAATATGGATCTTGAAATCTTGAGAATAAGGAATATATCATATATTTCTTTAATTAATGTTAAAACATCCATCAATATAAAGATTAAATAGGAAACAAAGATATGGAAGTACATAATAAGGTGATCAGTTTTACTAAGTTAAATGGCGAGTTTTTCAAAATTATAAGTGTTAGGAACTGAGTATGTGATATATTGATACAAAATTTAAAGGGTCCATGGTATGAATCTCATAGTTCACCATTCTATATTCATCCTCCAAGTATGAAGATGTATAGAAATATGAAATTGTATTTCTAGAGGGAAAAATTGTAAAAATTTATTGAAAAGTATGTATCTCAATTAGCATTATATCAGAATGATTAGAGTGAGAGAAAAAATTATAAGGATATTCTACAACCTTTACCCAAACTATAATGAAAATAGGAAAACAAAACCATGGATTATTTCCCCAGACTTCAAAAAAATCTAAAGGACTTTATTCTATTTTGGTTATAGTCGATCACATAACAAAGATTACACATTTCATTTTCAATATAAAATATTTCTATATTGATCTTATTTTAAAGATATTAATTAAGTAAGTCTTATGGTTTCATGGGGTACTATATTCAATTACATCTGATCGGGATCTGAGGCTGAACTCAATGTTCTGGAGAGGTCGTTAGTAAGGATTCAATTTGAAGTTTAACTTCAGCACTGCATATCAACCATAGATAGATGGTCAGTTTATGAGGACTATTCAATCCTTATATGATATATTAAGAACATTTTATATAAATTTAAATGGTTTTTGGGATCAACATATTTCTTTGGTTGATTTTCCTATAATAATAGTTTCCACTCAAGCATTAAAATTTCTCTTTATGAATCCCACTATGATAGGAAGGGCATAAAACCAATATTCTAGGATAATGTTGTATAATTAACTCTATTAATACCTAATATATTTGAGTAAAATTAAGATAATGTTATATCCATTTAACATCACATCAGGGAAGCTCATAGATTATAGAAACATTATGTTGAAAATCATTAGTGAGATCCATTGTTTGAAGATGTTGACATGAAATAACTAAGAATATATCCTTGGAATAATGTTATGAGATTTATAAAGAAGTAAAATTTGATCCCAAGAAATAACTATCCCTTTGATATTCTTTATCCTATCTAGATATAATCTTATCAATTTTTTCTTCCATTGAATCTCTCTCATGTTCACAATGTGTTCCATATATCTATATTGAGGAAGTACATACTATATTCTACAAATATTCAAGATTCATAGGCTGTATCAATATATCATTATCTGTATTATGAGGAATATATGATATATATTTTAGAATAAATAGAGAAATTTTTACCAAATAATATCACTCTCCTAGTTATAGTATTGTGGTGAAACTATAAACTTTAGGAAGCTACATGGTAACCTAAGGATGCGATGAGGAATATGTATCCTCATTTGTATGTATTAGAGTGATTAAATGTCAAAAAAAATTATTATAATGGTATATAATATAACACCATAATTATTTATTATATATTTCTCTTTAAATAATTTTGATGACTTTGATATCTTTCTTTACATGAAACTCTAATTTTAAGTGAACCGTGATATACTATTGAAATATTATTATTAAATGTGATAGTTATTTCAAATAAATTGGATTAAAATATATTAATATAATTAAATAAATTAGGAAAAATTATGTTTCACACATTTATTAATTGAATTCATTGGTTATAAATTAGTTATATATGAAAATAAAACAAATTTGAAGTAAAATGAGACATTTTATCTAAATAACTGTATTTATAAACTCATTGTGTTTTTCCTTAATTAATTATATTTTTGATTATTTTTTAAACATTAAAATTAAATGTGTATATAATATATTCAATTTTTTTTACCATTCAACTAATGGTTTTTTCTTGGTATGGAAAAAGGAAAAATTCACTTTTATGCTTCAAAATACATTTTTTATAAAAATAGTTTTCATTTTATTTGCACACATATTTTAAAATTAACTTATAAAACATATATAAATTGAATATAATAATTTTTTTCCATAATTATAATCATAATGATAATTTTCTTATATTCTTAAGATTCATTTTCTGTCATTATGAATAGTACCAAGGTAAAGAATCATTTATTCGGTAAAGGTTAAAATGGGTAACTTGGGGATAAAATAATAATATAATTATTAAAATAACCAATTAATTTTTCTAAATAGTGTTCATTAAGTTTATTTAGACCCGTACATGTCTTCTATTATAATTTTTTATATTTATTTACACTATAAATTTAATATTACTTTTTTATATTATAACATTTTATGTAATTATAGTAGTTCTTCACCCCTCACTTATAAAAGGGAACCTTATATCCTTTCTTATACACACCACATGAACCATTTATATATTACAATATGTAAAACAATATTCTCCCAAAATCTTTATACTTGAACTTTATGTGCTTATATTAAATAAAGGCACATATAGGAAGCCTTAGAGTGCTTTTAAATGAGGATACCTGAAGAAAATGTATATATTCTTAATGATAGTTTTCACGATTCTATCATTTCAAAATTCTTCCAAATGTTTTATAACCCTATTAACATTATGAAATTAATATATTAACTATAATATTATTTTTTAATGTTATATTCATTTTATATATCATTCACATTCATTATAATATGATAACATTTCTCGTTGATACATGTGGGCTACCACCTCTATGAAGGGATGCGATAAAGTTTTCATTTTCTATTTCCATGGATGGTCATAAGTATAGGTTTAATTAATATATATATATATATATATATTATTTATGATATAATTATTATTATTTAAACTATATTTATGATTTACCTTTTTTCTAGCTAGCTTAAAGTGAAAACATTACTCATGCATACGTTCAGATTACCTTCTCCACAAAGTGATGTAATTAATTTTTCACCACCCATTTATAAGAATATATATAAAATTATATATAATTAATATATTTGATACTTATGAAATGATTAATATTCTAGGTAGTATGAAACCATGACCAAGGTTCAAGGACAGGAATTGCCGAACCAAAACATGCATGGAAAAAAACTCATTTTCACCCAAATAATGATTTTAATGAAGAATTTTTAATGAATGGATAAATATACGTTATAAGGGAATTATAAATAGAAATATTTATATAAATATGGTCATTTAATAGATTTATAAAAAAACATATATTTATTTTATATAATCTTTAACACTTATGATGTAAGACTAGATTTAAGGTAAAGGTTTTTATTATAATATCATTTCTTTATAAAATTATAAATGATAAATTTATGTTTAAGGAAATTATTTAGATACTAAATATTGAATCCCATGTATTTTACTCTCTTATTTCTATTCCAAAAATTTTCATGTAATAGTTCCATTTTACTCTATTTGGTAAGTAAAATGATCAATAAATGGTTTTTCAAAAAAACCAATATTATTTCCTCTTAGATTCACTAATTTTTTCTTACATGTCAATGTTATTTTAAATATTTTCAATAATTTTATATTATATGATAAATTATTATTTTTAATTCATTTTAAACATTATTTTATTTTATTTTAAATGTTTTTAAGAGTATATTTTATTAATATTTTGGAACTAGTTATTTAAAACATTTTAAAATTTAAGAAATAGATTTTATATTTAACATTAATTAAATGAATTATTTTTCCTAAAATCCTGAATTTTCGTTGATTTTGAGATTAATTTAAATGTATAAAAGGTTATTTCTAAATAAAATATTTTCTCAATGTTATGAGAATTTTTTGTTTTTAATCATAATGAAAAGGGTATTTTCTCTTTTTTAAAAAGAAATGTTCAAATTATTTTTTAAAGGTGTTTTTAATCTATGAACACATACTTTAAGGATTGTTATACATAACTAAAAAATGATATTATGATACCAAAAAATTATATTCTATGTAAGTCTTATAATAATGTTGTTTTAAGGTTGATTTTAAAAAACTTGTTACTTTCTCAGAACTTAATTAATCTTTGATGAAATACATAATGTTTTTATGATACCATCCACTTCCTACATCTAGATAGATATGATTATGCAATAATGAAAATTTTATGAAATGCATTATTTTCAAAAGGTTATGATATGATGTATCGATGATTTTTTTATTATCCTATGTCACACATATTTTTCATTTTCATTATGTGATGGGTTAACGAGTAATTATATAACCCTATAATTAATTGGGTAAACTATGAAAATTATTAAGATAATATGGGATATAATGAAGAGTTAACCCAGTTTAGTAAGAGACTATTTCCATTATGAAAATATTAGAAGTAGACCTTGAATAAGGAAATTATAGAATACGGAGTGAACCTAATCCACTATGATAGTCTTTAAAGTGATCCTTGGACACATAAATAAATTTTTATATTTAAAACTTATTTTTTATTCTTATGATATGTTCTCATAGCTCATGATTGGTTATTTATGATTTCACACTCTTATGACTTATGTATTTTTTTATGACAAGGACTTAAGCCACAATTCAATTTTAAAGATCTTTTACTGATTGGTTATAAAATTCATATGTTATGTTAATAATATCATATAGCTATGATTATCTTATTCTCATTTATGATCATTGATTGAAATATTATATGTTTACCCTTACCGATAATATGACCACAACATTTATTATGTTTTATTTTAATTAGGTTATAATGAATGGTTTAAAATAGGTTTTGTCGAATAAGTTTATTATGTGAGAGGAATATTGTGGGTGATGTTGAAAATAATTCGTAAAATAAGATGATTATTTTTCTAGTCTTCAGAGACACCAAAATGTTAGGTTTATGGCGTGTTTATGTATTAAATATTTATTTCAAAATGAATAATTATTTGAGTGAGTTATCTTTGGTCTCCTAAACATTTCACCACTACAAATTAGTATTTAATTTAAAGATATTATAAATTTTTTCCCAAATGAGTTGTTCTATTTGGTGTATTTAGATTTGATATATTACCTCTCTTATATAAAAGAAAAAAATAACTTTTCTAGAATGAAACAAATTAACCACATTCTTCTTATCTACCAAAGTTATGGAATAAAATCAACACATGGGATAAAAATATTCATTGTAGCTTTCAATACATCATAAGTGATAAAAATAAGTAATGAAACCATTATGTCTTTTCAAATATCAAAAAAATACCCTGAAATACAAGAATCCCATTTCTATCAACTGAATTTAAGTTATCTATCATAGATAATTGTAATAATAGACAAAGTCTTCTTCCATAGAGATAATTAAAACATAAAAATTCAAATATATAATTACAAATAATGTGAACCTCACCTTGATATCACTTATGGAACCACTAGAATGATATTTGGGAGATCACTATGGGGGGGTGAATATGTAGAATCACTTTTTTTTAAGTTCTTTCAATATAATTTTCACCATCACTTAAGATTACTGATGTTTTCATTCACATATTCTTCCAAACATGCACACACACAAATAGAACTACAATTTTCAAGGATCAACTCCCAATGTGAAAAGTATAATCCTTAGTTTGATATAGTTTCCTTTGAGATAAAAACACCCACTAGAATTATTATATTGGTATGAGAGAGTAGGGTATCTCCTTGAAACACATGTGTTCATTTCTCCTAACTATTATTTATTGTATCATTCATACCATTGGATAAAAAAATTACGATGATCATTTTTTGAGTAAAAATTATACATATTCCTCTTATAAAATGACACCATGCTATATAGTGTCTTTAGTTGTTTTTCTTATTCTATTTTTGTACAAAAACAATACACCACTATAGTTTATATGAGAAAAAATGTATCCAACCACCACTATTTTCCTCTTCATCAAGAATGAGATCCCTTTAACTATGTAGTTGTAATAGATTCTTATTTCTCTCTTTCATCAATGAAAATCATTTCCAACTCTTTTATCATTCTTTAAAATACGTTCTCGATAATATTTTAAATTATACATTTTTATTTTTTAGAAGAAAAAATAACCGCTTCTTTCTTCTTCGTTAAATTTTATTTTCATGAATACCATATGAATAATTATTTTCACATTCTCAATATTTTATGGCCTTTAACTTATTATAAAATTGTTATAAATATTGTGTTTTTAATTATCTTGAATACACAACATTCAAAAAACCAGTTTCTAATCTTCATAACTACTCATAGATTCATACTGATATATATAACTATTATGATATTCTTCCATATATTAAAATTACCTCCAGTATCTATATATTCATGGATTTACGAATGTAGTCATGGATCTTCATATTATATAAAAAATAAACATGTGATTTCACCATCCTTTATAGATTTCATGAATCATGATAGACTAATCACAATTTTATTTATTTATTTATGATAATATCACTTAGAGAATTCTGTGTCAATATATTAAATAGTACCACTGATTAGATTAATTAATTATATTGTTTAATTTCATGAAGAAAATCTCACAATGAATTGAATTATTTACATTCACGGGAAATGATTTTTTTTTAAATTCCCAAATTTCAATCTAAAATAATTCTGAAATTTATATAAGTGTTGATGATTATAAAGATGAAATAATGCATACACAGATTAGATTATATTTATACAGACTAATTTTTACACATATAATTTTTATTTAATGATTAAAATAATTATTTTTTAGAAAAGGAATTATGGTTATGTGGTTATGAATTCCTGCATAAAAAGTGGATATCATGTTTGTAAAGATTATAATGATGGTTACTCAATGAATAATGATGTCACACGACCAATGGATGATGAGTAAGCATTATACAGATGATGGTTATGAAATTGAAGGATGATGCTTCTGTAGCCATTCATTTTCAATTTTCATATAGGGATAAGATTATTCTTTTCAAAATTTAAGGTCTTAGTAAAAAACTCAACCTTATATAAATAAAATTATGAAAAAAACTCATCAAAAAGTAATATAAAAAAATTTAAAAAACTCAAAATTATTTAAAATAAAATCATCTCAAATGAAACACCAAACATCACTTGAGTTTTAATATAATTTATATATTGGAACAAAAAATACAAAACAATCATTATAACCACATCAACATACTCCAAACCATTATCTTTACAAAAACACCAAAATCTTGAGTTACTTCATGAATCTAACAACAAAATAACTACATTTATGGTATTAAAGAACTTCTCTAAAATGTAAACTATATAAAAAACCTACTTGGATCAATATATTTCATCTAAAACCTCCAAATTATAAAAATAAAATAAATTAATGTCTTACCACTGGTGAAACAATATACAACCATGTGTTTTCATCCTTCTCAAGACTCCTTTAGAAATCATTTAAAGAATCCCCATCACATCAACATGATTCCCCTATGATCTAGGGAAATAGACACTGAATCCCTAAATCTAAACTCCCATAATAAGTGGAAATGTAGGGAAACATACCTAATAGGAATGTGAATGTAATCTATCCTCAACCAATAAATCATTATTTCAAAATACTTCATTATTTAAGGGGAAATCCAATATGATAATAAACGAGTAATGGGGCATCCCCCTATTATTGAAATACTATAAGAATAAATCTCTAATGGGTAAATTAAAATAAGGAAGAAAAAATGATCGTTACTCCCCCATTAAAAAATGTACCAGTGACCAATTTTGTACTCAGTTTACCAATATTGGCTATTTTGGGGATTATCTCGTGCCTAGAGCAAGGTTATTGATTACCCATTGGCCAAACTAAGAGTACCCTCTATCGGTTCCTCCACCAGGCACCCAAATCCATTTTATTGGGTACCTAGTGTCTTAATACAACCACTTACATTAAAAATTAATTTACCCAATTCATTTAAATTTATTTATGGTATTTTACAACTTAATTTATACCTCATAAACTTCATTCATAATCATTTAAAAAAATTCCAAAAACTCTAATTCTCATCTTGAATTAAATAATTCAATAAAAACCTCAGTTATACTTATATTGATACTTAGTGTTTTTCAAATCTACAAACACATGAAGGTTTGAGTCATTATAAGATCTGTGATATAATTATTCCCATTAATAAGAAGTCTTTTTAATCAATTATTATTATCTCCTTGGGTCACTAAGATTCTACACATTCTCCGCATTTTAGGCCTCTAATTGGTTTTGGTTCGGACGATACTACACCATAATCAAGAAAAACTCTATCATATTCAAATATCTCTCTCTAGATTATCATATAGATCAGTTTCTCTCAGAATGATGTTCACAAATGAAATCTCTTAACATCATCACTGGTTATGTAAAAAATCAGCTCAGTATCCCATTATGCCGACTACCTATGCAGAACCAATGACCCAAGTATCACTGTGTTAACTAAATTCACCAACGCCATGATAATATATAAATCCCTATGAAATTTGTGTCTTATATATTTTCCAAAATAACACTCCTTTGGTTGAAGTTACTGGTCAGAACCAGATCTTTACTCACTCAACAGTTCACCCAAGCATCATCTAACCAACCATATCATAATTGATAGTCATATTATTGAGACTCAATTTATATAAACAAGAATCACAAAATTTTATTATTTATCATACTATCAACATATACCAACATCTTCTATAATTTTTTTACTACATCTTTCCTTTCCCAAAATGAATATTTTTCACTTTCTGATTGCATTGAATTTTCCTGATCATTATAGATCAATACACACACCCGAGTGTTCTTTATCACATTACATCTTTGAGAACTTTCATCCAAAATCCAAATCAAAAATACAACTTATTCAAGGTTTGTTTAATGAATATGTGACCCTTAACCACCCTTAGGATTTTATTAAAATGAGTATCTCAAAATCATTATATACATGGTGTTATCATCACCAATTAATTTTAATTATACTTGATACATCAGTATAGACGACCCAAAATACACCATTATCCAAAATATTATACGTATGATCCTAGCTTAAATATACTGATAAACCATTATAATAAGCCTCACTCATGGGTATATGAAATTTTGGTACATGATTCCATAACATTCCAAATTTATTAACAATCTACCACCATGACACCCAGTCCTAATGAATGTCTCACCAAGGCCACAAACCTTAACCAAAACCAAGAAACACACAAATTAGAACCCATTATGGAGTCCCATAATCTTGTTATCCATTTTTCCAATCATCAGTTACAAAATTATCATGATTGAAGAAGTCTTCAATTTATATCAAAAATCATATTGATCCCCCTGTAGCATGTTGATGTTCCATGTAATAAACTAGTAAGTTTGTTTCTTATTACATCCATCAATTATTCTCCCCTAATAATTTAGACTAGCCAACATTTAGGATTACCATGACCATCATATCCCTTAGTTATTTCCTACATCAATTATAACTTAGTTCACCAGTTCATATTGTGCAATCTATATTAGAAAATACCAAAAATTAGCTCCTCATTTTAACACAATACATAACATTCACTACTATAAAAATTGTCTAGATCCTTAGCTTCAAATGGTGGCTATAGAAAAAGACTGTGACTATAAGCTATAGTCATGGGTTTTCCAATAGTTGATAACATAGCTATGCTAGTAGACCAATTTCCATGATTTATTTCAAACTGTCACTATAGGTAAATAATAAGTACCATATTGTACCTATTCTAAAACCATGGCTATATGGTTTAAAAAATATTGTGGTGATTTTTGGGCCTCAGACCTCATCCTTACTATACAGAATAATCCATCATTATACTAACAAATGTTATTAGGAAATATATGTATATGTTATATATCTATATATATTAAACTATTACTATATGTTATAAAATAGCAACCACATGGTCTTCCTATTCCCTTCCTTATGGGAATTTCCCCTTCAATTATATAGGAATCTAATAACCGCAATTTTAGAAAACCATAGCTACATTATTTAACCAAGACCCATAAAGTTACTATAAACCATATATATAATCACAATATTCCAATGAAATGTGGCTATAGATCATTCATAGAGGCATATTTTCTGAAAAAATATGTCTATAGGCTCTAACCATGACCTATAATCACAGTTTTAAAAAATTGTGGTTATATGAATGATAAATAACCATTGTTTTTTTTCGGAAAACCATGTTTATAATATTATTCTCTAGTAGTTATTATAATATATAACTCCCATTACTACATATTAATTAAATAAAGGCCTCTAGAGCCTTTATAGGGTTTATTCCATAATATTTCATACCCCCAATGTGATCACTCATCTAGTTTCACTATAATCCCAGGACATAGCCCCCATAAATTGAGGAATTAATAGATTCCTTGGATCTATTATAAGACACGTACATCCTTGAAGGATATGCAACCACACAATAGTCAAGAGACCATACAAAACTTTGACCAAGATAACCCCATACTAAGTAGGTAAAGTATATACTCATTATTTAGTATTATTCATGATCATTACATAATGATAGGATTCATGTGATTTTCATACTAGATCACATTTCCTTATAGATTACATCATAATATTCCATTAAAAAGTGTCACATTATACCAAAGGATAATCCTACATAATTGATCACACATATATCCTCCATAAGGCTGATTTTAGGTTTACACATCACAAATACTATACATAAAAGAGAGAAATTACTCTCTTACCCATATTATAAAAAATTATACCAAAAAATAATTTCATAAAAATTCACAATGGAAACCATTTTCAATGAAATTTATACTCGTACTGATATAAACCCAAATTCTAGCCTATTATACATCATAAAACATGCTTCTCTGAGATTTATCTACTTAATCCATGTTCATGAACCAAATTAAATTGATAACCATATATCACAACCATGTTGATCACATGCATCACATGATCAACCAATAGTTATTTCATCTTATACATACCAATGGAATCCTACATGCCTTTACTAATACATGATCACAAATTACCAATGTTTCATTCCTATTACACAATGTATCTACCCATGATTCTCATCTCAATGCATCGATGTTCCTAATCTAACCCTACCCTATTAGGATACCCTTAAATATAATAACTCATTAATATAGGTAAGGTTAGTTCCCAGAAACTATAATAACCAATATATTAATTCGTAACTCATCATTTTTGGGATCAATTTCCTAGTTCAGAACCATACATCCCATTTATTTTTGACCTTTTTAAGTAATACGAAATCATCTTTCTCAAATACCATAAGTAAATAGATATTCTAATGCTCCCATCTTATGGTTTCAATCTATTCAAGGTATCATTATACAAATATTACCAAATATAAGGCTTAAAATGTTCCTGCAAACATGTATATATTGATAATATCAATATACAATGACACATATCAAGGATGTTTTCATTAGGATGGAATAATTTATTTGAATTCCACAAACAATATATTTAAGAAATTACAAATAAATTATTTATGATTCTATAAATAAGCAATCCTTTTTTCATTCATTAAAACTGGTCTCAAAGTTGCATAAAAGCATGCATATTTCATGTGTTATACGTTCCAAATATGATTTATCGACACATTTATCTCTCAATACCATTCTAATAGTATAGGTAACATTTTTCCTAAATAAGAAATATCCCATAAGAGGGGGGGGGGGGGGTGAATTTAGTTATTGAAGTTCTAAAAAATTACTTCTTAATTTTCATATTTTATTTATTTTATTTTATCAAAACTCTTTCCTTCCTCACACATAATAATACATGATAAAAATAGTAAATAATGAACACAATCACTTTTACTTGTTTCCTTGAAAGGTTCTAAAACAATAATAATTCATAGAAATGTTCCCAAACACCTAAGACACTAATTTTACTACATGATACATGATAAAATAATATAATGGCCTCAATGATCCTCTAGTTTAACCATCCAAAAACAAATTTAAAAATATTACTACTCTTCTCCACATATAAATGTTCACTACTCCTTCTATGGTGTATTTATTTTCTATATATGTAAGATGAATAGTTACACAGGAAATGGTGTATCAATTCTTCTCAGAAATATGAAATTTAATTAAGAACATATTCTATAATATCCTTTATCATTATCTTTATAAATTCTACTTCGGAACTTATATATCTATCCATTATGTTCTTGGTTGAACTGAATCTATAATCCCTCTATTTTCTATGATACACTTATCTCTTTCTGAATTCCTAGATAATTTGTTATCCTCTACTTCTAGGAACATTTGTGTGATGTTTTATAGAATTCAACCAAACTATTTGATCCATGGGTTGGGATCAAATCTGAATTTTTCTCTCTTTTTTAGAATAGTAAATGTGTCATCCCAAATTTAATGTGATGAATAATAGAATTTTAATTCACATAAAACCTATTAACCCTTAACCTATAATGTTTCCCAATAAAAAATACTAATCTAAAACCTATCTAAATGATCTATGCAAACTTTATAAAATAATACATATGTATTAATTAGTTATATAGATCCAATAATTAATATTTATACCTTTCGCCGATTTTAATTTCTCTTAATCAATATACCAAACATGGAAAACATACTCATCAATGGAAATTAGATCAAATCCTCTCACATAGAGGCCTAATACATGTCTAAAAAACCTCACCATCCTTCCCTCAAATAAGGGAACCTACATATGATTCTTCATTATACATTTCATCCATTTATAACCCTAATTACAAGTCATACAATACATGAAATTATATATAATGAAATAATATCAGTGACCACATATCACAATGATAATACTACCCCCACATCAAGTAATACCCACTCTATTATCAACTAAAATATTATTAATCACCTTCATCATCTATGAGATCCTTTATCAATATAATGAATAAATAAAATATTATAATCCAAATATAATCAATTTACATAATTAATTCATAATTTTTAATTTATCACAACAGAATTAACACTCACTGGGTGACTTAACATGTATTAATAATTAAGAAGTAGAGTACATACCAATATTAAAATGACTATCAACTTACGACGAAGAAAATACCGAACATTCAAAGAAATTAATCCATTAATTTCATAAAAAATATCCAAATTACAAAGAAAACCCAAAATAGTATCTTCACTCAGGTGAATCACTTGAAACTATATGAATTCATCATCCTTAAGATTCCTCCAAAACCTAAAAACCAAATAAACATCATATAAAACATATTACACTATTAACTAGTTGAATCAACACAATTTTTTTTAAATATGAGATATTTTAATTATATGAGAATAATGGGAAAGAATTTTGGAAGAAATAGAGAGATATTTCACCTCAACTAATGAATTAACAAGGGAAAATCCAACTATATTTTTAGAAAATTAATGCGGATAAGGAAGGAGGAAGGAGTAATCTTACCCTCTTATATGATTACTGTAAGAATAAATAATTAAAGTCATAATTAAAAAAGTCCCAAAAAATGACCATTATGACCTAATAAAAAATAGATAATAGGATCATTGAGTACTTTATATACCTTCACCAGCCACTCTATGGATCTCCCAAGACTCGATACAAGGTTATAAACTACTCACTGGTCAAATGAAGATAAAACCCACTTAATTTCTCGACTTTTCCCTAGATTGATTTTACTAGGTACCTAGTGGCTTCCCAAAACCACCTCCATTATTATTAATTAATTTAATGACACTAAATTTATTACAATATTTTACAACCAATATTTTACCACATTAACCCGTTTTTAATCATTTTAAACATATATGTGAACTCTAATTCTTGCTACAAAATTAAAAAAATCAAAATAACCCAAGTTACCAATCCATTGGATTGTAAATTTTCATTAAATCAACCAACACACACCAGTGAGATTTATTATAAAAAAGAATCATCATGATTCCTCACCCAATAATTTCTGTTCACATTACCCATCTTTCCCACGATCAACATTATTTCTTAATTAAAAATTTCAAATTGAACACTTGTTTATGGTTATTATGTAGCGTTTATTTTATGAGAAAATTCATATTTAAACATTTACCATTTAAATTTAATATTATAAAAAACAAATACATTATCACTAACTATGGTTTTAGATACTACACAATGTATAAGAAGGCATTTTCAAATATTTCTTACCACACTTGAACCTATTTTGTTTGGTAAGTTATTATTTTAACCCAATTAGAGTATTAATTCCCCCTAATAAAAATGTAATCAATTCCAAAATAAATTATAACTAGTAGTATGAAATATAATCCCCAGACATTGAATATTTAAACCTCATATATTCCATTTTATTTATTTTATTATCTCCTATAAATATTACCAACATGTTAGTGATAAAATTACAACACATAAAAATTTACATCTTTAAAAAGTGATGGCCAATAAAAAATAAATTGTAATACCTTTTTTCACCATTCAGTTGCTTTCATATTACCACCTTAAGGATATGAATAAAGATGATATAAAATTTATATCATTTCCTCCATGGGAGAATATATATAATATCCTAAATTTCAAAAAGATAATAAAACCCTCTTTTTGATAATTATAAGTTACTTATGTCGGAGAAATGACTTATACATGAAAATAACATAATAAATGCGTTAAAGGATTTCTATAAGAATAAAATCCCAGTTAACACTTTAAAATATTTAATTGAATATTTTCGGAGTTAGACACTAAGTTAGTGAGACATTCTAAGTCCCATAAATCCTAAGTGAATTTGAAATAATAATATTAAATATATTATATTACACGTCAATGATTTATTATAACTAATTGAACAACTCCAAATTGGTACATCATATGAGAAATATGAGACCACCATTAGGTTTGGAACATTGTGTTTATCCTTAGTGATGTATAACATAGGTAATCATTAGATGTTTGGATGCCTCTCTTATGAGAATAAATTATTAATAATTTTTATTATATTACATTTTTGAAATAATTAAATATCTCTCAAATGGTATGTCATATGAAAGATCTAAGTCTACATTTAGGTCTGAGACATGTTTTTTACCCTATGTGGGTACAATATTTGTAAGTTTTTAATGTATGGATTCCTCACTTCCGAATAAAAAAGATTTTTATATTTAATTAATTATATAATATGTTTTTAAATTGTCAATATTTAATATATCTTAAACAGTTCATCATATGAAAAATACAATACAACTTTTAAGTCTAGAATCCATGCTTTACCCTAGGAAGAGCATAAATTTAATAATTAATGGGAATTTGGTCTGGTTGGTAGTTAACTTATGTTAATCAATTTTATATTAGACAATAATTTTTTTAATTAATCTTAATACCAATTTTTTCTATTGACCATCTACCTAAAGCCACGTCAGACCTCCATTGTAATGCCACATCTTTGAAAAAAAAATTATCATCCTCTTTAACAATTTAAAATTAGAAAAACCATAATGGTGTAGAATTAAATACCCAATAATTTTTTTTAGGTCAAACATTTTTTAAAACATATGTTTTAATTTATTGTTTTCATTGCTATTATTACAGGGTTTTTATAATACTAGAACCTTTTTCCTTCTTTATGGATTGATTCCATTGAATCTTAGTGACCCTAAACAATATAGTGGGTGATTGATGAACATGTATGACCGATTTCCCCAGAACTAGGAAAACCATGGGTGCTTAGCCGTCCCCCTTGGTGCACCTTTCCCATAAAGAAGAAGCTATATCCTATTTTTGTTTTGATGGAAGGAAGGTATTCCAAAATATTTTTTTTTTCTATTTTAAATGGATCTTTTGAAATAAATAATCAAAGGATAATTTCATAAATTTATTGAGATATAACTTATAAAATTTTCGTATAATGATTTCTTTGAATTATCGAAGGACGATGACATGTTTTCTTGAAAATAATTATCAGAAAATTATTAAAGGATAATTGCATAAAATTATTAAAATATAATTTTTTAGAAACAAATTATTATAATATAATTATGAAATGACAATTTTTAAAGAATAATTATTATAATATAATTATTCAAATTATCAAAGTATAATTATTTAAAATTGTCCATTGATAATTGATAGATTATCAAATTCTAACTATTAAAATTTTCAAATGATAATTGGGAGACTATCGAATGATAATTATAAAAATTATCAAATGAAAATTTCTAGATTATAAATATATATCTTTAAAAAGATAATTTATGATAAATGATCAGAAGATACTTATTAAAGGATAATTTAAATGAATATTATAAGAACATGCGTTGGTCTAAGATGATAATTTAAGAATTATCTAGGAGATAAAAAAGTTTTATCACATTATATATTTTATTTATTTTTAAAATAAAATATATATTTTTGGTTTTAGTAATCCTTGGAATGAGATTTTTTTTTCTGGTTGGTGTGTGAACGTGGTTTATGTAACGACACCTTTGACAAACATTGCCATCGATGTTAACGAATTTTGAAATAGAAAGTTTATTATCTTTTGGGATTCATCACACATGTTTCCTTAATATGATTTATGCATAAACATATTTGATAACCTTGTTAGATTATGATTTCAGTTGAGTGTGTGTATCCCAAAGAACCTTATGTGACACTTGGTTCCATGAGAAATTTGTATATTTTTATTCATGTTCGATGTTGGTCACATGCATTGTTGTGATACCTTACTTATGATGATGTTCTATATGTGTGTAGCCCATAATATGGTATGATTGATTCCATGTGATTTATGTGATATCGTGATTCCATTAGGATGTTTGATTCACATGTTGATGTATATGATGATGCTATATTTTTCATGATGTGTGTTGTGGTTGTTATCATGCTATGACTTTTCATGTTTTCCTACAAAGGATTGGTATGTGTATACATGATAGGTGGTATTTATGGTAGTATTAGTCCTTATTAAGCATGCACATGATGTAAAGTGATTACGATGGTAGATCATGATAAACTTATAAACAAACATCTATTTGATTCCTTGAAGATTCTGTGTAGATTAGAGACACATGATGCCTTCTGGATTCTGAGTGTTACTCGATGCCTTATGTATTCAGGTTTGTTTAAAGATAATTTATACCTTTGGATTCCAAGTATTACCTAATACCTTGTGTATTCTAGCTAGGTTGTTTTCACTCCATGATTTTGGGATTCTGAGTGACTCTCCCACAACCTTATGGATGGTATAGAAACTTATTGTCATGCAATACTTTTACAACACGGTGCTAAAGTAGGTATGACCCGGGGTTTTTGGAAGCTTGGTTAGTGAACAACCACTCAGTTTGGGTTGTTTGTTATTTTTTGATGCACATTATTTGAATATGGAATACACTTTTATACTTGAGCACGTCAAGTTGAGGATACGTTGGTGGTGTTCTACTGTGTCTTGTATGAGAGACTTGTTGAAGTAAAAAAATGCAATGGTGGATAACCACAGAGGTGCATGGAGCTAGTAGTAGACCAGGATGGACTTTAGAGGATCTGTTGTATATTTATTTACATTTTATGCTTTATTTCCTTTGGGAATTATTTCCACTAAGGAGAGTTGTTTTATTTGTATTATATGCATTTCATCTTACTTTTGCGCATGTTAATATGATTATTTATTATATATTTTGTTACTGACTATCGATCCTTTGAAATGATTTTGACTGTATAGTAACCCCATTGACAAAATTAGACCCCAACTTTTAGTTGGTAGGATCTTGTGTATAGTGATATTAACATGAGGTCATGTGGCATTCTAGATTACACCTAGTGGTTAGGGTTGGTGTGTTACACAAATTATATTAGAGCATTAGGATTCACTAAATTGTTTCTTCTATTTTTCTTGTGTTGGGAAAGGATAGAGAGGAGATTAGAAATTAGGACTCGGTCATGGGAACTATGTTAGTTCCTAACCAACACAGTATAGTGGACCTCTGAGTTTCCATAAAGGGAGAAAGTTATGTTTTGTTGATATTATTGATTAAAATCACATCGGGAAATGTACTTGATTTCGTTATGTGATTTATGAGATTTCACGTACGTTCATGCATGATTAATAGATACATAGTTTCACATTCCATAAATATTCTTATTATTGCTCTCTATAATAGTTCATTAATCAAATGCATGGATTAGTGCTATCTATTCGGGCTAGTTTCTCTTTTTTGATGTATTTGTATTTCCATTCCGTGTGATATATATTTATTTGAATTAATTTGTTGTGCATATAATACTATTGTCTTATTATATATATGAATAATTTTACTAACATGTAGGGACAAAGACAATGGTTAGTGCTAATAGGGTTATGCATTGGGTTGATTTTAGACACTTTAGAAAACCTTGTGTGACCCCATAGACTGATTAGGGTTTATCCTAATGACTTTGTTGATTTTTTGAAGTGTTATCTTCTTGTTAAAATAAATGTCACCTTAACATTGTTTACAGAACTAATTGGGAAGACAGACAAAAAACATCTGTAATAAAGGAGGTTTCATCATTACAACTATATGTGTGTAAGAATGTTCTTGATCTTTCTCACACAACTAATCATGGTATAGTTCTCAGGGATGCTTCAACCAGAAGATGTTCACTTAGTTTCTATCCAAGATATAGGAGTTGATAACTAAGGTTAAATATCCCCTTTATTCCATTAAATCACTCTCCAAACTTACAAGGAACTAGAGGACCGTAGGATGTGGAGTATTGGGTTTAAATTTTCTTGGATATTTGACCTAGTAGAAACTATTAAGGATGAATGGGTTATGTTAAAATGATCTTTGTGTCAGGTGGGAACCATTTCGAACCCCATATAACATGGTTCCAAATTAACTGAAAGAGATCTAGGTTCATATGGATAACTTGGAGAGGAAGGGATTCATAAGGTTTAGTACTTCACCATGGGGTTCACATATATTGATTCTCAAGAAATAACATGGTAATATTAGACTATGTGTTAATTACTGGAAGCTAAACTATGTGAAGGTGAAGAAATGATATTTTTTACCCAAGATCGATGATCACTTTGATCTGATATGGGGAGCCAAGTGTTTGTCCAATATTGATCTGCGATCAGGATACCACCAGTTCTGAGTTAGGGAAGAGGAAATTCTGAAGATGATGTTCCAAATTAGATATGGACTGTATGAGTACATGGTGATGATTTTTGTGATTATTAATACACCAGAAGTGTTCATGTACCTAATTAATAATATATTTCATCCATAATTAGACTCTTTCATTGTATCATTCAACAATTATATCCTCATCTACTAACTAGCACTAGAGAAACATGCTAGGCACCAAGAGATAGTTTTGAGTATGTTTCAAGAACACATTCTTTACACTACCCTATCAAAGTGTGACTTCTAGATTGAAGAGGGGAAATTTCAAGGACATTTGGTGTCTGAGATAGGTATATTTTTTTAACTATATAAATTTGAATCACTCATGTCCCAGACATGTCTACAGAATGTGTTTGATATTAGGAGCTTTCTAGGTTTAATAGTATATTACTGAGGGTTTATCTAGGAATTCTCTTTACCATCAGCACCCATGATATCATTGAAAAATAAGGGAGTAAAAAGTTCTAGTGGTAAGACCGATGTGAAGAGGATTTCGTTGAGGTAAAGAAAAGGTAGATGCTAGCTCCAGTACTAAGACTCACTCAACCTGGGGTTCTATTCTGTAGTGTAACATAATGCATCAGCCATTGGTCTGGGAGTGGTAATAATGAAAAGAGAGTAGCTTGTTGTTTATGGGTCTCTTCAACTTTGACCCCATTAGATTAAGTACCCTACAAATGATTTGGATTTGGAAGCAATGGTTCATTCACTAATTTTTTTTGACACTATCTCTTCAGTAAGAGATTTTTTTACACCGACCACAAGAGCCTTTTCTATACCTTCACATAAAAATAACTTGATCTAATGTAGAGGTTATGGGTTGATTATATATTAATGTTTTATTTCAATATTCTATTAGTACAATTCAGTTAAACATTCTTCGGTGAGAGTGGTATTATGTTTGGTGAACTATTGGGAAGTACTCAAGTTGAACCCCTGGGAAAAGTCAAGCTAGCATTAATGCACCATATCCCATTATAACTATGATGGTTTTGTATCTTGATACTGTACTTGTCAGTAGGTTAAGGATCATCACTAACATCCTGATGAGTTTTTGTAACCACTTCCAATATCTATGTTTAAGTGAAAATATGCCACAATGGAATTTGTGATGGGGTTACCCAATACCCTGAGGAGTTCTAACACAGTCTGAGTGATTTTTGATTGGTTAATGAAGTTTGATCACTTGTTACTAATTAGAGAGACTCACACTGTGTAAGACGTGGAAAACATCTATTTCCAAGAGATCATGTGCCTTAATGGGGTCCCTTTGATCATTATTCACATATAGATGCATGATTTACATCCTGGTTTTGGAAGGGATTGTATAAATCATTGGGGACTCTATTGTGATTGAGCATGACGTACCATCCTCAGAATAATGAACATCATAAGTGGACCATATACATTAAAGGAATATTCTTATAGATTTCATTCTTGACCTTGTTGGAGCATGGTATGATCTCCTAGACTTGATTTAGTTTTCATAAAATAATACTTATCATGATTCAATTTAGATGGGTCCTAATAAAGATATTTATGGGAGGATGTGTTGCTAACCGGTTTGTTGTCCAGTGGTGGGAGAGGTGTAATTGTTGGCCCCAGTATTTTTTAAGAGCCCTCTGAGAGAGTACAACTAATACTGAAGAGATTTAATACTTCTAAGAGAATACATAGATCATATGTTGACCACATGAGGAGACCCTTGGAGTTTTCTATGAGGGATTATATTTACTTGAGAGTGACTCCTCAGTAGGGATGAATACATATAAGGAAGTATGGAAAACAAGAACCATGCTTTGTTTAACCCTTTGGGATTATCGGACAGATTTGGTAATTGGCATACCAACTGGACGTCCCTTCTCGCTATGAAGTTATGCATGATGTGTTCCATGTGTGATAGCTTCAGAGGTATATACTGGACTCTAGGAATGTTGTTGATTCTGAGGATGATGAGTTGGATACTAATGAATCTCATGAGAGGCATTTAGTATGGATCATAAATCCAAGAGATAAGGTGTTGTGAAGAAAGATAATACCACTAGTCCAGATTATGTGTTTGTATGGATGGATCTAGGAAGAAATATGGGAATGTGAGTATGATGTTTGAGCTCAGTGGCTTGATTTGTTCAAGGAATGATGATAGATATGATTCTTAAGGATGAGAATTTGATATAGGGGGAGAATTTTAATATCTTTAATTTTAAAAAGGTAAAAAACCCTCTTGTTGATAATTATAAATGACTTATGTAGAAAAAATGATTTATCAATGAAAATAAATTAATAAACATGTTAAATATTTTTTGTAAGAATAAAAACCTAGTTAAAATTTTGAATATTCAATTGAATATTTTCAGAATCATATGCTGAGTTAGTGTGAGATTCCAAGACCTGTAATGCCTCAAAACAAAATAAATAAAAATATTAAATATACAATATTACACATTTGAGATTTATTCAAAAAAATTGAACAACTCCAAAATGGTGTGTAGTATGAGAAGTATGAGATCACCATTAGGTCCAGGATGTAGTGTTAATCCTAGGCGGGGTATAAAATTTTTAACTATTAGAAGACTGAATATATATCTTTCATTAATAAATTATTTAATAATTTGTATTTTATTATTTTTTTGGGAATAAATTAATATCTCTCAAATATTTTGTATGAAAAATTTTAGATCACTATAGGTCGTAGTTGTGATGTTTACCCTAGGCGGAGTATAAAATTTGTAATCATTGAGCATTTGGAAACCTCACTCACAAAAAAATTTTATATTTAGAATATTATTTAATTAATTTTTTAAATTATAAATTATTATTATCTCTCAAATAGTGCATCATATGTTAAATTTGATACCATCGTTAGATAAAAACTATGGGGTTTACCCTAAGTGGAGCATAACCTTTATACATAATTGGCTTTTGGTTAGGTCTTTAATTAATTTAAGTTAATTAATTTTTATATTGGATAATTAATTTTATTAATTAAATTAAATAACCATTTTTCTACTCATCATATCCCCAAAGTCACACCAGACCTCCATTTCAACATCATAGGATTTAAAAAAAACGATTTATCACCCTTTTTGACCATTTAAAATTAGAAAAACCTTAATGGTGTATAATTAGAGACATAATCCAAAATTTTCAGGTCAAAAAGTGTTTAAAATAGATATTTCAATTTAGGGTTATGATTTCTATGATTTTTGGGTATTTATAATACCCAAACCATTTTTCCTTCACTGTGGATTGATTCTGTTAAAGCATAATGTCCATGAACTACCTTGCAGGTGATTGATGAAATTGTAGTAGTGATTTCTATATAACTAGGCATGCCAGGGGTGCTCAATCATTCCCCTTAGTGCAACTCACCATTTAGGAAGATGTTATGTCCTATTTTTTTCTGAAGGTATAAAAGTATTCTTAAATATGATTTTTCTCATTTTAAATGGACCTTTTAAAAAAAATTATCAAAAGATAATTTTATATATTTTTCAAGATATAATTTATAAAAATTTTATATGATAATTGAATTTAATTATAAAAATACAATGACATGTTTTATCAAAAATAATTATCAAAAAATTATTAAATTATAATTGGATCAAATTATCACATGATAATTTATTAAAAAAAATTATCATAATATAATTGAGAAAGGATAATTTGTAAGGAATAATTATTAGAATAAAATTATACAATTCATCAAATGATGATTATTTAAATTTATAAATTGATAATTGATTTATTATCGAATGATAATTATTAAAATTATCAAATGATAATTGATATATGACCATATTATAATTATTAATATTATAAAATTATAATTTATAAACTATTAAAATATAATTATAAATGTTTAATTTATGATTAATTATAAAAAGATAATTATAAAAGGATTATTTAAGAAAATATTGAGAGCACATGCATTTGTATAAGAAGATAATTTAATTATCCAGGAGATTTAATTTTTTATCTCAAGTTATATTTTGATTATTTTTGAAATAAAATATATAGTTTTGGTTTTAGAAATCCATGGCGTGCAATTTCTTTTTTGGTTGTGTGAATTTGGTTTGGATAAAGACACCTTTGATTGACATTTCCATTGATGTTGAAAAATTTTGAGGTAGAGAGTTTCTTACCTTTTATAATTTGTTACACATGTTACCTTAATATGATTTATTCATATAAATATTTGTTGACCATGCCTGATTATTATTTCATGTGGGTGTTTGTGTCACCCTGAGAACGCTATGTGACACTTGTTTCCATGATAAATTTGAATATTATTATTCAAGTTTGATGTTGATCACTTTTATTTTTCTTCTACCTTACTTATGATGACGTGCTATGTGTGTGTAGCCCATGATATGTTATGATTTATTCTATGAGATTGATGTGATATATTGACTCCATAATTACGATTGATTCGTGCATCGAGTTATATGATGATGATATATTTCTTATTATTTGTTTTGTGGTTTTTATCATGCTAAGACTTGTCATGTTTTCCTCTAGAGGATTGGTATGTGTATACTTGAGAGGTTTCAATCAAGGTCTGACTACTCCTAGTGGGGTGTGGTCATGATGTATGGTCATAATAAAGTCACAACATGATAACCTTGTAACCTTGAATCTACTCAATGCCTTTTGGTTTTTGAGTAAATGTCTGCCACTTGATGCCTTGTGGATTCTGAGTGTAACCTAATGCCTTGAAGATTCCAGGTTGGTTACATATACTTGATTCATTGTGGATTATGAGTATTACCCAATGACTTATGGTTTCTAGGTGAGTTTCTTTCACTCAATTCCATGTGTAATTTGAGTAAATCCCCAAAAACCTTGTGGATCATATGAATACTTATCTAAAGACAATAGATTTTGTGGCATGGAGTCGGAGAAAGAATAACTGGGGAATTGTGGGGGATTGGATAGTGCATGGATGATCAGTTTTAATGGTGTGTGTTTTTTTGGAATACATTATTTTATTATAGAATATAATTTTATACTTGGGCACTTTAGGTTGAGGAAGCATTTGTGGTTTCCTAACGATCCTTGTACTCACACCCTACTCAGGTATTTCGATGCGCTTTTATATTTCATAAGAGACTTGGTGAAGGAAGATGACTCAATGCTAGATTTCTGAGTAGAGGAACTTGGAGCTAGTAGTAGACCACGAAGGATTTAAATTGATCCAATATTTATTTATTTATTTACATTATTTTTTTTATTTCCTTTGGAAATGCTTACCACTTATGAGAGTTTTTTTATTTGTATTAAATGTATGCCATCCTTACTTTTCCACATGTTACTTTGATTATTTTTTTATTGTTTGTTTTTTATTATTGATCCTATTACATGATATTTATGGTATAGTCTACCTACTATCAGAATTAGACCCTTGATTCTAGCCAACATCCTCTTACATACAGGGAGAAATTCATGATGTCCTATATCATTCTAGCTTAGACCAAGTGGTTTGGTTCAGGATGTTACAAGAACATTGAATAATTCTATCTATTCAACTTTTTAAAATTTACGAGTCTTTATTGAAATATTAATTTACCTAAAAAATAAATTTAAGTCTTTAGTAATGTTAAATCATGAGATACTTATCTTTCTTCTCAAAAATTAAAAAAATAATTAAAACAATTAACTTGAATATTGTGAATCACCGATTAATTTTCATTTTAAAAATATATAGTAATAATCTCATTATATTTGTCTCCAATTACTTCCAACACTAAAAAATTATCAATGATAAATTTATACATTCCTTTGGATTATTAATTTTAGTATAAAACTCTTATAATTACTGAATCGATTGAAAAAATTATTATGGTTTGGAATCCTTATTTTCAAATATGTTTCCCAATATTGGATGGTTGGAATTAAAAATCACCTTCAACCCAACATGATATGTTAGAAAATTATCTATTATAAAAAAATTAAAAGAAGGTTATTTTTGGTTGTTTCACATTTCGATTGAATATAATTTTGTATTATACTAGAATAATATATTAATATATGTTTATGACCCCTTCCCTTACATAAAATCTCTACAATTTCAATGTCACTTACATTGCACATAAATTTTATTAAATAATTTGACATAGTGATATAATAATTAATGTTATTTTTATTTTATTATTAATTTTTTTGAACCATTTAAATAATTTACATCAAAATTATATGAAATTTATGAAAAAGTTCAATAATAAACACTTAAAACCTTATATTGGGTTGTTAGCTTCCCCATTTTCTATGAAGGTTTTAATTTAATGGATATGGTACTTGGAGATTTTTAATATTTATATTATCTTAATAATGTTATCAATAATATTTTTTATTTAATATATTCTATTTTATAACTATCCATGTATGTTGATAGTGAAAAATTAAATACATCTCTTTGTGGAGTAGGTAGTCCACACGTACACATGAGTGATGTTTTCATTTTTCAATGGATAGAAAAAAAGAAAGGTAAATAATTATTAATTTTTAAATAATAATTATTATTTTAAAATTATAATATATATTTATTAAATTTATATATATAGCATTCCATGAATGAAATTGATGAAAAATGAAATATATCACTTCATGGATGTGGTTGTCTGCACATACTCACGAACAATGCTTTTATTTTTTGTTAGTTAGAAATGATGTATTTAATGAATGTTCCATAATAATTATAACATTTCATTATAATTATTTTATTAATTTAATTATTTTATCATAATTATAATATATTTGGATATAGTATAAGTGAATATAAAGTAAACGAAATGAAAATTGTTTGATCAAGAGTTTTTACATTACTCATTGGGATAACTCCTTGAGTTTTATTAGAGTTGTATTTTGGTGATACCAAAAACTGTTGTAAATGGGAAAGAGAGTTGGGGAATTATTTTGGAATAGTTGTATTGAGATAAAGGGACTTATATGTGATTAAAATTCGGTTATTAAAGTTATCCTTTTATAAGTGAGAGAGTTGACACTTTTGTAAATATTAGTAACATTATATTAACGTCATACCACATTCAAAGAAAAGTAGTCCCAAGAGAGGAAAATAATGGATATGGGAGGATTACTGGTTAATAAAATATGAATCCACAAAAATAAGAGATAATCTTTGAGATATTTTAGTTAATTTTTTTCCTTTAACTTTTTACTATAATTTACTTTTTTTCAGCGATCCAATATTTTTTTTACCTAGGTAACTAATTGTTATCATTAAAATTAAAATTTTTCTTATTACCTAATTTTAAAATTATAATTTCAAACTTTTAAAACATTTTTCATGATTCAATTTATAGAGTTGGTAAAAATAAAATATTATAAAAATACACATAATTTAATCAAGATAATTTTTAGAGAAATGACTTTTTAATCATAAAAAATGAATCTACACAAAAACCATTTACTAAATTAATTACAATGATATTTATTGTTTTATGATTAAAAAACGTTTTTAATAACTCTGTAAGAAAATATTGAATGGATAATTTTTAATAATTAAATAATGGTAAAGGAAATAGTTTTTTTTAATTTGAATAAAATTAAACTTAATTTTCATAATGTCAAGCATGTGTATTCAAAATAAAAATAATATCTTTAAATTTAAAATTTTACTTTTGAAATACTTATATATAGTTAGTAAAAAGTATTATGCATTTTTATTTAATTCTTTTATCCTATTAATTTCATAGAATTCATTGTGTTTGTGAAAAGAATATTATTTATTATTCACCTAAATTTTAAACTTTTTAAAAAATATCAAAATATCAATCAAATATAGTTCTTGACATGATAAATATAAAAATTACTTCAATTTAATAAAAATTCAATTCTAAAATTTATAAATTAATTTTTAAATAAAAAATATAATATACTATAAAAATAATGTTTTTAAACAAAATATTTTCATTTATCAATGAATCTGTAATTAATACCACCATTCGGCAATAAAATGTTTATTGGATGTAATAAATTTATCTTACCTTTATTTCAATTCATACATTTTTTTGATATAATAATAATAATATATGATAAATTATAATATATTTTTTGATAATACATCATTTTATTATCTTTTTATTCAATGTAGAGTTTAATTATTATTTGATTTTTAATGAATATTCATGTAGTATTTTCATAAATTATTAATCATCACCTTTAATTATAATAAGGTATAATACTATTATTTTTAGTTTATTTTTTCATATGATATAACCTATAAAACACATTAAATTGTTTAAGGGAAACATATTCTAAAATATCAGTTTGTTAAATTCATCACCCTTTAAAAGTATCTCACCCCTAAAATCCCATTATTATAATGGATATATGTTAGTATACTTTATCTAAATTACATCCTAAGGTTCCGATATATATTTCGTAAATTTATGGTTTAACCCCAAAACAGTGACCATTTTACTTGTCATGTTCTAAAACACTGTTCACTTTGATACATAATCTCTAATAGCTGTTCCATATAAAAAATATCATGTCACAGCTGTATAACCTATGTGTTTTGTACATCTGAAGGATGTGGTATGTATTTCGTTGAAAGTGATACACAAAAAACATCATGAACTTGGGAGAGGTTAGATGGAAGTTCCACACGATATGATCCCTCCATGATATAATCAAGAATCTAAAAGGGAAGATTATATCTAGGGGTAAAATCTCCCTTATTTTCATTTCTTATAACATTATTCCAAGTATATTTTCATTAGAATACATTTTTTCAAACTTTTAACTCTATATATGATAAGAAATTTTCAACATAACTCTTCTTTAGAATCTGAACTACCTTGATGTGTTGGTGAACGGATCTTGATTTCTCTACCATTTCTTTGGCTTCATCATGTCCCAATACCTTATTTTTTCTAGATTAATCCCATTATATTGGAGTTCAATACTTATTTCATTACACAGCTTCATAAGGAGCCTCTTTAATAATCAATTGAAAAATATTTTTGTAAGGAAATTCTACTAGAGGAAGGTGTTAATCCTAGCCACCTTTGAAATTAATTGAGTACGATCTCATAATATCTTTTTGGGTTTTAATAGCCATATCAAACAATTTTTTTTATGAGGATGATATGTTGTGTTAATATTTAAATCTATTTTTTATGATTACTAAAACCTTCTCCATAATTAAAATATAAACCTCATATCTCAATCATATTCAATTGAGAGCGGTACCATATAAAACATTACCGCTTTATTATTGTATATAATGGAAAGTTGGTCTAGTGAGAAATATTTTTTGATTGTAATTATATATAATGCATTTTTAAGTAAATAGAGTACAAAAAATGGATTTATGTACTTTAATGTCTTGGGTATTCTTATGATGAAATAAATAGATATGTTTTCCCATTTATATATTGGTAAGCACAATGAATTTATCAACACCTTAAAATTACGATATTTAGCATTAACTTATCAACATTTTAGGCATTGAAGATACATACTCAAAATATACCTCTTCATGTTGTCCCACCAAAAATTATATTTCAGAACTTTATACATATTTTTACTTCTAATATGGAGAGATGATGTTGATATTTTTTATTCATCCCTGAAAAAAATATTAAATTAGTCTATTATTTGGAACAATATCAAGTTCATGAATCATATCATTCTATAGTGGCTAAGGTTGAACTCCAAAACATTCCATAACATCTTTTACAATTTAACATTCTCCTTTCATGCCTCTTTAATCTTCCCATGGATGGATGGTTGAACATTAATTTGATCAAGATTGGATTTCTCCCCTTCCCTTATGATTTCAAGGTCTATCCTCCATAAATATGTAATTATTATTTATTTTTCAATCCTCACCATGGTCAAGATTACATGATCCTTACAACTCAAAGAATTATTGACATTGTTCCCCCTACTATAATGGTAATGTATTGGGGAGTTATAATCTTTAATAAAATCCAACCATCTAATTTGGGTAAAATGAATTTATATGTGAATATATACTTTAACATTTTAGGATCTTTATATATATCATACATTTCACTTCAAATATAATGCCTTTATATTTCAAAAAAAATATTTTTGTTTCCTTCTCAAAATAATTAGTGAGGTAATTTTTTTCATGAATCTTTAATCGGTATGATGAATCCACTTCCACCATGTCTTTTTTCATGAAACAAATTCTTATACCTTATTTGATGAATCATAATATCTCAAAAACCTTTTATACTATAGGGATGTATAAGCACAGGTTCCCTAAATAACTTTCTCATAAGTTCATCGAAATCATATTCACATTCATCTATCCAAAGGAACAAGGATTCCTTCTATGGAAACTTGGTTAGTAGATGTCACATCCATGAGAAATTTATCTCAATGATTTATTAGTATCCACCCAATATAAGAAAACTATGGATATCAATCATCTATTCTGGGTATGGTCCATTTTTTATATAGAAACATATACTTTTCATACATAAATATTACATATTTTCTAACAAATATTTGTCATATAATATTTCTATCCACACCATAATAATATAGTTTTAGTGTCGTTATAAACATAGATATATAAACAATTTTTCTATAATAGATCAAAAAAATATCCCAATAATTTCTTTATAACTGGAACCCTTATTAAACATTTCATGCTTAGAAGCATTCTTCATAACATTGGGGAAAGGAAACACAAGATATGGTGAGATCATAGGTTCATTAAGGGTAAAAAAGGGAGATATTAATGATCACTTCACCTTAACATGATGGAATGTTTGTAAGAATAAGATGATAACATTTTTAAACTATACTGAACTTATAATAGATTATAATATTAAGTCATGACATAAATGTTGGTAGTTTATAGGAAATGAATCATAAATTAATCCAAGAACAATATCTATAAGAGTATAGCATTTGAAAAATACAAAACTTATTGGAATAAACATAAGAATAGAAATCCATTTTCATAGTCAAGGATCCTTGAAAAGTTTATCTAGTGGATTGTGTTCACTCCCAATTCCATCCTATCCTTACTAGAGGTTTACTCACAAGACTATCATAATGGAAAATTTCCCTTACAAAATTAGGTTCACTCACCATTATAGTACATATTATATCATGACATATCTATGTTTAAACAATTAATTATATAACTATATAATTCTAGGACCAGCCATCATAGAATAAAAATCCATTCATTTTTGTTCTGGAAGATCCTAAAGCATTCATCACATAAAATAACAAGTGGAAAGGAAATACATTTCATCAACATTTCAATACTTCATTATAATGTAACTCATCGAAAGTAAATTAGTTTCATATAATTCTCATCGTAATAATCACGAATCATCCAAATTATAAATAATTATGGTATTATTGGATTATAATACAAATAAATCATAAGTAACATCAAAATATGTTCACTAAAATGAAATATTCCATTAAAATATCACATGTAATATTTATTGAGGAAAATACCCTTTTAATTTTGAAAACACTTATTTAAAATCTAAAACTTTACCAAATATTATGGTTTTTTATATTAATATAACATTTGAAACATGTAAAATAAGCTTCAAATCACTAAACATTCATGATGGTGGTAAATTACGTTATTTTCTTTTATGTAAAAAATGATCCTTTAAAATTATTGGTAAAAAGTTAAAAGTATCTTTTTTAGGAAATAAAAAGAATATTCATTTTAGACCATTTTTTAAATTTACAAAAATAGGTAAAAATTTCTTTAAAAAATCATTGTATAATGTTTAATATATTTTTAAAAACATTTTAAAGAAAATATATACATAGAAGAAAAAAAATTCAACATAAGAGAGAAATAAATTAGGTTTTCCTTAAATTCATTATATTAGTATCTTAAGTTCATAAGAAGAGGAAATTAAAAATAATAAATTTAATATCTTGAAATAAATAGAGTATAAAAAAATTATTGGGATTATTGAGATATAGGTCACAAAATGTTATCGTTACAAACATAATCATAAAAAAATATTGGTAAGAATTGATATCTCAACATAAATATCGTACCTCATTTTTGAAATTATTCAAAATCAAACTAACCTCTTGTATAAAAAATTAAATTAATTTAGATCATATATCAAAATAATTTATACACTTATAATATCATATATTTACCTCCTATAACATTTCAACACCCATTTATTAAAAATTCCTTATTGGAATCATCATTTTCGGGTCTAACTATTTTGTTTTTCTTGAGAATTTAAGTTATGTAGTTCTAATCCAGGTAATTTTTTCATGGTTCCATCATACATAGAATTTTAATAATTATATGAAAATAGATATATTAAATATATATATATAGTTTAATTAATAAAATCTAGAGAAATTATAATCAATTACACAGTTTATTGAGATGGTAGGCCATACATTCACATGTAAACTATTTTCAATTTTTAAAGAATATAAATAAGGAAAATTAAATAAAAAATCAAATTTATAGAATAATTAATATATCATTTATATAATATATGTTTATTAAATCTATACCCATCACCATCAATCTAAATCTAAAATGAAAAATGAATCACATCACTTCATGGAGGTTGCAATCCACATGTAGGCATCAGTGACGATATCATTTTCAAATGCATGAGAAGATAAACATTTTGATATGATATTATAATTAAAAACTAATAATTATTTCATAAATATAATATATTAACTTCAAATATATCATAATAACCATCCATGAAATATTGTTATGGAAAATGAATTGTATCGCTACATGAATAAGGGATTCCACACATATGCACAAGATATACATTCACATTCCATTTAATGGAGAAGAGGGTAAAAAATTGGGGTTGCATAATAACAATAAAATTTTAGTATATTGAGGCAAATTAATTTATTAAATTATCATTAATACTATAAAATTGTAGGATATATAAGAATAAATAAATTGAAAGAAGACAGGTATGATGGTTACCTCTTCTCCATGATTCCTACTTTAGATACTTTCTTAAGGACACTTGAAATGGTATTTTAAGAAGAAAATATACTCTAATTAATTTATTGGGATTTTTTAAGAGAATTGTGTATGATTTTTTTGTTATATATATATGGCTCAATGTGGTGTCAAAAATAGAAAGGATGGATTTTCTTTTATAAGTGGGGGAGAGGACATAATTGAAATTTCATAATGGATAAAAATATAATAGATTAATACTCAAGAAAAATTATTTCAAATGTACATAGATTAAATGGTTTGATATAATAAGTTTTGAATATAGCCATAAAATATTATTTATACTTGACCCATTCTAAAAATTATCTTTATCCCTTGGTTTAACCCCTCCGATATACCTTCTTCAACATTAACTATGGTGACAATTTTTTATACAATTTTCTATAAAGAAAATATACTTATTAAAAAATTTATACATATTGATTAAAATTATGGGATTAATTTTCTCAAATTAAATTCATATAAATGAAAAAAATTATTTTAAAATAAAACCTTCAAAATAAAATATGAAACCTTTTTCAAAAAATTTTGTTTCTTAATTATAAAATCTATTTTTCCCAAAATACAACATAAAATTAATTCCAATTACCTTATTTTAATTATTAATAACATAAATGACCTAATTTTACATTTAAATCCATTTAACATAATAGAAATTTGGAAATTTTTTAAATGAATATATGATTTTCAATAAAAATCAGTATTTTTATCTATTTGTTGAAAAATCAATCATTTCATAAAATTATAAAAAAATTACTATAGAATAATTTTTAGACAATTCTTTATAAAATTAAGTTCATTTTTTGAAATAATTTTTATAAAAGCATAAAAAATTAATTATATTATTTTATCATAAAAATAAAAAAACCATTTTTGGGAAAAATGTATTTTTGAATCATACGAAGATTTGACAAATAATTGAGTACATATTTATTAATATATTTGATTTATCTAATAAAATTATGATTAATTTTAAAAGAATATAACTATTCAAACTTCTAATTTAATAAATTTTTTAAAATGAAATTATATGTTACAATTCATTTAGGCTTGGGTTTTTACATATCACAAGCTATGAAAGAAATTAATTTGTTTAAAAAGAAATACGTCATAAAATACCAGGGTTTAATATTCTACCACCATTAAAATTAATTTCATACTATAAAGTCCAACACTCTAATATTAAAAATGAGTATATTTATGTTTCATTATATCCTTGGGTTCCCAAGTAGCTTCTTTGAATTTAGTATTCCTCCATAGAACTTTAACAAGGCGATTAGTCTTGTACACTATCACTTTAACCCTATGATCCAAATTTATTCTAGTTATTTTTAGAGGAAAGACCACACTCAAGCGATAAAACCTATGAGTTCAATATATGTGAATGATAATGTATGTATTTCCCTAAGAGGTATATATGGAGAACATTTTTAACTTGAGATAGTTTTGATCGATGATCCATGTAAGAATCTACCATCCATACATGATAAAGAATATTAAAGGGGCCAACATACCTAAGTCTCAACATTCCTTTCTTTCTAAATACCATGACCTTTTTCAACAGAGAAATTCATAGTAATACCTTCTCACCCAAAACTAAATTATAGATTTCACCGATTATTGTTAGCATAAATTTTCAATCAAGTTTGAGATTCCTTGATATACTACAAAAGGAATTTTACTTTCTTATCCATTTCCTCAGTTATCTCAGGTCCTAATGGATTAATTTTTCCAAATTCATCCCAAAACATTAGATTTTTTTAGTTCTTTCCATAGTGGGACACATAAGGATTCATTTAAATGTTTTAGTGAAATCTATTATTTTTAGAAAACATGAATATAGGAAGGTGTCGATTCTAACCACTATTGAAATACATTATAAAATATATCTTTATATCCTCTATAGTTTTAAAGTTTCTCTTATATAGAAAATATATTTATGGATAATAATTAGTATTGAAACATAACCTTGAATACTGATATTTCTAATAACTTCACTAAAACATAGAGGTAAACATTCAACCCAGATTAGATATAATATAATGTGGTATATAATAAAAACTTTACACTACATAAATGTATATACAAGAAATAAAACTAATATAAAAATAATCTTTCATTTAAATAAAGTGTACTAAACTCATTATGAAATAGAAAAAAATCCAAATAGAATTATGAAATTTCTACAGTTTGTGATTTACTACCAAGAAATCAACCATTTGGTTTTCTCATTTACATTATGGTATACATAATGGTTTTAATATTCCCTTGTACATCTATATCTTATATTTAAATTAATTACATATGAAGCATCGAGATACATACTCTATAATGAATCTCTTCATTTTTTCACACAATAAATACTTTTTTCATATCTCTATATATCTTATTCTTTCTATAATTAATAGGTAATGATGAACTATGAGTTTTATCTAATAGCTCATTCTTCAATTTTATTGTGTACAAGACACATGCATGGTTCCTAAAAATTATCATTCCATTATAATCAAGATTTAACACAATAAAATTTCTTACATTATTTTTCAACATTACCACTTCCTTATAACCCTATTTAATATTCACTTAGATAAATAGTTCAATAATCAATTGAGAAAGAAAATATTTATCCCCTTACTTCATGCTTTCTAGATCCATCTTTTGAAAATCTAGAAATATTGGATCTTTTGTGATCCTGATCAAAATAAGACAGAAGGATCCTTTTGAATGAAATCATTGAACACCTTATTTTATTTCCTAGGGTGGTAATGTGTTGATTAATCATAATCAATAATCAACTCTAATAATAATATTTGGTTAACATTAAACTCTATTTGAGTGAATATATAATTTAAAATTTTATGATCATTATATATGTCACACCTTTCTCTAAAAAGGTAATATATCTATATCTTTAATTTAATAATTCTTGTAGCTGAACAAAAAGAATTATTTTGGTAAATTTATTCCTGAATCTTTTATTTATATAAGGAATAAGCTACCACCACATCATTTTCAAGAGGAAGCATCCAAATAACTTCTTTCATGCATCACCATAGATCACAAACCCTTTTCCTCTATATGGTAACGTAAGAATATGTATGATGACTAACCATATCTTCAGTTCCATTAAATTTTATTCACATTCATTTGTCTAAAGTAACTTGGATTCATTTCGAGTTATCTTGGTGAGTGGATTAGAAAACTGTGATAAATTTCCAATAAAGAATTGATAATATTAGTTCAAACAATGAAAACTACAAATCAAGGTTATAATGGTTGGTATAGGCCAACATTCAATAATTTTGTCTTTTATGGATTGATCTATATACTCTCACTTTAGATTACATATACCAAAAATGAATCTTTATATATAAAAAATTCACACTTGGTAAATGTTTCATACCAATTTTTATTCCTTAATGTTTTCAGTACAATCCTCATGTGATCTTCAGGATTTTATTTTCACTTGAAATATATAAGGATATCATCTATAATGACTACTATAAACTACTTAAGGTGATATCTAAATACATTATTCCATAAATCCATTAATATAGTAAGGAAATTTATAAAAACAAATAATGTTACTAAAAATTTATAGAGTCCATAACATGAACATAATGTTTTATTGGGAATGCATTCACTTTTTACCATCAACTACTAGTGTCCATACCAAAGATAAATTTTAGAAAAATATTTACCTTCTCATAAATGATATAAACAGTTATCAATATAGGGAATAGTACACTTCTTATTCATTTTAATATTATTAAGATTCCCATAATAAATACATACTCACATTGATCCATAATTTTTCATAATTAAGAGATTAAGAGCACTAAATGGCGACACACAGGGATGAATGAATCCTTTTTCAAGATTCTATTGTATTTTCATCTTTAATACTTGAACCTCAATTTTTACATTCAATATAGAGTCATTGAAAATGGTGTCGCACCAGTTATATGGAATATTGAAAAATAAACTTTTTGATTTGGAGGATGAGTAATGAAATTGTCCAGAAAAACAAAAAAATACTCAAATAAGAGGTATATACTAGATGTTGAGTTTCTCCCAAACAAAAAATTAGATAAAAAACCCTACTATGTGTGAATAAATAGCCATATAATAGATGTAATTGTAATTGGAAGTTTATATTTATCATCAAGAAAACAAAATATCATAGGTTGTTTTAGAATATCAAACAATAATTCACTACATAATAAACTGATGTAGGATTTACATAGATAAATACAATCCATTCCTTAAGACAACATAAAATTACACTAGAGAAAGGATAATAAGATTTTAAGGAATCATACTCCTAAAAAATCCAATCGTAGAAGAATCATAGAACTGAGATTCGATCACAATACCATTAGGTGTTTTCATTTATAATTAAAAATATAATCATTGAAGAGAGGAATTCACATTCCTAGAAACCTTTCCTGATATACAGGAATTCATATAACTAAGCTCGATTATGGTGGTAAAATATTTGAGAAAACCTATAAGCAACTCAACATTATCATTCTATCTTCAATGAATAACTAAAACAAAAATAGTTTGGCATGACCATCAATAATCTTTAATCCATGGGATCAATTTTGAAAAATAACTTATAGAATGTCTAAATCAAGAAATATTGTTTTAAATATATTAAAACTTTTTTATCATAGTTTATCCATGGTATTATATATTAAGTCTTTTATAATGGTTCATGATGAACATGTGAATTAACATAAGAATATATCCAAAGAGGGTAAAACTAGTTCCACAATAAGGGTGCACAAACTATGAACTAGAATAATGGATGAGATATAATCTGTCAAATATTTTTGGGGTTATTACCCATAGAATAATTTGTTCCAAAAAAAATCCACTTGTATTATCTATAAAGTGAAGTTTTTATAGGAAAACAATACTCCATTATTTACTATAACTTAGGAAATTATATTATATATAGGATTTTCCTATGGATTCTGAATATAGTTTTATCATTCGAGATTACAAAGGTAACTAAACATTTAAAAAATACTTACTATAGTGACCCATACATTTCATGAATAAATATTACATCTTATTAGATGAATATTAAATACAATCCACTACTATCCACACAACAATCGTATTGGTTTAGTGTCTTTGGAAACTTCGATACATAAAAAACATTTTTAAAAGATATCTAAAAAATATCCCGATAAGTTCTTAATAACTAGAACCCTTCTTTGACATATCACACTTAAAAAATTTCTTTATAACCATTGGAAAGGAAATATTAAAATGGTGTGCTTAGATGATTAGTGGGGGTAAAAAAGGGAGATATTAATTATTAATTTATCATAATATGAGAATATGGGTATGATAACATGGGATTAAAATTTAGAAACCATATCTAGTATATCATAGATAATAATATTGTGTAATGGTATAAATATTGTCAATTAATAAGACATTAATCATAAAGGAATCAATGAATATGTTCCATGAGATCATAAAAAAGGCATAAGAAATAAGTTTGGGGAAAACATAAAAGCGTATAAAATCATTTTCATAGTTAGGGCCCACATAAAGTACTATAATTTTGGATTGGGTTCACTCTCCATTCCATAATATCCTTATTCATATTTCAATCCCAAGTATATCATAGTAGACAATGTCCCTTAAAAAATTGGGTTCACTCCTTATACCCTTTCAAATTATCCCATGAGATATCTATAAGAAATGTATTGGAAAAATATAGAATTCATAGACCACCTATCACATAATCGAAATACAATTAAAATTTGTTCTAAAATATCATAAATTATTCATCATATATAATAACATGTGGAAGGGAAACAATTTTCATGGAATCTTCAAAATTTCATCAAAACAAAACTCATGGAAAATAATCGGATTTCATAAACATCTCATTACCCGAATCATAAAGAATCCTTAGAAAGATTAAGAATGGATTTATTGTATCATACACCTTGAAAATAATATATTACATCAATGGATGTTATTTTAAATGATAATTTCATTTTAAATATCAAATAGAATATTTATTGAGAAAATTATATTTTTATATTGGCATCACTTCATTAAAATAAAAAATAATAATAATGTAAAATCATTTCTTTTAGAATAACTATGAAAAAATTTAAGTGATGCTTCAAAAAATTGATTCTTCATGATGGGAGGGAATCCGGTTCATGTCATGCATGTTAAAAAAATATTCTTTCCACATTTTTGGTAAAAAGTGGAAAGTACCACATTCAGAAAATGAAAATTCTAGAAACCCAACTTGGTTTTCCATATTATATGTGCTCCACGATGGTGGTACACTAGGTATTAGGCATGCCTCCCCATATAAAAAAATATTGTAGATAAGTAGTGAGGGTTTGATTATGTGATAATGAGGAGAATATTCTCTCTAGTGATGATAAAAATTATTGTCCATTCATATATATAATAAAGTTAAGAAGAACCATAATAATGGAAGAAAAAAATAGGCACATTTAAAGTATGTAAAAAAATTGAGAAAAAAGATCCAAAATAAATCATACCTTTTTTAGATAAATACACATGTCCTGAAATAACATACATGAAATGAAATTCATAGAAACATATGATTAAGGTTACTTGTTTCCAACCATATATGCACATATACAAACCTAAAAGAAAACCCTAATTGATGTAAAAGAACCAACTAGTCCACTTACATCCCTCCCATACAAATTAAGTATATCCCTGATCATTATGGTCCAACTATAGGGCCTGATCCCTTAACTGATCTCAAAACCATAAAGTCTACACATTTCCTAAGGGGCTCTTGTAGGGTGTGAGTAGGAATTCAGTAGGCCATCACCAATGTCTTCCAGTCTTACACAAAAAATATTTCATGACCCGTCCCCCGGGGCCCACGCTGTGACTACCCCAATCCCGCCTTCTATAGGCTTGGGGTAGGCAATTAGCACCAAAGGCGTAATACCCAAAAACTAGGAAGACATTGCCTTTATAAACTGTAAACACACACACAAGGAAACACACAACTGGATATGAAACACTAAGTAAAACTGTATAATAAAGAGTACAGAAAGTAAAAGGGGCCCGGAATACAAGCCCAACAGTAAAGCACAACAAACTAAAATTACAAGTACAATTGAATAAAATGGAAAATAGAAACTGGGTCATCCTCTAAGGTTCCTACCTAAAGGGTAGGTACAGATCACCTCCTCGACACTCCACACCCTCCCATCTCCTCCGTGTACCGACATGACATATGGTCCACCTCTAGATACCATCCAATCCTGGTACTCTTATCCTCAGTCAGCACTGTCCATCATGTGCATCCAACTGAACAAGGTGCAGGCATATCCCATGCAGGGGTGAGTATAACGATACTCAGTAGGGACCCCGAGACCCTCTAAGCCTCAAAAAATCCATCAAGGATAAAAAAAATTATAAAATCAACAGATAACCTTACTTAGATATATGCCCATACATATACCTAAGTTATCAAGTAACCCATCTCAATCACAAGGAAAACATAGAAAAACTGACTCAGTTCAACCAGGATTTTATTCTAAGGGTAGTATAAAGTAACATCCCCAGTCACATTGTTGAAACCTCCGCTGCTGGAGAACTCCTCCTCTATCGCGTACAGTGGGCCTACCACGACACCAAGTGTGCTTCCCACTAACCATGGACTACTGAGGTTCTCCTCTTGTCGAGTACCGTGGATCTGCCGGGTCACCAAGCGTGCTCCCCACCGTGGGTATGCCCCGTCACCAAGCATGCTCTCCCTCATAGCCTAGTGAGGTACTCCTCCTATCGAGTACCATGGGTCTCCGTGACACCAAGTTGATCCCCACTGTGGGTCTTTTGCGACACCGAGGTGCTCCCCACTGGTCTAGTAGAGTCACTCTAAGTCAAAACGGTCAACAGTCGTGAGGTCTAAGCCAGCTACAAGGTCTCTTCACTATGCTCGCTTGTCTTTGAGATGATCCAATCCACGAGATACTGTTCAATAATCTATCTATCATGAACTCCCACGAAGAAGTATCACAAAGGTCAACTACTTCATAGGGGTCTCAATGGAACATACAGTGCGTCAATTAGATGCCTGATATGTGAGTTATTAGCATTTTAGTCCCGGTGGATCGGTTGGATTCATGAACCATCCAACCTGACTGTATCTCATTTTTACCGCAAAATCTAGTGGATTATACTGAAAGGGACTGTCAAACTCCAATATTTTCAATGCCGCTGACGGTTCGTCAAACAGATGTTCAGTGGAAAAGATATGGCCGAAGGAGCATAAATGGGCCATAGTGGGGTAGGGTTTGGTCTGACCCGGTCAGCCTAACCCCACCTGACCCAGTATGGGCCAACCCAGTTCGGGTCAACCCGATAGGACCATTCATGTCTAGCCCAAACCGTTGGGTGTGCCAGCCTATTGGGTTAGACATGGCCTACTAGACCCAACCCAACAGGCCATGAGGGGCCGCGGAGAGACGTGAGGGTGAAAACCAGCCATGAGGGTGCGGGCCAGCTGTAGGTTGGCACAAGGGTAGTTCTACCTGGAGGGTTTAGTGTGGGTGGATCGGCCTGGGGTGCGAGGATGTTTCAGATCTGAGGGCCGCGGGGTGTGGCTTGGGGAGGCTCGGGCCGGGGGCTGGGGTGACGCGGCACGAGCCAGTTCGGCTAGCGGGAGCACGATTGGGGCCAATTATACTGGGAGGCCAGAGTGGACGGTGTAGCACAGCCAGCAGATGGCATGTCCGGGGCGTGGCGTGGTATGGGGCCGGTTCGGATGGTGATGGCGTGGGTCCGATTCGGCTAGGTGGGCGGGGCGCCGCAGGGGCATCTCGGGTCATAGAGGCCGCGGGTGGCAGCATCGTTGCCTTCGTTGACTTCGTCACCTTCCTCCATTTCTAAGAACATCACAAATCAACACAAGGGTTACGTAGAGGACGGTCCATGTTAGTTTGGCCTGGACTCTCTACATTAGAGCGGTAGCAAGAGGTTCACAAGACAAAGCACATCAAACCCTCCCACAAAGATTCTTCCCAACCATCAAAAGAAAAGAAGGTGTGTACTTGTGAAGTGATAATCAAATAGCATTATACCCCTACTTGTTCTTTGTTGGTTGATTTTGGTGAGAAAATGTGGACATCAATTTTTTATAGACGAACACATCATACATCAGAGGATGTTCCGAGGAAGGAAGTCAAAGTCGAGGTCATTCTTTCTAGTCGAAGGTGTTCCTCGTTGGCGTTCTTCGTCGGTGGAGCATTCATCGTTGGGAGATTTCTCCCAATTTCCTCCTCTCCCAAAAAAGAAAAGGCAGCCCAAGAAATTAGATTATAATATCTTGTTAAGTTGTTGGCGTAACATTCAAAATGATTTAATTGATTAAAGGAGCGTTGGCACAACTAATATGGTGCATTGGAACAATTAATGTGGAGGTAGTCAAGAAGCTCCTCCACATTAATGGGGGGGGGTTTAGAGTTTCTCTCAATTAAAAAGGCGGTTTAACCCCAGGTTGTCCACTCCACCATAACCTCTCATGGGAGGTTATGGTTCATGTCATCTCCACCACCATAACCTCTCATGAAAGGTTAAGGTCTGGTGGTCCCCACATCTCAACTTCCACATGGAGGTTCAGTTTCGGTGGACCCCACCTTCCAACACCCACATGGGTGTTACAAATAAAAATAATAATTCCATACACTTTTGTTTTTATTTTATTCTTACACGAAAAACCCAAAAACTAACTTTCACCCCCGACCAACTGTTGTTGGGGTGAAAGTCTTCTCAAGAGAATACCGGCATTGCGAGTCCAACAGTGCCCTCATATTTCAATTCTGAGTACTGGTTCAAAAGATAGAAAAACCCGCTTGAATGTTTACTGAACGTACCCAAAATAAATTTTAGAAATTCATTCTGGGCACTCTGGGCCTCGGAATCACGCGCTGTCAATTTTTGCGGACTCGTAAAATTCACATTTAGTTAAAAAAATTATATTGAAATTCCAGGTCTTCATATTCTCCCCACCTCAGGGCTCTATGTACCTGTAAGACACATCTCAAACTACACAAACAAGTTGGGGTACTGAGCACGCACCTGAGCCTCCCACTCCCATGTGCTCTCTTGGAGGTTCCTGTGCTTCCAGTAAACTCGCACCAAAGTTATCTTCTGTACATGAAGGACTCAATCCTTTTGATCCTAAATCTCTATTGGAACCTCCATAAAAGTCGACCAATCATCGATGTCCAGCTCGCCATGGTTGAGGATGTGAGAAGGGTCGTGCACACATCTCCTCAATTGGGATATGTGGAAGATGTCATGCACCCAGTGCAACTGAGGTGGAAGAGCTAAGTGGTATGCCACCTCCCCAACTCTACTGAGTACCTGAAAAGGTTCGATGATTCTCAGAGATAACTTTTCGCCTCATCCAAATCTCCATATTCCTCATCGAGGTGAGACTCGTAGAAAGGCGTGGTTTCCATCCTCGAACTCTAGATGCCTCCATCTATTTTATTCATATGAATTCTATATGATTTGTGGAGTCTTCATCCATTCTTGGATGACTTGAAACTTCTATGTGGTATCCCGTACTATCTCTGGTCCCACTAGTGTTGACTCCCCTAGGTTAGTCCATCACAAGAGTGATCTAAAAGGTCACCCGTATAATTCCTTGAAAGGTTCCATCCCGATGGTGGAGTGATGGATGTTGTTGTATGAAAACTAAACCAAAGGTAATTGATCCTCCCAGCTACGATAAAAGTTGAGGATTCTTGCACGCAGCATGTCCTTGAGGGTCTGAATGGTCTGCTCAGACTGACCATCTGTCTGAGGATGGAAGGCGGTTCTCAAATGAAGTTGCATCCCGAAAGCCTCCTGTAATCCCTTCTATAGTTGGGAAGTAAAACTTATATCATGATTAGAGAAAATTTTTGAGGTTACTCCGTGTAACCACACAAACTCTTGCGCATAGAGGTATCCCAAGATCTCTACTGAACCCTATTCTCTGATCGGTAGGAAGTGGGCCGACTTGGTGAGTCGGTCGACAATCACCTAAATCGAGTTATGTTCCCTGGATGTATGTGGAAGACCCATCACGAAGTCCATGGATATCCCATCCCACTTCCACTCTAGGACCTCTAAAGCTTGAACCAAGACTGATGGTACCTGATTCTCCGCATTCACTTGCTAACAAGTGAGGCATCGAGAGACAAACTCCGTGACTGATTTCTTCATTCCCGGAAACCAGTGCTGTTGTTGGATGTCCTTATACATATTTTACACTCCGGGATGTACCGCTAGAGGGGATGTGTGGAACTCCCTTAACACTTCCTCTTGAAGTGACACTGGTACCACTGTACATCCTCTGAAGAGGATGACATGCTCCCCACCTTAAAAAAATCCATTGGGTGCCAGTCATGTGGATATCTGAGCACTTCGTGTCTCACAGTCAGTTTCCCTATGCTACGCCTCCCTGACTCGCTGAAAGAGTGGGGGAGTGACTGTAAGAGACTGATGAAAATATTCTCCATCTCTATCCACAAAGGATATCTGCAATGCGGATAACTGCTTCGTCACCTCACCTAGAGGTTGTATACTAGATCTCATATTGAGTGAATCTACAACAACATTCTCCTTCACAGGAGTATAGACTATATTGAAAAAATAGTTCTAGAGGAACTCAAGACAACGTCACTGTCTCAGGTTCAGGTCCTTCTGGGAAAATATATACCTGAGACTCTTGTGATTAGAGTATGCGGTAAAATGCTCTCCCATCAGATAGTGTCTCCACAACTTCTTGGTGAAGACCACTATAGCTAAATCTAGGTCATGGGTAGCATAGTTATGCTCATGTTGAATTATTTGTCGAGATCCATATGCGATCACTGCTTTATCCTACATCATAACACATTAGAGTCTGGTCCCTAATGTGTCATAGTAGACTATGTACCCTATTCCCTCCTTTGGAATCCTTAGGATGGGGGCACTAGTCAGCCTCTGCCTCATATCTTGAAGGCTCTGCTCACATCTCTCTGACCACACGAATGGTTTCCCCTTCTTTGTTAAGGCTAATAGTGGTGTAGAAAATATGGGGAAATCTAGCACAAACCTTTGATAGTATCCAGCCAAACCTAGGAAATTCCATACCTCCATCACACTCTTGCGTGGATTTCAAGAAAATACCACCTCAATACTCGCTAGATCCACTGCAACTCTAGCCTCCGATATGAAATTTCCCAGAAAGTGATCCTCTCAGATCCAGAATTGGCACTTCGAGAGATTACCATAAAGCTGGTTCTCTCAGAGTGTTTCTAGTACTACCCGCAAATGGCGGGCATGCAACTCCTCAGTTGCCGAGTAGATCAAAATTTCATTGATGAGGAACACTACAAAGCGATCAAGGTATGACTAAAAGACCCTGTTATTGAGTCTTATGAACACTGCTGAAGCATTGGTTACAACGAATGGAATAACCAAGAACTCATAGTGGTCGTACCGACATCGAAAAGCTATCTTCTGCACATCCTCGTCTGGCACTATGAGCTGGTGATTGCCTGATCTGAGGTCTATCTTCGAGGACCACTGTGCTCTCATTAGCTGATCAAAGAGGTTGTCAATCCTTGGGAGTGGGTACTTGTTCTTCATGGTCTCCTAGTTCATGCTTTGATAGTCAATAATATCCTCAATCTCCCATTCACCTCTTGGTGAACAGAATCATGGATACCCAAGGTGAAACATTGGGCCGAATGAATCCCTTCCTCAGAAAGTTCTCTAGCTATACCTGCAGCTCATGAAGTTTTGCGGGAGCCATCAGATATGCTGGTGTAGATATTGGTGTCGTCCCAGGGTACAAGTCAATGTAAAAGTCCACCTCTCTGCAAGTAGGTATACACAGAACATTAACATGGAAAACATCTGCGTACTGGTCCACCACTATAGGATAACTTAGACTCTTACAAACAACATCTCCAAGGGTAAGGCTAGAAAACTGATGAATGATCGGCTGTACTCTCCTCCGAGAAAGTCTGTCTTGTGCTGTAAAGGCTCCCTTTATGCTAGTGAAGCTAAATAGGTCTCATCTGTGTAGACACACCACAATTTGCGCCTAATACAGTCTAACAAATCATAGAATGTAGATAACCAATTCATATCCAATGTGATGTCATAAGGCCTTGATGCTGCTACTAGGAGATCCCAACCGAAGCTCTCACCTCCTAGAGTAATCTCACAATGTCAGAACTAGTGCGTAATTGTCCAATCTGCTCCTGTAAGAGTATCTAGCTGTAAGGATCGAGCCAACGACTCCATCAGAATATCTGAGCTCCGAACGATGGAAGTGGAAATAAATGAATGACTAGAACCTGTGTCTGTAAGTACTGTAGCTATGGTGGAGTAGACACTGATCATATCTCGTATGATCTCCAGAGCGCCATGATCGTAATCCTCATCTACCTGGAGATGAGCTCTCCCCTACCCACAAGATCCATGTGGTTTGGATGGACCTCCTGGTGGTGGTGGCAGTAATAACTCGAATCGTCACCCATTGCTAGCTGCACAACCTTCTCCTCTGCCATGTCCACATGCTCCCCCAAACATGGGTGTCCTATGGAGTTGGAACTCGTGCAACACGCTTAAGTGGCGTGCACCGTCTGCTACTGGGGCTAGTGGCATTGATGGCCCAATGGGGAGTGGTACCACTGGTGCCTCTGCTGGTGCCTCTATTGTAAGAGGGACCTACACTAAGGCTTAGTTGTTCAGTGGGCTATCAGTGCGTACAACTCTCAGAAATATAGCCTGTTGTCTGTGTGGAGGCATCTTGAAAAGGAACTGGTGTACTACTGCTAAAAGTTATACCTGGTGAGATGACCCGGTGAGATGAATTGAAAGAAAACTTTTGAAAACATACACAAAATCTCTATTTTTGTGCACTGAGTTGGAAATCAGTAGTCTGGGTCCTGGTGTATGGATACGTCGGCCGCCACACCAACACTGGACTCCCTAAACTAAAAACCACACTCACTACAGTTAACACTATTTCTTCACAGAAAATATCAGAGTCCTAAGTTCTATGGTAGAACTAAATCCTCTGATACCAATATTTCTTGACCCGTCCCTCAGGGCCCACGCCGTGACTACCACAAGCCCGCCTTCCATAGGCCAGGGGTTGGCGACTAGCACCAAAGGCGTAATTCCCTCAAACAGGGAAGGCATTGCCTTTATAAACTGTAAATGCACACACAAGCAAACACACAGCTTGATATGAATCATCTAGTAAAACTGTATAACAAAGAGTGCTGAAAATAAAAGGGGGTCAGAATACAAGCCCAAAAGTATAGTACAAGAAACTGAAAGTACAAGTACAACTGAAGAAAAAAATAAAATAGAAACTAGGTCATCCTTTGAGGTCCCTACCTGAAGGGTAGGTACAGATCGCCTCCTTAGCACTCCACATCTGTCTGTCTCTTCAGTGTACCGACACGCCACATGGTCCAACTTCGGGAGTCATCCAGTCCTGGTACTCTCAACCTCAGTCAGCGGTGTCCATCATCTGCATCCAAAACAAAAGGTCTGGGCATAGCCCGTGCAGGGGTGAGTATAACGATACTCAGTAGGGACCCGAAGACCCTCTATGTCTCAAAAAATACAACAAGGATAAACCACAAATTATAAAATCTACAGATAACCATACATAGGTATATGACCATACATATACCTATATTTTCTATTGACCATCTCAATCATGAGGAAAACACAAGAAAAACTAACTTATCTCAACTAGGATTTTATTCTAGGGGTAGTATTAAGTAACATCCCCAGTGACATTGTCGAAACCTCAGCTGCTCGAGAAGTCCCCCTCTATCGAGTATAGTGGGCATGCCGCAACATCAAGAGTGCTTCCCACTAACCTTAGACTGCTGAGGTACTACTCCTACCGAGTACCATGGATCTGCCTCGTCACTAAGCGTGCTCCCCATCGTGGCTCTACTGTGTCACCAAGCATGCTCCCCCTCGTAGATTGCTGAGGTACTCCTCCTATCATGTACCGTGGGTCTGCCGCGACACCAAGGCACTCCCCATTGTGGGTCTTCCGTGACACCAAGGCACTCACCATAGGTCTATTAGAGTCACTCTGAGTCAAAACGGTAATCAGTCGTCAGGTCTCAGTTAGCTATTATGTCTCTGCACTACGCTCGCCCGTCTAAGGGAGGATCCACTCCACGAGCTGCTGGTCGATACTCCCACTGTCACGAGGTCCCATGGAGAAGTATCACAAATGTCTTCCACATCTTAGGGGTCTCAACACAACAGACAACGCGTCAAGCAGACTCCCAGTCTGTAAATTATTAGCCTTTTAGTCTCGGGGGCCCAGTTGGATTCGTGTATGATCCAACCTGACCATATCTCAACTATACCCCAAAATCTAGTGGGATATACCCAAAGGGACTATCATGCTCCAAGATTTTCAACGCCCCTAACGGTTTGTCAAACGGATGTTCGATGCTAAAGATATGGCCGAAGGATTGTAAATGGGTCATAGTGGGCCTGGGTCTGGTCCGACCCAGCAAGACCCGGGCTGGGGCGACCTGATTCAGTTCGACCCGGGCCGTTGGGTTGACCAACCCGTTTGGTTCGGCCCGGCCCACTGGGCCCAACCCTGTAGGCCGTGAGGGGCTGTGGAGAGCCATGAGGATGTGGACTGGCCCCGAGGCGTGGACTGGCCGTGGGTTGGCACGAGGGCAGTTCAGCCAAGAGGACGCCACGTTGGTGGCTCAACTTGGGGTGCAGTGCCGGTTTTGCTCAGAGGGCCCTAGGGGCGCAGCTCAAGGTGCCTCGGACTAGCGGCCAGGGTGACACGACTCGGGCCTTTTCGGCCAGCGAGTAGCATGACTGGGGCCAGTTCGGCTGGGAGGCCAAAGCGGTCGGGGTGGCTCTGCTCGGAGGCCGGGGTGCGGTGTGTCCGGGGTGCATCGCGGTAGGGGGTCGGGTCAGCCGACGGTGGCGTAGGGCCGGTTCGGCCGGCAGTGGTGTGGGGTTGGTTCAGCTGGCGGCGGCGTGGGGCGGATTCGGCCAGCGGTGGTGTGGGGAAGGTTCAACCGGGGACAACACGAGGATGGTTCGGCCAGGAGGCCAGTGTGGTGCGGGGGCAACATGGGTCACATAGGTCGTGGGTAGAGACATCGTTTCCTTCGTCGCCTTCGTCGCCTTCTTCCATTTCAAAGAACACCGCAAATCAACACAAGGGTTACAGAGAGGACTATCCAGGTTAGTTTGTCCCACACACCGCACATTAGAGAAGTACCAAGAGGTTCACACGAACAAATAAAATAAGACCCTCCCACAAATATTCTTCCCAACCCATTAAAGAAAAAAAGGGGTGTTCTTTTGATGTGATAATCAGACAACATTAAACCCCTACTTGTTCATTGTTGGTTGATGTTGGTGCGAAAAGGCGGACGTCGATTCGTTGTAGACGAACACATCCTATGTTGGAGGAAGTTCCGAGGAAGGAAGTTGAGGTCAAGGCCCTTCTTCATAGTCAAAGGCATTCCTCATCGGCGTTCTTCGTCAGTGGAGCATTCTTCGATGGGATCTTTCCCACAAATTTCTCTCCTCCCCAAAAAGAAATGGCAGCCTAAGATATTAGATTATAATAACTTGTTAAGTCGTTGGGATAAAATTCAAAAAGATTTAATTGATTATGGGAGAGTTGTCACAACTAATGTGGTGCTTTGGAATAATTAATGTGGAAAAAGTCAAAAGGCTCCTCCACATTAATGATGGCGGTAGAGAGTTTCTCTCAATTAGAAGGGGGGTTTAGTCCTGGGTGGTCCCCACCACCATAACCTTTCATGGGAGGTTATGGTTCGGGGAGTCCCCACCACCATAAAATCTCATGAGAGGTTAAGGTCTGGTGATCCCCACACCTCAACTTCCACATAGAGGTTTAGTTCCCGTGGACCCCACCTTCCAACACCCACATGGGTGTTGAAAATAAAAATAAAAATGTCATACTTTTATTTATATTTTATTCTTACAAGAAAAACCCAAAAACTAACTTTCACCCTCGACCAACAGACGTCGAGGTGAAAGTCTTATTAAGTGAATATCGGTGCTACGAGTCCAACAGTGCCCTCAAATTTCAATTTCATGCACCTGTTCAAAAGTTAGAAAAACATGATCACACATTTATTGAAAGTACCAAAAATGAAGTTCATAAATTCATTCCGGGCACTCTGGGTCTCGGGATCCTGCGCCATCAATTTTCATGGACTCGTAAAATTTCTATTTAATGTAGAAAAAAATACATTGAAATTATGGGTCTTTAAATAATTATACAGTGTGTTCATACATAAATAAATAGAAAAATACTCAAAAAAAAAAGAATAAACAACTCACTTCACTTATTCTAAGTAGATACAATTTAGTATTTCACCTACATCGGCCAATGCTGTAGTGGAATGATATATACATGGTAATTCATACTAGAAGTACCTATGTATCTCAACATCATACATGGCACCCAAAACCTCATTCCATGTTAAACATCATACTTCACCAATCAAGTAACCATGAACTCATCAACATTCCCATTTGTAATTCTAATTTCCCTAAAACCACAATTGAAAAGTCACTATTGGTTCAAAAACCCAATGTATTGTGGCATGGAGATTTATAACATCAAATATATAATAAATATATATCATCTAAAAAACTCAACATCCCTAGGTAGGGTGATATCTATCCTCAAACAATATTTTCCCATTGACCTCAAATATAATGGTGATCCTTAATCCCAAAACAATGGTCTCACCCACCATCTCCCATGGATTTATATGGTGAGAGTCTCCGCCAAAACAGATGTTCAAAACCATTAAATAAGACTCACTATATATGGAGGCCTCCAACCATAGTGAGTTTTCAAAACCACCTAAACTATGTCATATTTATGTGACACGACACCAATGGAATCATTGTCCAACAACAGTGAGTGGAAACAACTAACATTTCTTAAGAAACACCATCGAAGGACCATGTTTTCATGTATGAACCATGTATCCCAAGTCTAGATGGTCAATGACATCCCAAGTCACATAGGGCAAGAACTCATCTTGAGGAACTCGTTAACTCAATATCGATGAATGATGTCACCTCGTCTTAGTGACCAATATCACCCCATGTATCTTGTGCATCATCCAAATAATTCCTATGGAAAAATTTAATGATATGAAATTTAGTTAATTAAACCTAACAACTGGCCTAACCTTCCCAATTGGTCAAAATACTTATACTAGGCCTAATTTTTTTAAAATAAGCAATGAATTCCCACCGATATCTCACAATATTGAAAATAAGTATTAATTATTTAAGGGTTTCATCAAGACAACCCACATATGCATATTTTATAAATAACCTTATAACAACCATATAGTTGATGATAAATCATATAACCACCAACCTTATACTCATATTCACTCGCTCATCAATCATCATCCTCTAATTCAATATTTATAGGAAGAAAACCAATTTTTAGTCAAACACTTATCAAATGGAAAAAATAAGTCTAAATGGAAATAACACCAAAGAAAGAGAGAGAAACAATGAAAATAAGATAATGGACTAAATACCCTTCTGAGATGAATATATAGCCACTAACAGATCTTGAATCAATGATCGAATGGAGACATTCCAAAGGAAGCTATAAAAGGGAGAGAGAGAGATCCATGACATACAGGACAACTGCGTGTGTGTAACGCCCCAACACCAGAAGCCCAGAGTCGGTGCATTATTAGATATCATTGGCATGACCAAAAAAGATCATGTCTCGAAAGACTGATTAGTTTAGTATCCATAGAAGTACTAGATACATTCATAAGGTTTACATTACATCATAAAATTGAAAACTACAACAACATTGTCTCTATAGGAAACACTGATATCCCATAGACTATCCCTGCAGGTTAGTCATAAAATATTTTTTCAAATCATGGGAAAAATAAAACAAAGAAATGGGTGATCTCAGATGCTAAGTAAGAATAACAATATAGCGGAAAACGTTCACAAATAAGAATAAAAATTTAAGGATATGTATAAACCTAAAAAAAATCCTTTTCAACATAAACATCATCATAATATTGCATATATAAATAAAAATAATGGAATTTACTTACACAGATGGATATTCTACTAGTCGAATAATCAAATTCAATATCAACAACCAGTTTCTTAATGATGGAATGAATAATTCTAGACATTCATAACCACATAGTCAAGGCCTTGTGCCATGACTACAAACAAGATTTTGTCAAGGCCTTCTGCCAAGACAATAATTTATCTCATGAGACCTACTGATCCATCAAGGAGCAATAACAGGCTCCACCTATCACATACTAAGTCCAATTCATTCTCCATATGAAAAGGGTTAAACATAACATAAACATTCGTATTAAAACTAGCATATAAAATGTCAATACTTTGTCCATAAACAATGAATGGAATGAAATAACACATCCAAATTCCAACATATCACAAAACGTTCAATACATTATGGAAGTTTGGTATCATAACAAATCAACCTCAAACAAACATAAAATCCATCAAAGGATGTTGACCTAGACAAAATCAAATCCTTTTTAGAGAAATATCTCTTTATATTTTGAAATCATTTAAAGGTTATGAAATTATAAAAGAAAACCTTTGTATTTGGAAATATTTTTATAATATTGTGAGGGAAGATTTGATGATGTTATAACTGTAGAAAATATCTGCACCCTCCGTATATGTTAAAAAAACATTCTTAACTTAATTTAGTCAAAAAGGTCATAAAGTACCTTGTTTGGAAAACGATGGAAAGATTCATTTAAAAATTTATAAGGTCAAATAAGAATATAAATTACTTTAGACCATATTATAGTAAGTAGTAAAAATGTTTTGGAATAATGTTTTTGAAAAACACAGATGTGGATGATAAATTGGTCCCGGTAGATAATTCCAAATAAACAACCTTGAATAATGAAGAGGTTGTAGAATTAACCATTACCTTGTACTTTTCCATGGTCTAGGGTAGGTTAACCTCCTGTATAATGGTGAAATAATTATTATTAAATTATACAAGAATCATATACATTAATATGATATCATATATGATCATTTAACATTGTTTTGTTAATAATATAATAGAATTATCGTCGTTTCGGCTGTTAACTGATTCGTTTTCCTTTATATGATTTGTAATGTAAGTAATGTTTGTTATATATAGGATGTATCTTATTTATATATAGAATGATATTAAGTTTTTAAACATTATTTTTAATCATATAATGAAAATTATTCTTGAATGGATATTATGGGGAATGAATCTCATCACGTTCGTGGAGACGGTAATCCGTACGAACGCACGAGCGACAATATCATTCTCTTGATATTAGAATAAAATATAATTGGATGGTATATCATAAATAAAGAATAATTATCATGTTATAATTATTATTTACATAAATTACACATTATTATTATACACATCCAAATAATAATTCATTGAATAACAATTACACTAGGACGTGGAGACGGTAAGCCATACGTACGCACGTAAGGTGACATGTCATTCAAAGAATGGATTAAATAATGAATATGGTTGTACAATATTTATAATAACATAAATGTATATAGATGATACTGGATTTATTATTTTATAATGAAAACAACAAAGAAAGAGGAAGTTGAAGAAGAAAGGAACTTGAAAGAGGTGATGAAATATTTACATCTTCTTTCGGTTCGTTATTTTGATTTGTCCAAAAGGGATCCATAAGTTGGATTTATGACTAAATGATATCTCATATGATGAAGAGAGGAAATTTGAGAGGGTATTTGGTCATTTTTTGTCCAAGACAAATGGATTTGAAGGTGTGAATTAGAGAGATGGGGGAGTGCCCATTTAAAATAGGGGTGAGGGGAACCTTAGGAAATGTTAGAAATATTATTTTATAATAAAATAATTTTCGATTTCTAATGGATCATAAATTAATTATTTGAAGTTTATGGTGGTTATGGATCAAAACAACTCTCAACCAATAGGTTTTATATAGTTTTGGGTCACTATATTAATATTATCTTTTAGATTTAACTCTTAGTTAAATAGTTTGACATTTACCATGTCTCTTTGTATTTTTATATTATATGGTTAATAAACTTACTATAAAATTCCAATCGAACCTCAAGTGGTTCATTAATGATACACCTATCATTATATAAGTCATTTGGCCAAAACATATATTTTTAGGAATAGAATATCAATTAATATTATAATATTTGTTTTAAAAACTCTTTTATGTCAATTTTGACACTATTTGGAATTTTGTTTGTTTTCTAAATTCATAACAACATTATTACTTAGAAAAAAATTCATCTAACCGACCCTAACATGTCATATTAATCTAAAAAATTATAGTAATTCATAAAAGTCTCAAATTACATTTATTTGGATATTTTAAATTTCTATTATTTTAATATTTAATTAATTAGGTAATTACTACATCATTATTATGTCCAAAATAAATTAAAATATTTAATGTCTAAAAAATATAAATAAAATACCATTATGTAGGAAATATTTTCACAAATAAATAATCTCAAATTTTAAATGAAATGATCAAGGAAATGATGAAGAGAATTATCTAGATTCGAAACCTAGATCAGAGAATAAGTGAATTAAGATCTATCAAACCAAGTTCTAGATCTAGAACCAATAGAGGATAAAAATATCTCTTTTATCAAGTGAGAAGAGTGTAAGGGAGGGATATATTTAAATAGGTTGTAAACATATACCTGGGATCCTCTAATATCAATTGAATTTGATTTGGGGGTGAGTTGAAGTTGAATGTTCCTTAAAATAGGGGGTTTGAGAAATTAAAATCTAGTTTTTGGTTTATTTAAAATAGTGCACACGAATTGCGGGGAGGAGGTGCACAATTTCCTCTAACCATACACCTTAACAATGTGCCTCTCCAGGTGGGGGGGGGGGGTCACAATTTATCCGATGAGTGAACACATTTTAAAAACCCATGTGGTGGCCACCCAAATCCCTTCGGTTTGGGTTTACATTATTTTCTGGGCTATGGTGCATGGTTTGGGAAAACTATGTGCCAACTGTGCACTTGACCATTTCCATCCAAAATTTCAAATTTTTACCCAACCTAACCCCATGGTAAACCCCCAAAATAATCATGCTCAATAAAAGGAAAAATAATACCTATAAAAGATCTTAAGACAACTCCTAATAAGTTTAGGTTCTTATAATATCTCCACCTTATAACAACTCTTCTTTAGTTGTACTCCCAAGCATACTTAATATTCTGCGTCAAAAGGGTGGGGTCACTAAGCCCTCATATCCAATTATCTATCCCATTCTTCCTTGTAAACCCATCCATGTTTCCAAAATATTTGAACTATCAGCACATTTCTTCATACAACACTTTATCATTAAGATTAAACACATGTATCAGATGCTCCTCAAAGCATGCATTGTTCTCTAACTAAATTCCACAACAAACCTGACGTGTTTCCCAACTCACTATGACCAACCACAACTAAAACACCATCCAAAATTCGCACTCATGATTTCCATTAACACCACCTAGAAAATACATACATCCACCACTTCCAAGGCACACTTGTGCTTTCCCTAGGAAATTTAAACATACTCCTTACAGGTTACTCACCATCATTTTGATGCCACTAATTTCAACTGATGGCCATGCTCCACAAAACTACTTCTAAAACACTTATCCCCACCATAAGAGCATTGTTAACACCTCATTGTTAAGATAATCAGTCACCATGGTATTTATAGACCTATGGTCCATCCTGAGAACCTCATCCTTAATTTGTCCATGGTGCACCATCAACCATCCAACTCCACGTATGTCATTTCATGCGTGAAACCTCAATGATTCCCCATACCCAATAAAAACACATTTATGTAGAAAGGAATTAATGTAGATACTTCTCAGTGTATATAGGATGATTCCAAGATTGGGGACATGATCATCACTAATTATAAGTGGGATAAAAATTCATCAGTGAAGACCAATCAAAATCTTCAACCACTAATGTTACCTCCCATTATGGAAAAACCTTATCACGTCGAAAGTATCAAGTTTCCCTTCCTTATATAATCTCACCACATTGATCTAAAACTATATAGTCCTTTGCACAACCTACTACCATGATCTCAAACTATGGAATTCTAACTACCCAATCCACCCACATCGAGGAAAAACTAGACAAAACAAATCCCAACATTAATAAAGATAACAATAGGAATTGAAAAAAAACCATTACTAGGCCTTCCCCCTTTTCCCTCCACATGGTCAAAAATAAAGAACTATCTCAACCCTTAACCACCCTACATCAAAGTCCAAGTTTACAAGGGTAAATACATTCTCATTATTTAATTTTCTCATTTGGACACCCATTTTTTCACATTTGGATGGTATTAATATAGATCTCAATTTAATGCTGGGAACCAATTACATTTCAATTTAACAAGAAAGGAAAACAAGTTTATGTTCAACAACTTACTCAAAAACCACTTTCCTAAGCATTTCTAAAATCATACATGTAATAATAACCCTGAGTGATTATAATGATGCATGAAAATTAAAATCTAATTCCACACCGAGATAAGAGAAATTTTTTAAAAAAACTCCAACATTAATAATTATAAAACAAAACTATTCCACCACCTATGGTGAAATAAGATTACCCTATAATAGAAAAAAAACAATAACAAAAATCCCACTATGTGTACTTGGGTTCTGCACTATACATGGGTTAGATACTCCCACACATGAGCTCATAACCAAGGCCAAACTCTTCTTAGTCTCCTATCTAACGTTCCCAAAAATTAATAAAAATAAGAATAAGGGAAAACTGGGCTCTAATACCACTTTGTAATATCCCAACCGGGGTTCCATGCTATAGTTCCTAGAGCTGGTTCACCAAATAATCTCAGGCATGCCTCTCTGTATGCCAGAGCCTCCCTACTTTCATAAAAGGTCTAACAATTCGATCATTGGGAGATTATACACTCTTTTTTTCATTAGAGTAAGAAATTATTGGAAATAAACAAACTACAACAGAAGAACATATAACCATAAATAAACCAATATATCATGACAACCAGAACATGAAAATATTATACCCATATAAAGAATAAAATATACCATTCTAAAGTCTTTGTCATGTGTTTAAAATGAAGCTAAAAATAAATACATTGAATAATCCAAGTTGGGCCCAGAACCACATCTTATTCCCTCATCCATTCTCCATCCACAAATTTTCTATCCAATATGGGGCCATTTCCCTTAACCTATCCTATGATCATATAATCTATTTATGTAATGATCATTTAGTCAAAGTAGGGTGTGAGTACAACTCAATAGGCCACAACCAATGGTGTCTAAATAACATCGATTCAAAAAATAGTGTATTTATTTTTATAAATAACTAAGTACAATTCATAAGTAAACAACTATAAAATTACCATTTATACTTTAATTAAGAATATTAACTGTTGGGTTCTTGAGGAAACTCATTCCTCAATACCTGATTCAGCTCATGTTAGAGCCCGGATTATTATAGGTGATATGATATTTCAATACCTACATTGAATAATTCTTTAAATCAAATTATTTCAATGTAATATCATCTCTCATTACCTGATTCAGCTTATGCTGGTGGCTAATATATTCCCAAGTGGTGTAATATCTTATAATTCTATTATTTCCATTATTTAGTTCATACTTGAATGCATGTGTTTCCATTCACACAACAAAAAATATAAAGAACATGTTCCCATTCTTTAATTCACACTTGATTGACTGTGTTACCATTTATACATCACACATTATAATGAACATGTTCCCATTATTTAATTCACACTTGAATAACCATGTTTCCATTCATATATCACAGATTAGACTGACCATGTCCCCTTAATTAATCCACACATGAATGACCATGTTAATATTCATACATCACACATTAGAATGACCATGTTCTAATTCATTAATTCACATTCAAATAACCATGCTACCATTCATAAACACATAATTAATTAAACATTTAATTATAGACATAAATTACACTACTAATTCAACAATTATTTGAACACAGTAAATCAATTAGTTAATTAAAAAATTAACTAATTCAATCAATAAAATTAATTACATCAAAAATTAATTAATCATAATAATTCCTTTAGTTAACTCAAAAATTAACTAATCATAGAAATAACAATAATTAATTCAATAATTAATCAATCACAATAGTTCCTTTAGTTAATTAAATAATTAACAAGTCACATAAATAACATTAATTAAATCAATGATTAATTAATCACATCAATTAATTTAGTTAATTTAAAATTTAACTAATCACATCAATAAAATTGATTAATAAAATAATTAATTGAACACAAAAATTCCTTTAGTAAATTTAACAATTAACTAATCACATCAATAACATTAATTAATCAAATAAATAATTAATCACAAAAAATCATTCAGTTAATTCAACAATTAAATAATCACATCAATAAAATTAATTAGTTAAACAATTAATTGAACATAATTATTATTGTAGTTAATTTAATAATGAACTTATCACACTAATAAGATCAATTAATTCAATAATTAATTTTTCCCAACAATTAATTTAGTTAATTAAAAAATTAATCAATTCCCCCAACTCTATTAATAAACCCAAATATTAATTAGTCAATTTACAATCATAAAATCCTATAATTAATTTTACAATTATTTATTCAATTGGAAATTTCAATATCCCAAAATTAATTCATCAATTAATTACAAAATTTGAAACATCAATATCCAATAATTAATTCATCGATTTATTATTAAATAGGAAAAATCTACATCTGATAATCAATTTGATAATTAATTATTCCAATTCATACTACATACATTTCATAATTAATTCAACAATTTATTATTCCTCAAAAAACCCACAATTTTAATACATTTATAATTAATTCACTAATTAATTATTTAATTCACAATTTCATAATCAAATTTATTTATTTATTAATTCCAAAATTAATTAACTCACGTCAATAATCATAATAAAACACCCATCAATTAATTCACTAATTAATTGTTCATGTAAAATCCATTAATTATTTTCATACATAATTAATCACATTCTATCCCTCTAATTAATTAACCAATTAATTATTCACATAAATTCCATTAATTAATTCCCTAATTAATTAATCAAATTAAACTCCCTTAATTAATTCACTAATTAATTTTTCAAATCAATAGCCATTAATTAATTCTAAAATTAATTAATCACATTCTATCCCTCCAATTAATTCACAAGTTAATTTTCCATGTCAATCCAGTTAATTAATTAAATTGATTAATCCCATCAAACCCATTATTTAATTCAATAACTAAATAATCAAATTACTTCCATTAATTATTTAATCAATTAATTAATCCCATCAATACCATTATTTAATTATATAATTAAATAATCACAGTACTCCATTAATTTATTCATCAATAAATTAATCATATCCACAATCAAAACAATTCCCATAATTAACTGATCAACTAATTATCCCAACTCAAAAAATTATATAACCCTAATTATTTGATCAAATAATTGTTTCATATTAATAAATTAAATATCCCCAATTAATTCCTCAATTAACTGTTCTATCTGAAATCCCACATAATTAATTCAATAATTAATTATCTCAATTCTCAATCTCAATATCTCATAATTAATTATAAAATTAATTATCTCAAATAATCTATCTCAAAATAACATAATTAATTATAAAATAAACTCTCCAAATCTATAGTCTTAGAACCCCAAATTTCAAATCATCTCAAATTATTAATTCTTCAAATTTTTCTATACATATAATAGGAATTCTTCAATTATATACACATAATTTTAATTAAGGCTATCGGATTTGAATTACAGACCACATATGTACTACCCCCAGTTTCTTGTATGTAACCCTTATATTTTAGTTTTTATGTTTATAAAGTCTAATGCTATATTATGGGAGTGTTTGTTGAATTTTCAATTTGCTTATCGGGCTAAAGGAGAGGCTCACATGTTGTGCACGAGTTGTCTAAACAATAGGGAAAGCCTAGTATAAACTGTGCGGAGTTGCAGATTATGGATAGTAGCTTGATCACTGTGTGAACAAGGTTAGGGATACCTTGTGAGGATTCAGTGAAGGGTGATCTTTAAGGAATTAGGTAACACACTATTATCACATAGTTTTCATAGCCTTGAGGACTAACCATTCACGTGTTAAAAACCGGCTCCTTAAAAATTGTATATTGTTAATACTTGCCTTTAATCCTCTTGTTTTTTCCGCAAACCAGATCTTGATCAAGATTTTTCTTCTAATAAATCCAAATATGGTTTGACCATCGATCCATATGTAATCTTAATGCTTCCCTAGGTGAATCAAAGCCATATTCTTGAGGACTATGTTTATTATTCATCGGTCTTGATCAGTTTCTTAGATCTACATAGATCTACTTCTCCTCCAATCCTAATTTCATAAGTCAATGTCATTTATGATTAGATATAAGATTTTTTATAAAAAATATGATAATATTTTGTAATGTTTTTGGTAGTAGAAGATATCTAAGGTGGTTTCCTGGAGAATCAACCAATTTTCTTGATCATTCTTTTCCCTTTTTTGGTTTTCCTCAAAAACTGTTGAGGTAGGTAGAATTAATCTCGAACCCTCTTAGTATTAATGAATCTAATGGTTTAAAATTTATTTTTTGTGAGTATTTTATTGTTAATTCTCTGTTTTATGATTTTTAGAAACCCTCTTTGGTGATGGGTGGGGGGAAATCTAGAAAAATAGTGCTTTTGATTAATGTGTTAGATTATTGATTTTAAAATCTTAATTTTTAAATTGGATTTATCTATAAAAATAGAGAATATATTTGGTAAAAAAGTTTTTAAGAAAATAAATGATTTTATTGAAATGGAATGGGTGATTGGAATTTGGTTTGTTTAAATGGGTTTTAATAAAATAATAGTTTCATTAATATGGTTTGAAATTGTTATATGAAATGGTTTTGGAAAAATAGTTGTGTCTATTTATAAGGAATTTATGAGTCTTGGTTGGAATATAACCTTATACTTGGTGTTAAAGGTTAAATCTTCCATGGTGTATATTTATCATGTGAAGACCACATAGATCTATGGAGGACACATCATGAGCATGAAACTGTCATAATGTTGTATGCAATCTTCGATGTATTAATAGGTGGGACATGATGGTTATTAAAAAATATTATTTAGAAAAAGTTTTGAAAGACTTGTTTGGTTGTTTTTATGCAGGTTCAACTTTTTGGAAATTTCTTGAAATATAACTTCTGCATTTTTTGTTTTAAGTGGTTTTAAAGCTTGTTTATATTTAGTTATAAACTGTTTTGGGAAATGTTTTTAGGTAAACTATTTTATATAAAAGTCTCTAAAATTTCTATACTAGTGGCATGAGTAGGTAAGTCATTGGGGAAACCCTAATGAGTTTTATACTAACCCGTTTTTTGGCATTATGGGGCTTTTACAGATGCTATCTTCTGAGACATAGGAAAAGGTAAACTATCACACATATTTAGCACCACCTCGTAATACTTAGGTTATTTGGTGACAATGTGGTATAGAGATTGTGGGGAATAGAGACTTGTAGCTGTCTTTGAGTTCTTGTAGTTACCATACACTATTTACATTGAGAGTATATTTGTCTTCTTCTATGGTACACTTGGTTTGGTTTTTGTTAGAAAACAATGTGTTTATTTGTATTTCCAAGTTCATGAATTATATGAGGTTTGGTTGGTTATGGTTGTTTTTTAATTTTTCTATTCCTTAAAGGGTAAATCACACAAATTTTAATTGAAACCCAATAGAATTTATTGACAACCTTTGGAAAATCGGGGATTTTGTTTAAGGATATTTAATGATTAATTGTATTCTCAAGCCAATGATAATAAGTTGGTCATTTCAAATGGTATCTATTTGTTTATTATAATTTTTTATTTAAGATAAGTGGTGTCATATTGTTCCTTCCCTTATAGAACAAGTTGTCATCATTTTTCTTGGTATTGGAGTTGAAAGTCATTCTTGTATATTCCTTGGGTTGTGATCTTAGAAAGGAGAAGGATTGAATGGACTTGAAATGTAGAGAATAAAAAGGCATAGCTAACACTTTTATGTGGAACATCATGTTACCTTAGATTTAATGCCATGACCCCAGTTACCCAAAGTTGGTGCATTGTTACATAACATTGGCATGATCACAAGGGACCAAATCCAAAAAGATGATCAGTTTAGTATCCTTGGATGTACAACATACATTCATATGTTTTACATTACATCATGAAATAAAAACATCAACAAATTTTTTCCCCCTTTTTAACACATGTACATCCTTATCCTATCCCTATAGGTCAACCATTAAATAGTTCTTCACATCCTGGGAAAAATAAAACATAGAAAGGGGTGAGCTTAGATGCTCAGTAAGGATAACAATATAGTGGAAATTTTAATAAATAAGTATAAACATTTAAGGAAATGTATAAGTCTAAAACAAAAGAATTTTAAGCTTAAACTTCAAAATAATATGGAAAATATAATGTCAAATAATTCCATTTACTTATTTATAAGGATATTCTACTAGTTGAATAATCACATTCCATATCAATAACCACTGTCATAATGATAGAATGAAAAATTCCAGACATCATAACCACATAGTCAAGGACTTGTGCCAAGACTACAAAAAAGATTTTGTCAAGGACTTGTGCCAAGACACTAGTTTGTCTCATGAGACCTAACGATGCATCAAGGAGCTATAGCGGGCACCACCCGTCACTTACTTAATCCAATGAATTCCTCATATGAAATGGTTTAAACATAACATTAACATTCGTATTAAAACTACCACACAAAATTTCAATACATTATCAAATAAACCATGAATGGTGTAAAAAGCACATCCATATTCAAACATATCACAAAACATTCAATAAAATATGGAACATTTTTTTTCATAATAAATAGACTTCAAACAAGTTTAAAACCCATCAAATGACGTTGACATAGATGAAATGAAAACAGTACGAAATAAATACCTCTTTCAATTTTGAAATCATTTAAAAGTCACATAATTATAAAAGAAAAAATTTATTTTGAAAATAATTTTATAATATTGTATGGGATGCTTCGATGATGATATAATGGTGTAAAATATCCAGACTTGACATATAAGTTAAAAAACCACATTCTTACATTAATTTTGTCAAAAAGGTCATAAAGTATCTTGTTTGGAAATTGACGGAAAGATTCCTTTCAAAAAAATTTATAAAATTCAAACAACGGTATAAATGAATTATTCCATAGTCTTGTAAATAGTAATTCTTTTTGAAATAAATTATTAAGAAACATGCATGTGGATGATAAATAGGTCCCAATAGATACTTATGTAAAAACAACCTCAGATAATAAATAAATTGTGAAATTAACCCTTACCTTGTACTTTTCCTTCATTGAGGGTATGTTAACCTTCTATATAATAGTTAAATCCTGTTTATCAAATTATATAATAATTATATACATAAATATTATATCATATATGACCCTATAATATTTATTTGTTAATACTTTTTTAGCAATATCATCGTTTCAGGTGTTAATTGATTAGTATTCATTTATATGCTAAGTTACATAAGCCATGTTTGTTATGGAATGGATGTATTTTATTCATATCTAGAATGATATTATGTTCATAAACATTATTTTTAATCATAAAATGAAAATTATGCTAGAATTATTACGATGGGGAATGATTCTCATCGTGTTCGTGGAGACGATAATCCGTACGTACGCACGAGCGACAATATCATTATATTGATGGTGAAATCCTATGTAATTGGATGGTATATCATATATAAAAAGTCATTAACATTTTATATTTATTATTTAAATCAGTTATATTCATTATTATACTCATCAAAAATAATTAAGTGTTTGAAAAACATACTACACCACGATGTTGAGTCGATAAGCCGTATGTATGCACATATTGTGAATTTTTCATTCATATGAGGGATAAAATAATGAATATGGTTGTAAAATTTTTATAATAACATTATATTACATATAATATATTTTATTTAGTATTTTAGAATGGAAGAAACAAATAAAGAGGAAGTGGTAGAAGAAAAAACTTGAAAGAAGTGATGAAATATTTACATCTTCTTCAGACTCTTCCTTTTGATTTGATCAAAAGGGATCCATAGGTTGGATTTCTAACCAAATGAAGGACTCTAGGATTAAGGGAGCAATTTTCGGAGGATATTTGGGTGGGTTTTCTCCAAGCCAAATTGATTTGGAGGTGTGAAATTAAGAGAAGGGGATTTTCCCTTTTTTAAGAGAGGTGAGGGTCACTTTAGGAAAATCTTGAAATATTATTTTATAATAAAATAATTTTCTGTTTCTAATGGCTCCAAAATTATTTATTTATAGGATAAGGAGGTTATTGGTCGAAAACCTCTCAACCAATAGGTTTTACAGGTTTAGGTCACCATATTAACCTTATATTTTAGATTTACCTCTTAGTTAAATAGTTTGACATTTACCATGTCTCTTTGTATTTGCATATAATATATTTATTAAACATACAATAACAAGGAAAGAGAACCCATAGTGGTTTATTATTAATATATATAACTTTCTCTATGTATTTTGTCCGATCCTTATATTTTTATGAATATTATATCAATTAATAATATAGTATTTGTTTTAAAAACTCACTTATGTCAATTTTGATACTATTTAGTATTTGGTTTTTTTGAAAATCATAACAACATGATTACATCAAAAAAAATTATTTAATCAACCCTAAAATGTCATATTAACCATGAAAATTATTTTAATTCATTAAAAGTATCAAATTTCGTTTATTTGGATATTTATAATATCAATTATTTTAATATTTCATTAACTAGGTAATTACTGCATCATCATTGTGTAATAAATAAATATAATTATTTAAAGTTTAAATTTTTAAATAAAATACCATTATGTTGGAAATATTTTTATTTTTCTAATGAATATTTATATTTGAATTCATCTTATGTATAACCCTATATTAAAAGTGGTTTAGTTATTAAATTTTGTATTTAACACTTTTAAATATTCTTTAAATAAAATAACAATAAATGTCCTAATCTAATCCAAGTGGACCAAAGGGGGTCATATTTTATTCATAAGGTTATTTTTGGTCAAATTACAATTATCCAATATAATTAGGACATGTTTTACGGTAATTATAATATCAATGTTTTCCTTAATTACACAATTTACTTTTAACCATGGTAAATAAAAATCAAAAGGTACTATTCACCCAAAAATATTTTCATCTTATTGAACCACATTTTACTTAATTATATTTACCTTTTCTCTAATATTTTTGAAATTCAACTCACATAAGAGGTAAAATTATGTTTCATTCAAATTTTCAAGTGCGCCTAGAAGGTGGGTAAAAGAGGGTAAAAAGTACAATAAAATTTTATATATCTAAACTTATTATAAAATGACTTTAATGGATTACATTGAACATATATAGGTATTATGTATCTATTTTGACCTAAAATAAATTAAAATAAAATAACTAATTATTTAAATAAAATGTTGGTTTTCAACATTAATGTATTGTTTTCCACTATTCATCAAAAATTGAATGTTTTCAGAAATATTCCAAAAAATCACCCTAAGATAATTTTGATATTCCGAATCCAAAAATGAATTACATTTTGAAAAAAAATTATAATATTACAAAAAAGTTGGTATTACGATTCAAAACATGTACTTTGATTGCTTGTGGTGTGTTAAAACTCCAAGTTGCGTAAAACGCAAGCTACTGCATTATTCAAAGGGAAAAATAGCATGGAAGCTTGGGGTGTTACAATAGTTTTGGGTACATAGGTGTTTTGGAGACACTTATTGGATTATGGAATCTCATTTTAATGGGTTTATCCAATGAGAAAAGAATGAAATCCATTATAGGAATGAATTCCCACTAGGATTTCATATTTCATTTGGAGTAATGATTTATGATTTTGTGCAAAGGTTTAAATTTTTGAAAAATTTAGAAATTATTTTCAAAGTAATGTCATTAAAAAATAATAGTTGATGTACTTTGGAAATGGTTTTATTTTCAAATGAACGAATATATTTTTCAAAAATTATTGAATGTAAAAATAGTTGACATTGGGAAGAAATGTTGTGATGGTTTATGTGATAGAATTTAAAATGCTAAGCCATCAGTTTATAGAGAGTGAGACAAATAGAGTTTGTTATTTTTTAGTAAATTGAAGATGGTAGGAAACATGGAAATAAACAAGAATAAGCTTCGAAGAATGTGGTTTCACCTGAGCCACATGTGAACCAAGAGATGGTTCAGAGTATCATCTAAGCATTTCAAGAAATGGATATAAGAAACCAGAGGGATGGGCCAAGGAATTTGGATCATTCCATCTAGTTCATGAAGCAGAATCGAGCCATCTTCCATGGTGATTCCGAAACCAAGAAGGAGGAGGTGTGGATGAAAAGGATGAATCATATCTTCAATTTCATCATAACACAGTCACATATGAATGTCAAGATAGCAACTTATATGATCAAGGATATTGCCCATCATTGGTGGGACTAAGCAGTTCAAGGTAAACTGGATCAAGGACATACTTGGTTGGATTATGATAAATTTTTTAACAAAATATTATGTCATCCCACCTTTAGGATCCAAAGAACGATGTAATTATTCATCCTAAAGAAGAATATATCGTTGTCAAAGAATATGAGGCTAAATTAACGCATTTACTTCTCTTTTCACTAGAATTTGTGGTGGGTGTGGCCTTGAAGGCATGATTTTTCGAATTAGGGTTAAGGGAGGAGAGTTTCGTGAAGATTGTGGTGCTTTGTATTACAGATTACACATAGATACAGAACATCAAAAAAGTGAATGAACAAGATATCTATGGATCTAGGGTAGAGAAAGTATGATGATACCTATGGGAAATGGTGGGAACTTGAATACAGTGATCAAGAAAAAGTTGGAATCCTATTTCTAAGGTGGGATTGGGACTCAAAATTAGACAACTAGATTAGTAAATCGTCCTCCTAGACCAACAAAAATGGCAGGATGTTTCCAATGTGGATCCTTTGAGCACATGAAGTTAGAGTGTACAGAACAATCTAGAGCATTACACAATTGTGACAACATGGGGCATCTAAAGAACTATTTTCAGAGTGCTCCAAGGTCATGTGCTCGAGAAAATTCTATGGTCTAATAGGTATCATATGCATTGAATGGATGAGTGAAGCAAAATCAGTCTCATCAATAGAGTGAAGCTATCCATGGTGATTCTTGTAAAAACAGTACTCTTATGTAAGGTCAATATCAGTATGGAAATATATGGAAAATCGTACAGAAAAAGAGATTTTATGGATCAGAGTAGGTGATTGGAGATTATTAGGCTAGACTATTTATGGTGAGAGGTATAATTCTTTAGAATTTACCCTTATGCAAGTTTTTTTGATACTGATCCATCACATTCCTTCATTTATTCTCATGTTGTTGATTTTCCTATGTTTAAAAAATGATATTATGCCCTCTAGGTTAAAAATTAAAACTCCCCTTGATGAAAGATAATTTAGATCCTTTGTGTGAAATGAATGTTTTATAATCATTGATGTAGCTTAGCAAAGGTGGTAATTCTCAGTGTTGGATGTGGATGTATTTTATATAGTCATATCTATGGATTTGTTGACAACATTCGAGTCTCATATCAACTGTTATAATATAATGGTTAGTTTCAAAACTAAGGATTTAGTTGAGAATCAATTAAGAGGACAAAAAGTTGTAAATATAGGTGCAATGAGGTTGTTGGAATAAGCAGTGGGAACAATATTTTACTAGTTGGTGGTGTTCAGTTTTTCCTCAATTGAGGAGATCTAGGATACTAGTTTTCTAGAAGTTGTGGATAAATTTACAGATGTATTTCCCAATATCCTCTTAGGGTTTCCAATTATAAGGGAAGTGGAGTTTATGATGGATCTCTTTCCATGGACCAGTCTTATTTCCCGTCTATATTATCAGATGGAACCAATAGAGTTAAGTTAATTCAATGGGTAATTGGAAGAGCTGGAAGGAAAAGGTTCCATTCAGCTGATCATGTATTTGTTGGAATCACCAATCTTGTTTGTGAAGAAAGAAGTTGAATCTATAAGGAAGTGCGTGGATTATCATATGTTTAACCAAGTTATGATCAAGAATCAATATCCAATTCAATACATTTATGATCTTTTTGATTAATTTAGGGGATCCTAGTTATTCTACAATATCAATTTTTGTTCTGGATATAACCAACTGCAAGTTTGGAAGGAGGATATTCTGAAGACAACTTTAAAAAGAAAATAAGGCCCTTGCGAATATGTATTCTTGACATTCAGTCTTACGAACGTACCATCAGTATTTATGGAATTTATGAATTAGATATTTTAGAGATATCTGGATTCATTTTTTGTGGTGTTTGTGGATACATATTGATGTATTCAAGGAAAAAGTCTCATCATGATCAACACTTGACTTTAGTGTTGGAAATTTTGAGAGATCTTCATTTTATGCCAAATTATCAAAGTGTGATTTTTGGATACAAGAAGTTCACTTTCTCGATCATGTTATTTATGAAAAATTTGATTCAATAGACCCCTATAAAATAGAAGCTACTATCTCTTTGCAACCCCTAAAGTATGTATTTGAGATATAATGTTTTCTTGTTATAACTGGTTACTAAAGATTCCTTTTTCATGATTTATCATGACTGGATTCACTGATGACATCTTTTACAAATAATAATGCTTCATTTTGATGGATTAAATAATGTGATTAGTCTTTTTCAAGAGTTAAAAGTTCATTTTTAAATAGAACCAGCCTTTATTTTTCCAGAATTAGGATAAGAATACAAGGTGTATTATGATGCTTCAGGAACTGGGTTGGGATGTGTTCTCATGAAATAAGACCATATCATTTCTTATGGTTCAAGAAAGTTGAGAGTTCATGTGTAGAATTACCCAACACATGATTTGGAGTTAGATGCAATCGTCTATTATTTGAATACTTTGCATAAATATCTCTTTGGGGAAAAATTTACTATGTCCACAGACCCCAAATGTTTGAAACATATTTTCTCACATTGGGATTTGAATCTGAGAAAAAGGAGACTGATATAGTATCTCTATATGTTTTAATATGATATAATGTATACACCGAGAAAAAATAATTTGATGGTCGATGTGTTATTCAAAATTCATATGCGCAACTGTTGAAATAAGATTCAGATGAATGGTTATTAATGTTTGTCGTATCTATCATGCATGTAGAATGTAAAGGCCATGATGGTGTTGTGATTTTCTTTTCACCCTCTATGGTTCCTAATTTTTTAAATATTGTCCAATAAGCACAAACATCCGATGTATAATGCCTGATTATGAGTTCCAGACACAATGGTGGGGAGACCATTGAGGGTTATAAACATGTTGGGATTATGGTTTTGTGGTTCATAGATTGGATGGTTTTCCCGATGAACTGTTAAGATAGAATTATTCATTCCTAAAACCATTTGATAGGGGCATCACATTTAGGTATACAAAATATGTATAATGTGTTAATGGTGCAGTTTTGGAGGAGTGTCATGAAAAGTAAGGTGTCCAAATTCATTTCAAAATTTTTATTTTTTAGTAATTTAAGGACGATCATCAATGACCAATGGATATGTTGTAGTATTTGCTAATCCCAGTGTGGAAATGGGAGAATCTAGCGATGGATTTTTTTTCATGAAGTCCAAAAACAATTCAGAAAAATCATTCCATATGGGTGATAGTGGATCGTCTCAAAAAGTCATCCCATTTCATTTCTATTCTTGAAAATCATAAGTGGAGGATCTATCCAAAATTTATAACAAAGAGGTGGTAAAGATACATGGCATACCAATTTTAATGGTCTCATACAACGATCCAAGGTTCATGTATCTATTCTATAAATCCTTACAGAAAGTCCTTATGACTTAATTGACTATGAGTATGACATATCATCCTTAGATGGATGGGAAATTTGAAAGGATGACACATACATTGAAAGACATGTTTCAAGATTGTGTAATGGATTTTTTGGATCATGGGAAGATCATATACCCTTAGTGGAGTTCTCATATAATAATAACTATTAGGAATCAATATATATGGATCCATTTGAATCATTTTATGGTTGTTCTTTCCATTCTCTGCTTTTTGGGTGGGAATAGTTGAGACATCACTTGGCGGGCCAATACTTGTTCATGAAATGATGAAGATGATCCAGTTGATTAGAATTAGGGTGGAGATAGATTAGAGTAATCAGAAATGGTATGTAGATCATTTCTGAAGGCCATTGTTCTTCAAGACTAGAGATCATGTGTTTTTGAGGATCCCTCCAAGGCTTGGACATCGTCATTTTGGGAAGAAAGGAAAGTTAACCACTCAATATATTGTCTATTTTGAGGTATTGTAATGGGTTGGAGAGGGTGAATATTAGTTGTAATTACCACCATATTTTAGTGTAGTGCATAATGTGTCCCATGTATTATAGTTGAAAATTTATCAGCCTGATACGGACCATGTGATCATATGGGATCACGTTGACCTAGAGACAGATGCTTTATTGGTACATATCACGGTTAGGATTGTGGACATAAAATATAAATTCTTTCATGAAAAAATCATCATAATACTTTTAATTTTATGGAAACAGGGTCAGATTTAGGACAATAATTGGGAATGTGAGAAGGAAACGGAAGAGTAATGACCAAAAATATTCTAGTGAAACAATGGTTATCGAATTTCCAAGGACAGAAAGGCCAATAGTGGGGAGAATTTAGTACCACTAGATTATGTTATATAACCATTTAGTTATGATTTTAGTTTTTATAAAGTGTAAGGGTGAATGATGGGAGATTTTGTGAACTTTAAATAAGGTTTGGGCCAAATGAGAGGTGCACAAGCTGCACATGGTTTGTCAAAACCATGCGAAAAGCCTAAGAGAAACTGTGCGAAGTAAAATATTCTAGATAATAGCTTCAGAATGTTGTGTTCATGGTTAGAGAGACTATATGAAGAGGCCCTGGGGGTGGTGATATTTAAGGCATTATCTAATGCACGGTTAGTGCACAATTTGACTAACCTTGTAGATAATCCTTGCGTTGGTTAAAAACCACCTCCTTAAAAAGTGTATCTAGTTCATACATGCCCTTAATCAACATATTTTCTTCCCGAAACTGGATATATCATGAGATTATACTTATCCTAAGGCCAAAAGGGTTCTCCCATTAATTTGGATGCAATTTTAAGGCTTCTCATGGTGATTCAAAGCTGGATTCTTGAGGAATGTGATCATCCATCATCATTGTTGATCGGTTTCATAGATCTACCTAGATATACATCTCCTCAAATCCTAATTTCATAGGTCTACATAATTTATGGGTTGATATAAGATTTTTGATTCCAAATAAGATAATATTTTTTTGGTTGGATAAGAGATCTAAGGCAGTTTTGTGGAGAATTATCCCAGTTTTTTTAGTGTTCTTTGTCCGTTTTCAGTTTTCATCAAAACAAATTGAGGTAGGTGGATTCACTCTCGAATCCTCTTAGTAAAATACAATGTAGTTTCTCTAAATTGATTAATTTTTACTTATTTTATTATTAATTGGATGTTTTATGATTTCTATAAACCATCTTTGGTTATTGGTGGGGGAAATCTAGAAAATTGGTGCTTTTGATTAATGTTTTAGATTCTTGATTTTAAAATGTGGATTCTAAAATAAGATTTCTCTAGAATAATGGTGAATGTATTTGATAAAAAGGTTTCCAATAAAAGGAAATACTTTATTGAAATGGATTGGGTGATTGGAATTTAGTTTGTTTAAATAAGTTTCAATAAAGGAAGTGTTTTATTGAAATGGTTTGAAATGGTTATATAAAATTGGTTTGGCATAATAGTGGTGTATGTTTATTACTAATTTAAAAGGATTGGTTATAATGTGACCTTATTCTCAGATCTGTAGGTATAATTCCACATGGGGTATAATTATCATGTGACAACACAATAGATCGATGAGATACCGCTCATGAGTTTTGAACTGTCATAATGAAGCATGCATAGTTGGATGTGTGAATAAGTGGTAAAAAAATTTTATGCAAAAACTTTATTGAGAAATGGTTTTTAAATCCTTGTTTGGTTGTTTTTATAGAAGTAATAATTTCTAGAAAATTGTTGGAAAAACACTTTTCCACTTTGGGGTTTAAGTGCTCTTGACGCTTGTTTATATTTAGTTGTAAACTATTTTGGGAAATTGTTTTATGTAAAATATTTTATATAAATGTTTCTAACCATTCTATCATAGTGGAATGAATATGGAAGTAATTAGGGGAAAGCCTATTGAGTTTTATATTCACCCATTCTTCAGAACTTTGGTCCATTTGCTGATGATATCTTTTGAGACATGGGAAAATTTAAAGTATCACATGTATTTAGCACCACCTCATGATACATGGGATGTTTGGTGAGGATCAAACATAGATCATGTCTAGAATAGAGTCTTGTAGTGGTATTATAGTTATTTTGGTTATATTATTCTCTTTAATTGGATATTTTCTTTATCTTCTTATATAGAACACTTGGTTTGGTTTTGGTTATAAAAGATGTTTTTGATGTGTCATTCTTAGTTAATCCATTATATAGTGTTTGGTTGATTGTGGTTGTTGGTTAACGGTTCTATTTCTTAAAGGGTAAATCATTCCCCACATGTATTTGAAACCCTTTATCATTTATTTATAGGCTTGGGTTTCTTGGGGACGTATCTTAAGTCCTAGTAATGACTCATTTTATTCTCAGTCCAATGAAAATAAGTGGGTCATTACAAAATACCTCAAAAACATTGATGAATGCTGGAAAATTGATAATCCATAATTTCAAATGTAATGATCAAGAATATGAAAAATAACATGATCTAGATCTGAAACCTAGATCCATGATTAAATGAATCATTATATGAAAAAGATAAATCTATATCTAGAACCAACAATAAATAATTAATAATATTTTATCCAAAGAGAATAGCTGAAGATAGAGATAGATATAAATGGTGGGGAAACACATACTCGAGAGGTGAACATCCTATATCTATCATTAGATTCACCATGAACAGATGTAAAGAGGGATATGAATCCATTTGAGAGCCTCTAAATTAAAGATAATTCTATTTTTGGTGAGTTGGGGGCTAATAGGGGTTAAAATAGGGGGTTTGAAAAAATAAAATCTAATTTCTAGGTAAATTAAAACCGTGCTCACTATTTGTTGGGAAGAGACACACAGTTTCCTCATACCGTGCACCAAATCTAGGGGGATTAATAGTTTTCAACATAATGTGCCATCTTTGAGAATCCACTCTATTTAGGTTTAGACAGTTTTCTAGGCTAGGGTGCGTGGTTCGAGCAAACCCTTCACTAACCATGCATTTTCCCATTTCCTTCCAAAATTTCCATTTTCACCCAAATTAACCCAAAGGTAAAAAAAAGAATGATCAATACAAGGTAAGAGAGTACATGTGAATGAGGCAGATACATCTCTAGAGAAGTTTGGGTTCTTTCACATATTTTCTCTAAGAATGGAATCATAGTTGATTCTATGATGATAAAGGTAGTTCCTGAATGGCCAACACCAACAAACATTATTGTGGTATGTAGTTTCATTGTTTTAGATTGTTAGTATCGGAAATTCATTCAGAATTATTCTTAACTAGATAACCCATTAACCAACCTTACTCTTAAAGGGTTTATGTTCATATGGATAAAATAATGCGATGAATATTTTGAGTAATTGAAGATGAGATTAGTAAATTCTCCAATCGTGAATCGTCTATTGGGAAATGATGTATTTGTGATTTATAGTGATGCATCAAAGAATAGACTTGTATATTTCTTTATGTAGAATAACAGAGTCAATGAATACGAATCACAGAAGCAAAAAACTCATCAAAAGAACTATCCAACTCATGATCTAGAGTTAGAAGCTTTAATGTATGATATGATGATATAGAGACACTATCTCTATAGTGAAATATGTTGGATCTATATATATTAAGAGAGATTCAAATATATCACTCAAAGAAAGAACAAAACTTGAGGTAAAGACAATGGCTTGAGCTACTCAAGGATTATGATTGTTCAATACAGTATAACCTAGGGAAGGAAAATAAGTTAAGAGATGCTTTTATTAAGAAACATCAGGGATTTCTGATAAAATTGAGGATTGACAAGGATATTGTGTACATTGATATAGTGAAAATGGATATGGGAATTATCAATGGAGCTAAAACATCACTACAATTTCATGTTCTTTATAAATCATATTTATTGGAAATGATCAAAATTTATCACTTTGATTATAAGAATTTTCAAAATAAAATTAAAGCTATGAACGATGGGAATTTGGTAGACTTCATTTATGAAGATTGAATTTTTAAATTTGGGAAGAGACTCTGCGTTCCATCTATACCAGATCTAAAAAAATAATTATTGGATGATTCCCATATATCAAATTTTTCAATAAAACTGAGTATCAATAAGATGTATAATGATTTGTATAAATATTTCTAGTGGGATAATATTAAGTATGAAATTTCTGATTACATATCAAGATGTTTAGTCTGTCAATAGGTGAAAGATGAAAGACAAAATCTTATAGGAGACATGAAACATATTCCAATTACTAAATGGAAATGTGAGTAAATTACATTGAATTTTTTCACTATATTATAGGACTAATATAAATAATGATGAAATATGGGTAATGGTTGATCAAATTACCAAATATACACATTTCATTGATATAATGGAGGTTTTCCCTCTGTATAACCTTCCAGGAATCTATATTTAGGATGTTTTATGAAATAATAGTGCACTTATTTCAATTTTTTTGACCATGTTCCATTATTTACATCTAAATTATAGAAAATGTTTTAGAAATATTTGTATACTCATCATTATCTGAGCACTGAGTATCACCATCAGATTAATGGGAAGTCTAAAATGACTATTCAAACATTATAATACATTTTGAGATAATTATCACCTGAATTTGATAATATATGTGTTAAATATTTACATTTTGTATTGTTTTAATACACTAATACATTCCATTCATGTTTTCAAATTCACCATATGATGCATTATATGGAAAAGTATTTTGTACTTCAAGTTGTTGGGATGAAGTTGGTGAAAGGAAGCTTATAGGCCCATAACATGTGGAGGAAAAAACAGTAAAGGTAAATTCTATTCAAACCCATATCAATGTGGATCGATGTAGGCAAAAGAGATGTATCGATAACTATGAGAAGGATTTGGAGTTTCAAATGAGTGACCTTTTTTTCTTAATGGTATCTCCATTGAAGGTTGTCATATGATTTATAAATAAAGGGAAACTATTCCATAGGTACATTGGGACTTCTGAAATCAAAGAGAAATTTTTTGTTTTATATTATTGTTTGTTAATCACACCTAGAATTTCCAATTCATGAAATTTGTTCAACATCTTTTTGTTAAGAAAGTACATGCTAGACAAAACACATGTCCTCACTTACAAAGGAATATAATTGGAACATGATTTATCTTACTATGAATTTCAAAACTAGATTCTTGATGCTAAAGAACAAGTATGGAGAAATAACATAACTTTGCTGGTAAAGGTACATTTAAAAAATCATGAACTTGAAGATGTGGCATGGGAACGAGAGAACATTATGATGAATAAATACCCATATATTTTCATGAGGTGATACTGTACAAATTTTGAGGAAGAAAGTTTTTATAGAGGGGAAAATGTAACACCACAAGATATTATGGTATGTCTCTTTTAAAATTTTACACCTTCAATAATTTATGCTTCATGTAACACTAAGTTTAAAACCGTATTATACTATTAAATATGACCATTTGAGTAATAATATGATAATAAGGAATAGTAATATGGACCACATAATAGTTACCACCCTATGAAAGTATACATAAAATTTATATATCTTATAAATGAAAATTTAATGTATTTATATCATAGAGTAAGTAAATAAATATTTTAAATATGATAAATTATGTATTTTTATTGTTGTGAAACATAAATGTTTATTCAAAATTTTATAATTAAATTAAATATTTTAAATAAAATTTATTTTCATGAAATATATTCTTAAAATAATATTTTATTATTATAATAATAAGATAATTTTATGAGAGATTTATTAATTTTTTAATGTCATAAAATCGGTTAAAATAATAAAATCCATATTTTTTAGTAAATGATGACTATGTTTAAAAATTAGAATTCACATATATAAATTTTGTTTTGATAAAATTAAGTCTATTTTTTAATTTTATATGTTTACAATTTGATATTGTTATTTTTTGGTATTTTTCTAAAATAGTTGAATTTTTGTTGAATAGTGAAATACAATAACTTACAGTATATAACAAATACATGAATTATTTGAGTCATGGTTGATGTATGGATGATGTAATACCATAATATGGAACTTTAAATCTCTATTTACTATTTTTAGTCATAGGAATAAAAAATATTCATAGTCTTGATCCAAAATAATAAACTAATCAATAAAATAATAAACAACATCCCTCTCCTACACTATAAATACAACCCCTTCTCCAAACACCTCTAAACATTGAAATTTTAATATATTATTCCCATTTATTTTCTCAAATCTCTACCCCATGTTCTCATTTTTCTGGTCTCACCACAAGACCATCTCGAAGTCCCTTAAGGAGGATCTCAAAGAGATGACACTCAAGAGGTAAAACCCTCTCTCTCTATCTCTCTCTTTCAATTTACTTTTTTTTCTTAACCATCCCACAAATACCCTATCCAAAATGATAGGATAACTATATTATATTTTATATACTATAATTTTATTATGTTAGTGGTATATCAAACATAAATTATCTTCTCTTCCCTGTCTTATTCTTGAAATGAATGCATTGTCTGTGAGGCCCCAATTTACCCTCCTTCATGGATGATGAGTTTTTATATCTCAATTCTACCCTAAAGGCTAGTCATAAAACAATTTTTATTGTTAAAAAACTATACTATATGTATTATAACTTATTTTATGTTCTGTAACCAGTATTTATACATAATATCAATTCATAAGACCAAACATGTTCATGATGATTGGAAATAAAGGAAAAAGTATCTAAATTATTATCAGTAACAATCTCTCCAATGAATCATACCCATATGTGAAAAAAAGTTACATAAGACCATTTAATATATTTGAAGTTCCTTTATGACATATAATTTCAATTTTGGATAACTATTTCCATTTTACATGACCTTTAATACATGAATTCAAGTGAATCAATAATAACAATCAATGAAATGAACTCTCCAAAATGACAAAATTGACAATTATAATTCATCAAAAAATGCCATAAATGAATATATTAAAATTAAAATAAATCAAAAGCATTTTTAAATGGCTATAAATTAAATTATTAATGAATCAAATTTCCTTATCTCAGAAATTACATGTAATTAAAAAACACTTTAGCAAACAAATTAAGGGATTCTCCCAAAACTTCCATTTTTCATTCACGTTACACTTTCTCTCTATTTAATCTATTTTAATTATTGTTTCATTTAATATATTTCATGTAAATAATTTTTATATGTTCCAAAATCATGTATCTAGATCATTTTATACTTATTTTATGGAAAATAATTGATTTTATAAAGTTACCTTCTCAATTCATCCTGATAAGCAAGACCATTTTATGAAAACCTCACACTTTCTTACTCGTTTTCCAGTGAACTCTATAAAATACTTCAATACACCATTTTTTTATAAAAGGACTCAATTTTTTTCAAAAAAAAATATATTTTTTCATATTTGGTTTTGTATAAAAATTGTGACTTTTATGTTTTGAAGACTTTTTTGTATTTCCCCTTAAACAACACAAACTATGCTCATTTCTAAAGATTCATAAATGTCCTTTTTTACATGGTTTCACTTTAGTAGGAAATAATTTACTCTTAAAAAATAATATCTTTGTCCAAAAGTTTTCTTTTCTAGGATATACATGTTAAAATTTAATTTTATGACAAAAACCCATGATTTTCCAAAAGAACACGAATTTTTAATGTAAAAAATGTATTTCTCTCATGAATTTCTCGACGATTTTATTAGGGTATTTTCATATATTTTAACACCATATATGAAATATCAATATTTATTAGTATTTATAATTTATAATATAATCTACAATATATTATTAAATGGTTTATGAATAGATTTACTATGGATGTGCTATCTTGAGACCAATCACCATATTACTCATAATTATTATCTATTATGTTTATTGATAGGGGAATGTTATTTACTTTTAATTTTGATATATTGTTCATGTTTCCCCAAATTTATATGAGGAATGAATTAGAATTAGTAAGTGATAGTAGGGTTATACTATATTCTCTTGATACATCGGTAGGTCATATGTGACACATCAGATTGGGATTTTGTTGAGACCTTACCAATTTATTTTTAGTTGTATTAGCTGAGGCCTCAACTGTATGTTTCAGATTTATAGCATTATGAATTACATAATTATGATATTATTAATTAATAATGAATTTGATTATTTGATGAGTATATTATACATGGTTATGTTTCTTTGTAATATTATTATTCATATAGAGTTATTAAATCTCATTTTATTCCAACAATATCATTCTCATGATTATATTTTAATGGATTGTGTTAGTAGTTAATCAAATTTCCTTATTGTTAATAGATTTTACTATATTTATTACCCATAATGAGAATATGATGTCACCCATTTATTAGGTTTTATTTTGTTTACCTAGGTTGAGAAGATGTATATTATGAATGAATTACTTGAATAATATAGGAGTTTGTGAGTGTTTATATTAGAGTTTCTATGTTGCATTTCATTTCAAGTTGTAATGTTAAACTTTTATTTGTACCTGGTTTCCAATGCTACTAAACTATTTGGTCCTTCCAGACGTGACTTACTTTTTTATTATGACAATGTAACAATATAATTCATTGGCTCTAGGATATTGGGGTTGGAGTATTTACATGATATCTAATTACCCATTTATTAACAATTGTTCCTTAAAATGAATATTTGGGTGTTAACTACTTCGTTTCCCATGGATATTTTATTTTAAAGGTCACTATACATGATCCTTTTTAATTTCTATATAATATTAAAAATTTCATAAATATCATTTGTATTTATCATATAGAATTTTATATCCTTATATGCAATAGAGTGATGAAAAATATAAGACATCACTTTGAAGAGGGTGTGGTTTACATGTACATAAGAGAGTTTTTTCCATTTTTCAATGGATGGGAAGAAATAAAATAATAATTTATAATTAAATAATCAAAATTAATTTATAATTATCATATATATTAATTAAATTCATCTATTTAAATATCTATGACATGCACTGATGAAAAAAATAAATACATCGCTTCCAGGGTGTGGCAGTCCACAGGTACACATGAGAGATGTTTAAATTTATCATTAGATAGAAAGAAGGCGGGTAATGTTTAAAAAATTAATATAAAAACATTTAATTATAATTAAAATATTGATATAATTGTGTTAAATTTGGAATAAAATATATTTAGTATGTTTAATAATAAATAAAGGAAACAAAATGAAAAAGTAGTGATTATGATTTTTTACATTACTTCTTAGGAAAACTCATTTTTCCTTTTTATAAAGGCCTTTCAGCGAGAATATAACCCCAAGGACATGGGAAGGAGGTTTTGAGAGTGGATTAGGAATAAATTATTTGAGAAAGATTGATTTATAAGTTAGAATAAGTGGGGTGGTGAATGGAAACATTTATAACCAAGGGGGTGATACTTGTGGAAATATTAATAAAATTATAAAAAAGGCATGTCATTTTCAAAGTAAAGTGGCTTAAAAAGTAGAAAATAATTTATAGAGTATAATTATTTGTAAAAGAAACTATTACGCACACAAATAATGTATTATATTGAAGTTATTTTATGATTTTACATTTTAATTTTTAATATAATTTAGTGTTATCATGGTTAATTATTTTTTCACCTTGATAAATTATTTTAATAAATACAAATGAAGTTAAATTATTAGAAAATATTTACCTGATGTTTTCATATTTTAATATCATTCTATAAAAATCAATTTCTAGAGCTTGTAAAATATAGTTTTAATAAAATCTCTCTTAACACTGAAAAATAGTTTTTAGAAAAATAATCTTTTTATAAATAAAAAATGAAGTTACAAAAAAAACATATAATGAAATAAATCCCTTGATATCTATTAGTTTATTAATAAAAAAAGAGATTTTTTTTCTAATGAATCCAAAACTGAAGGAATCATTGTGAATACTAAATTAAATATCAGTTTTAAAACCTTTTTAATAAGAATGAAATATAACATAGGTTCTTGGAAGTCAATCTAGAGTTTCCAAATTCATTATATTATTTTTATTTAGATAATTATATTTATATAATACATATTTAGTTATAAAAATGTTTTCGCTCATTTTTTTCATTCATATTTCTAAATGATGTCATAAAAGTCATAATATTTGTGAATATAATATTTTTTACTATTAAACTAAAAATCCAACTTTAAGAAAAATACCAAGATTTCACTCTAACATTATTTCCAAATGGTAAATCAGAAAATAATGTTCATTTTATCAAGATAAAATTTTATAATCTGGAAATTCATCTTTTAAATAAAATAGATATAATATACAAGAAAAATAATGTTTTTAAAGATGACATTTTCATTTAGCCATGAATTATTTAGTTGATATTCTATATAGAAACCATATTATTTTAAATATATTGTTAATTTAAAATCACTTAAATTTTATCAATACATTATTTTGATATAATAATAATAATATGTGAATAACTATGAAACACGTTTTTATAATAAAGTATTTTTATATATTTTTATTTACTAGAGAGTTTTATTATTATTTATAACTTTATTAATGATGTTTTACATCGTATTTTCCAAATTTTTTAATGTTCAAATAGAATTGAAATAAATTATAATGTGATTTTTTAGTTTGATTTTCCCTATGATATAAGATATTAATAAATGTTATCACAATAACAAATTTTCTTTTTGAAATAGACTCAATGAATATGAATAAAAGATAGGGAAAAATCAGGTATAATGTGTAAGGGATACTCCCAAGTAAAAGAAATTGATATAAATGAGCCTATTTCACAGATGCCTCAACTTAGAACTATAAGATTATTTTTGTATATGCAAATGTAAGGGGATTGAAAGTGTGTCAAATGGATTTAATATCGACATTCATGAATGGGTCCTTTAAGAGGAAGTATGAATTGTAAAACTATATATATTTACAGTGGATGAGAATTAAAACCAACTGTTCTAGTTAAAGAAATTATTTTATGTCCTGAAATAAGCACCAAGGTCCTCATACTCATGGTTGGATCTATACATAAAAAGGCTTGGATTTCAAAGAGAAACGGTTGATCATATTCTATAAATCAATAAGGAGAAATGGAAGAATACAGTGGTGCTTATTTTTTAGATTAAATAATTTTTAGAGGCTTTTGTCTTTCACAATGAAATTTATTGTTAAAATTTTTGAGTTTTGAATTATAAATGTATTTGGTTACTGTGTTTTCATTTTTTCCTGACTGGAAGGTCTTCTAAAGAAAGGATGATATTTTTTTATCAAATAAAATATGCCAATGAGGTGTTAAAATATTTTAAAATAGATTATTTAGTCCAAATTAACACTCTTTTCGTGACCCATATGAAATTTTCAAAGTATGAGGAATATAAAGAGGTAAATATTACAATTATTGGAAGATCAATGGGAGTTTACTGTAATTGATAACCACTCTACCAATGAACGTATTTTCCACATAAAATGATCCGCACTCTCAATACTTTCCCAAAGAAATTCATATAAAATATTTTACCTGAATAATAAATCATATCAACCAAATAATTAACTTTGGGATATTTAATTAAAACTCATGAAAATATAAACTCATTGGATATACAAATTATAATTTGGTATATTTTGAGGATGAACAAAATTCATCTTATCGAGGTGTATACTATCTCATAATTTCTTGTACATTTTGACTAGTAGGAATAAGGATTACACAACATTAAGCATGAAAAGGGTTGAATATGTAGTATGCACTCATGCTTTATCCCAGTTCATATAGATGTGAAAATAAATTAAATACATTACGTTAGAAGTGTAATATCTTATCCATGTCATGTGTTATGACTCAAGTGCTATAAATATTATAAAAAACTCACTCATGAATACTAATAAAATTGAAATTAAAGACAATTTACTCAAGTATAAGTTGTATAAAAAAGTTGTGAAGTTGGAATTTGTGTCCACTCAATATCATATGGCTGATATAATTACCAAAGAAATACTGAAGGAATATTTTTAATGGAGTCAGTCCTCAATTAATGCCTAACAGAACCCATAAAACTAAATTAATTAGAGAATGGACCCCCACTTCCCCATGAATATTTATTTTCTAGGATGTTATTATTTATATCATTTATTTAATGTCTCAATTTTTAACTCCATGATATAAAATTTTAGTGAAGTGATCTTTAGATTCATTGAAAATGGGTAAGATGATATCATTTTTTTAACAGGGGATAAGATCTAGGTCTATGGAAATTTACTTTGTACCAAGTAAGGGGGTTTAGTGTTACTATGTAACTAGAGAGAGTGATTAAAGGATTAGTTATAAAGAGTAGTTTGTTTGAAAATTGATGAAGATTATATAAGCTCATTGGGATATGGATTGAATGATTAGTTAGGGGGAGAAATTTATAGGGAATTTTGTGAATATTATTGAAGTTCAATGATTTATTTTTGTGAGGATATTTTCATTTAAATCTTATTTTTCACACTTATCTTGGATTAAAATGGATTATAGTTGATGATATGTGAATCATTGATACCCTATATAAATAACAGAGTCTCATGTTGGGTTTTTTATTTGGTTTGGTTTCTTCTATAATTTTTAAAGGTTAATGTTCTAAATATGTTTTTTAGTTTTCAACTAACCCAAATATATAGATTATTTAAATAAATATCAATAGTGTCCTTTTGGGTAGTTTTTGTTCACTATAATGTAGAAGTAATATTTAATGGAGTCTATATTTGTGATTTATGTTCATATTTTAGAGTATAGAAGATGATTGAAGGTTTTTTAGATCATTTATAAAAAATATGTTCATGAGAAACATTTGAAATATGACTAAGTCATGTTCTACCAGAAATTCTTCAAGATATCAGTATAAATCATTCAATATCATCTCATGATATATTCTATTTGTAATATTGAAATTTGGAAATTTAATGGATCAATTTATGATATTTCTAGGATGTTTATGAGAATTTTTGAGATTTGAATCATTCAATACCCTAATGTTTATAAGTTATTATCACTAGTGTAAGAATCAACAGCTCTATGGATGAGTGATTATACACTGTGTATGAATCAGTAGGGGTTGAATATGAGTTGTATGGGAGTTTTATATTTTCCCTAGAGGTATTTATCCAATAATAATTGGTTCAAAATTAGTTTAAAAATCATAGTATATGATAATTATATAATTTATAGGGGAAGGAAAGCTATGATTGAAGATAGATTCAATCTAGGATATTTAAATCATCTTAAGGGATATTGAGGGTGATTTTGTAAAATAGAATGTTTCTATGTATCTCATATTGAAAATGGGAGTGGGAAATGTGAGGAGTGTTAAAATACTTGATGAATTTGTTTTTTAATTCACGATTTATTTGGATATTGTTGATATGGTTTGAAAGGTCTATTTTCCAAATTTGGAAGAAGATTTTTCCTTACATGAAATGCAAAAAGATTAAAATTTCCAACATAAATTTTTTATTAATCATAGAATGTGAAATTTTTAGATAATAACAAGGAAAAATATTTCCAAAACTATTATAAGATATCTAGAGAAATGGTGTGTGGACTTCATTAGAAGATGGGAGATGTACTAAAAGATTATAAGATAATAATTTTATAATTATGATGACTAAAAAAGAGTAGAAAAATTAGATAGATATTTTAGAAAAATAGAACTAAATTTGAGGAGTTATTCTATATTATGTTATAAAGAATATGAAGAGGAACACTATAAAGTATACCTCTTGATAGAATATTTTTGTGAAGTTCTTCACGAAGAAGAAAATGAATAATATTTTTAGACCATCATTGTTGTATTTTTTCATCTACAATTAATCTGTTGAGAATAAAATTATAGAAAGAACATGGAATTATATTTTATTTGAGAACACTATTATAACGACCCATACTTTACATACATTGTAATACATCAAAATTGAAGTACACTTATTACAACATATAACAAAACCATGAAAGGACTGTATAGGTATAGTGTCTTTAGAAACTAGGAAACATAAACAACTGATTCATAAAGCATCTACGATGTCTCCCATTTATTTCATCATATCTATAGTCTCTTATGAAATATCTTAATTAATAACCTTATTCCTGACCTAGGGAAAGAAAACATATAAAAGGGTGAGCTCAAATTCTCAGTAATGGTAAACAAAATAAATATCAATCACATCATATTCATAAGAACATAACATTTTGGAAATCTTACCCTGCAAAAGAGATCAAAATTTCATAACATGGGATAAATCATGGTAGTGAAATGCAATCACAATAATCATAACATAAAACATTATGCTTTGTGTAATATACACATAATCATATATAATCATTTCTTATTAGTGAAGACTCATTTCCAAGACTATCTTAGTAGACAAAGTCCATTTCTGAACCGAGTTCATTCCTAGTTTTAGTCCTGTTTCACTGAACCGGTTTAACCTGCCATTCCATCCATGTCTATATCACGAGATATAAAATAGTTACCCAATTCATTGGAGGGAGATATAGTCCCCACCCATCTCATAATGATACCATTCTTATGTGTGCCACAAAATCAAAAAAAAAATCATACATCATTGCATAACCCATGTAATAAAAATGGGATTCATAAACATCGTGATTGTATAAAAAAATTCATATAAGATAAAGGAATTCATAAAAATAATTCCATCACAACATAATCAAATCAATGTAATAATAGGGATAGAAACATAACCCTATATTATCTTAGATGGAAAATAATTTTGATAAAACCCTTGAACTCCATTCTTGAGAAAAAAATCATTTCTACTTCAAAAACACTTTTCCTTTCTTAACATGTCATACAATTCTAAAATAAAAGAAGTTGATTACAAATAATCTTGAAAACTTGTAAAGGAAGCTTCTTGGAAATAATGTTTTAAAAATCCATTCCTGCCATATAATTTTAAAAAAACATTCTTCTCATACTTTTGTCGGAAAAGTCAAAAAGTACCTCGTATGAAAAATGACAAAAGATTCCTTTCATATCTTTTAATAAAAACACACCAAAGGGTAAAATTGGATTTAAACAATTGTAGTTGGACAGAAATAATATTAAATATTGGGGAAACTTGGAAGTGGATGATAAAATACACCCCAGTAATTTCTGAAGTATAAACAATCTCGGATAAAAATGAGATTGTGATATTTCCCTTACCTTAGGTCTGATTTGCTTCGTAAGTGTCTGAACCTCCTGTATAATGATTTAAATAATGTTATTGACTTATTACAGAATCATACTTATTGTTATGATATCATATATGTTCATATTCTTAGCTTCTTATTAGTAATATTTCATTACTACTTGTTATTCGGGTGTTTATTACTTTTTGTTCTTATGCGTGTTTTGTCGAATAAATTCTTATTCATTTCTTTAGGTTATAGATAACTCATTTCCAGAATGGTGTTAGTGTACTATATATCATATTTTTTCTTTCAATTCATTTATATAATCATTATGCAATGAAGATCTTGTAGAACGAATCGCATCATATCATGGAGACGGTATTCCGTACGTACGCACGAGCGATGATATCGTTCCCATGATCATGGAATTGTATTGGATTGTATGTATACTATTTAAGAATAAATACCATTTTAAAATAATAATATATAGTCATTATTTACACCATTATACCCATCCAAGTAAGGTGGTGGTGGAAAATAGATTACACCACGGCGTGGAGAGGGTATTCTGTACGTACGCACGCACGGTGATTTCATTTTCCGTAGGATGGATAGAAGGTAAAATAGAGTTGTTTCATACTTATGATAACATATGAGTATATGAGTTATACTTATGTTATTAATTCATAATGAAACAACTAAATAAGAAGAAGTAGAAGAAGAAATAAAGTTGAAAGAATCGGTACTGGGTATTACCTCTTCTTTCGACACGCGTTTTGAAACCTTGTCTTAGGGCACTAAGATTTGTCTTTGAAGAAGACCAGAACCTCTAGGATGTTTATAGGGAAGTGTAGATGATGAATTGGAAGTGGTTGGCCGAGATTTAAGGCTCAAATTGGTGTGAGGAAGAGAGGTAAGAGGTTCCCTTTTATAAGGGAGGAGAGGGGCACCTTTGGAAAAACAAAAAATATTATTTTATTATAAAGTCATTTTCTGTTTTAAATAGATCCAAATTAATTTATATTGAAGCTAATGTGGGGATGGGTCGAAATCCTCTCATCCAATAGAATTTATAGATGTTTAGGTTTCTATTTTAACCTTATCAATTAGATTTAACTTTAAGTTAAATAATTTAACTCTTACCTTGTCTTCTTGTTTCTTAAACTATAAGGTTAATAAACATACTATAACAGGCCAATCGAACCCCAAGTTGTTTATTATTTATATATATAACCTTATCTAAGTCATTTGGCCGAACTTTAGATTTTTAGGAATAAAATATCCATTAATAATATAATATTTGTTTTAAAAACTATTTTATGTCAATTATGACACTATTTGGTAATTGATTTTTGTGAAAATCATAACAGAATGATTAGTTCGAACCAAGTTAATTAAATCAATAATAACATGTCATATTAACCTATAAAATTAGTGGGATTCATATAAAGTCTCAAATTACATTTATATTGTTTGTTTATAACATCAATTATGTCAAAGTTTCATTAATAAGATAATTACTGTATCATCATTGTGTCATAAATAAATTAAATTATTTAATGTCAAAAAATTACAAATAAACTACCATTATGTAGGAAATTATTTTAGCTTTCTAATGAATATTTATGGACGAATTTATCTTACGTATAACCCTATATTAAAAATTATTTACTTGTTAAGCTTTGGTTTTAACTATTTTAACCCTTCTTTAAATAAATTAATAATAAATGTCCTAATCTAATACATTTGGGAATTAATGGTCATATTTTATTCCTAAGTTTGTTTTTGGTTGAATTACACTTATCCAATAGAATTAAGACATGTGTTAGTGTAATAATAATATCATTTTTTCCCTTAATTACCCTATTTACTTTTAACCGTGGTAAATAAAAGTAAAAAGTTACTATTCACCAAAAATTATTTTCATCTCATTGAACCACATTTTACTTACTGACATCAACCGTGTCTCTCGGATTTTTGAAATTACACTCACATAAGCGGTTAAATTAAGTTTTATGTAAATTTGCAAATTCTCCTAGGAGGTGGGTAAAAGACGGTGAAAAGTTCAATAAAATTTTTATATATCTAAAATTATTATAAAATTACTCCAATGAATTACATTGAACTTATATAGGTATTATGTATCAATTTTGACCTAAAATAAATTTAAATAAAATAAATAATTATTTAAATAAAATGTCGGTTTTTAAATAGTAACCCAGTGTTTTCACTATTCATCAAAAATTGAAAGTTTCCAGAAAAATACCAAAATTTCACCTTAGGCTAATTTCGATATTCCAAATCTAGAAATGAAGTCCATTTTGAAAAATAAAATTCATAAAATTTCAAAAAGTGGTTATTACTATTCATAACGGTTAGTTTGAAAAATATTTTAATAGCATATCGTTGATTAGTGAAACTCGGTATTGCGTACGACGTAAGCTATCGAGGAAGGTCACAATTGCGTGTAATGAAAGAAAAGTAAGTGTAGTGTGTAGTAAAATATTCCTTTGATGATTTATATAACATAAAAACAAAATATTTCTCATAAATGTCTCTGGTGTTACATTCTACCCCCCATAAAATGAATTTCGCACTCGAAATTCGTCACTTTGTAAAAATCAGATGAGGGTACCTCTCCCTCATCATATCCTAAAGCTCACATGTAGCTTCTTCTAATTGGTGGTTCCTCCATTAAACTTTCACCATGTGAGTGATCTTGTTTTATAGGACATTTTTGCTATGATCCAGAATCTCTATCAGCTGTCTTCATAAGAAAGTTCATATTCCAGCGGTACAACTTCTGAGGTGAGTACATGTGAAGAATCAGGTATGTACTTTCTTAGGAGATATACATGGAACACATCTTGAACTTGAGAGAGATTCGGTGTAAGCGCCAATCGATAAGCTACCTTCCCAACACGATCCATTATTTCGAAAGGACCGATATATCTAGGGCTCAACTTCCCCTTCTTTCCAAATCTCATGACCCTCTTCTAGGGAGATATTCATAAGAACACTTTATCACCCACTTCAAACTCTAGGTCTTTTCTTCGGTTGTCGGCATAACTTTTCTGTTGACTCTGAGCTACTCTTATGTGTTTTTGAATAGATCGGACCTTTTCTGCCATCTCATCAACAAGATCAGGTCCTAATAGCTTTCTTTCCCCAACTTCATCCCAGCATGTTGGAGTCTTGCATTTCTTTCCATAGAGAGCTTCATAAGGATCCATATTAATACTGGAGTGAAAGCTATTATTATAATAAAATTCTACCAAAGGCAGGTGTTGATCCCAACCACCTTTGAAATCCATAGACCAAGCTCTCAACATATCTTCTAGAGTTTGAATTGTCCTCTCAGACTGACCGTCCGTCTGAGGATGATAAGCAGTGCTGAAACTCAACTCTGTATCCAGAGTATGCTAAAGACATCACCAAAACATTGAGGTAAACCTCAGATCCCGATCAGATATAATAGAAAGTGGTACTCCAGGAAATCTTACCACTTCCTTCACATATATCATGGCAAGCTGATCCAGAGAGAAATCCTCTCTAATAGCGATGAAGTGTGCAGACTTTGTAAGATGATCAACTATGACCCAGATAGCATTATTGCCATGGGGTGTTTTAGGAATTCCTATGACAAAGTCCATAGTTATGTTTTCCCATTTCCATTCGGGTATGGGTAATGGTTGTAACATCCCCTTAGACTTCTGTCTCCCAGCTTTAACTTGCTGACAAACCAAGCATCAAGAGACATATTCAGCAACATCTCTTTTCATGTCATCCCACCGGAAGTACTCTTTCAGGTCCCTATACATCTTTGTGCTTCCATGATGAATAGGGAATGAAGAACTATTAGCCACATCCAGTAGCTCCTTCTTTAATTCGGGGATGAGAGGAACACAAACCTGATTCCTGAACTTTATTATCCCATTACAATCAAGGTTGAATTCAGGAACATTTCTCACCTTCTTTTGTAACTCTACATCTTCTTTTTGTGCCTCTTTAATCTTCACATGTATAGATGGTTGAACATTAATTTGAGAAAGATACGATTTTCCCCTTTCATTATAATTCCAAGATCTATCCTTTGTAAATCCATAAATATTGGATCTTTTGTGATCCTCATCATGGATAAACTGGCATGGTCTTGTCGACTTAATGCATCTACCACCTTGTTTGCTTTCCCAGGGTGGTAATGGATTGAGCAGTCGTAATCCTTAATCAGCTCCAACCATCTTCTTTGAATCATATTCAGCTCCTTTTGTGTGAAAATATACTTTAAACTTTTATGATCAGTATAAATGTCACACCTTTCTCCATAAAGATAATTCCTCTAAATCTTTAATGCAAACATTACTACAGCTAACTCCAAAAAATGAATTGGGTAATTTTGCTCATGGTTTTCAACTGTCGTGAGGAATAAGCTATCACCATATCATTTTTCATAAGAACACACCCCAATCCCTTCTTGGATGCATCACTGTAGATCACAAACCCTTCTCCACTACAAGGCAGTGTGAGCACAGATGCACTGGATAACCTTCTTTTCAACTACTTGAAATTATCTTCACATTCCTCCGTCCAGAAAAATTTAACTCCTTTCCGAGTCAACTTGGTGAGTGGAATAGATAATCATGAAAAATCATTCAAAAAACGTCGATAATATCCAGCCAAACCAAGAAAACTTCATATCTCAGTTACTGTTGTTGGTCTCGACCATCTTTCGATAACCTCTGTTTTTGCTGGATCCACAGATATCCCTTCTTTTGAGATTATGTGACCCAAAAATGAAACTTTTTGAATCCAAAATTCACACATGGTAAATTTGGCATAAAGATTCTCCTTTCTCAGGGTCTTCAATATAATTCTCAAGTGATCTTCATGTTCTTCCTTACTCTTTGAATATACAAGAATATCGTCTATAAAGACTACCACAAACTGATCAAGATAGTCTCTAAAGACTCTATTCATCAGATCTATGAAGATAGAAGGGGCATTAGTAAGACCAAATGGAATCACTATAAATTCATAGTGTCCATACCTTGTACCGAAAGCTGTCTTTGGTATATCCTCCCTTTTGACCCTTAATTGATGATACCCTGAACGAAGATCAATCTTGGAAAAGTATTGAGCTCTGCATAGTTGGTCAAATAAGTCATCAATGCGCCAGAGAGGATATTTGTCCTTGATATTGATCTTGTTATGTTCTCGATACTCAATGCAGAGTCTCATTGATCCATCTTTATTCTTAACAAATAGAACAGGTGCTCCCCAAGGTGACACACTAGGGCGTATGAATCCCTTATCAAGATTTTCTTATAGTTGGTTCTTCAATTCCTGAAACTCAATTGGGGCCATTCTATAAGGTGTCTTCGAAATAGGCAAAGCACCCGGTACAAGTTCGATTGAAAAATCAACTTCAAAATTTGGTGGAAGACCCAGCAATTCCTCTGGAAAGACATCATCGAACTCCCGTACAATGGGAATATTCTTAATCGTGAGTTTCTCTCCAACCATTTGAGATAAATAACCTTCATTTAGAGGAATCAAGACCCATATGATGGAAGAAATTTCCACTGGAAGGTTATGTTCATCATTGGATGATAAACCATCATAGATTGATTTGGAATATGAAATGTGACTTCCTTTATTTGGAAATTGATATGATCTGCATATAGAGAAAGTCAATCCATGCCAATAATCACATCAAATTCCACTATAGGGAGGATCACAAGATTTGCAGGAAGCAGTTTCCCAAAAACTTCAATCGGAGAAGAATTATAAACTTTTGATGTGACTGTTGTGCCATTAGGGGTTGTCACAGCTAACTCAACATCTAATTGTTGAGGTAATATAGTGATACCCTTAAAAAATTCTTCAGAAATAAAATAGTGGGTGTATACAGAATCAAATAAAACATTTTCTACTTTAGAGTGGATGGTAAGTGTACCTTTCACCACATCGTTATCATACTCCACATTGCTGATAGAAATTGCATGTGACTTTCCTTTATCTTTAGCCTTAAGAGTTTTTTGACGTCGATCATCATCAACAAACCTTGGATTAGGGCATTGATTGGCATAATTCCCCATTTCCTTGAACTTGTAACATTGAAGTGTAGGAGGTGCACTCTGTGTAGCCTTTTCTTTGTTTGCATCACTAGACATCTTCTTCCCATCATTGTGGCATTCAAATGCCCGATGACCTTCCTTTCCACATTTGAAACATTTACTTGTCCCTCTAAGACAACTCCCTCAATGTTTCTTTCCACACTTTGAGCATAAGGGGAAACTCATCTTCCTTTTAGTGTGCTCTTTATATTTTCCTTTGAATTCCATTTTCCTCTTCTTATCAAACCCATATGAATGATGGGTTACTCCAATCTCCATCTCAACTTTGAGATCACATCGAACGATTTCCTCGTATCTATTGAAGTCCCTTATGGATAACTCCCTTCTAAGACTTGGTTTTAATCCACTAAATAATTGATCGATATTACTCTTGGGTTTGATAATAATACTAAAAGTGTACCTTGCAAGTCTTGTAAAATGTTCTTCATAGGTACCAATAGATTCATCATCCTTTTGCTTTAGTTCAAGAAACTCCTTCTCCATCTTTGTTCGGAGAATATGAGGGAAGTACTTATTAAAAAATAAGTTCTTGAACTCGTCCCATTCCATGAACTCAATTTCATCTGTTGGCCTCGTATTCTTGATAAGATTCCACCATTGATCAACATCACCTTCCGAACGATACACTACTAAGATGACTTTATCATGTTCAGAACATTAAAGAACTGAAAATATCTTTTCAGTAGTACTGATCCATTGTTCAGCAACTAATGGATCAGTAGACCCGATGAATGAGGGTGGATGCAGCCTCATGAAGGATTCAACAGACTGTTGCTCCTTCCTTTGCTCGTATGGAAGTCCTGCATGATTCATAGCTTGAGAAAGTTGTGTCAACATGGATACATGATTTTTCATTCCAGCTCCGATAACGTTTGGTTCCTCAGGGGGATAATCATTGCATTGCCCGTCTCATTCCAAATTAACACGGTTCCTTCGGGTTCCATCCATTGACTAAAACCAAGAAGAATAGTGTGAGAAACACTAATTATAATAAGAAAACCACATAATCAAGAATAAAATTTCACACTTAAGGTCTTATCATAGGTTGTTCATGGCCATTTCTAAAACTCTATGATTGTGTTCTATTCTTAGACTTATCCTTAGGATTCTTACTAAGGCTTTCACATCCTAGTTTCCAAAGGTTGACTATACCTTTCTTCTGATACCAACTATAACGACCCATAATTTACATACATTGTTAATACATCAAAATTTAAGTACACTTATTACAACATATAACAAAACCATGAAAGGACCGTATAAGTATAGTGTCTTTAGAAACTAGGAAACATAAACAACTGGTTCAGAAAGAGTCTACACTGTCTCCCATTTATTTCATCATATATATAGTCTCTTTTGGAATATCTTACTTAATAACCTTATTCCTGAGCTCGGGAAAGAAAACATATAAAAGGGTGAGCTCAAATTCTCAGTAAGGGTAAACAAAAGAAATGTCAATCACATCATATTCATAATAACATAACATTTTGGAAATCATATCCTGTAAAAGAGATCAAAATTTCATAACATGGGATAATTCATGGAAGTGAAATGTAATCACAGTAATTATAAATTAAAACATGAATCTTTGTAGCATACACACATAATCATAGATAATCATTTCTTATTAGTGAAGACTCATTGCCAAGACTATCTTAGTGGACAAAGTCTATTTCTGAACCGAGTTCATTCCTCGTTTCAGTCTGGTTTCACTGAACCGGTTTAACCTTCCGTTCCATCCATGTCTATCTCATGAGATATAAAATCTTTACCTAATGCATTAGAGGGATATATAGGTCCCACCCATCTCATAATTATACCATTCTTATGTGTGCCACAAAATAAAAAAATCATACATCATTGCATAACCCATGTAATAAAAATGGGATTCTTAAACATCTTGATATCATAAAACAATTCATATAAGATAAAGGAATTCATAAAAATAATTCCACCACAACATAATAAAATCAATGTAATAATAGGGATAGAAACAAAACCCTATATTATCTTAGATGTAAAATAATTTTGATAAAACACTTGAACACCATTCTTGAGGAAAATATCATTTCTACTTCAAAAACACTTTTCCTTTCTTAACATGTCATACAATTCTAAACTAAAAGAAGTTGATTAAAAATAAACTTGAAAACATATAAATTAAGCTTCATGGAAATAATGTTTTAAAAACCCATTCATGCCGTATAAGTTAAAAAAACATTTTTCTCGTACTTTTGTCAAAAAAGACAAAAAGTACCTCGTATGAAAAATGACAAAATATTCCTTTCATATCTTTTACTAAAAACACACCAAAATGTAAAATTGTATTTAAACAATTTTAGGTGGATGGAAATAATATTACATATTGAGGAAACATGGATGTGGATGATAAAATACACCCCAGTAATTTCTGAAGTATACACAATCTCGGATAAAAATGAGATTGTGATATTTCCCTTACTTTAGGTCTGATTTGCTTTGTAAGTATCCAAACCTCCTGTATTATGATTTAAATAATGTTATTGACTTATTCCAGAATCATACTTATTCTTATGATATCAAATATGGTCATATTCTCAGCTTCTTATTATTAATATTTCATTACTACTTGTTATTCGGGTGTTTATTACCTTTTGTTCTCATGCGTGTTTTGTCAAATAAATACTCATTATTTTCTTTAGGTTATAGATTAATCATTTCTATAATGGTGTTAGTGTAATATATATCATATTTATTCATTCAATTCATTTATATAATCATTATGCAATGAAGATCATGCAGAACGAATCACATCACATCATGGAGACAGTATTCCGTACGTACGCACGAGCGATGATATCATTCCCATGATCATGGAATTGTATTGGATTGTATGTATACTATTTCAGAATCAATAACACTTTAAAATAATCATATATAGTCATTATTTACACCATTATACCCATCCAAGTAAGGTGGTGGTGTAAAATAGATTACACCACGACATGGAGACGGTATTCCGTACGTACGCACGCGCGGTGATTTCGTTTTCCGTAGGATGGATAGATGGTGAAATAGATTTGTTTCATACTTATAATAACATATCATTATATGAGTGAAACTGATGTTATTAATTCATAATGAAACAACTAAAGAAGAAGAAGTAGAAGAAGAAATAAAGGTGAAAGAATCGGTAATAGATATTACCTCTTGTTTCAACACGCCTTTTGAAACCTCCTCTTAGGACACTAGGATTGGTCTTTGAAGAAGACCAGAACCTCTAGGATTTTTCTAGGGAAGTGGAGAGGAGAAATTGGCAGTGTTTGGACGAGATTGAAGGCTCAAAGTGGTGTGAGGAAGAGAGGTAAGAGGTTCCCTTTTATAAGGGAGGAGAGGGGCACCATTGGAAAAACTAAACATATTATTTTATTATAAAGTCATATTCGGTTTTAAATAGCTCCAAATTGATTTATTTAGAAGTTAAGGTGGGGATGGGTCGAAATAATCTCATCCAATAGAATTTAGAAAAGTTTAGGTTTCTATTTTAACCTTATCAATTATATTTAACTTTAAGATAAATAATTTTACTCTTACCTTGTCTTCTTGTTTTCTTAAACTATATGGTTAATGAACTTACTATAACAGGCCAAAAGAACCCCAAGTTGTTTATTATTAATATATATAACCTTATATAGGTCATTTTTCTGAACCTTAGATTTTTAGGAAAAAATTTTAATTAATAATATAATATTTTTTTTAAAAACTATTTTATGTCAATTTTGACACTATTTGGTAATTGATTTTTGTGAAAATCATTACAGAATGATTAGATCGAAAACATTTAATTAAATTAATAATAACATGTCATATTAACCATTAAAATTAGTGGGATTCATAAAGAGTATCAAATTACATTTATTTGGGTATTTATAACATCAATTATGTCAATATTTCATTAATAAGATAATTACTGCATCATCTTTGGGTCATAAATAAATTAAATTATTTAATGTCTAAAAATTACAAATAAAATAACATTATGTAGAAAATAATTTTATATTTCTAATGAATATTTATAGTAGAATTTATCTTATGTATAACCCCATATTACAAATTATTTACTTATTAAGCTTTGATTTTAAATATTTTAACCCTTGTTTAAATAAATTAATAATAAATGTCCTAATCTAATCCATGTGGGCCTAAATGCTCATATTTTATTACTAAGGTTGTTTTTGGTAGAATTACACTTATACAATAGTATTATGACATCTGTTAGGGTAATAATAATATCATTTTTACCATTAATTACCCTATTTACTTTTAAACGTGGTAAATAAAAGTAAAAAGTTACTATTCATCAAAAATTATTTTCATCTCATTGAACCACATTTTACTTACTGACATCAACCATGTCTCTTGGAATTTTAAAATTCCACTCACAGAAGTGGTAAAATTATGTTTTATGTAAATTTGCAAATTCTCCTAGGAGGTGGGTAAAAGACGGTGAAAAGTTCAATAAAATTTTTATATATCTAAAATTATTATAAAATTACTCCAATGAATTACATTGAACTTATATAGGTATTATGTATCAATTTTGACCCAAAATAAATTTAAATAAAATAAATAATTTTTTAAATAAAAAGTCGGGTTTTAAATAGTAACCCAATGTTTTCACTATTCATCAAAAATTGAAAATTTCCAGAAAAATACCAAAATTTCTCCCTAGGCTAATTTCGATATTCCGAATCCAAAAATAAAGTCCATTTTAAAAAATAAAATTCATAAAATTTCAAAAAGTGATTATAACTATTCATAACGGCTAGTTTTAATAATATTATAATAGCATATCGTTGTTTAGTGAAACTCGGTATTGCGTACGACGCATGCTATCGAAGAAGGTCGTGAATGTGTGTAAAACAACCCAAGCAAGTGTTGTGTGTAGTAAAAGATTCATTTGATGATTTATATAACATAAAAACACAATATTTCTCATAAAAGTCTCGGGTGTTACAACTATCCTCTTAAATGCTTTTGGTTATACACTAGAATGATAAATTCAGTTTCTCCAAAACTTATAATGGAAAAATAGTGATTTATAGTGCTTTAGATTCGCAGGCATATTTGCATGAATTATCCATGTATTGGCCTATTTGGGTGAGCCAAATAAAATAACCTTTTTCATATTTTGATACTTTCATTATTTTATAATTACTAATAGGAGGAGTGGTATTTATAATAATCATGAAATAAGATCTTTATCTAAGGGAAAATAAAAATTTCAAACACCCTAATTCACCCCTATAAGGTTATAATCCTTGTTTGAGACCACCAATATTAAATTTATTTTGGATAATAAAAAATCATATATGCATATTTATATCATTTTCTTAAGGGTTTTCAATGATTTTTTCGATAATGGACTTAGTATTTGTTATTTATTGTAGGAATTAGGCTTCTAATGTTTTAAAAGAGGAAATGCAAAATAGGAGAAAATTTTCTTATTACAAGTCATGAAAACCCTTTACACGATCTGTCGTATAGTTTCATATAATGCTGCAAGTTGTGAATAAATTCATGACATAAGTCATAGAAAACATCAATTGGAGAATCCATTATATGATGTGAGTTTATGATACACATCATGAAACCTCCCAAACATATCTCCCACTATTTGATGAAAGATACACATCCTGAATCCTAGATACAGATCATGGTAAGGGTCAAAGATTCAATTATTGAATGAGATATGTGTGAGATATGCACATATTAAAAATATATGGAAAAAATCACAAATTGTAATTATATGATGTGACATTCGATTACAAATCATTTAATATTTCACCTATAAATGTAACAGTAGGATCAACGAATTTTAGAGGTTCAGTCGTGGACATACATTTTTTCTTTTATTATTCTCTCATTCTCCTCTACCTTATCTCCCTAAAAATAAAATTCATTAGTTTATTGACATTTTTTAGTTCAATAAATGAATTATGGATCACTATCATGTTATATTTCATCAATGTTACATTAAAAAATCCATTTTCTCATCATTTGTTTTGATTAGTAAGCTACGACGAACGGTTGGTATGATCATTCTCATCCTTATTTCAAGTAAGTATTTAGTTGAATTGTTCTTTAGTCAAGATCTCTATTTATTATTCCTGGTTTCATGTTCATTTATTCTCTAGATTGAATCATTACATGATTTCAGCCATTTAATCTCTTTTTTTCTTGATATTAATCCTGATTCCAATTCCTCAATTATCTGCATTAAATTCTACCATGATGGGATAAAACACTTTGGGTAGGGGTTGAGAGTAGAGGTATCCAAAATTAATAAATCAATAATTATGAATTAGGTAACCTTACATATTAGTAGTGGGGATAAGTAAAAATTTTCTATCCAATTATTTCAAACAACCTTGACCATGAGACAATTGAATGTAGAAAAATAAACATTTTTTCCTTATAAGTTAATCTTGATGAATCTTGGTTTCCAATATATCTAGAAAAAAGAATAGTTTCATATTAGGTAGAACTATTTGGTTTGAAAAAATTTATCTAGTAAAATCTACTTTATTTATAGCCGAATCCTTAGGATCTTACCAAGTTAAAATTAAGGATATCTTTTCTAGAGTACCAATAAATTGATCTTGATCCCTTCTTTATTCCTGAATTCAATCCTCAAACTTTCTACCTATAGTTTTCACTAACCGAACAAAATTCACGAGGACTCCAATTCCAAAGGGTTCCAAGCCAATGTTTTCCATCACTAGCCAAATCCCCCATGGGATTCACCCTAGACTACTAATATAATAGTTCTCATAAGTAAATGAATTTTTGGAAACAATAAAATCTAATATTACCATAGATCATATGAATTAAATGACGCATGCAGGTGTATCAAATTTTGGCACCATTTTTGGGGAGTAAATAATGTACTTTCTAGAGGAATCCATTTGGTTAACACCTGGGATTACCGCTCCCTTCCCCCATTTCGCTCTTAATTTATTTTAGATTCCACTATGTCCTTACTCACATGGAATAGTTCATGCATCAGGTTCATTCAACTCATTTTATGAGCCTTTAAGCATAATAACAATTATCCTTAAATCCTAAAATTGAACGGTATCCCTCTTCATGATGCCTGTTAAACATGGATGACAAATACAATCCAACATGACCCAAACCACCCAACCCACCAAACATGATACTAATAGTTCATGAAGAGCATCCAATGAAACAATAGTGAAACATCATGTACTATAGATTTCCATCAATCCATGGAGCTACACCAAGTACCATGAGTCCTCCTATTTAGGCACACACCTTCGAGAAAAAACCTGGACTCATTCAGAAGATGTAAAACATGGGATAGTTCAGTGGGCTACAATGTGAAAATCCTCATGAACACATCACAATGTTCATGGATTTATGTGATACCTCTCTCAACTAGGGAGTATTATCTGATACAATTTGACTTCACATCATTCCCTTGTCCCTATAGGGTAGATCCAATGATTGGATCAAGAGTCAAACTCTTGAGTCAATGACAAATTGGGAAGATCTAGCTAAAAATTTCCTAGACAAATAATTCCCACCAATCCGTACTTGGAAAATGCAGAAATATATTTAAATTTTTTTTATGATTGTTGGAGTATCCACATAGAATATATAGGATTTATTAAAGAAATTGATGAGAAGGTTCTCTCACCATGGACAAGACACATGGATCCAACATCAAATTTTTTACCAAGGTCTCCATACTACCATGCACATAGTTATTGATGATATAATTTTGGATTGATTATGTTAAAGAAAATTAAATATAGAAGAGACATTTTGGACGAATTATCTCACAATTACATCCTTTGATAGAGTGATCATAGACCCCCAGGACATGGTATCTACAAATTTGAATAGAATAATCGACTAGAAGATTATATAAAAGTAATAAAAAATAAGTTAAACTAATTCCAGTTGCCTACTACACCACCCCCTATTGATCCTGTAATAGAGTTAAAGTCATGTTAAATGTGTAGTGGCCCGCACCTATAACAAGATTGTAAGGTAGGAGTTTAAGTACAAAAAACTCAAGATTATAATTACATCAATTACATTAAAAAAATCAACCATTATAATATAAAAAATATTTCTATCAGTAGAGGTCGTCTCATCATCCACCTCAAAACAACCAGGTTGATTTTCAATAGAGATGTTGTCAAGCATCATTTCATTCCCAAGGACCACTTGGGTAACATACCATGAAGCTTGTAACATGTCCACAACAACAAGAACAACAACAAACTTTTCCTCATAGTGCACAAAATTGGGTTCAACTAGCTCAACCAAGACCTCAGATGAAATATAATTCTTTGTATAATAACATAGAGAACCTCCTAGATACATTTATTAAGGAAACTATTGAATTAAAACTCTAGATTTGGATATGTAGAAAAAATGAGTTTCTTAATGGAATCTTGAAGTTAATATGGGCCATATCTGAAATTCTCTATCAGATAGATTACAAAGTATTCTACCTGGTAATATAGAGACATACCCTAGAGAAGATTCTAAGAATGTAGTGATGGGAATTGTAAAAGATTTATATTTTCAACAACCTAGTGAAATTGATGAAATATAAACTAAGGAACGTAAGAAGAATTCACCAGTAGAAGAAGAGAAATTTTATGAGACCACTCAAGTAATACCCCAAGAGGTATCACCATCCATAAACACCCAAACACCTAAGAAACCATAAGAACTATTATATGTTGCTCCTACAACATAAAAGTTTCCTCTTCCATTTACATAATAAGAATGACCAGATAGAAATGAGGCATAATACAAGAAGTTTTTTTAAATGTTTAAGAAATTACATATGAACATACTCGTTGGAGATTCTATTTATCAAATACCATTTTAAGATAAATTCATAAAAATATGCTTTCCAATAAAAGAAAAATTGAATATCAATGTAGAGACCCGTATCTTGACGTACATGGACATTACATTACATTTGCGGAATACTTAGTACATAACAAAAACACACACACAAGGATCGTAATAGTTTAGTGTCTTTGGAAACTCGGAATAAAATCTTCTAATCGTGGGGAAAGATCTTCAACATCTCCCATAAAGATCTTCCTTTTTTTATTACCTAAAACCTTTCTTTATATCCTGGGGAAAAGAAAACATAAAAGGGTGAGCTCAAATGATCAGTAAGGGTAAACAAAAGAAATATCAATCACATCATATACATAAGAACATAGCTTTTGGAAATCTTAACCTGCAAAAGAGCTCACAATATCATAACATGGGATAAATCATAGAAGTGAAAATGAGATCTCCATAATCATAACATAAAACTTGAAACTTTGTGGAATGCACACATAATCATGGAAAATCATTTCTTGTTAGTCATGACTCATTGCCAAGACTATCTTAGTGGACAAAGTCCCTTTCTGAACCGAGTTCACTCCTCGTTTCAGTCCTGTATCACTGAACCGAAATAACCTTCCGTTCCAGCCATGTCTATCTCATGAGATATGAAATCTTTACCCAATGCATTGGAGGGAGATATAGGTCCCACCCATCTTATAATGAATCCTTTCTTATGTGTGCCACATAGTCATAAAACATACATCATCTCATAACACAAGTAACACAAATGGGATTCTTGAAACATCATGACATCATAAATCAATTCATATAAGGTAAAGGAATTCATAAAAATAATTCCATCACAACATGATCAAATCAATGTAATAATAGGGATAAAAATATAACCCTTTATTATCTTAGATGGAAAATAATTTTGATAAAACACTTGAATTGAATTCTTGAGGAAAATATCTTTTCTTCTTCAAAATCAATTTCTTTTCACAAAACATCATGCAATTTTAAAAGAAAGAGATTTTATTGAAAATAGTCATGAAATCTTTTAGAGGAAGCTTCATTAAAATAAGGCTTTATAAAACAGTAGAAATCCGTTCGTGCCGTATAAGTTAAAAAAATCATTCTTCGTACTTTTGTCGGAAAAGTCAAAAAGTACCTCGTACGAAAAACGACAAAAGATTCCTTTCATACGTATTACTAAAAACTCACTGAAGGGTAAAAATGGATTTAAACAATTTTAGGTGGATGGAAATAATATTACATATTGAGTAAACATGGATGTGGATGATAAAATACACCCCAGTAAATACTTACGAATAAACAATCTCGGATAAAAATGAGATTGTGATATTTCCCTTACCTTAGGTCCGATTTGCTTTGTTCGTGTCCGAAGCTCCTGTATAATGGTTTAAATAATGTTATTGACTTATTCCAGAATCATACATATTGATATGATATCATATATGGTTCACTTATGACATTATATTACCCGTTCTTTTGTAAATTCCATGTTAAAGAAGCGTTTTTGGTAAAATCGTTTCATTTATCGTAGGTGTTTTGACTTGTTGTTCTTGACATCATTATTACTTATATCATGATTTACTTACTTCCAGAATATAAAATATGATTTATATATCATATATATTCAATATATATATATATATAATAGGTAGATAAATAAAATGAAAAACACCGTTCATGGAGACGGTAGTCCGTACGTACGCATGAACGCTGTTTTCCTTTCCTTATTGTCTTGAAATGGAAGTAAGTAGATTACATACATATGTATATATATACATAAATCCAGTAGCTTTATAATTTCATATATTTCATTATTATTTTTTATATATACATTATAATCATTCTTAAATGGTTAACATGAAGAATGAATCTCATCGCGTCGTGGAGACGGTATTCCGTACGTACACACGAGCGATGATATCATTTCTATAAATATTGAATTGAATTGGAGTGGATTATACAATATATCAGAATCAATATGATGTTTTAATAACTATGTATAGTTATTCTTTACACCATTATACCCATCCATGTAAGGTGGTGGTGGAAAATAGATTACACCACGGCGTGGAGACGGTATTCCGTACGTACGCACGCGCGGTGATTTCTTTTTCCGTAGGATGGATAGATGGTGAAATAGGGTTGTTTCATACTTATAATAACATATAAGTATATGAGTGATACTGATGTTATTACTTCATAATGAAACAACCTAATAAGAAGAAGTGGAAGAAGAAATAAAGATGAAATAATTGGTAACGGTAATTACCTCTTCTTTGAAGCGCCTCTTTGAGACCTCCTCTTAGGGCACTAAAATTGGTCTTTGAGGAAGACCAGAACCTCTAGGATGTTGCTAGGGAAGTGGAGAAGAGATTTTGGCAGGGATTGGCCGAGCTTGAGAGCTCAAATTGGTGTGAGGAGGAGGGGGAGGAGGTATCCTTTTATAGGGGAGGAGAGGGGCACCTTAGGAATATCTCAAAATATTATTTTATATTAAAGTCAAAATCGGTTTATAATGGTTCCAAAGGGTCTTATTTCGAAGCTAAAGTGGGGAGGGGTCGAAATACTATCAACCAATAGGACTTAGACAAGTTTAGGGTATTATTTTAACCTTATCAATTAGATTTAACTCTAAGTTAATTAATTTAACTTTTACCGTGTCTTTTTGTTTTCTTTCACTATATGGTTAATACACTTACTATAACATGCCAAACGAACCCCAAATTGTTTATTATTAATATATATATCTTTATCTAAGTCATTTGGCCTAACCTTAGATTTTTAGGAATACAATAACAATTAATAATATAATATTTGATTTAAAAACTAATTTGTGTCAATTTTGACACTATTTGATATATGATTTTTTTGAAAGTCATAACAGAATTATATGTTCGAACCAAGTTGATTAAATCAACACTAATATATCATAGTAACCTAGAAAATTAGTGTAATTCATAAAAAGTCTAAAATTACATTTATTTTGGTATTTATATTATCAATTATGTCAATATTTCATTAATAAGATAATTACTGCATCATCTTTGTGTCATATATAAATTAAATTATTTGATGTCTAAAAATTACAAATAAAATACCATCATGTAGGAAATCTTTTTATCTTTCTAATGAATATTTACAATCGAATTTATCTTATGTATAACCCCATATTAAAAAATGATTTACTTATTAAACTTTGATTTTAACTATTTTAACCCTTCTTTAAATAAATTAATAATAAATGTCCTAATCTAATCCAAGTGGGCCTAAATGGTCATATTTTATTCCTAAGTTTGTTTTTGGTCGAATTACACTTGTCCAATAGAATTAGGACATGTGTTAGGGTAATATTGATATCATATTTACCCTTAGTTACCCTATTTACTATTAACCGCGGTAAAAATAGTAAAAAGTTACTATTCACCAAAAATTTATTTTCATCTCATTGAACCACATTTTAGTCCTTGATATTAACCGTGTCTCTCGGATTTTTAAAATTCCATTTACAGAAGCGGTAAAATTAAGTTTTATGCAAAATTCAGTTTTTAACCTACCACTTAGTAGTTTCACTATTCATCAAAAATTGATGTTTTTCAGAACAATGCCAAAATTTCATCCCAAGCTATATTTCATATTGCGAATTCAAAAATGAAGTCTATTTTACCAAATTCATATCATAAAAGTTGCATTAATTAATTTTATAATTAAATCCCGCTGTTAAAACAAATAGCGTGTTTTTAAGAAACAATATCTATCAAAAGATTGACACTTGTTTATGTCTAGTTTAAATGTGAAATTACATCCAATGACCAACATTGTATTAAATTGTAAAAATATATTCTAAATATACTTTAAAACCACTCAAATTAATGATTTATCACTATTAATTATTTCGATTAAAAAAGTTGTTTTTTAATTATAATTTAGTAATTTTCACTATTCATCAGAATATGAAAGTTATCCGAAAAGTACCAAAATTTCACCTTAGGCTAAATTCGATACTCCGAATCCAAAAATGAAGTCCATTTTGAGAGTTAAAATTTCTAAAATTTAAAAAGTGGTTATTCCTATTCATAACGGCTAGTTTTAATAATATTTTAATAGCATATCATTGTTTCGTGAAACTCAGGATTACGTACCACACACGCTATCGAGGAAGGTTGCGATTGCGTGTAATGCAAGGCAAGTCAAGGATGCATATTGTGCCAGCTCCTTTTGGTGTAGCGTATAACACAAGACATTAGTAAAATAAAAAAGAATATTTTTCATAAAATCTCGGGCTGTTACATTCTACCCCCCTTAAAATGAATTTCGCCCTCGAAATTCGTCGGGGTTATAAATGGTTTACTATTCGAAAGTTTCTTTAATAGAAACCCACATCGTAAAAGGGAATACCAAAACTTGGCTTTAAAAACTAAAGTATGAAATGTAACGATTACCCAAATAAACTAATCACTGGGTTTCCACATAGGTGAAAATATGGATATGGAAGAGAAATCTAACCATCATGTTCTGATGGAGAGTGGTAGAGAACATGGCTATGGAAAAGCCAGTAATCACAAATCCATAGATTTGTGAAGATATAAAGTACCATCTGATTTATCAGGTATAAGATCACTAGGACAACATTTTTGGTTTTCAAGATCATTTCCCTAAAGTTGAAAATTTTCTTAGAATAAATACTTACTTTATTTTGGTACAATCTCACTTTTGTTCGTGCCTTGAACAATTTCAACTTCATCTCTTAAATAAATGAAGTTGAATTTGTTATTTGTGAAGTGTTAGCAGATCATGTGATAGAATGACTGTTCATTCCATCTGTCTCAAACAAAAGGTTAGCAAAAGTTATTAAATAAACATAAGTCATTCTATAGTGAGATTAATCATATATGGTTCCTAAAATGGACTTATACTTCATATATCATGCTGCTTAATATAATAAAACTAGTTTCTACTAAACAGGGACTTCCTGTAGGCCAGTGGTAGGCGATAAAGGCCAGTTGCACTTCGGTTGTGGGTTCGATTCCCACATCCTTGTCCGACGCGATGGGCTGTCGCCCGTCCTGCAGGTTGTCCTTTTTCTAAAACTACATTACTATAACATCCCATCAATAATATCGAAAATCTTCTATCCTTAAACAATACTAACTTATGTCCAACATAATCCATTTTAATCTTTAGGCTTGTCCATAATACTGCAGTCCACTCTCATAATATAGTGAAAACGATTACCAGAGATTTAATACTGTCGTTGATCCCCATATATCATAAGATATGTCTTGTTGGTCACATTCCAAACATTCAAAGGCCTTAATCTTGTACTCTCTTGAATACCCATTGAACCTTATTGAAAACATGAATTCTATTAAAAGTTAACTCTTTCCACATACCAAAATCCTCAAAATTCTATATACTCAAACCATGATATCACTTAGTCCTTATATCAATCATGAGCTCATGAATACTGTCAAACATTTCATTTTCTCTTTATCACTTCATTATGCGCATATCATCCACTTTCCAAAAAAATATCTGAATAACCTTTCATTGTTACTCATACCATTCATCATAAACTTTCAAAACTTAAGGAAAGACAATAGTGTAACAATCCTTAGATGTCTTTTTATTCTATAGTACAACATTACACTTGATAAACATGTAATCATTCCACTACCTTATTAAACCATTGACCGAGCTTCAACAATTCTTTCACCTCACATATCATTTGTAGTCTCTTCATCATCATCCACATAAATACTACCCATATGACCATACTGATTCTCTTCATGAGTCTTTCCCTTAGGGCATTTGTTTGCATAATGCCCATACATTCCACATTTAAAACACTTAACCATTTTTGATGTCGTAGCAATACCATTATCCTCATCCATGGTGTTAACCGACCCTTTTCCTTTGCACTTACTTGCTTTGTGTCCTTCTTTTCCACACCCAAAGCATCTTCCAATTCCCTTGAAACATTCTCCTTGATGCCTTTTCCCACATGATTTACATAGGGGAAATTGAACTTTCTTTCCTCTATGATCATCATGAAACTCCATATTTCTCTTATTAGCCGAGTCAGGAAACTTACCAAATTTTACTTTATTGATCATATTATGAGATTGCTGATTCGGCATAATAATGATGTTTGGACTTCCAAATCCCATTTCATTTGGTTGCTCATAAAGAATATCATTCCATTGTCCATCATATCCTCCATTATCGTGAATCATCTTGTTTCCAGCCATATTCTAAAACCCAAAAAGAATAGTGTGAGAGGAAAAAATCATAATAATGGAGGAGTAACTTAAATATATATCATCTTTGGTTTAATCTAATATCGTTACCATAGTTCTAGAACTATATCCTATACGTATACTTATCCTTAGGGGCAACCCTAGACATACCTTAGAAATATCTCTAGGGATCTCACTAACGTTTTCGCATCCTAGTTTCCAAAGGTTGACTAAACCTTTCCTCTGATACCAACTGTAGAGACCCGTATCTTGATGTACATGGACATTACATTACATTTGCGTAATACTTAGTACATAACAAAAACACACACACAAGGATCGTAATAGTTTAGTGTCTTTGGAAACTCGGAATAAAATCTTCTAATCGTGGGGAAAGATCGTCAACATCCCCCATAAAGATCTTCCTTTTTTTTTACCTAAAACCTTTCTTTATATCCTGGGGAAAAGAAAACATAAAAGGGTGAGCTCAAATGCTCAGTAAGGGTAAACAAAAGAAATATCAATCACATCATATACATAAGAACATAGCTTTTGGAAATCTTAACCTGCAAAAGAGCTCATAATATCATAACATGGGATAAATCATAGAAGTGAAAATGAGATCCCCATAATCATAACATAAAACTTGAAACTTTGTGGCATGCACACATAATCATGGAAAATCATTTCTTGTTAGTCATGACTCATTGCCAAGACTATCTTAGTGGACAAAGTCCCTTTCTGAACCGAGTTCACTCCTCGTTTCAGTCCTGTATCACTGAACCGAAATAACCTTCCGTTCCAGCCATGTCTATCTCATGAGATATGAAATCTTTACCCAATGCATTGGAGGGAGATATAGGTCCCACCCATCTTATAATGAATCCTTTCTTATGTGTGCCACATAGTCATAAAACATACATCATCTCATAACACAAGTAACACAAATGGGATTCTTGAAACATCATGACATCATAAATCAATTCATATAAGGTAAAGGAATTCATAAAAATAATTCCATCACAACATGATCAAATCAATGTAATAATAGGGATAAAAATATAACCCTTTATTATCTTAGATGGAAAATAATTTTGATAAAACACTTGAATTGAATTCTTGAGGAAAATATCCTTTCTCCTTCAAAATCAATTTCTTTTCACAAAACATCATGCAATTTTAAAAGAAAGAGATTTTATTGAAAATAGTCATGAAATCTTTTAGAGGAAGCTTCATTAAAATAAGGCTTTATAAAACAGTAGAAATCCGTTCGTGCCGTATAAGTTAAAAAAAAACATTCTTCGTACTTTTGTCGGAAAAGTCAAAAAGTACCTCGTACGAAAAACGACAAAAGATTCCTTTCATACGTATTACTAAAAACTCACTGAAGGGTAAAAATGGATTTAAACAATTTTAGGTGGATGGAAATAATATTACATATTGAGTAAACATGGATGTGGATGATAAAATACACCCCAGTAAATACTTACGAATAAACAATCTCGGATAAAAATGAGATTGTGATATTTCCCTTACCTTAGGTCCGATTTGCTTTGTTCGTGTCCGAAGCTCCTGTATAATGGTTTAAATAATGTTATTGACTTATTCCAGAATCATACATATTGATATGATATCATATGTGGTTCACTTATGACATTATATTACCCGTTCTTTTGTAAATTCCATGTTAAAGAAGCGTTTTGGGTAAAATTGTTTCATTTATCGTAGGTGTTTTGACATGTTGTTCTTGACATAATTATTACTTATATCATGATTTACTTACTTCCAGAATATAAAATATGATTTATATATCATATATATTCAGTATATATATATATATAATAGGTAGATAAATAAAATGAAAAACACCGTTCATGGAGACGGTAGTCCGTACGTACGCATGAACGCTGTTTTCCTTTCCTTATTGTCTTGAAATGGAAGTAAGTAGATGACATACATATGTATATATATACATAAATCCAGTAGCTTTATAATGTCATATATTTCATTATTATTTTTTATATATACATTATAATCATTCTTAAATGGTTAACATGGAGAATGAATCTCATCGCGTCGTGGAGACGGTATTCCGTACGTACGCACGAGCGATGATATCATTTCTATAAATATTGAATTGAATTGGAGTGGATTATACAATATATCAGAATCAATATGATGTTCTAATAACTATGTATAGTTATTCTTTACACCATTATACCCATCCATGTAAGGTGGTGGTGGAAAATAGATTACACCACGGCGTGGAGACGGTATTCCGTACGTACGCACGCGCGGTGATTTCTTTTTCCGTAGGATGGATAGATGGTGAAATAGGGTTGTTTCATACTTATAATAACATATCAGTATATGAGTGATACTGATGTTATTACTTCATAATGAAACAACCTAATAAGAAGAAGTGGAAGAAGAAATAAAGATGAAATAATTGGTAACGGTAATTACCTCTTCTTTGAAGCGCCTCTTTGAGACCTCCTCTTAGGGCACTTAAATTGGTCTTTGAGGAAGACCAGAACCTCTAGGATGTTGCTAGGGAAGTGGAGAAGAGATTTTGGCAGGGGTTGGCCGAGCTTGAGAGCTCAAATTGGTGTGAGGAGGAGGGGGAGGAGGTATCCTTTTATAGGGGAGGAGAGGGGCACCTTAGGAATATCTCCAAATATTATTTTATATTAAAGTCAAAATCGGTTTATAATGGTTCCAAAGGGTCTTATTTCGAAGCTAAAGTGGGGATGGGTCGAAATACTATCAACCAATAGGACTTAGACAAGTTTAGGGTATTATTTTAACCTTATCAATTAGATTTAACTCTAAGTTAATTAATTTAACTTTTACCGTGTCTTTTTGTTTTCTTTCACTATATGGTTAATACACTTACTATAACATGCCAAACGAACCCCAAATTGTTTATTATTAATATATATATCTTTATCTAAGTCATTTGGCCGAACCTTAGATTTTTAGGAATAAAATAACAATTAATAATATAATATTTGATTTAAAAACTATTTTGTGTCAATTTTGACACTATTTGATATATGATTTTTTTGAAAGTCATAACAGAATTATATGTTCGAACCAAGTTGATTAAATCAACACTAATATATCATAGTAACCTAGAAAATTAGTGGAATTCATAAAAAGTCTTAAATTACATTTATTTTGGTATTTATATTATCAATTATGTCAATATTTCATTAATAAGATAATTACTGCATCATCATTGTGTCATATATAAATTAAATTATTTGATGTCTAAAAATTACAAATAAAATACCATCATGTAGGAAATCTTTTTAGCTTTCTAATGAATATTTACAATCGAATTTATCTTATGTATAACCCCATATTAAAAAATGATTTACTTATTAAACTTTGATTTTAACTATTTTAACCCTTCTTTAAATAAATTAATAATAAATGTCCTAATCTAATCCAAGTGGGCCTAAATGGTCATATTTTATTCCTAAGTTTGTTTTTGGTCGAATTACACTTGTCCAATAGAATTAGGACATGTGTTAGGGTAATATTGATATCATATTTACCCTTAGTTACCCTATTTACTATTAACCGCGGTAAAAATAGTAAAAAGTTACTATTCACCAAAAATTTATTTTCATCTCATTGAACCACATTTTAGTCCTTGATATTAACCATGTCTCTCGGATTTTTGAAATTCCATTCACAGAAGCGGTAAAATTAAGTTTTATGCAAAATTCAGTTTTTAACCTACCACTTAGTAGTTTCACTATTCATCAAAAATTGATGTTTTTCAGAACAATGCCAAAATTTCATCCCAAGCTATATTTCATATTGCGAATTCAAAAATGAAGTCTATTTTACCAAATTCATAACATAAAAGTTGCATTAATTAATTTTATAATTAAATCCCGCTGTTAGAACAAATAGCGTGTTTTTAAGAAACAATATCTATCAAAAGATTGACACTTGTTTATGTCTAGTTTAAATGTGAAATTACATCCAATGACCAACATTGTATTAAATTGTAAAAATAAATTCTAAATATACTTTAAAACCACTCAAATTAATGATTTATCACTATTAATTATTTCGATTAAAAAGTTGTTTTTTAATTATAATTTAGTAATTTTCACTATTCATCAGAATATGAAAGTTATCCGAAAAGTACCAAAATTTCACCTTAGGCTAAATTCGATACTCCGAATCCAAAAATGAAGTCCATTTTGAGAGTTAAAATTTCTAAAATTTAAAAAGTGGTTATTCCTATTCATAACGGCTAGTTTTAATAATATTTTAATAGCATATCATTGTTTCGTGAAACTCAGGATTACGTACCACACACGCTATCGAGGAAGGTTGCGATTGCGTGTAATGCAAGGCAAGTCAAGGATGCGTGTTGTGCAAGCTCCTTTTGGTGTAGCGTATAACACAAGACATTAGTAAAATAAAAAAGAATATTTTTCATAAAATCTCGGGCTGTTACATTCTACCCCCCTTAAAATGAATTTCGCCCTCGAAATTCGTCGGGGTTATAAATGGTTTACTATTCGAAAGTTTCTTTAATAGAAACCCACATCGTAAAAGGGAATACCAAAACTTGGCTTTAAAAACTAAAGTATGAAATGTAACGATTACCCAAATAAACTAATCACTGGGTTTCCACATAGGTGAAAATATGGATATGGAAGAGAAATCTAACCATCATGTTCTGATGGAGAGTGGTAGAGAACATGGCTATGGAAAAGCCAGTAATCACAAATCCATATATTTGTGAAGATATAAAGTACCATCTGATTTATCAGGTATAAGATCACTAGGACAACATTTTTGGTTTTCAAGATCATTTCCCTTAAGTTGAAAATTTTCTTAGAATAAATACTTACTTTATTTTGGTACAATCTCACTTTTGTTCGTGCCTTGAACAATTTCAACTTCATCTCTTAAATAAATGAAGTTGAATTTGTTATTTGTGAAGTGTTAGCAGATCATGTGATAGAATGACTGTTCATTCCATCTGTCTCAAACAAAAGGTTAGCAAAAGTTATTAAATAAACATAAGTCATTCTATAGTGAGATTAATCATATATGGTTCCTAAAATGGACTTATACTTCATATATCATGCTGCTTAATATAATAAAACTAGTTTCTACTAAACAGGGACTTCCTGTAGGCCAGTGGTAGGCGATAAAGGCCAGTTGCACTTCGGTTGTGGGTTCGATTCCCACATCCTTGTCCGACGCGATGGGCTGTCGCCCGTCCTGCAGGTTGTCCTTTTTCTAAAACTACATTACTATAACATCCCATCAATAATATCGAAAATCTTCTATCCTTAAACAATACTAACTTATGTCCAACATAATCCATTTTAATCTTTAGGCTTGTCCATAATACTGCAGTCCACTCTCATAATATAGTGAAAACGATTACCAGAGATTTAATACTGTCGTTGATCCCCATATATCATAAGATATGTCTTGTTGGTCACATTCCAAACATTCAAAGGCCTTAATCTTGTACTCTCTTGAATACCCATTGAACCTTATTGAAAACATGAATTCTATTAAAAGTTAACTCTTTCCACATACCAAAATCCTCAAAATTCTATATACTCAAACCATGATATCACTTAGTCCTTATATCAATCATGAGCTCATGAATACTGTCAAACATTTCATTTTCTCTTTATCACTTCATTATGCGCATATCATCCACTTTCCAAAAAAATATCTGAATAACCTTTCATTGTTACTCATACCATTCATCATAAACTTTCAAAACTTAAGGAAAGACAATAGTGTAACAATCCTTAGATGTCTTTTTATTCTATAGTACAACATTACACTTGATAAACATGTAATCATTCCACTACCTTATTAAACCATTGACCGAGCTTCAACAATTCTTTCATCTCACATATCATTTGTAGTCTCTTCATCATCATCCACATAAATACTACCCATATGACCATACTGATTCTCTTCATGAGTCTTTCCCTTAGGGCATTTGTTTGCATAATGCCCATACATTCCACATTTAAAACACTTAACCATTTTTGATGTCGTAGCAATACCATTATCCTCATCCATGGTGTTAACCGACCCTTTTCCTTTGCACTTACTTGCTTTGTGTCCTTCTTTTCCACACCCAAAGCATCTTCCAATTCCCTTGAAACATTCTCCTTGATGCCTTTTCCCACATGATTTACATAGGGGAAATTGAACTTTCTTTCCTCTATGATCATCATGAAACTCCATATTTCTCTTATTAGCCGAGTCAGGAAACTTACCAAATTTTACTTTATTGATCATATTATGAGATTGCTGATTCGGCATAATAATGATGTTTGGACTTCCAAATCCCATTTCATTTGGTTGCTCATAAAGAATATCATTCCATTGTCCATCATATCCTCCATTATCGTGAATCATCTTGTTTCCAGCCATATTCTAAAAACCAAAAAGAATAGTGTGAGAGGAAAAAATCATAATAAAGGAGGAGTAACTTAAATATATATCATCTTTGGTTTAATCTAATATCGTTACCATAGTTCTAGAACTATATCCTATACGTATACTTATCCTTAGGGGCATCCCTAGACATACCTTAGAAATATCTCTAGGGATCTCACTAACGTTTTCGCATCCTAGTTTCCAAAGGTTGACTAAACCTTTCCTCTGATACCAACTGTAGAGACCCGTATCTTGATGTACATGGACATTACATTACATTTGCGTAATACTTAGTACATAACAAAAACACACACACAAGGATCGTAATAGTTTAGTGTCTTTGGAAACTCGGAATAAAATCTTCTAATCGTGGGGAAAGATCGTCAACATCTCCCATAAAGATCTTCCTTTTTTTTACCTAAAACCTTTCTTTATATCCTGGGGAAAAGAAAACATAAAAGGGTGAGCTCAAATGCTCAGTAAGGGTAAACAAAAGAAATATCAATCACATCATATACATAAGAACATAGCTTTTGGAAATCTTAACCTGCAAAAGAGCTCATAATATCATAACATGGGATAAATCATAGAAGTGAAAATGAGATCCCCATAATCATAACATAAAACTTGAAACTTTGTGGCATGCACACATAATCATGGAAAATCATTTCTTGTTAGTCATGACTCATTGCCAAGACTATCTTAGTGGACAAAGTCCCTTTCTGAACCGAGTTCACTCCTCGTTTCAGTCCTGTATCACTGAACCGAAATAACCTTCCGTTCCAGCCATGTCTATCTCATGAGATATGAAATCTTTACCCAATGCATTGGAGGGAGATATAGGTCCCACCCATCTTATAATGAATCCTTTCTTATGTGTGCCACATAGTCATAAAACATACATCATCGCATAACACAAGTAACAAAAATGGGATTCTTGAAACATCATGACATCATAAATCAATTCATATAAGGTAAAGGAATTCATAAAAATAATTCCATCACAACATGATCAAATCAATGTAATAATAGGGATAAAAATATAACCCTTTATTATCTTAGATGTAAAATAATTTTGATAAAACACTTGAATTGAATTCTTGAGGAAAATATCCTTTCTCCTTCAAAATCAATTTCTTTTCACAAAACATCATGCAATTTTAAAAGAAAGAGATTTTATTGAAAATAGTCATGAAATCTTTTAGAGGAAGCTTCATTAAAATAAGGCTTTATAAAACAGTAGAAATCCGTTCGTGCCGTATAAGTTAAAAAAAAACATTCTTCGTACTTTTGTCGGAAAAGTCAAAAAGTACCTCGTACGAAAAACGACAAAAGATTCCTTTCATACGTATTACTAAAAACTCACTGAAGGGTAAAAATGGATTTAAACAATTTTAGGTGGATGGAAATAATATTACATATTGAGTAAACATGGATGTGGATGATAAAATACACCCCAGTAAATACTTACGAATAAACAATATCGGATAAAAATGAGATTGTGATATTTCCCTTACCTTAGGTCCGATTTGCTTTGTTCGTGTCCGAAGCTCCTGTATAATGGTTTAAATAATGTTATTGACTTATTCCAGAATCATACATATTGATATGATATCATATGTGGTTCACTTATGACATTATATTACCCGTTCTTTTGTAAATTCCATGTTAAAGAAGCGTTTTGGGTAAAATTGTTTCATTTATCGTAGGTGTTTTGACATGTTGTTCTTGACATAATTATTACTTATATCATGATTTACTTACTTCCAGAATATAAAATATGATTTATATATCATATATATTCAGTATATATATATATATAATAGGTAGATAAATAAAATGAAAAACACCGTTCATGGAGACGGTAGTCCGTACATACGCATGAACGCTGTTTTCCTTTCCTTATTGTCTTGAAATGGAAGTAAGTAGATGACATACATATGTATATATATACATAAATCCAGTAGCTTTATAATGTCATATATTTCATTATTATTTTTTATATATACATTATAATCATTCTTAAATGGTTAACATGGAGAATGAATCTCATCGTGTCGTGGAGACGGTATTCCGTACGTACGCACGAGCGATGATATCATTTCTATAAATATTGAATTGAATTGGAGTGGATTATACAATATATCAGAATCAATATGATGTTCTAATAACTATGTATAGTTATTCTTTACACCATTATACCCATCCATGTAAGGTGGTGGTGGAAAATAGATTACACCACGGCGTGGAGACGGTATTCCGTACGTACGCACGCGCGGTGATTTCTTTTTCCGTAGGATGGATAGATGGTGAAATAGGGTTGTTTCATACTTATAATAACATATCAGTATATGAGTGATACTGATGTTATTACTTCATAATGAAACAACCTAATAAGAAGAAGTGGAAGAAGAAATAAAGATGAAAGAATTGGTAATGGTAATTACCTCTTCTTTGAAGCGCCTCTTTGAGACCTCCTCTTAGGGCACTTAAATTGGTCTTTGAGGAAGACCAGAACCTCTAGGATGTTGCTAGGGAAGTGGAGAAGAGATTTTGGCAGGGGTTGGCCGAGCTTGAGAGCTCAAATTGGTGTGAGGAGGAGGGGGAGGAGGTATCCTTTTATAGGGGAGGAGAGGGGCACCTTAGGAATATCTCCAAATATTATTTTATATTAAAGTCAAAATCGGTTTATAATGGTTCCAAAGGGTCTTATTTCGAAGCTAAAGTGGGGATGGGTCGAAATACTATCAACCAATAGGACTTAGACAAGTTTAGGGTATTATTTTAACCTTATCAATTAGATTTAACTCTAAGTTAATTAATTTAACTTTTACCGTGTCTTTTTGTTTTCTTTCACTATATGGTTAATACACTTACTATAACATGCCAAACGAACCCCAAATTGTTTATTATTAATATATATATCTTTATCTAAGTCATTTGGCCGAACCTTAGATTTTTAGGAATAAAATAACAATTAATAATATAATATTTGATTTAAAAACTATTTTGTGTCAATTTTGACACTATTTGATATATGATTTTTTTGAAAGTCATAACAGAATTATATGTTCGAACCAAGTTGATTAAATCAACACTAATATATCATAGTAACCTAGAAAATTAGTGGAATTCATAAAAAGTCTTAAATTACATTTATTTTGGTATTTATATTATCAATTATGTCAATATTTCATTAATAGAATAATTACTGCATCATCATTGTGTCATATATAAATTAAATTATTTGATGTCTAAAAATTACAAATAAAATACCATCATGTAGGAAATCTTTTTAGATTTCTAATGAATATTTACAATCGAATTTATCTTATGTATAACCCCATATTAAAAAATGATTTACTTATTAAACTTTGATTTAAACTATTTTAACCCTTCTTTAAATAAATTAATAATAAATGTCCTAATCTAATCCAAGTGGGCCTAAATGGTCATATTGTATTCCTAAGTTTTTTTTGGTCGAATTACACTTGTCCAATAGAATTAGGACATGTGTTAGGGTAATATTGATATCATATTTACCCTTAGTTACCCTATTTACTATTAACCGCGGTAAAAATAGTAAAAAGTTACTATTCACCAAAAATTTATTTTCATCTCATTGAACCACATTTTAGTCCTTGATATTAACCATGTCTCTCGGATTTTTGAAATTCCATTCACAGAAGCGGTAAAATTAAGTTTTATGCAAAATTCAGTTTTTAACCTACCACTTAGTAGTTTCACTATTCATCAAAAATTGATGTTTTTCAGAACAATGCCAAAATTTCATCCCAAGATATATTTCATATTGCGAATTCAAAAATGAAGTCTATTTTACCAAATTCATAACATAAAAGTTGCATTAATTAATTTTATAATTAAATCCCGCTGTTAGAACAAATAGCGTGTTTTTAAGAAACAATATCTATCAAAAGATTGACACTTGTTTATGTCTAGTTTAAATGTGAAATTACATCCAATGACCAACATTGTATTAAATTGTAAAAATATATTCTAAAGATACTTTAAAACCACTCAAATTAATGATTTATCACTATTAATTATTTCGATTAAAAAGTTGTTTTTTAATTATAATTTAGTAATTTTCACTATTCATCAGAATATGAAAGTTATCCGAAAAGTACCAAAATTTCACCTTAGGCTAAATTCGATACTCCGAATCCTAAAATGAAGTCCATTTTGAGAGTTAAAATTTCTAAAATTTAAAAAGTGGTTATTACTATTCATAACGGCTAGTTTTAATAATATTTTAATAGCATATCATTGTTTCGTGAAACTCAGGATTACGTACCACACACGCTATCGAGGAAGGTTGCGATTGCGTGTAATGCAAGGCAAGTCAAGGATGCGTGTTGTGCAAGCTCCTTTTGGTGTAGCGTATAACACAAGACATTAGTAAAATAAAAAAGAATATTTTTCATAAAATCTCGGGCTGTTACAATCAAGGTGTCAAATCACTGAATTAAGAATTCCTTGTTGTTTTTAAATAAAACATTCAACATAATATTAGAGACCCTAGAAGTTTTCCAATTCCATGTTCTATTGGAGAGTGTTAATTTAAAAGAGTTCAATGCAATATTGGAGAATTATTAACATCATTATAATGATTTTATTTTGAAAGTTAGGACATTAGGAGCTCAAAAAAACTCGAGTAGAACAACAACTTGATGATAGATCAAAAAATCACCATAGAGGAATTCATGAGGATGTGTTAGTAAAAGTCAAAAAGTTCATCTTTCCAGTATACTTATTTTTTTAGACATAGAAGAATACAGTGAATTCCTCATTATTCATGGAAGACCATTCCTAAAAACAAGAAAGGATATGATAGAAATCCATCAAGGGTGGTTAATCTTTTGAGTCAGATAATAATAGGGAGTCCTCAACCTCATAACGTCTTCTAAAAAATCAGATGATTACATTTATGGCACACCTATCTGTCTTACCTAAGAAATTAATTACTATATGTCTTGATGAGGCCAAAGGTCTTCACGGACCTCAAAATATCATTTATAACTCCTACACTAGCATAGTGGTGTAGGGTTGAACCCAAGGGAAGGTAGGTGAGTTTTCTATGGTTTTAAGAAAAATATACTCCACTATTGTCAGTAGTAGAGGGAGTGGACATATTTTTACTCTATATATATAAATATATATTAATACTGTTTTACAAACAAGATGAAAATGCTAATTTTAATAAGGAACTAAAACGTACACTAAAGTAACTATAAACTATAGAAGAAACAATGAACTAATCTTCCAAGCTACAAAGAAAAAGGACCACTGATCAAATGAAATACTTAAGAGATTTAATCTACTGGTTGAAATGGTTGATTCCTCCAAAAAATTATTTGAGTCACACATAAATAAAATTTGAAGTGTCACCCTCGTCAGAAAACTCTATAGGTTGAGAATTAAGTATTGGATTTTGCTGCACCAAAATGTAATTGAACTGATTAGAAGTTGAAAAAGAACAACAACTAGAAATAAACTCACTGTCAATTTCCAATGTTGGTGGAAATAAAAGCATCAAAAAAATGTATTCAAAATATATTTTCCAGATGATCTAAAATAAATGAAATTGAAATATAGAAATTGAGGTGTGTATAATATTACATAGAATCATAAATAAATCTCTCTGAATATTTATGATTCTAAAATATGGACAAGAATGTGAAGAAATCAAAAATAAAATTAAGTAATACAAATTTCCAAGATGAGAACATATTAGAATATGATTGTATTGTTTTCAACACTAAAAAAATGATAAAATAGTACAATATCTAAGGATAGAGGGAAGAAGAACTCCCCTAGTTCTACTCTGCTCTCTGACTCTTTCATCTCCTACTCTGCTCATGTGCTTCTCCTGGGGGTCTTCACTATCGAAAAAGTGAGTGTGTCGAATGTGAATGAGCGTCTCAATCTACTCTCAGATGGATATGATCGTGGAATGTATGAGCCTCCTAAATTATTCTACTACTCTTCTTTAAATATAATCCTTCATCCGCTGAATGTCATTGAACGTTTCCATTGACTTTAAAAATGCCTCACTTGTGCACTACGCACATGCGTTTTTTCGTGAATGGCACCTGACGCTATCTTTTCCCATGTAACTAGATTCATGTGAGTTAGTTGTGTGAATCTGGACATATACCCATCTCTTGAATGAACTTGAAAAATTAGAATAGAAAAATAACTAAATATTTCAATGTTAAAACTTTTAATTTTATAAACAAATGTTAAATGTAAAATTATATATTTTTTATTTTTTATTTTAATTATTATTGTTAATTAATCCCCTGAGTTATATGTTATTATTTAATAATTTATGAAAAGACTAATTAATAATCAGATTAAATTATAAGTTTAGTATTTATTAATTTATTACGGATTAGTTTTATTTGAATATTTAAGTTTTTTTAAATTTTAATTAATAATTAAATTTATCATATTAAATAGTTTGATTTTATTTATTAAAATTTATAAAATTATATATAGTCGTTTTAATTTATTATTATTTAATTGATAAAGTAGTTAAATTAGAATTTTTATATGCATTTAAATATTAAATTTATGTATATTAATTTTATTAAAAAGTTAATAATTATTATTTTATTTTTTTATATTTTTTAATTTTTTATTTTTATATTGTTATTATATATTTATTATGATAATTATTATTTGTTTAATTTAAATAATTATTATTGTAATTTTTTATCAAATTAGGTCTTCTTTCCACTGCTTAACCCTTTTCCACGCACAGGGGGAGAATTCATCTTATTCGAGAAGCTGCTTCGTCCCTCCTTCCTTCTCAAAATGGCGGCACGATGTCTTCCTGTAGGCGCCACAGCTTGACTTCCCTAACCGCAGCAACTAGTTCCTTGACTTTTCAATTGTAGCAGCAAATCCTTCTTCAGTGGAGAGTCGATTTTCATCTTCAACAGAGAGGTGGTGTCACCTCTGTTCACCAGCCAGATGACAAGAATTTATTTCTTCAACTAAGATCCAGATGGAGTTAGATGTGGTGGTTGGAGACTTCGACATCTTCCAAAATGGTGTGACTCTGGCCTGTGGCTTGTGGTGACTCGTGTCCAGCAAGGTGACCTCATCATCTTCTTGTGGTGTGCCTTCAGCTAGTGAGGATTTGATTTGGGATTGAAAGTATGGATCTGGGGTGTTCATTGGTTGTTTTTTTCTATTCAATATGTTTTGAGGAAGTAAGAACGATTGATAAAATAATCTTAATTTAGGTCGGTAGAAGAAGGTGATGGTGTGACCGAGGTTGAAGGCACTAGTGTTGGATGCAGAATTTCAGTAGATCATGTCTTGAGTAGGGATGTGGTGGAAATAGATGAAGGACGGTGCCACGGACTGGGATGTGATGATAGGGGAAATAGTGGCAAAGTAGAGGGAATTGATTTTGGCACTGTGAATAAAAGAGATATGGTGAGTCTCTTTCGAAATGACCAGAGAGTGTTAAGAGTCACAATGGCAGAGAAAAGGAAGGGAAACAGTGTGTGATAGCATCGCAAAAAAAAACAATTGATGTGGCACCGTGACAGGGGTGAGACCGTGATAGGAATTGATGGTGACAAGGGTTATGGTTCCACTATGGAAAGTGGGATACGGTGAGACAGTAATGCTGAATTAACACTGGCACCATGAATAGAAGAACCAGTAAGAACATGAATGGAGAAACTATAATACGAAAACCAGTGGGACAAAATATTGACTTAACTATTTTACTGTAAATCTGTAATAAAATTTAAGAAGTCAAAACTTAATTAGACACCAAATAAAGTCTTAATTAAAAACAGAAATTAATTAAAAAAATTAATAAAAATAAACTAAACTCAAATACTATTTAAAATTCATTTGTTAAAATATAAAATGTAAATTAAGGACATAAAAGAAACATTAATTAAAATGAAGACAAAAATATCATAAATTTAAAGAATGAATTTTTTTACTATAAATGTGAATAAAAAATAATTAAAATAATTGAACACAATAAAATATATTATAATTCATATCATTAATCTAGAAGGATTAATTAACTAATATTTAGCAGATGACATGTTAATGAAAAATTGCATTATTTATGTGCAAATATCAGGATTAATTAATCTAATAATATGAGTTAAATTATTAAAAATGCATACAAAAATCACCAAATTAAATAAAAATTAATTATACTTTAAAATTAAAGTAAGATAATAATTAACTGTTTTAAAGATTAAAATACATAATTAATTATAAAAATGGATAAATTAATAAATTTAATAATAAAATTATCGAAGTGTTAATATATTGTAAAAATTTCACAAATTATTAATTAAAATTAAAACAAATTAGTTAAAAAAATGTGACAAAACATATATTTTTAAGGCCACATAAAATTCCCCCACACTTAATCATTGTTTGTCCTCAAACAATCAAATGTTTTGTTATCTTTGAAAACAAAATTATGATATTCATGATTTTATGAAAATGTAATATGTCTAGAAAATTGAAACAAAGGACAGAAACATGTCAATAAGATTTTAGAAAATGAATATCTCATTACAATTCCTTCCCAGAACAAATACGCAGAGGGTAATCTAGATAACTATGAATCATCAAGCAATGAATATGCCATGCCTCATATGTGATACTGCTCGGTGACTAACTTCAATCTAGGATTATGTTCTAATTTCAATAGTGAGAAGAGGTAAATTATCAGTGGAATTAAAAACTTAACCAAAGGAACTTTGTACATAGAATTTTCACCTAGGATCCAAAAATAAATATTTTTTTTGTGGATCACCCTAATGATACAACCTAAATGACTCCCCTATAAACCAATTGACCCCTTCTTCATCTGACGTTCATCCTTACCCTCACCTTAATGAACTCATTTTTGACCGTAGGCACTTTAATTTATTTTTCATAAGCCATATATCTTGTGCTAAGCACTATGAAATGCACTTATTCAATGTGTACAGAGGGATTATAGTAAACAGAAATGCACCTAGCATCTAAGGTATCAGAGATTCACCATGGGATCGAAGATTCCCAAACTACTCCAGTTTCAAAAGTTTTTTTACAAAAAATCATTTTCATTATCTCATTAATGAAATTACTTTAATAATTAGAAGATAAATGAGGTCCCTATAAACAAAATCAAATTTCTAGTTCTAAGGATTATGATCATTACTCTATTAAAAGGGTACCCATATTACTCTAAAAAATAGATTCTAAAACAGATGTCCATTAAATCAAGAAGCATGACCAGTCAGTAAACATCCAACCACATTGATTTCAGATTCAAAGTAGTTTTTTACTACCAAACAATATACTATTCAAAGGAAAGACCCAATTGATTAAAGTTTAGAGGCTAAAATTGTGTGATAACTTTGAAAAACAAATTAACCATTTTTTGACATGATGTTTTAAATTTTATTGGAAATTGATGGGATTACAATTACAAAAATTTTTAGCATCATCAAGAATTTACCCCTCCCCCACAGTTAAAACCAAAATTTGTCCCCAAATTTGACTTTTAAAGTAGAGAAGAACAATTAAACAATTAAGCTTCAAAATTGATTTTCTTTAGAGTAGATTTATGAAATTTATAGAGGGTCACTTTGAAGTTTAAAAAATATTTTGTTCCATAAATATTAATTTAGTAGCAGGTTCATTAGAAACAATATGCGTTAACATTCAGTCCAGTGAATGATTTCCAATGATGCTCCAAAAATAGCAAACAACTTGTGGGTGCATAGTTAATAAGGTAAAATAATTTTAACAGATTGAGTTCAATAATGTGTTCAATAATGCAAAAAAAATTAATGCTAAAACACCCCAATTTAAATCAGATTCAGTACACAATTTTTCTACCTAAAAATACCCCCAACACACTTAGTTTAAAGTAGTGAGAGAATTTTAATAACAATGAAATTCAGTTTTCAATAAGAGGAACATGTAGAATTTTTTTAAAAACAAAATAACATGCAGTAGAAAATGTTTCTAATATGAAAGACTTATAGTATATTTTTCAAGCAAGAATGTAGAAAATTTTCAAAAACAAGAAGATTTTTTTAAACATATGCAGAATTATTTACAAAGTAAAAATAATTGAAACAACAAAAGTAGTAATTGAAACTTAGAAGTGAATTTTTACTAAAATGAATAGGAGCATAAAAAAGAATACAAGTTCTAAGATACTTACCTGAATAGGTTTTTCATTAATCCTTTTATTGGGTATTCCCCTCACTTATTGATGCAATAGTTTCTTGGAAACATAGAGCATGTAAATCAAGAACATATATCTATCAAAGATAGAGCATAAAGAAGACAACACCAAAATACATTATTCAAAGTAAAACAAAAACACAAAATGCAAAAAGGAAAGAGCATGAGTTGACTGCCATGAAGCACTGAGTTGAAAGTATTCAGTTAGACCTTATTTATATATATTTTTTTTTGTGTTTTATTGAAATAAAAAAATAACCATGGGTTGCCTCCCATGTAGTGCTAGTTTTAAAGTCCCCAGCCGGACTCACCTAGAAACTGACCATAGTCACTAGGTGGATGTGGTTTCCTTAATACGAACCACTATATATGTTTGGCCCATTTGTTTTTAATGGAATAATGAAATATATGGGCACCTAAGCATAGAAAAACCAAAACCAAATTCTCATAAGCTGCAAAAATCCATAAATAGACCACTTTTGCAATTATAGACATGGGGCTATCAACTTTAAAAATTGTTTCAGATTTGACAAAAGTAATATTTTTAGGTAGATACAGCAATGGATTTGGTACTTCAATGGATGTGACTATGTCCACACAACTATCTTCATCAACATCAACACTAACAGATTCACATTCAAGGGTGAAAATGGGTAAATTATGATTAGTCGGTTCAAAAGGAGATTAAATAGGGTGCTGAACAGATTTATGAACATTATAACTCATGTTTGATTCCCCCTCTAGACTACTAATCATATCATAAGAAATACCATAACCCCTCATAGATGAGGATGGAAGTGATAGATAAAGAAGAGAATTTATTTTACCAATAGCATATTCAAGTTTAACAACATTGTAAATCTCTTCCAAATGTTCCTCTTTAGTGGATTAACACTCAACATCTACTAATTCTATCAAATCAATTCTTCCTAATTCAAGTTTGTGCTCAACCTATTTTCCTTGTTCAAATTCAAACGACTCACTTCCCAAAACAAGGTCTGTAGTGTGTTCAAAAAAATTCAAATTAGGGAGAGTAATGTTTAATTCCGCTTCAGTAAATTCCATTTCCAGATTGTTTAAATTTAAACATTTACCACAATATATAACATCACTATTTTCAATTTCATTTCACATAGTTTCAATCAAAGAATCTATCTGAGAATAGGGAGATAAAAGATCATCATTTAATCATTCTTCTAAAATTACCCCCTCATTCTCTAAATCAACCAAAATCATTTCAAAAATAGAAGGGTTTGGAGTTTCAAAACATGGAAGAGAAGTGTTCAGTTCAAGTTCAATGATTTTAGATTCAACATTATCGAGTTTAATGTTCTAATCTAGATTATACGCAATATCATGTTCAAAATCATTTTTTTTAACAATAGAAATGATGGGTGAATATGTTTTAACATTCAAATTTTCATTTTATAGTATGTCTTCAACCCGAGTGACTTAATTCTCAAAACATCTAAAATAGTGATTTTACCCAAAATAAGGAATCATGTAAAGAACTGGGAAATCTTTTTCAATCCGTTTTAATTGATCTTAAAAATTGTGTAACTCAACATCATTAAAATTCATTTTGGAATATTCAATGTTATTCTCTTGATTCAGTGGTCTGGTTATTTCTTCATTTAGTTCAAAAAAATCAGATTTTTCAGAATGAAAGTGTTGTTGCCCAATTTCACAGTAACTCTCTTCTTTAATTTGATTTTCAAATCTTTTAAAAACATTTTCCTTTTCATTTTCTTCTAATTATTCTTTTTCATTAACCTGTTTCTTATAAATCAAAGAGAATTTTTTGTAATGTTTTTATTCTTTTATCTTACTCTTAAGAATTTATAAATTGAATTTCGTGTGTTTTAGTTAAACAAGTGTTCAATAGTTCCACCCAAGCATCCAATTTTGAATGAATTAGTTCAATTTTAGCTAGGGTGTCAGGACAGGAGTCATATTGTTCATTTTCTTCAATGTAACCAATCTATTGTGGTTGGTTATAGACACACTGCCAGACAGTGTGCCCATAATAGCCACAACACATACAATGTGTTCCAAATTCATCCGTTTTAAGGGTTTATAATAAACAACACACTCGAAGTCAAGAAAAAATTAAACATGCAACACAAGAAGCCAATTTTTACAGTTTTTAGCGTATTTTTTTAATATGATTTTTTATGTTTTTATTTATTTATTTTAATGTTTCTAAAACATCGAACACCCAACACATGCCTTCCCTAATAACGAAACCAAATTTTGATGAGGCCAAAGGTCGTCACGGCCCACAAAATATCATTTATAACTCTTATACTAGCACAATGGTGGAGGGTTTAACCCAAGGGAATGAATGTGAGTTTTATAAGGTTTTAAGAAAAATATACTCCACTGTTGTCAGTAGCGGAGGAATTGAACATCCTTTTACTTTATATATATAAATATATATATATTTTTAATAATGTGGCACAAACAAGATGAGAAAACTAATTTGACTATGGAATACAAATGTACATTAAGGTAACTATAAAGTATAGAAGAAACAATGAATGAATCTTTCTCGTAGCAATGATAAAGGAGAACTAATCATATGAAATAATTATAAGAATTAATATACTGGTTGAAATGGTTTACTCCTTCACAAGTTTAACTGAGTCCCACTTCAAGACAATTTGAAGAGTCTCCCTCACTAGGAAACTCCATAAGAAAGGAATTAAGTATTGGAGTTCACCACACTAAAACATAATTGATCTTCTGGGATGTTGAAAAAGAACAACAACTGGAAATAAACACACTTTAAATTTTCAAAGTTGTTGAAAATAAAAGAATCGAAAAAATTTATTAAAAATCTACTTCACTAGTTGGTCTTGAATTAATGAAATTGAAATACCTAAATTGAGCTGTTAAAAATTAAACATCGAATCATACATCAATATTGACGAATGTTTATGATTATCAAATATTGATAAGAATGTAAAGAAATCAAAGGGAAAATCCAGTAATATCAAATTCTCAAGCTGAGAACATATCAGCTTATGATCGTATTGATTTCAACACTAAAACACATGAAAATAGATTCCAAAATCTAAGGACAGAGGGAAGAAGAACTCCCCTAGAACTACTCTTCTCTCTGACTCCTTTGTCTCCTGCTATGCTCTTGTTCTTCTCTTGGGAGTCTTTGCTCTTGAAAAAGTGTGTGCGTCGAATGTCAATAAGCATCTCAATCTTATCTAAGATGGATGAGACCATGGAATGAATGAGCCTCCAAAATTCTGCTACTGCTCTACTTTAAATATCATCCATAATCTGCTGCATGTCACTGCACGTTTCCTCCGACTTTAAAAATTCCTCACTTGTGCACCGTAGACATGCATTTTTTCGTGACTGGCATGTCGTGTTATCTTTTCCCATGTAACTAACTTCGAATGAGTTAGTTGTGTGGATCTAGACGTATACCTGTCTCTGGAATGAACCTGAAAAATTAGAATATGAAAATTAATAAATATTTCAACGTTTCAAATTTTACTTTTATAAACAAATGTTAAATGTAAAATTAATTGATTATTAATTATTAATTTAATTATTATTTTTAATTAATCATTTGAGTTATATGTTATTATTTATTAATTCATGAAGGTGATTAATTAATAATGAGATTAAATTAAAATTTTATTATATATTAAATTATTTGAGATTTGTTTTTTTGAATATTTATGTTTTTTAAATTTAAATTATTAGTTAATTTTATCATATTAAATTGTTTTATTTAAATTATTAAAATTTATAAAATTATATATTGTTGTTATAATTTATAATTATTTAATTGAAATAGTAGTTAAATTATAATTTTTCTATTCATTTAAATATTCAATTTATCTAAATTAATTTTTTTAAAAAGTCAATCATTAATATTTTAGTTTTTTTATATTTTATTTCATTATTTTTATATTTTAATTATTTATTCATTAATATAATTATTATTTGTTTAATTTAATTCGTTATTATTTTAATTTTCTTTATCAAATTATTTCTTCCTCCCACTCCTTATCCCTTTCCATGTAAAGGGGGAAATTCAGCTTATTCGAGGAGCTGCTCTGGCCCTCCTTCCTTTTCAAAATGGCGGCACAACGTCTTCCTGCAGGTGGCATAGCTTGAATTCCTCAACCATGGAAACCAGTTCATCAGCTTTTCAATCACATCAGTGGATCCTTCTTAAATAGAGATTCGATTTCCATCTTCAACGACAAGGTGGTGTTTCCTCTATTCACCAGCACGACGGTAAGAATTTATTCATTCAGCCAAGCTCCACATGGCTTCAGATGTGGTGGTGTGAGACTTCAACATCTTCCCAAATGAAGTTACTTCGACCCGTATCTTGTAGAGACTTGGGTCTAGAAAGGTGACCTCCTCATCTTCTTGCAGTGTGCCTTCAGCTCCTGAGGATTTGATTTGGGATTGCAAGTCTAGATCCAAGGTCTTCATTGGTTATTTTTTGTGATCAATCTATTTTTTTGAAGTAAGAATGATTGAATAAATAATCGTGATTATGGTCGGTAGAAGTATGTGATGGTGTGACAAAGGTTGAAGGAACTAGTGTTGGATTCAAAGATTCAGTGGATCATGGATTGAGTTGAAAAGTGGTGGAAATAGATGAAGTATGGTGCCAAGGACAATGATGTGATGATAGAGAAAAAGTGGAAAATCAGAGGGAATTGATGTTGGCAGCGTGAATAAAAGAGATATGATGAGTCCATTTGGAAATAGTGAGAAAGTGTAAAGAGTCACGGTGGCCATGAAAAAGAAGGGAAATAGTGTGTGATGGCACCAAAAAAATGAAATGGTTGATGTGGCACCGTGATAGGGGTCAGACCGTGACATGAATTGACAGTGACAAGGGTTACGATGCCACTGTGGAAAGTGGGATATGATGAGACAGTAAAGCTGAATTCATGGTGGCACCATGAATAGAAGAACTAGCGAGACTATGAATGCTGAAACTATAATGCAAACACCAGTGGGAAAATAGATTGACTTAACCATTTCCCTGAAAATCTGCAATAAAATATAAGAAGTAAAAACATAATTTGACACAAACTAAATACTTAATTAAAAACCTAAAATAATTAAAACAATTAATAAAAATAAACTAAACTCAAATACAATTTTAAATTAGTTTGTTAAAATATAAAATGTAAATTAAGGTCTTAAAATAAACTTTAATTAAAACAAAGACAAAAATCTTATAAACTCAAAGCATAAAAAAATAAACTATAATTGAAAATAAAAACTAATTAAAATAATTCATCATAGTAAAATATATTATAATTCATGGCATTTATCTAGAAGGATTAATTAGTTATTATTTAAGAGATGATAAGTTAATGAAAAATTACATTATTTATGTTCAAATAGTAGGATTTATTAAGTAATTAATTAGATTTAAATTATTAAAAATGCATCTAAAATCACCAAACTAAATTAAAATTAATTATACTATAAAATTAAAGTAACATAAAAATTAACTGTTTTAAAGCTTAAAATAAAGAATTAATTATAAAAATTGATAAATTGATAAATTTAATAATAAAAATACAGAAGTGATAATATATAGTGAAAATGCACAAATTATAAATTAAAATTAATTAAAATAAATTAAAAATATGGGGAAAACATGTGTTTGTATGGCCACATCACTTCCATAGAAGAAAACAGTGAGGAATCATTCCCTGATAGATGAGAAGAATTTTATTTTTAATATTTTTCCCTTAAATGAACCACTCATATGAGATAATTTCCCAATGTTCACACCCTCAATCATTCAACCACTAACATTTGAATTAAAATCTATACCTAATACTCTTATGTATTCATACTTAGAAGCTTTAAACTCTCTACCATTAATCATTATCTCTGAGCTATCTCAATTATGAGAGAAAAAAATCATTGAATTGTTGAAAATAAACAGGAATTATTTTTCCAATGGAGTGACTGACATTAAATGAATTAGTCCCTCTCTATGCATCCACACGATTTTTCTAAAGGAAGGTGAAAAACCCAAACACCAACCTAAAATGTGGGTTACACCACTAATAATGATTGTTGTTAGAAAGAATGTATTGAAAATTATATATTCTAGAATAGTATCTTAAATCTATAAAATCATGTGGGTGAGCCCTCTAAAATTAGTCCCAAAGAAAGGTAGGATCATAGTGGAAAAAAGCGATGAAAACGAATTAATCCCCACATGTTCTATCACTATATAGAGTGTTTGTATGGATTATAGAAATACAAACATGACAACATGGAAGGATCATTTCCACCTTCTTTACATTGATAAGTATTTGGAGAAACTATTAGGACATGAATTTTATTATTTTCTGTATAGATATTCATGATACTATCAAATTGTAGTCGACCAGACTGATTACTCTAAATCACATTCACATGTCTATTCACCACTTTCTACTAATGAAACATGTAATTTTGGTATGTGTAATTCATTAGAAACATTTCAAAGATGCATGATGTATGTATTCCATGATATAGTAGAGGAGTTCATAGAAATATTCATCGATGAAATTTTAGTTTATAGAAGATATTTCAAAGTTGGAATAATTAATATTGAGTTAGTTCTACGACACTGTGAAGATAACTATCTCACTTTGAATTGGGAAAATTTTTATTTTATGGTTCAAGGAGGCATTGAAAACATATATAAAATTTAAAAATATGGAATAGAAGTTGATCCCTTTAAGATAATGATCATAAAATATTTACCTGATCCTTCAATTGTTAAGGGTATATGTAGCTTTCTTAGCCATATTGAATTCTATAGGCAATTTTTGGAAGATTTAGAAAAAGTTTCCTTCCCAATGATGTGCCTATTTTGAAAGGTAGTTTCATTTAAATTCACTAAATAATGTTGGTAGAAATTCATTACTTTAATTAAAACACTCATAGCATCCATTGTAATCATTTCACCTCACTAGGACACGGAATTTGAATTTATGTGTGTTTCCAATGACCTTGATATTGTCGCTGTATGAGGATAAAAAGTTGGTCACATGTTATGTGTGATATACTATGAAATACACACACTGAATTATTATCAATTAAAATACACAACTATAGAGAAATACCACTCAGTAGTTGTGTATGATTTTGAAAAATTATGTTCCTATTTGTTCTTATCTAAGGTGATTCTGCACACCGATCATGCTTCCCTCATGTATTTAAAGAAAAAAAAGGAATCCAATATGAGGATAATAAGGTGTTTTCTTCTTCTATAATAATTTGATATTATCATCATGAATACTAATTGTATGGAAACTGTGATCACTAATCATCTATCCTGACTACATTTTCCAACCATCATAGTCAACAATGATATGAACATTGAAGTCAATTACCCCGATGAAACCCTTTTATGAATTATGGAAAAACCATAGTTTTCTAATCTTTATAATTATATTTATAAGGGATTTATTCACTATGACCTCTCATACCAGCAAAATAGAAGACTTTCAAATAAATAGATGCATTACTTCTAAGATGGACCACTCATTTTCAAATGATTCATGGATGTATTTTTAGGACATTTCATTCCAGAAGATAAAATACCAAATTTTATAGACATGTTTCATACAACACCTACTAGAGGGAATCATGGAAGCATTCACACCATAGAAAATATACTATAAATCAAACTTTTCTGGCCCACTCTATACCAAGATGTAGGGGAATTTTGTCAAAGCTATGATAGGTGCTAGAAAACTGGGGCCATTAGGAAATTAAATGATATGCCTCAAAACTCAATCATGGAATTTGAAAGATTCAATGTTTGACGAATAGATTTCATGAGTCAATTTTCCAATTTTCATGGAAAGTCCCATATTCTTGTTGGCATTGACTACATCTCAAAATAAGCAGAATCTGAAGCCAAATCACATGAAAAAACAAAAATGGTTATGAATGTTTTGAAAAATATTGTGTTATGAAGATTTGGATTTCCTAGGATACTCTTTAGTGATTGAGGAATATATTTTACCTCTATAGATATTAATGGATTTATAAAAAATATAGAATATTGTATTACAAAGGAACTCCATATCACCCAAAAAAAGTGGGAATGTTAAATAGTCAAATACGGAAATTGAGAAAATCTTGGAGAAGATAGTGAACACATTTCCAAGTGACTGGAGATTAAAATTGGATGATCCACTATGTGAATACAACATTGTGTAAAAAACACCAACTAATACCACACCTATCAGATTGGTTTATGGAAAAACGTATTATCTGAGTTGAAAAAGAACATTTCTCATATTGGTAAACTTAAAATATAATATTAGATGCTTAGAAAGATGGAGATTCTCAAATACTATAACTCAATGAAGTGAAAGAAATATGAAAATATTATTATGAAAATTCAAAAATATACCAAGAAAAAACTAGGAAATCCCATGATCAATGCATTACAAGAAGCATATTTGTTCTAGGAAATAAAGACATTTTATTCAACTCAAGATTAAAATTGTTCCATGGGAAGCTAAAATCGAGATTGTATATCACTTTCAACATTATTCTAGTTTTCCCCTATTGGACAACTGAAATTCATAATGAAGATAGAAAACCTTTCAATGTAAACGTTCAATGGTTAAAAATATATCTGGAACCCTTCCTTGAAGGCTGTTTCAAGAGAATAAAATTACATTGAGCCATAATATTTCAAAATAGAAAACTTAAAGGAATCAATAACAAGTGGGAAAACCAAGGTAGGTCATCCTATACAAGATTATGTTATAATAAGCATTAAGAAGACCTATGTAATTCTGGGAGTAAATGATGAGGTTTGAACCCAAACTAGGAAAAAATGTAAATTTCATGTCGTGTAACCCAAATTTATGACTTGTACCATTTTTACCCAAATTTCATGAAATATAAAATTACACAAGGTAAAATTCCATTTTCATGTCACGTAATTACACAGAACAATTATTAAAAAAAATATGCCATGAACCTAGGGTTCATCAACCAATGCCCAACTCCCTCCTACACACCCAATGCTCCATATTCATCCTACAGACACCCATCCTCTTATCCTTATTGAACACGAACGCCCTCCCCTTCTCCCTCACACATGAGAAACCCTCAGTTTCCCCTCCCTTAAAGTCCATAATCCCCCCCCCCCTCATCTTCACTCCTCCTACCTCCTCCTGGTATGGTGCAGAACAAAATTGTGCACCCATAAACATTAGAGTATACATCATACGACAAAGATAAACCTATGAAAAATCACCTACAAGGTGTTTCACCCACTACACTATCACCATATCAGGAAGAATCTCATTTTCTCCCAATACAACTCGTGCTAAAACCGCTGATCAAGGAAAATCCTTGACAAGATCCAATGAGTCACCAGGGGATGACAACCAACATTTTCACCCGATTCTGTGCTTCTCAAACCTCAAGCACCACATCACCCTCAACTAGTTGCAAGAAAAGATAATGAGGACAAACAAGACCCTCATCATGGATATTCTCTCTCACCTACACATCAACGAAGAGATCCTTGAACTCCTTAACTGACTCCATATTTCACGAAATATTGAGGTATGCGAGGATATGTACCAAGAGATGTTCCTAGATTTTATATCAAAGTATGAAGTAGTAGTGTATAGCCTCAATTTTTTCTAGGTCGTTGACCGTATGTACTCTAATTTTATAAATTCATCATTGGAATGGGCATCGACAAAGAGGATTTTTCTATGTCTGAGTAATTTTTGATGCTTCATCTAGAGACTACATAGTCTTATTTGAGGTGACTATGGTAAATGATAGCACAAAAGACTCAGATAGTGCATGACCCCTCGACCACCAAGTCCCCTCAACTACATAGACCAACACTTTTGATTCTTCATAGAGCCTTGACCCATGACCAGTTTTCCTAGGAAGAATCTCATGGGAGTGTGAGCCTGGTTGATGTCCTCATTTTGGTAGTGGCCAAGGGTGGCCTAACTGTCAACATGGTTTTCTATTTATCCTATTACTACCAATATCACACACAACAAACCAATTATACAATGATGGGTGGATCCTTCTTCACCCACCTAAACCAACATATCAGTGTGTTTGATGCTACTCTTACCATCAAATTCCTTAGACCAATGGAGTCAATTGATTTTCTGATGCTACAAAAGATTAATCTTTTGGTTAGGGACGAGGAGGCTTACCAATGGGCACTAGGAGTAAATGTGGTAGTTGATGTAGACTATAGGAACCTACCACATATCTTGTACATGCTCAACATAACACTTCTTCTCTACCACCTCCCTCTCATGCTTCTACCACCATCACATCCTCTAGTACTACACCAAAAACTTCCACCCAAAATATCTCATGGCCATACATATTTTCTTCCTGTAGAACCAATGATATATCTCTACCTATCTTCACCACCCATTTTCAATATTTTCCATTTTACCAACTCACCACCAACATCTTATCCCAGTGGCTCAATGAATCCACCAACACCTACCGACCCATCCACTTCGACCACTCTATCCCCACCCACAACTCATACCAACTTGGGTTTAGAGATCATTGACAATGATGCTCAGTAGGAGTACCTCACGGAGTAGGCTCAATGGGAAAAGGTGATGACCATATCACCATCACCAAGGTGCCATTTGTTGATCTAGCTACCAAACCCATGGCAGCACTTAGAATTAACACATCTCCACCACCTTCCCCATCCCATATTCCCAGCACCATGAATCCACCCTCAATAGCTAACCCAACAGCCCTTACTGCCACCATAGATGATGACCAAGATGGATAGTTCCTACCACCACGAAATAGAGAGTGTGCATTGGAGAATCTTTATTATTCCTCCATCTTATCTTAGATGGTCAATATGATTATTTTTGTTATATAATTTTGTATATGTGTTGTTTTTTTTCCTTTTTTATTCTATTTATCTTTTAATTGTTTGTACTAATACACTTATCTATATATGGGAACCAATTTTTCACTATTTAACAAGGATTAATTTTCAAATCATTTAAATTTATAGTAGTCATGTCTAGATCCTCTATTTCATCCCTATTTGTCGATGCACATATACAGCTATCTATCATTGTTCAAGAAGTGACTCCTTGTGTGTCCATGATTAATTGTCAGCTTTAGGACTTCTCATTAGAGATTCATGCACATCAGCCACCACCACGTGCACAAATACCCTTCCTTACACATATGATCCAAGACGACAATTCTCATGAAGTCATATGTCCTTTCAAAATACCATGTGGGATTAAGAGAACCTCCATGAGTATCAGAAGATGACAGAGGAGACACTAAGCTAATGGATGAAAAAACATGATACTCTGATCCATCCATTTGGATGATGATGAATTTTTTTATTTTTTATAGCAGACAACCTATGTTTCATAAGTTTTCTACTTCTCTGTAGTCATGAATTTTTCCTCATCATCCTTATCATGATTCATCTTTAGATTTCATGAATATAATGATGCATTTAAATAAAACTTGTTTCACTACTATTCATATTGTAAATATTCTTTTATTTAGTCTTTCAAAATGTTTCAAAAATGTGAACTAATGTTTTACCTAGTGCAATATTTTTATTTCTAACCTATTCTACATATCATCCAAATTCAATATTTGGACAACCCATATTCCCTCATGGTATTCCACTTCTTCCAGGGAGCTCTCGATTCCCTTAGTCTTTAATTATTCAATTTACATTCCATTTATCATAACATTATCTATTATAAATCTTCCAATGCAATTCCACTGATAGTCTAAACACTTTCTCTTTCTATGAGTTGGAGTGTTTTTCATGTATATCAATTTCAATACACATAATATTTTTCCTGTTCTTGTCTGTCTACGAAACACTGTTCAAATTGGTAGCATGATTTAAACCTAAAAATAATTTTATGTATTTAAATAAACAAAATATATAAGTTGTAAATTGTTGGAAATCTGTGTTTTATCTTTGTTTAGTTTTTTAGAATGACTTCAGTGCCTAGTGATTTTATTAAAATTCACCATTTTTGAAATTCCTATTAATTAAATTATTACTTGGTGTTATACCCTCAAGGATTTTGAATTCATTATTTAATCCCATGATAGAGAGGATTTTGGGCCTATAATTTCATATTCCTTTCTGAGAATATTTCTTGAGTCACATAGGGGACATCTAATCCAATCCAAAAAAGAATTGAGATATTATTGGGAATATGACTGAATAAATAAAAATTTAACATTATTGAGGAATTTTTTTATTATATTATTTAGTAAGACCCACCTCATATATTTACCTAATTAAGAACATAATTTCCATAAATAGCCATATATAATGAATCTATTCTAAGATGAGTATACCTTCCTACCATGCTCATTTTATAGAGTATATATTTAATTGGAATAAATTTGGGGGAAGATATCAGTCTGCACAAGATGATTCTACCATGGATATGTATTGTGTTACTCATTAGACTATTTGATTTCTATCCATATGTACATTTTTTCATTTCACATCTATCATATTCCTTGAAAAATACAAAAATAAAAAGAAAATTTTAAATGGTTTGTGTATTAAGAAGGTAGAAAATCACAACTTCCTAACCAATGAATACCTTGAAGGATCATTTGTGGTTATGTGAAGGATGTGAGGTCTAACCTAGACCTTAATTTCAAAAAATAAAAATACAAAAGAAAAATAAAGGAACAAAATAATCTTCCTGAAATTACATGGAATATACATGGATCCAACTAGAGTTGATGGGAGCATTGACTTTATTAGCATTAGAGGATTAATTTTATTACAGTTTCATGACATTCAAAAAATATAATTTAGATCCTACAATCTTTTTTGAGCTTGTTTTCCACCTTTTACCTTCACACCTACAACCTAAGAGTCCTCAAAACTGAATTGAAGAATCCCTCATGATTGATTTTATATTTGTATTTACAAAGTGGAGATGATAGAACTAATGCAAGCTTATGGTTAGAATCATGTACTCAGGGTATGAGCATAAATCCATTTTCACTTCACCATGAGTGATGAGAGAAAATTCCCTGTGAGGTAAATTGAAAATGGGAATAGATTTCAAGGAAAAGTCAAGATATCGTGATTAAAACATTAAAAATTTATTCAATGAACTGATCCTTAAGGCATGATTGATTTTCTATAAAGGTATGAATATGAATAATGGACTTTTTTTCTTACACAAATATTTTTTTACCTAGATATAATGTGTATTTCCTATTTTAAAAATTCCTTAACTTTTTGAAATTCTTTTTGAGAACTTTTTACAAGAGGAAAATCAATTGTTTGTATGTGGCACAATTTGATAAGATGAAACCATATATACATATTTCTATCATTTTATTTTGTATTTCCAATTATTTGTTTGATAATTTACATAGTATTTTTTTTTATTAAAGAAAATAGGCATCCAATGTTTTAAAGGAGAAGATGTAGAAAAGGAGAAAACTATCTTATTATACATCATGAAACATTTTTACACGATGTGTAGTAGTGTTTCACTACATGTTGTATTTCATGAATCATTTCATGATAGAAGTCATGGAAAACATCATTTAGAGAATCCATTACATGACGTGATTTTTTGATATATGTTGGGAGACCTTTAAAATATATATCCCATAAAGAAAATGAAGATACATCTCGTCAATCACAATTACACATTATGATAAGGGTCAAAGATTCAAATCTCGGATGAGATACACGCAAGATATGTGAAGATTCAAACTCCATGGAGAAAGCCACAGATCGACATTACACAATGTGAATTCCCATTATACTTGAGGTAATATTTTTCCAATAAATATAACAGCAGGCACACTAGATTTTAGAGGCTCTAGATTTTCCATACATTGTGTATTTTATTCTTCTTTCATTACCCTATATTCCCTCCCATAAAATAAAAATTATTTACTTTATTTTCATTGTTTTACTTTGATAATATTTTTTTGAATCCATTTCAAGGACGTTTTTCATTCCATTTATGTTACCAATTCAGTTTTGATCATTGTTCGTTTTGATTAGAAAGCGATGAAGAACTGTTTCCACGATCCTTCTCATCCTTGTTTCATGTATGCAGTTAACTAAATTTTTCTTGATATGAGATATATAATTCTTGTTTCTGATTTCATGTTTGTTAATTTTTTATTCTGAATCCTTTCAATTTTTTCAACCATTTAAGCCCAATTTTTTCTGGCATGTTTAGAACGATTTCAATTCATCATTTATTTGAATTCAATTATACCATGAGTTGATAAACCACTTAGGGTAGGGGTTGAGAGTAGGGTTATGAAAATTTAAAAAATATTTGATTTTGAACTTGGTAACATTATGGATTAGAAATCAGGATAAATAAAAATTATCTATGAAATTAATCTAAACATCCATGACCAGAAGACAATTGAATAATGGAATCTATTATGGTTGAATTAGGATTAGGATATGACCAATATCACAAGACACTTTCAACCTTAGAAACAAAGATTATTGCATCTTATTTGTCACTATTTCTAAACCAAGGAATACTTAGCTCTTAGGTAGAACTAGTTTGTTTGACCATAGGGAACTAGTAACCTTATCTTTCTTCACAGCGTAGACATTTGGATCTTAACAAGTCATAATTATGGTCATATTTTATACCAGACCCCAAACATGTCCCACATAAATTTTGTATTACTAAATTCATACAAAAAACATTATAGAAATAGTTTCCCAAACTTAACTAAATTGATGGGGACTCCTACATAAAAGGTTTCTATGTCAATGTTTTACATCGCTAACCCAATTACCCATGGGATTGACCCCAGAATATTTTTATACTACATATTCTATAGTAAGTGATGTTTTCTAAATAGTCAAATATAGTTTGACCGTAGCCCGTATGAATTTAACGATACGTAGGAGCACATCAATTATTTATTCATTTACTTATAACACATCTATAATTACTCTAAAATTATTTCATGAGTACATTTACATTAAAGGAAGAATGAATAATGATTATAAATCCTGAATATATATGTTAAGAAACAACTCCATAGTACTCCCTCCAAGAGAGAATCTAAACAACACAAATCCAAATTAATTAATGCTTATAAGATAACCCCATCTATATATATATAAAATAATTTCCCATTAGAAATTTTGTTTTTAATATTCTCAATGGATTATTAATTCTAATATTAGGAACTTCAAAATCCCCATTTTTATTTTCCAATAACATGATCATACTCAATATAAATCCATAAGTCATAATGGAGTTTTTTTATAATAGATCCAATTGGATTTATATTTTTCTATTAATAATTATCTCTTCAATAATATGCACTTTTTCTCATTCATGATTCCCATTAAAAATTTATCCCCTTTTAAATATGAATTCCACCAATTATTTTTTTAATTCACCATATTAAGATGTGTAATTTCTCCCACTTTGTTTGAAAATGAAACTAAATATTGGGTAGAATGTAGAAAATATATAATCATAATGATTTAAAAAGAGAACCCAATAACAAAAAAATACTTACATACTAATTTTTTTTCATTTGATATAGGCCTTGAAACAATATCCAAAATATAATATTTAATAAAAAAATATTACAATTTTGGATTACCACCTTCCACCTTCTCCATGTTGGAATGGTATTTGATATCAATATGTTTCATCATTGAATGTTGTCATGATATTTGGATATATTTATAGATTTTTTACTATATGTAATCAACAATTGGAATGTTATATCTACTCTCATATACTTAAAATGAGATTTAATCAAAATAATCTTAGTTGTAACTTGAAATGATTCTATATATTCATCCATAATGATACTACAAGTAGTAATACTTTTATTCTTGGAGTGACATGATACACATATTCCTTAAATAAATAATACTCTTGGAAAAGTTTATTCCCTCTCTCAAATGGTACCTATAAAATAATAATTCCCATATATATAAAATGGAAGAAATATATTTTTATTTTATACTAAAAAGTATACAAAAAATCTCATATGATGCATGATTGAATCCTTTTTACTATAATAAAATGTGTTTCCTTAGTAATTCATTGGAATCATGTACTTAAATTCACAATGTATTTAATATCTGGTCATAATACCATTTTATACAATATATTTTTAATAAATCATAAGGATTGATTTTAATATATATCAGTCTGTTCATTATCTTTAAATTAATTATTACCAACAGAAAATTCATGGAAACAACCATTTAATTTTCAATTCCAAATCATTTTAATAACTCTTGATTATATTTTTCTTGTCATAAGAATATGTTATATTTTAAAAGTTTTACATAAAATACTAAAAGTAATTTCAGGAAATCAATCCTTGACAACTCAATGTAAGTATTCATTTAAACTAAAAAATCATCACATGATTTAATTTTATATATAATAGATATTATTTCATCAAAATAGACTATAAAAATTAGTTAATTAGTATGTTCTTCCATTGACATTTAAACTATATTATCCTTTTAAGAATTTTAGATTTCATTATTTTCAAATAATTCTCATGAATTGAGTATCATTAACAAGTAGATTGTTTTATCTCATAAATTTCTTTTTTATATTTATTAATCAAAATATATCATAGTAAAAAAATTATTAATGTTGTGAAAATTATATATTCTCATTTTTATCTCTATTAATGATATAAAAATTTACATACATTAAGAAGATCTTATAACTCCATTTAGAAAAAAATTACAATAAATAATATGATAGCTTTAAAAAATAAAACTGTGTATAAAGTCTCATCAAAATATAGATATTTGATTTGAGAGTAGCCTTTGGATACTGAAAAATATTTATTTTTCACTACATCTCCTTTATATTTGAGTTTATTTATTAAATACTATTTTTATAACCACATTTTCCCTTTAAAATAAGGTAAAATATCTCATGTATTTTTTTTATATTTTTTTTTCAATTTATTATTCATTCTAATAACCCAATGTTCCTATTGTAAATATTAATTCACAAAATGATTCTCTATTTTAGAGAGTATTGTTGTTTGAGAAGTAGTTCTTAAAGTACCTAGTTGTTTCACTATTTTAACAATATTTATAATTTTTTTTATGTAAACTATGTTTTCTTTTTTATGAATAATTTTTTTATATGTTTCTAAATAACCTCTTCATCACTTAAAATATTAAAATATTCATTTTCTGAATTTATTTCAGTACGAATAATAGTTTATATATAGCATTATATTTTATAATTTCACCATATAACTATTCTATATTATATTTATGTTATATTTATTCTATTTGAGTAGTGTTTTCCTCTTAAAAAACAATATCAAATTTATTGAATTTTTTTTCATAAACTTATTATGAAATTTTTTACACTTTCTATTATGTGTATAGCTAATGATAATTACTTCATTAAATCTTTCATTAAATTTTACAACAAATAATTCTTTAACTTAAATTAATAATAGAATACCTAAACCATAGAATAATTCCCATTTTGTTTTTTGACTATACCAAAACACATAATGAATCGTATATTAATTTTCTCATAAAGAATATTTATTTATAAATTTCATGACTATTATTATATAATATATCCAATAATATTTAGATGTGTCATTTTATAGAAAAATTATTCTTCTAATGTCTAAAATGAATCAATTATTTCTCTCAAAATTACTTCTCTAATTTAATATATGAAGATATATATTGATACCATATTATAAAAGTTTCAATATATGTTTTAAACTATTTTTTTTGTACTAGGGTTTATTTTTAGATCAATTTTTCTTGATGGAATAAACTATATCCTTCTAAAATGATATTATAAAAAGTTTAAACATTTATAAAACCTGTATTTTTTATTAAATTTACATAAAATATGTGTTACACATAAAATAACAATTAACGTTTCTGAAAGATTATCTCAATTTACTGATTTATTCCATATAGGCCCATTAACATAAATAATAAACCAGTTTAAGTTTCCTTTTAGATATTGATATCCTCATTCTCATTTTACTGATATAATATATTTCTATTATAATAATTTTCAGATGATATGGATATATTTAATTTAGTTTTATTTAAATTTGGGATTTTATCTTTTATAATTTTTTTCTCAAATAATTTTGACCCAAATGTACATGTATTTTATTTCATAAACAATTATCTTATTTCATGGTGAAAGAATAAGAAAAATTCTTAACATTATTTTTAAATAGTTTTAATTTTTTACTCCCCTTTTATCAATATAATTCAATAATTCAATATTCTCTTACCATATAGATTCTTTAAGAAAAAAAATTCATTTATTTTATCACATTATTTTGAAACACTCAATATATTACGTCTCAATCCATCAATAAAGAAAATATAATTTTATATGAAACTTTATTTAACAATATTATATTTCCCAATAGATAAATGTTTAACTATGGATCAATATGAAATTACAAAAAATCATCTATTATACATATCAATTCCTTTTAATGAGTTTTTCTTTCATATATGAAGAACACCCACTATCAAAAATTCAAGGCCTTAGATGCTTTGATGTTTTATATGTAACCTAAACTACCATAAAATTATCTTAATTAAAAATATTCTTTTAAAAACATTTTGATCTAGTAATTATCATAATTTTATTCAATATATATGGAATCCCTTCTTTTTATTACATAACTTTACATGACATTTTACAAATAAAGGATCCTTTAATTTTTAGTGTATTGGAAAAAAGGTACATAATACATGAGAAACTAAAATATAATTCTATTGCATATGAAATTATTCTTCAAGGTTCATCATATTTAAATTTATTTCATCTCATGACATTGGAAAAAACATCAAAGGAAAGGGTGAGAAGAAGGCCCAATAAGGGAAAACAAGTGAAACCGTTTACATGTGAACTTGAGCGATATCATTAAGAACAAAAGGAATATTTTAAAGGAATGATAAATAGGAATATCATAATAATAATAAATTGAATCATAACGTGAAAATTTGGCTCCATACTTTAATTTATAAATTCATAATCATATCTCCAAGGTCCATCCCCATGTTGTCATAAAAATTACCATCATTATTCACCTAGGTATCATAAATCTTGTCATCTCAATAGATTAATTTCACTACCCAAAATTTTTAAAAAATATCAGGGAACAAAATTAATATGTATTTATTTTCATGTGATATACAAATATCATAATAAAAAATTCAATAAACAACCCAAAGAGAATAAAAAATGGGTTTTATGTCAAAATCATGGTGTTTTAAAAAGTGCTTAAAAACATGATCATTATGTCATTTATAATACAAGGAAAAGGAATGGGGATTTTAGGTTTGTAAATTCAAGAATAAAATGAATCATTATATGAATTTATGAATACCCTTGGAACATAAATAGTTGTGGGTATTCAGATATTAAAAATAAAATAATTTTTTGAGAAAAAGAGAGAGATTTTGAGATGAAAAATCTGCAATATAATGGGTATGAAAAATGTTTTTTTTAACATTAAAAAGTGAGTGGAAATTGGTAAAGAATTCATAAAAGAATAATAATACAGTATAAGTAAATTTAAAAAATGTAAATAAGAACATTTTATTGAAATTTCAAATACATACCATATAAAAGAAAACAGGAAAGGAAAAGAAAATTTGAGAATTCCCTTACCTTGAAGAGTAACTTTTAAAACTCTTCGATTGTGACCTTGAGGGCTTGATAAAACCTTGGGAGGACTACATGAGAGTTAGTAATATTGATTATTATAGAGGAATTATTTTTTAATCAATGGAAATTAAGGAATGAGTGGGTATTTATAGTAAAAAATGGTATTTTTTTATTAATTTCTGAGGACTCCTTATTAATGGAATTTTCAAAACCCTTGGCTTCCCATTGTATTTTCCCATGTTATTGGACACATGGGACACCTAATGCAATATTTTATTTATAAATATTATAACATCATTATTAAATTGTTATTACATCACTAATGATGCCATTAATTATACCAGAAACTCAAAACTATATTTTTACTATTCACTGAAAAAAATATTTTAAAAAAATATCATAAATTCACCGTAACCCAATATCTACTTTTTTAATTAAAAAATGAAAGTTTTTTTATCATAATAAATCTCTCATATTGGGAAATATAACATTAAACTATATAAATATATAATTAATAAAATAATAGGGATAGAAAATACATAGTAACATGCATAGTAAAAACATCGACACTTGAAAAAAAGAATTATTTTATTATTTTTAGTTAAAAATATGTTTTTCTGTGACACTATTTAATTAAAATAAAATTTATTAATATATCATAATTTTAATATAATAATTTCTATCTCTCTTAAAATTATAATTTTTTACTTCTAAAACCAATTTACAAATTTTCCTGAATTAAACATATATTTTATTGAGCAATACTATTCTTAAAATGAAATTAATGATTTTTTTTATTAAAACAAAGGGATTATATTTTAATTATCTAGGGTCTCAACACATAAACCCTTAAATCACCCTCATATGACCTAAGGGTATGGTTTGTGATGGTGATAGACTCCTGGGGTGGCTCGAATAACATCGATCGAGTGGTAATCTCCACTAACTTGAAATTATACCGTATGTGATTTTGTTCAAGATCAACATGTTGGGGATCATCTTGGACATTGCCTAGAGAGATTCCAAATGAAGTTATCTCCTTTACAAGATCCAACAAATGTCCTTTTTACGAGAGGATTTTACTAGAAGAGGCCATTGACTATTATTTCAACATAATCTATTATCATGTCTATTTATAAACAATAATTATAATGTTAAAAATTATTATTGTTTCAAATGGTCATATATTGGTAAAAACAATGGTGGTCACATTTCATCTATACTTATACTTTTTTTATGACATTGTAAAATATACATATTATAGAAATCAAATTTATTCAAATGTTCGGGTCATTACATTATTACCCCTTTAAGAAATTTCATCCACAAAATTTCAACTCGTACCCTTAGAAGAGAAAATGTGTGGGTACTTCTGCCTTATAGTCTCCTCTGATTCCCACATGGATTCTTCATATTTATAGTTCCACCAAAACACTTTAAGAAATTTGGAAGTCATATTTGTATGACCTTGTGTCTACAATAAAAGATCTCCACCAACTACCCCTCGTAAGAGAGGTCATGTTCCAGTTGTACCATCTATGGAATTAATACATGTGAAGGGTTTGGTACGTACTTCCTCAAGAGAGATACATGGAAAATATCATGACCTTATGCTAGATTTAGGGGAAGTGAAATCCAATAGGCCACTACTTCTACTCGATCAAGGATTTCTTAGGGGGAAATGTTTCCCTTTCATCCCAAAGCATATGACTCTCTTTTATGGAGAAATTTGGAGGATGAATTTATCACCAATATCAAAATTGATGTCCCCTTGATAGTTTTTAGCATAGATCTTCTGCCAAATCTGAGCGGCCTAAATGTGTTTTTGGTTGGAATGAACCTTTTCTATCATCTTTTTCTCAAGATCAAGCCCAAAATTATTTCTCTCAACAACTTCATCCCAAAAAGTTAGAGTTTTACATCACTTTACCTATAGAGATTCATAGGGCGCCATTTGAAATCTCGAATGGATGTTATTTTTTTTAATTGAACTCAACTAATGGGAGATGTTCATCCAATCCACCTTTAAATTTAATTGATGATTCTCTCAGCCAATCTTCAATTATCTGAATATTCTTTTCAGATTGGACATCATTTTTTAGGTGATAATACTTACTAAAATTCAATTCGGTACTCAATTCATGTTTAAGACTTCTTCAAAAAATTTATGCGAACCATTGTTCATGATAAAATAAAATAGGGAGTGGTATCCCATTTATCCTTACCACTTCCCTCACATAAATCTTAGAAAGTTTATCAATAGAGAAATATTCCCAAATAGAGATAAAATTGGAAGTCTTGGTGAGATGGTGCTCTATAAACCATATTGTATTTTTTCTTTTGGAAGGGCTCTAGAGACCACTAACAATGTCCAAATTGATACTATCCCACTTACATGATGGTATGGGTAGTGGTTGTAATACCACTTTTGGAATTTGTCTCTCTACCATCAATTACTGACACACCAGTCACCTTTTCGTGTAGTCGTAAAACTCCATTTTCATGTTATCCCACCAATAATGATCCCTAAGGTCCCTATACATTCTAGAGCTTATAGGATGTATTGAGAGTGTAGAGATAAAATCTTTATCCATCTGCTCCTTCTTTATTTATGGAATAGATTGAACACACATTTTTGTATGAAATTTCACCACACCATTTTGATAAATATTGAACTCATGAAACTTCCCATCCATCACAACCTCAAACTTATTTTGTAACAAAGGATAGTATTTTTTATATTTCTTGATCTTATAAAGTAATGTTGGTTGAGAAATCATTTGAGATAGGGTTGATTATGTCCATTCCCTTATGATTCCCATTTCATGTTTTACTAGGTCTTTGATCAAAGGATTACATAGAATCCTATTATTTCTATCACAATAGTGTATTTCCCAATTAATGCATCAACACCATTTTTTCTCTTCAGGGATTATAATTAATTGAACAATCATAGTATTTAATAAGTTCTAACCATCTCCTCTATCTCATGTTTAATTTATTTTGTGTGAAAATACACTATAAACTTTGATGGTCTTTGTAAATATCTCACTTCTCCCCATAAAGATAGTGAATCAGTATATTCATGGAAAAACAACAACAACCATATCACGATCATGCATAAAATAATTCTTCCCATTTGTCTTTAGCTATCGAGATGAATAAAAAATTACATTGTCATTTTTCATGAGGACGTTACCAAGACCTTTTAGAGATGAATTGTTAAAAATAATGAATCGTTCTTCAACTGAGGGTAGAGTTAACAATAGTGTAGTAACCAATTTCTTCTTCAACTCATTGAAAAATTCTTTACACTCCATTTTATAGATGAACATGACCACTTTTAATGTTAACATGGTCGATTGATTAGAAAGTCAAGAAATATTTTTCACAAACATCGATTATTAACCCACTAATCCCAGGAAACAAAAAATATCATTTACTATTTTAGGATTAGGCCACTCCTCTACAACCTTTGTCTTTTTAGGGTCAACAAGGATTCCTTCACTGGTTACGATGATCCCTAAGAAAGTAACTTAATGTAACCAAAACTCACATTTGGAAAAAATTCCTAATAACCTCTCATTCTTTTATATTTTTTAATAAAAACCTTAGATAATATTCATGATCCTCCTGAAATTTATAATATATCATAATATCATCAATAAATACTACTAAAAAGTTATCAAGTAAGACTTTAAAGATCATTTCCATCGAATTAATAAAAATAACTAGTCCATTAGTTAATCCAATGGGCATAAAAACAAACCAATAATTCCAATATCTTGATCGGAAAACGGTTTTTGGAATATCTTATTTATTCACCCTCAATTATTGATAAATAGATTGAAGATAAATCTTGGAGAAAAACTGATCCCAATGAAGCTATACAAATAAATCAACAGTTTTTAGAAGGGGATATATGTTCTTTATTGTGATCCTATTGAGTTCTCTATAATAAATTCATAACCAAATTGAACCATTATATTTCTTCACAAAGAGAAATGATGCTTCCCAAGGAGACAGAATTTCTAAGATAAGCCCAATATCTCAATTAACCTAGAGTTTTTTCTGTAATTTCTCCAGCTCCATATTCACCATTATATATGGGTTTTTCGAAAATGACATGGATCTATGCTTGAGATAAATGGATAACTCTACCTCTCTTTCTGGGGGAGGTCCAGGTAACTCCTCATTAAATACATCAATGTATTACTAAATAATGGGGACATTATCTATCCTTATACTCTAATGTATTTATTTTTCTTTACTGATAAAATCCACAAAGAAGGATTTAGGAGTAGATTATAGAAAAGAACAGGTCGACATATCTCTCCTTGGAAGATAAATGTTAGTGTTCAATTCAAGACTACTGATATTTCCTTACTTTTAAATTGTATCTTATAATTATACTTTGATAGTATGTCCATCCTTAGTATAACATCGAATTCCAATATGGGAATTACTATTAGATATGTGATAAGATTATGCTCACAAATATAAATTATAGAGTTTCTAAATATGTTTTATGCTTGGACAATCCCTCTCAGAGTCTCGAATGATAACCCTAATTTTAGTCGTGTAGAAATTTATTCTATATTATTTGAAAACATTGATGAAATAAGGGAATTCATATGAATATAATCAAAAAATTACTTACTAGCCTTGATAAAACAATAAGACTACCTTCCACCACATAATTTGGATCTTCAAATTTAGTAATCATGATAGAAAAATCATAACCTTTCTCCCTTGGTATATGTTGAGGATGAGTGTTATTCCCCTCCAATAACCTCATATTTAAAAAATTATTGGAAATGTGTATAATCTATCCACACTTGACGCATTGGACATCAGGTAGGGCCTCTACCATCTTCACTTTTTCGTTAGTTTTGGACAGTTTAGGCTTTACCTCACTATGAGAATTCCATGCAATAAGTCCATCTCTTCCACACCTGTAACACTTACCACTATCAACTAGATCGTTTACAAAATGATTTATCCCTCATTTAATAAACATGTGAAGTTTCACATGATTTCCTCCTTTTACCTAATCAAAGATCCACCCCAAGAGTGGATCTATTGATCTATTCTTGTCATTGGATTTATGGGACCACTACGTCTCAAAAAAATAGATTTCAACATTCATTACACTTTTTATAGTTTCCTCATAGCTCTCATTGACTCGATTGGAAATATTTATTCCTAGATGATGTCTTAGTCCACCGAACAATCAATCAACCTTACCATTAGGATCCAGGAAAAATCTATAGGTGAAATGTGATAGCCCCGTGAACTTCATCTAGTAGCTTCTCATAGAATCATTCTCCACCTGTTTTCTCTCTAGAAATTCCTTCTCCAATTTATTTATCATCGAATGATAGAAATGCTTATTAAATAAGACCCCTCTAAAGTCTTCCCACTCCATAGCTTCAATCTCCCTTCTTAGCATCATGTTTTTAACCAGTGCACACAACTGATCAAATTATCCCTTTAAGTGGTAAATAACCAGGGTGACTTTCTCTTGTTTATAACTGTTAAGTATAGAAAAGTAATTTATATCACTAGTGCATAAAACGTTTTTTACGTCACCATTTTTTACGTCGGTTATATAAAACCGACGTTATAATATGTAAAACGAGGTTTTTTACGTCGGTTATTTCTTAACCGACGTAAAAACCTGTGTTTGGTACACATTTAACGTCGGTTATTTTTATAACCGACGTAAAAAACGCGGTTTTCGAAGGCCCTTTGACGTCGGTTATTGAATAACCGACGTAACAAACGCGGTTTTTGAAGGCTTTTTTACGTCGGTTATAAAATAACCGACGTAAAAAAAGAATCCGTAGATGTTTTGGACGTCGGTTATTCCATAACCGACGTAAAAAAACGCGGATTTTGAGCCCATTATAATGTCAGTTATAAAATAACCGACGTAAAAAATGAATCGGAGGAAGGTTTTTACGTCGGTTATTGAAATAACCGACGTTATAAATGTTTTTAAAACAATTATCACGTCGGTTATTGAATAACCGACGTGATAACTCATTTAAAAATTTACCCAGGCCCGTGGATTGTCATTCGCGAGTTTACCTTCGACGGTCGCGACTCGTCTCTCTCGCGCGTAAACCCGAATCGGCTCGTCCATTTCGTTGGTTTAGATTCGTTTTGCGATCATCGTTTCTCATATTTAATCTCCTCGGATCAATCATCTAAACTCGCAGCACTCAGGTAATCCTCCCACTCGTTCGTTTTTTTTCGCGGATAGTAAATATATATGTGTTGTGATTTTTTTGTTGAAACTAGCTAAGATTCTTCGATTGCGAACCCTTTTAACTCGTTTTGGCACCATAATCTTATTAATCATCCCTAGATCTATTTGTTCGACTTGCAATATTGAGTAATTTTATGATTTCACTAATTTTTCATCGTTTTCTATAAATCTCCGAGAGGGTTGGGGCGTGTCCATTTGGATGGGTTGCCCTTTTACAGTTGTTACTACTTTTTCACACACAACCATGGCATAGGGGCATGGATTTGGGGTCGGGGGGTGTCCAGGGGGGTTTACAAGGGGGTGGGTGGGTGTGGGGGGCTGTCCAAGGGTGTGGGTGGGTGTTGGGGGGTGTCCAGGGGGGTGTCCAAGGGGGTAGGGGGTGGGTGGTGGTGTTTAGGAGGGGTGGGGGGGCTGTCCAGAGGGTTGGGGGGTGTCCAGGGGGGTGTCCAAGCAGGTCGGGGGTGGGGGGTTGTGTCCAGGAGGGGTGGGGGTGCTTTCTAGAGGGGTCGGGGGCTGTCCAGAGGGGTCGGGGGGTGTCCAGGGTGGTGTCCAAGGGGATGGGTGGGTGTGGGGGGCTGTCCAAGGGGGTGGCGGCCTGTCCAGAGGGGTCGGTGGGGTGTCCAGGGGGGTGTCCAAGGGGGTGGATGGGTGTGGGTGGCTGTCCAGGTGGGTGGCGGCCTCTCCAGAGGGTATTTGGGGTTGTCCGGGTGGGTGGGGGGGCTGTCCAGAGGGTTGGGGGATGTCCAGGGGGGTGTCCAAGGGGGTAGGGGGTGGGGGGTGGTGTCCAGGAGGGGCGGGGGGCTGTCCAAAGGGGTCGGGGGGTGTCCAGGGGGGTTTACAAGGGGGTGGGTGGGTGTGGGGGGCTGTCCAAGGGTTGGGTGGGTGTTGGGGGGTGTCAAGGGGGGGGGGGGTGTCCAAGGGGGTAGGGGGTGGGTGGTGGTGTTTAGGAGGGGTGGGGGGGCTGTCCAGAGGGTTGGGGGGTGTCCAGGGGGGTGTCCAAGCAGGTCGGGGGTGGGGGGTTATGTCCAGGAGGGGTGGGGGTGCTTTCTAGAGGGGTCGGGGGGTGTCCAGGGTGGTGTCCAAGGGGATGGGTGGGTGTGGGGGGCTGTCCAAGGGGGTGGCAGCCTGTCCAGAGGGGTCAGTGGGGTGTCCAGGGGGGTGTCCAAGGGGGTGGATGGGTGTGGGGGGCTGTCCAAGGGGGTGGATGGGTGTGGGGGGCTGTCCAAGTGGGTGGTGGCCTCTCCAGAGGGTATTTGGGGTTGTCCGGGTGGGTGGGGGGGCTGCCCAGAGGGTTGGGGGATGTCTAGGGGGGTGTCCAAGGGGGTAGGGGGTGGGGGGTGGTGTCCAGGAGGGGTGAGGGGCTGTCCAGAGGGGTCAGGGGGTGTCCAGGGGGGTTTACAAGGGGGTGGGGGGGTGTGGGGGGCTGTCCAAGGGTGTGGGTGGGCGTTGGGGGTGTCCAGGGGGGTGTCCAAGGGGGTAGGGGGTGGGGGTGGTGTTTAGGAGGGGTGGGGGGGCTGTCCAGAGGGTTGGGGGGTGTCCAGGGGGGTGTCCAAGCAGGTCGGGGGTGGGGGGTTGTGTCCAGGAGGGGTGGGGGGCTGTCCAGAGGGGTCGGGGGGTGTCCAGGGGGGTTTACACATCGATTTGTTTTATATTTCAAAATTGTTATATTCAAATTATGATTTTTTTCATATAAACATATATTTGTCTTATCTAAAAAATATATATATTTTTGCTATTTGTTATAGGTAATAATGAGTCGAAGTTGGATTACGGCACATCGAATGAGCAATGAATATGAGGAAGGTGTTGATGCCTTTTTGGAATTTGCTAAACGAAATGTTCCAAGTAGTAACATTTTTTTCTGTCCATGCCTGAAATGTCTGAATATGAAGAAGTTGAAAAGTAGAGAGATAAAAGATCATCTGATTTGTCATGGTTTCAATCCGAGTTACAACCCTTGGATTTGGCATGGCGAAATTGGACAGAATGTCACTGATGATAATGAATCGCAAGATGGTAACTCCGATGGAATTGAAGAAATGATTCGCGATATTGTAGCAGAACAGATTGAGATAGAACCGAGAGTTGCACGTCTATATGGTGATGCCGAAAAACCATTATATCCTGGTTGTACAGATTTTACGGTTTTGTCAGCGGTGTTAAGATTGATTAACCAGAAGGCGAAACATGGATGGAGTGATAGAAGTTTTACAGAGCTGCTACAATTGATGAAAGACATTCTTCCAAAAGATAACGATCTTCTAGATTCACATTATAAGGCCAAAAAAATATTATTTCCGATGGGATTGGGATACAGGAAAATACATGCCTGTCCGAATGACTGCATTATATATAGGAAGGAATATGAATTTCTGAAAGAGTGTCCTAAATGTGGGACATCACGGTATAAGGTGAAAGAAAAATCACAAGCTGATGTAGAGATTACAAAGCTCCCTTCAAAGGTATTTTGGTATCATTCTATAATTCCTCATTTCAAACGTTTATTTGCTAATTCACATGATGAAAAAAGGTTAAGATGGCATGCTGATGAGCGGGTATGTGATGGAAAAATACGTCATCCAGCTGATTGTCCACAATGGAAGAAAATTGATGCCCAGTACCCTACATTTGGAAATGAAATTAGAAATTTGAGACTAGGCTTGTGCACAGATGGAATGAATCCATACCGAACCCTCAGTAGCACACATAGTTCATGGCCTGTTTTATTGGTAATTTACAACCTCTCTCCTGAAGTTTGTATGAAGCGCAAATATGTCATGTTGAGTATCATGATCTCTGGTCCAAAGCAACCCGGCAATGATATTGATGTATACTTGTCACCGCTGATTGATGATTTGAAACTGTTATGGGCTGATGGTATTAGGGTGTATGATTCTTATAAAATGGAATATTTTCAACTGCATGCAGTGCTGCTATTCACTATAAATGACTTCCCATCATATGGAAATTTGTCTGGATACAGTGTTAAAGGGCATAAATCATGTCCAATTTGCGAACAACAGACGTCATATTGTCAATTGCATCATGGGAGGAAAACAGTGTACATGGGTCATCGAAAGTTTTTGCCTATGGATCACCCTTATAGAAGACTAAAAAAGGCATTCAATGGCTCACAAGAATTTGATACTGCTCCTCAACCTTTATCCCCAGAATTGTATTTTGAGAGGGTGAAAAACCTTGATGTGACATTGGGAAAGACACAGAAATCTGGTAATGATAGACATATTTGGAAGAAAAGGTCAATATTTTTTGAGCTACCATATTGGAGGTATCATGAAGTCAAACATAATATTGATGTCATGCACATGGAGAAGAATATCTGTGATTCTTTGATCGGAACATTGCTAGATATTAAAGGAAAGACAAAAGATGGGTTGAATGCAAGGTTAGACCTACTGTCAATGGGAATACGTTTAGAGTTAGCTCCCACTCCTAAAGGAAGATGAACATTTCTTCCCCCGGCTTGTCATACATTATCGAAGAGGGAGAAAAGTAGCTTCTGTCAGTGTCTTCATGATATCAAAGTGCCTCAAGGTTATTCTTCAAATGTAAAAAATTTTGTCTCATTGAAAGACTTGAAGTTGATAGGTATGAAATCACATGATTGTCATGTCATGATGCAACAAATTCTACCAGTTTCACTGCGTGGAATATTGCCCATCCGTGTCAGAAAGACTATAATGAGGTTGTGTTATTTTTTCAATTCAATTTTCAACAAGGCGATTGATGTGAATGCTTTGAACATTTTGGAAAAGGATGAAATTTTTATACTTTGTCATTTGGAAATGTATTTTCCTCCAACTTTTTTTGATATGATGGTGCATTTACTGATTCATCTGGTTCGAGAAATAAGGCTTTGTGGACCTGTATATCTTCGTTGGATGTATCCTTTTGAAAGGTATATGAAAATATTAAAGGGATATGTTAAAAATCCATATCGACCTGAAGCCTCCATTATTGAAAAGTATATTTCTGAGGAGGTAGCAGAGTTTTGTACGAGCTACTTGGCTACGGCGCAACACATAGGTTTGCCTCCATCTCGCCATGAACGGGTTAATAATGAGGGAAAGGGGATTCGTGGCTTGAAAGTCAAATCACTGTCAGCTGAACATATGAAGAAGTTAGAATCATACATCTTGAATAACATAGCTGATGTTCAACCGTATATCACATTGCATATTAATGAGTTGAAACAATGTCATCCAAAGAAGAAAGAAATGTGGATTTTGAATGAGCACAACAAAACTTTTTTGCCATGGTTTAAAAAGACCTTGCTTGGTAGATCAGATGTATCAGAGACATTAAAATGGATAGTGGGTGGTCCATCTTTAAATGTGATAACATGGTCCGCTTATGACATTAATGGCTATACATTTCATACGAAAGCTCAGAAAAACAGATGTGCAGTTCAGAATAGTGGTGTATTGGTGTTTGCAGAAGCAATGCATTTTTCGAGTGCTAAGGACAGAAACCCAATTTCGGCATCAAGTGCATATTATGGAGTGATTGAAGACATATGGGAGGCTGATTACTTTAAAATTAAAGTTCCCGTTTTTAACTGTAAATGGTTTATCGGTAACAACAGTGTCAGACACGATGAATTTGGAATGACACTTATTAATCTGAATAGATTGGAAGACACAGCTGATTCTTTTATAATGGCAACACATGCCAAACAAATTTTCTATGTAGTAGATCAATCAGATATGCAGTGGGCTGTTGTTTTACAAGGGAAAAACCAATATGTTGGTGAGGATGAATTTGATGAAGATGCTGATTTATGTGAGATCCCTACTTCCATGGAAAGATTAACAGAACATAATGATGAGTATGTTGAAGACATGGTTTGTGCCATAAGGAACGATCACGACGAAGGAATTTGGGAAAACAATCCAACTGTACATTCCTAAAATTACAGGTAACACAAGTTTATTTCTTATTTACATTTAGTTTTTTCATATAATGTTAGATACTGTAAATTTTTTACTTATTAAAATATGTATCAAACCAAAACGATAAAACAATAAAAACCGTAAAGAGGAGAAGTCCTGGGCGCACCGGCTGGCCGGTGGTGGATCACCGGTTGGCCGGTGGTCCAGAACAAAGCTCTGTCTGGTCCACCGGCCGGCCGGTGTTGAGCCAGCGGCCGGCCGGTGGTTCAGACAGAGAGGAAGGCTCTCTGTCTGGTCGACCGGCCAGCCGCTGGATCACCACCGGCCGCCCGGTGGACCAGACAGAGAGCCTTCCTCTATGTCTGGATCACCAGCGGCCGGCCGGTGAGGAGCCAGCGGCCAGCCGGTGGTTTAGACAGAGAGGAAGGCTCTCTGTCTGGTCCACCGGCCGGCCGGTGGTGATCCAGCAGCCGGCCGGTGGTCCAGACAGAGGAAGGCTGTATGGTCCACCGGCCGGCCGGTGGTGAGCCAGTGGCCGGCCGGTGGAATCAGTGAGTCCACTTTTCAGCTTTCTTGGGCCAACTCCTTGGGAACCTTTTGTCTGTGTTTACCATGTTTGTCATTGTTTAAAATGCTTACCATATTACCAATGTTTACTATTATGTAATTTAGTACACTTTTCTATTTGTGAACTAATGTTTGTTTTTTTGATTTGAAGGAAAATGACAGATCAATCAGTTGATCAGCCACATGATTCTGGAGATGAGCATATTGGTCATACATCTGGGGAGGAACATTCACATGCACCTATTACGAAAAAGAGTTCAAAGGTTGGTAAGCGTGGGTGCACACGTTTACCAAAATTATCACTTGCCCGTACGAAGGAGGAGAGGATAGTCGTGGAGTTTGATGATGATGATCTTCCTAGAGGTCCAAATGCTAAAGATTTTAAGGGTTTTGTAGCAACTCAGGCTAAGAGCAAAGTAAGCATTATCTATGATGATTGGAGAAGTGTGGATAAGGCGATAATTTCTCAGCTGTGGGAGACCATTTTGGTAAGATCTTTTGCTATTGTTTGACTATTCTTTAAATGTTTCTAGTATATATAATATTTTTAACCTCTTTTTTATCAGATGACATTTGATATTCCTGAAACTGGAGGAGTCAGGAAGAAATGCTTATCGGTGGCTGCTAGGAGATGGAGGGATTTCAAATCAACCCTCTCATCTGATTTCATTTATGGTCATAGGATTCGTGAGAATCCATGTCGTATATATCCTTTTATAGATGAAGACACATGGAGAGAATTTTTTGAAAGTAGAAGAAAAGAATCATTTTTGGTAAGGGCAATGTTAACTTTTATAAGCTTTCTTATATAAATGATCTTATTATTGTTTTGTTAATGATTACTTATTCTTAATTTATAGCAAACAAGGAAAGCTCATCAAGAGATCCAATCTAAAAATGTATACCCTCATAGTTTATCTCAGGGAGGGTATGCATTATTGGAAGAACAAATGATGGTAGAAAAATTTCAACAACTAAGAGCAGAGTCTTTAAGCTCTGGAGAGGTGGCCCCTCCATCCCCTCCATCTAGACATGAGAAATGGAAAAGAGCTCGGAAGGGCAAAAAAGGACAATATCTTTCGGAAGAATCGAGACTCGTAGTTGAGAGGATTGTAAGATATCTATTTTATTTATTTAACTTTACTATTTTCGTCATATATTTCCAATCATTATAGAAATGCTCAATTAATTATTACAGGACTCTCTTGAGGAGCAGAGTTCACAGGGGACATTTACACCATCTGGGAGGGAAGATATTTTATCTGTGGCATTGGGAAAGCCCGAACATCCTGGCCGTGTAAGAGGATATCCGGCAGGTGTATCGGTAAGAAAAGTGTTGCCACGTTCCTCAACTTCTAACGTTGAGAGAGTTTATAAAAAAAAATAGAATCCTTGGAGGCTGAAGTCCATAATATTAATGTGACAATGGAGGACAAGATTAGAGCATCGGTGCAGTTAATGTTTGCAGACTTGCAAAGACAATTTCAGGGTGCAGCTCCCACTCCACCTCTCCCAGTAGCTCCCACTCCCCCACCTCAGCCTGCGGACCCCATTTTTGATCCTCCTCCTCCGCCGCAGCTACCTACTTATTGTGAGTTGTATGTTGATGATCCTCAACATCATATAGTTGCATATGGGATGGTATATTGTATAGGAGATACAGTTCATCATCAACAGTTAGAGGTAGAGAATCAGAGGGTCACTGTACAGGATATTATAGATAGATCAGCTCGGATACCATTACCTACAGATGAGGTGACGACAGTTGGACATAGTATCGGCCATTTTTTACTTTGGCCATCCAGACTTCTTCGACTCATTACCATAGAGGTATGGATGTTATATCTTTTATTTTATATTTTTATTAATGTTTTATCATTTGAAAACTAATATATTTTTCAATTTATTTTGACAGGAATACTTCAAAGGTAAAGAAATACTGTATAGACAACAACAAAGACAGATAGCTATGACATCAGATGCAGATACTAGCAGTCTTGACAAATTGTCAAGATATTCAAATTTGTTGGCGGATCATTATGACTTTACAATGGAAGCTCATGTCTGTGGACGTGAACTATGTGTGGGGATTATGAAAACTGATATCATGGAGTTTGTCACTGGAGATAAGTTGGGCATCAACGTGGTGCAAATTTTTATCATGTAAGTCTTAACACCTTTTCCTTGCGTTATATTTATTAAAAATGTATACTTATGTCTGCTTTGTATTAGGTATATGTATAAAATTTGTGAGAGGAATGAGCTGACAGATGTATATGGATTCGTGGAACCACAATTGATTTCCCCTAAAGCATGTGCATTGGATGAGGAACAAAGAATGCTTTACATTGCTGATAGATTTGAAAAGAATGTAATCACACAGTGTTGGATGATGCCTTTTTGTGAGAGGTATGAAACACATCCCTCTCAAAGAGTTAATTATCTTTTAACATAAAGAACCACTAACGTTAAATTTCCTTTTCTCAGGGATCATTGGATGTTAGGGGTTTTTTTCCCTAGGGAGAAAACACTTTATTGGATATGCTCTCTCCATGATGATGTGCGAGAAAGTTTTAAGAATATATTGGAAACGTAAGTTTCAATTTCACAATAGTTTTATATATTATAATGAATTTTAAATTTACCCCATTCGTATTATTTTCTAACAGGGCATGGGTCCACTTTCGAAAAAGCGCAAAGAAAAGGAATTACAAGATCAAATATGTACATGCGAAGGTAAATATCCATTTATAATTTGTACATTTTGATTTATTACATAAAAATAATATATTGAATTTACACTCATTCATACAGAAATGTCATGAGCAACAAGGCATCATCGAATGCAGATATTACATGTTAATATTTATGTATGAAATAATAACAACTGGGACAGTTCTGAGTTTTGACCTGGTAAGATTTCCACTTTCTCATAATATTTCAATTTGATTTATTCATTATACACGTTGACTACTATCCTTTTCCTTTGTAGCTTTTTGATGACCCTCAACCCTTTACTGCTGAAGATATCAAACACTTACAAGTAGAGTGGTCAAATTATTTTACAGGTTTGATTGACTTTTAGTTGTTTGTAATGTAAAATGTAATTTTGAATATTGTCAATGTAATTGTGTATTTCGTAGTCGTTTAGGTTGGATTTAGTTTTTTTTGAAGTTGACAGTGTATGTTTTGAATTTTATATAAGTGAATGTTTAATTTTTCTCTACTTCTTGTTTTGGTCTACTGTTGATTGTTTTTCTGGTCTGGATTTTGGTATGGGGGGAGAGGTTCCAAGTGGGTGGGTGGGTGTTTCGGGGGTGTCCAAGGGATATGGGAGGGGTGTCCAAGGTGTGTTTGGGGCTGTCCTAGGGGTCGGGGGGGTGTGTAAATGAGGGTGGGGGGGTGTCCAAGGGGTGGGGGGTGTCCAAGGGATATGGGAGGGGTGTCCAAGGTGTGTTTGGGGCTGTCCAAGGAGTCTGTTGGGTGTAAATGAGGGTGGGGGGGGGGCTGTCCAAGGGGTGGGGGGTGTCCAAGTGGTGGGGTGGTGTCCAAGGGATATAGGAGGGGTGTCCAAGGGGTGTTTGGGGCTGTCCAAGGGGATGGGGGGGTTTTCAAGGGGTAGGGGGGGTTTCCAAGGGGTCGGGGGGGTGTCAAGGGGGTGGGGGGCTGTCCAAGGGGTGGGGGGGTGTCCAAGGGGTGGGGGTGTCCAAGGGATATAGGAGGGGTGTCCAAGGGGTGTTTGGGGCTGTCCTAGTGTTTGGGGGGGGTGTAAATGAGGGTGGGGGGGCTGTCGAAGGCGTGGGGGGGTGTCCAAGGGGTGGGGGGGTGTCCAAGGTGTCTGGGAGTTCTGTCCAAGGGGCCAGTTGGGTGTAAATGAGGGGGGGGGGTGTCCAAGGGGTCTGGGAGGGCTGTCAAGGTGTGGGGGGGTGTCCAATGGGTGTTTGAGGCTGTACTAGGGGTCTTGGGGGTGCAAATGAGGGTGGGGGGCTGTCCAAGGGGTGGGGGGTGTCCAAGGGGTGGAGGGTGTCCAAGGGACATGGGAGGGGTGTCCAATGGGTGTTTGAGGCTGTACTAGGGGTCGTGGGGGTGTAAATGAGGGTGGGGTGGCTGTCCAAGGGGTGGGGGGGTGTCCAAGGGTTGTGGTGGGGCTCCAATGTGGTGGGGGAGGGCTGGCCAGGTTGTTAGGTGGGTATAGATGAGGGTGGGGTTCAGTTGGGGCTTGGGGGAGGGCTGGCATGGTTATTTTTGTTTGGTTTCTGGTTGCTTTTTGGTGAGATCAGTGCAATTATTTAAAAAAAAAATTCTTTCACGTCGGTTATTTTATAACCGACGTGGTAAATAAATCGGTAGGGGTTTATCACGTCGGGTTTTTCTAGAACCGACGTGATAAACCGTTCCCGGGGATTTTATCACGTCAGTTCTTAATATAACCGACGTGCCAAAAGGCCTGGGAATCGATTTACCACGTCGGTTATTGGATAAACGACGTGCTAAAACGTTTCCCAGGCCTTTTTATCACGTCGGTTTCCTAAATAACCGACGTGATAATAGGCCAGGGGAAGGGTTTATCACGTCGGTTATGACATAACCGACGTGATAAACTATATCCCAGGCGTTTTATCACATCGGTTTAGGGAATAACCGACGTGATAAAGCCCCCCGCGCATATTTATCACGTCGGTTATTATATGAACCGACGTGATAACCACCGTGATGTTAGGGATATTACGTCGGTTTTAAATAACCGACGTAAAAAACGTTATTTATAACGTCGTCCGTATTAACGTCGCCTAAAAACCGACGTAAATAATAAAAAATAACCGACGTAAAAAACGTTTTCTGCACTAGTGTATAGATATTATCCACTGTTCCACAATCAATTGGTCGGTAGATCCACTGAACATTGGTGGTAGTTGACTCATAAAGGACTCAACATAATGTTTTTTCCTTATTGGTGAAATTATTCTCTATTATGTTTTCAAGATATATCCCATAACTTAGTCATTTTATTTATCATTCTCATTAATGTTTCTATTACATGTTCCATTAGAGGTCTATCTGTGAATTGTTTTTTTTGGTCACCATTTTAGCAGTTCCCCCTATATCCTTACATTTTCTAAAAGATTAATTTTTTTAGAAACTCATTTAATTTAAGAATCATATAACTCCAAATGACTTTCATGTCTTAAAACATCACGCAAAAACATGTTATTCATTCTCAATAATTAAATTTTCTATAAATCCTTCATAATGGGTCATATAATGCTTCAGATTAACCAAACATATCCTCCAAGAGTGCAACAAGGGCCATTTTCATTCACCAATTATTGTTCAAGTCTCTCTCAAAGTGGTATTTTCGGGTTTTACCTCTCGATGCATCTGTGCTAGAGCCACATCCACTTGTTCGTATCTAGATAGGGATTTATTATTTTTGGAAACCACAAACTTGATATTTCAAAAAAAATACTAGTAATTTTTACTATATTTAAAATTTTATATAGGGTTATTCCAAAAATTTTCGTATCCTAATTTCTACAAATAAATAAACTATCCTTGATACAGACTATGACATCCTTCTTTTTTATTATGTTACTTTACATGAAATTTTAAAAATAGAGGATCTTTTAATGATTAGTGTCTTAAAAAATGGTACATAATATAGGAAAAATTGAAATATTATTATATTACGCATTAAAGGATTATTAAAGTTCAAAAGAAGTTAATTTATTACATCACATAACCTGAGGACATACATAATAGGACAGGGTGTGAAGAAGGACTATTAAGAGAAAACAAGTGAAACAGTTTACATGTGAACTTGAGTGATATCAATAAGAAGATGAGGAATATAATAAATTCATGATAACGATGCATATAATAATAATAGTTAATTTATAATAGCACTAAAATAAGGATATAAAATTTTATTTATACATTCTTAATCCTATCACCAGGGTCCATCCCCATGGTGTCATAAAAATTAACAAGGTTATTCACTAAGGGATAGTAAAACATGTAATTTCTAGAGATTAATTTCTTTACCCAATGAATTAGAGACCTATTTGGGAACACCCTTAATATGTATTTATTTTAATGTGATCCATATAGATCATAATAAAACATTTCATAAATAATAAAAATAGAATAAAATAAATGGTTTTCATATCAAAATCATGGCCTTTTAAAAAGTTCTTAAAATTACGATCATTATGTCATTTATAACCCACAGAAAGAGAATGGGGGTTTAATGTATGTAAATTAAAGAATATAATAATTTATTTTTATTTACTGATGAATACCCTCAAAATGAAACAGGATTGGGAATTCACATAATGCAAATAAAATAATTTCATGAGAAAAAGAAAGAGATTTTGAGACAAAAATTCTACAGCACAACTAGTATGAAACATGGTTTTATAAAACATTAAAAAGAGATGGTAAAGGGGTCAAAAATTCATAAAAGACTCATAATAAATAACAGGGATAGAATAAAATGTAAAAAAGGACATAGTATGTAAATTTTAAAGACACACCACATAAAAGAGAACTTGAAAGGAAAAGAGAAGTTGAGAATTCCCTTACACTGAAGAGTAACTCCTAAACTCAATGATTGGGACCTTGAGGGGTTGAAGACACCTTAATAGGACTCCTTGGGATGAAATAATAACAAAGATTATAGGGGTATGATTTTGTAATGAATCAAAACAAAGTAATGGGTTGGTATTTATTGTAAAATAGAGGGTGTTTTTTTTATTAATTTGCGATGACAGCTCATTAATGGTATTTGATAAATTAGGGGCATTTCCATGGTATTTTTATGGTATTGGCCACTTAGGAAAACTAATATCATATTTATTCCTCATGTGTCTACCAAATTTTTTTCAAAATTTTTTCATTACTAATCATGTCCTTAAACATAACAAAAACTCAAAACTATATTTTTAATATTCACCAAGAAATAAAATATTTTATTAAAAACTCAAAAATTCACTGTAACATAATATCGACCTTCTTAATTAAAAAATGAAATTTTTTTATCATAATAAATCTCTATATATGATAAAATTAACTTTTAAATATGGAAATACATAATTAATAAAAATAATAGTGGACATAAAATGCATGGTGACGTTTATAGTAAAATTTTTGACACATGAAAAAAAATTATTTTATTATATGTATTTTGAAAAGAGTTTTTTTATAACACTATTTATTTATAATAATTTTTTTAATAAATATATATTTTAATAAAATAATTTATATCTATCTAAAAATTACAATTTCTTATTTTTAAAATCAAATTATGAAATTTTTCTTAATTAAACATATATTTTCTTAAGAAAATATATTCTTAAAATGTAAATGCTGAAATAAAATTTTTATTAAAACAATGGTATTACATTTTAAGTATCTAGTGACTAGAAACATAACACATTAAAACACCCTCGTATGTCCTAAGGGTATGGTGTGTGATTGTGATAGACTATTGGGGTGGCTTGGATAACATGACCCGAGTGTTAATCTCCACTAACTTGAAAATCTCATGTAGGAAATTATGATCATGCTTAACATGTTGAATCCTAGTTTTGGATTAGTCTAGAGAAAATCCCTATGATGATACTCATTCCCAAGCTCTAACAACTAGGATTTTCATGGAAAGATTCTACTAGATGAGGCCATCATCTCTTTTTTCTGCATTAATTATCCAACATCATTTCGATTTATAAAAAATAATTATAATGTTAAAAGGTATTATTTTTTCTAGTGGTCATATTATCCAACGGTCATATAATGGTTATAAATCAGTGGTTAAAATAAATTTATACTTATACATTTTTATTATGACATTGTAAAACATACATATTCCGGAAATAAAATATTATTCAAAAGTTTGGGTCATTACAATTGAATATTAAGATATATCATTTTTAGCATGACCATATTGATCATTTCTTCTATGTTTCTCTTAAGGAAATCCAATTTTTCATTTTACATTTATATTTTTATAAAATTTTTATATTTTATTATTTATTATACATCAACCTAATATTCCTCCCAAAAAGAAACAAATTTTTTTCTATAAAAATACATGTTATACCAATACATTAAAGACTTGGGCCAAAAATACGGGAACACACCACTATATGACAAGAGTATATAAAAGAATCTAGTTTTATTCTATTTACCTTGTGTGGATTTTTCCAAATTATCAAAAAAAATATCACGTATAATCAAATGATATTTTAAAAACCTTTAATATTAGAATAATCATCCAAAACCTTCTTCATTTTCACACAACTTTTACTCTAATTATCAGTTTGACTACTTTGGAAAGTGATATGTGATGTAATGTAATTAGAAGAGAAAAAATTCACTAGTACATCTCTAATATTTTTAAATATTAATACCTTCAATATATAAAATACATTAAATTACCATAAGGTTTTAAATTTTCTAATTAATTAAACTATAAAGCTATGTTATAGTCATAACATAATTTTCTATTGATTTAAAAGATTCACCAATTCCTTACCCCGATTTCTCAAAATCAAATTGTAATTTTTTATTGTGGTTTAGTTTTAAAATACCTTTTATTTAAGTGAGTAAACTACTTCCTATCTCAATATTTATTAATATAGAGTAAAATAAGTAATTTTAATTTTTTAATTAATTATAACATTGAGATCATTAATATTTATAAGAAACAGTATTTATTTATCTACATATTTTTTTATAATCATATGAATTAGTTTTTTTAAGGATGAAATATCATGATTTAAATTCTTCTTCATAGATAACATAAACATTGTTATCATGAAATATTTTATTTTTATTTCATTTTTATCAACCTCTTCGTAATCATTATTATATTTTTCAGAAGTGTAATAATTTTACTTTGTAGATTGATCCATGTAAAAATGTTTAAATTCATAATTTCGACCTTTTTATTATAATAAATATCTTAACTGAAAGAAGTATCAACAATCTTAAATATAAATTTTAATTTTTTACTTTATATATAAATTTTTTAGTTAAATTATGGATACATATTAATTTTATATACATTTCAATATTTCTATTCTTCTACTTGAATGATTATTTCGAAAAATCACCATATCAACCCAACTGATTCATACAAAGATCGATTTTCAAAAAAATATATTATTAGACTAAAAACTATTTAATGGGTAGATTTAAAATCTTCATTCACATACCTTTCTGAATGTTTTTTGAGATAACCAAAAACAAATATTTTTAATTATTTTAATCCCCATCATCCCATGGGTCTTGATTATATGGTTGTTTTCTCTCAACAATTCATTAACATTTAAATGATTTATTTATAATGTAATTATAAAATTTTCTTTTTTACTCAATGTTAAACCTTATATTATCTTATAATTCGTATTGATAAAATTTAATATATTAATTTATAATTCATTAATTTCATGATCCTATAATTCTAATAACTTCCCATTAAAATTATCTTGAGTAATTCTCATCATTTTTTTACAAAATGGTTGAGTCTTTATGGTTTTATATGTATTCATAAAATCTAAAAATAAAATTAACCTCTTTAAAAAAGTCTTACACATATTCAACCTTGTCAACTCTAATATACTCAAATTGATAAGTATATAACTTGAAATAATATTTTTTTTTACCTTTTTTAATTTCATAAACACAATGAATCTTATCTTATACAAAAGTTTCTAATTTAAATCCCATATTTAGTTAATTTCATCTTTTATATAGATGATATAAATAAATTATCAGAACATTAATAAACATTAATATCATTCCAATTATTTATTTATTTAGATCTATTTTGGTTTAGTGGATTAAATCCTTACAGAGTAATATCAAATGCTTCTAATCCCATAGAATAAAAATAAGTAATAATTCACTCTTTAAATAAATGAAATCCCATTAAATGAAACATAAAAATGAATTTATTATTAATATCAGTCATATTATTTTTTACTAGGTGCATTCATGACCATGTTATTTTAGTAACACATGCACTTCCTAAAGGTGGAAAGTTGTTAGTATGAATTAACAATGATTCAAATTATGCATCGAGCATTAGAGGGTCAATGTTAGTGCCAAATAAATAACTAAAATTATACCATCGATTATCTATTTGTTAATAAATATCGTATAAGACTATAATTTATCATTTTTATATTATAAATTTGATAATGTCATTGTAATATTTTTCATGTTTAAGGCTATATTAGTTACTCAATATATAGAGAAAACTCATATACAATATAAATTTTCCTAAATAATAATCCAATGGTTTATAAAACATATGTCTGACATGACATAGATGATGTCTTCAAATTAGGTGTTAGAGGGTTATAATATATTTATACTTCTCCCCATGAATTTTCCACTTAGTGGTCTCCAAGAAGTGAGGTCAAAAGGACATACCTTACAATAGGAATTCCACATGTTTTATATTTCATTTTATAATCCTACCTAAAAATGTGTGTATTTGTCCCTAGTAATGATATTATAGTTAATGTGTATCATAAATCACACACTTTTATGTATATAAGAAAATTGTAAAGAAATATTCTTAATGTGACATAACATATGTTTGGTATTTCATAATTGATATAGATTTAATTTAATATGTAAATAAAGGATTTCCACCTCCCATATTAGTAGAAGAAGATATGTCTGGACCTTTGATTGAAATTGAGCTGTTTGAAAAAATCAATAACCATGGTAGTTCATAGATGAGATCATTTAGATAATAAATGTTTAATTAATATTATATGGTTATATCAAAACTATGAATAATTATTGATAACATATCGATACAAAAGTATTATGTTAAAAATTATCATTAATAAGGTATTTGAAGTGGGTTCTATATTAACATTATTCTCAGTGGGTGCCTTGATGTGTTTCAAGATGCTAATCTTGAGCTGTAGATATGTTCCTCTATTACAAATGAGAAATGGACCTAGAGGTCCAGACACTAAGTGTAACTAGAATCTCATTAAATTTTGTTGATTTTAATATTAAGGATAATTATTGTTCTCATTTTGTAGAATAAAAATTATTCTAAATTTGATGCTCATAAAAATTCAATGATGTGATACCTATGTTTAGAATATGTTAGTTGATTTTCATCCATTGTTTATTCATTCAGAAGGTAGTAAATAAATAAATATTCATTCACCGGTTTAATAAGTATAATAATATAAATATTTATTTAGTTATGGGAATATTTAAACAATTATTTTTCCATGAGTGCAATGAATATGATACTTATTTTCTATTTATTGAATGAATAATATTTATTTAGAAAAAATTATTATTCGTGGATCGATAAATTCCATGTGAGGATAAATGAGATGTGTTAACAGTTTAAAGGAAATTGTATATTTTTTTAAATTTCATTTAAATAAATAAATAATTATTTATTATATAAATAATATTTAAATAAATACATGTTTGGGGAATAAATTTTATAATTAATTTACATTGGATTTTAAAAAAATATATATTATGATTAGGGTCATTACATAATTATCTAATACCATGTAAAAAAATTGATTCCATTCCATTAGAACTTTGAGAACCAAGAATGTATCTTGGATATTCAGGGAGAATGTTTATATACTCTTAGAGGAATGATCTCTTATATTATCCATGTTAATGAAATCACATCAAGGGAGGATGGTTTAGAAATGTATGGTTTTATTTTCATGTTCATATATTCAAAATAGTAAATTTATATAGTTAACATATGTTATGGTTTGATGCATCAAAATAATTATATTTACTACTATAATATTGAAATAAAGACTTGGAAATTTTTTATGAATAATTTTCTTAAGACTCATATCTAACCAGTTTGTAACATCACACACCTAGTCATGTAAATGATAAACATTGTAATGCACAAACAATCTATTGTTGGAACATTGTATTCGATAGAATTTATGATACACAACAACAAGAACATACGAGAATATAATATCATGATAATTTATAATAAATATACTATTTTAAATAAATTAAACATATTTTTTAGTTTACAAAGCATGTGACATTAAATTAGATTATGTTGCACGCAACAATGAGTTTCTTCACTGGCATCCGTTACATTCTAGACGGAGTTTTACCGAATAATAATATATTATTAATATATTATTTTTTAATATAATAATATATAAACAAGACCTTATGAATCACATTACCTAATTTATGGAAATTAATGTTTTACATAACTAATTTATTGGTTATAATTAATTATAAAGTAATATAAGAACAAATTAAATATAAGGGAACTATTTTTATAGAAAACTATTCTTATGCCCACAAACTTGTATTATCAAAAAAAGTAAAATTAATTAAAATTAGTCAGTTATATTAATATAATATAAATAAATATGTATATATATTATTCAATCGATTTTTTATATTCATCCAATATATTATATAAGCATAACATAATATCAAACCGAATTTTACATATGAAACCCTATATTTTTATTAAGGTATTTTTACAACCTTTTAATATAGAACCTATTTTAAATAACTTTTATGGATCTATTATAGACTTTATATTTCAAAATCAATATTATCTTTGAAATATAATGATTAAATTAAGGTTAGGGAAAAATTTTGTTATTTTTATGTGAGGTTTCATTTTTTAATGAATAATGAAAATATTGAATTTTATTTCAAATATTCTATTTCATCTAATTTATTTATATATAAATATCATATTTAGATTTGGTTTTAATGTTTCATTAGATAAATTTTTTAATAATAATTCCACTTTAGGTCATTGTAATAAATTTCACATTGAAATTAACCGTTAAAACAAAGAAAACATTTGAACATTTTTACATTAAAAACATGTGTTATCGTCCCCACTGTGGTATTAAATTTAAATTAATTTCTACCACTTTTATGATTGGAAATTGTAAAAATGTATTCCATATTTGGAATAAATGTAATTTTAATTTCTAATAAGGTCATATTAGTTTTGGAAAAAAATGTTTACTCAATATAATTAAACATAATTACAACAATTAAGGTGAAATTAAGCTTAATAAGGGACTAAACCATAATCATAAGGGGTAAAATGAAATTTAAACTTCTCAAAGATCCACTGGCTAGCTATAAATTCACTTTATAATCCATTGGATATAAATTTGACCACTATGGGATCCAATTCTAACGTGAATAATGTGGGGGGATTTTCTTTTCTCAAAATTTACAAGAGTGTCACTCCTCCTCCACTATAAAAAGTACTCCAATCCTCCCAATTCATCAAACATATTTATCCAAATTGGGTAGACCGTGATCTACTAAAATATATCACCCACATTTCTCCCATAATTTAAGACGCCTCAACTTGGGAATGAAGTGTAACGACCCAGCCCAACTTACCACTAAACCAGTAGCCGGACCAGTGGATCACATGGCCTCAAGAACCTCTCCCCGTATATCAATGGTTTAAGACTATTAGTGAGGGTGTAAAGTTATTTAGATGATATACTATACCCTTATAATGAGTGTATCGTATCACTATAATAGAAAATGAATAATATACCATAGCTAAGGTAATTAATATCTGAATGAAAATGAAGTATAAGAATAATATATTATTTTAATATCAGTAGGCACCACCAATTTAAAACATTACATGTATATCTAGATGATGATGAAACATACGATAAAATAATAAAGGTAAAAAATTATCTATAATTTGTAAAAATACAGGACTCATGTAAGTAAAGGAACTAAAAATTCCAAAGGTGGCCACCATTAGCATCCTCATATCCAGCTCAGTCATATGATCTGAACTCCCATGTAGAAGCAAAGTAGTATAAGAAATCAACCTATGTTTTGAAAAATATAGGGTATACTCTGGTTATCAAGTGAAATGGATGCCTGATTATGGTGTGATATATAAATCTTAGTATGTGGACACAACTGGTGAATCTCCCAATGCAGATAGTGCAATATGATTTAAGAACTGCACATGTATAGTGAAGAAAAAAAAACTGAATAAATGAACAATCACCCACTTAGGCTCCTAAGGGACACCTAATGGATATACATGCTTTAGGACATTGAAAAAATAAGTTTGATCAGTAACCATTTATATATTTATAGTAAACAATCATTGATAGGTAACATTCCCAACATCCCTATAAGTGAGAGACGCCATGCAACCACACTTAGGATGGTCAGTGGGCCACCACAAAACATCCAAATCATGGAATCTAATGCATATATAGAATCTGTGTAACAATAAAATCATGAACTTTATGTATGATGAATGTATTAGACCATGAATGTCCAAATCCAAGGTTTAGAATACCGAGGCAACCACATTGAATCCCATGATCATTTTGATGGAAACTCGTTATAGGATCTCAGAAATGCCCCGACCCCAGTTACACAGAGTCGGTGCATTATTGCGTAACATTGGCATGATCACAAAAGATCAAGTCTCGAAAGACCGATTAGTTTAGTAGCCTTGGAAATACTAGATACATTCATAAATGTTACATTACATCATAAAGTGAAAAACTACAATAACAAAGTCTCCATAGTCCACACTCATATCCTCTTCTGACTATCCCTACAGGTCATTCATAAAATACTTATTCACATCCTGGAAAATATTAAAATATTGAAAGGGGTGAGATCAGATGCTCAGTAAGGATAACAATATAGAAGAAGCTTTCATAAATAAACATTAACATTTAAGGCAATGTATAACTAAAACAAATGCCTTTTAAACTTGAACTTTAGAATAATATGGAAAATGTAAAATGAAATAATGCCATTTACTTACTCACATGGATATTCTACTAGTCGAATATTCACATTAAATATCAATAACCACTTTCATAATGATGGAATGCATAATTCCAGACTATCATAACCACGTAGCCAAGGCCTCATGCAAAGTCTACAATAAGATTTTGTCAAGGCCTCGTGCCAATACACTAGTTTGTCTAATGAGACATACCGATGCATCGAGGAGCTATAGCGGGCTCCACCCGTCACTTATTAAGTCCAATGCATTCCTCATATGAACAGGTTTAAACATAACATAAACCATAACATAATCGTGTCACATAAAACATGCATAATGGAAACATAAAATTTCCACATTTCAATCGCAAAATATCAATACAATACATTGATATAATAAAAACTTTATCAAAACCATTTTCAATACCAAAATAAAATAAAAGTAAAACATGGTATTTATTTTTCTTTTTAAAAAAAGTTATGGCTAATAGAGGAAGCCGAAACTCAAATAATAGTCATGGCGGAAGAGATGTCATTGTCACCGCATATGTAAGAAAAAACATTCCTTTTTTCGTTTAGTAAAAACGCTTCGTATAAAAAGATTCCTTTTGAGTAAAAGTCAAAGGGATTTATACACCATATAAATGAAAGTTGTGTATAAAACCAAATATGCCTCAATGAAAGGAGATTTAGATGAAGTACATACAAAGATCATTTTAAAATCAAATAGATCTATTATGTGTATTTACTATAAGTACACATAAAGAAAGTAAAAAAAATACAAGATAGGACATAATAATATAATGACATAATTTGAAAGTAGGAGATTAACCCAAAGAATGGAAATTGGGTTAAGAAGTTCCCTTACCTTGCATCCTGTCTTGACTCGACCGTTCTTTAACCTCATAAATAATACACTATAGTTAATTTATAATTAATTAAGAACCTTTTTCCTGTTTTTTATTCATTTTATATCACTTATTACCATGTTATGAACATTATGTAATTATTTAAGTTAATAACGGTCGTTTTGTCGATCTTCGATACTTGAGTCAAAACTAAACTTCTTATAATTACATGTTGTTCATGTGGTGAAATATCCATTGTATCCAGAATTATATTCATGATATAGATATCATATATCTCATATATATCTATTATATACATTCATTTATAATATTCCATAACGTTTAGAGGTAAGAAATGAAATGCACCGTTCATGGGGACGGTAAGTCGTACGTACGCATGAACGATACTTTCATTTCTATTTCGTATTTAATGAAATTATAATGATATAAAGGTATATTATAATTCCAGTATAATATCATATATAATATCTTTTACTCCATCCTTTATACATCCCACATATGGCCTTAACGATTGAAATCACTTTGAGGGGGCGGTAGTCCGCACTTCCTAAAATGAAAATATCACGTTTACCCATAATGGAAACAATAAAATTATGCCATAAATGAAACATACTGAACCTTATGTAAAACATAAAAATATTATATATCATATATAAATAGAGTGACATCTTAATGTCCACCTTTGAAGGTGTTATATGGGTGTTGAACAATCATCGTTTCGTGAGGAAGAATTCTCCATCCACAGAAACAGTATGTTCATTAACCATTAGATGTAGGTGTGTGTAAGTGTATCTAGAATAATTCTTATAAAAACATAATATTATATTGAGGATACTGGTGTTGTTATAAAATAAATTACCAAAAAGAGTTTAGGGGGTTGGATAAGCAAAATAAAACAAAATAACATAAGAGAAGACATTACCTTAAAATCAGGTAACTATTTTGATTTGAGCCAAAGGCTTCCTTGGGAAGAATTCTTCCCAAAGTGAGACTTATAGGAGTAAGGAAGGGAATTTGGGAGAGTATTTGGGCAGAGGTCGGCCTAGCCAAAAGGCTTTGATAGTGTGAGTAAGGTGGTAGTGGTGGGGGCCTTTTATAAGTGGAGAGGAGGGGCACTCTTGGAAAGTAATGAAATGTTACTTTATTAGACAATGCTTTTCGGATTCTAAAGGTCCCAAACATATATAATTCGAGGCTAAGGTGATAAGGGTTCGAAATATTGTCATCCAATAGGCTTTGGACAAGTGTAATTCTTAGTTTTTACATTATCATTTCATTTTATTAAAATCGTTAATTAATGAGGTAATCGCTGCATCATCATGGTGTCATAAATAATTTAATTTATTTAATGTCTAAAAATTATAAAAAAATATCATTATGTAGGATATCATTTTATCTTTCTAATGAATATTTATAGTAAAAAATATGACTTGTATAACCCCAATTGAAAATTGTTTTCGTAAAACAACTCTTGTTTGTGACATTTTAATTTTAACATTAAATAAAAAGTTTTTAATGTCATTTTCCTACCAAAGTGGATCCATGGGGTCCCCAAGTTGACCCATAGATTTTATTGGTCTTCCATGACTCATAAAATAGGGGTAGGATGAGTGTAAAGGTCATTTCATATTTTTATAATACCATTTTTACCTTAAATTTCACTAATTACCATTAATCGTGAATAATTAAACTTAAAAGTTACTATTCACCAAAAAATTATTTTAATCCCATTGAACCACATTTTACTTCTTAATGAAAACCATGTATGTCTGATTTTTGAAAATCAAGTCACAGAAGTGGTAATGTTTCATTTAAACGAAAAATCAGTTTTTTAACTACCACTTAGTGGTTTAACTATTCATCAAAAATTGAAGTTTTTCAGAACAATTCCAAAATTTCACCCTAATCTATAATTGATATTCCGAATTCAAAAATGATGTCTATTTTAAAAAATTACAAACATATAAGTTTCATTAATTAATTTCATAATTAATTCCCACTGTCACAACAAATAGCGTGTTTTTAAGAAACAATATATATCAAAAGATTGACAATTGTTTATGTCCATTTTCAAAGTGAAATTAATTCTAATGAAAACCATTGGATAAAATGGTAAAAATATATTATAATTATAATTTAAAACCACTAAATAGTATAATTTATCACTATAAATTATTTTGATTAAAAAAAATGTTTGTAAGTAATTTTCACTATTTATAAAAAATTGGATGTTCTCAAAAAAAAATACCAAAAATTTAACATAGGCTAATTTAGATATTCTGAATACGAAAATGAAGTCCATTTTGAAATATAAAATTTCTATAATTTTAAAAAGTGGGTATTACTATTCATAATGGCTACTTTGATTAGTCGCGGTGTGTTAGAACTCGATGTTGAGTACAACACACACTACTGTATTATTCAAAGAGAAGTGTATCGTGAAAGCTTGGCGTGTTACATTCTCCCCTCCTTCAATAAATTGCGTCCTCGCAATTTGAAAATGTTCTTTGAAAATAAAAGGTTGAAAATAGAAAATTTCTTTGTGGAAAACCCACATCGGAAATAGGGTTAATAAGAATATAACATTAAAAGAAAGAAAGAGAAGTACAAAGGTCACCCGAGATAGCCCATACTAGGATTATATGAAAATATGCATATGGAGGAGAAACAAACCATCAAGGTCTGATGGAGAGTTGTAGAAAACAGGATTAGGAGAAAGTTAACCATAAGAAAATCACAAACATGTGATTGGTTAAACGGTCATTGAATCCCCAGTTGGAAAAGTTAACCGGCAACGTTTTTGTTTTATGTTACCTTTTATAAAGTGGAGGAATTTATTTAGGAGATTACTAAGAACGTAAGGGAATATACATACTTGTCATGTAGACTTTCATTCTTTAATAAATTTTTACCACAAACCCATCTTTCACTCCAAATTGTAACAGAACTCAAAAATATTCTATTTATCCTAACTGTATAAGGTTATAAATATTACCACATACCATTTAGATTAGGAAAATATCTTGTAATAACCAGGGACTTCCTGTAGGCTAGTGGTAGGTAATAAAGGCCTGTCGCAATATGGTTGCGGGTTCGATTCCTACAGCATTGTCCGACGTGACGGGTTATGCACCACCCTGTAGGGTGTCCTTTTTCTAAAACTATAGTATTATAATATTCCAAAAATAATATTCAGAAATGTTTTAAACTTAAATAATACTATTGAGAGTTCAAATTAATCCATCCCAACCTTTATAGTTATCCAAAATACCTCTATCCAGACTTTCTCTAAAAGGTCTCTTAAGTCCAAAATCAATTTATCAGATTCCCCAAACAAAGTAATGTTTATCTTATTGTCACATACTAAAAATATGATTACCTTCATCATATTAAAACCTTAATGAAAAAAACAAGTACTACAATACAATCCTTATATATATCACATTATCCTTATAACCAAAATATAATCCTTGAGTCCAAAAGCACCAATACATTAATTATTCCACTTCTACTGTAGTAATAGCATAAGATTGTCCTTGATCCCTTGGCCTTTTCTGAGATAAGTTTCCCTGACGCTTAGGACATTCATTTTCATAATGCCCCATTTCCCTATAATTGTAGCATTCAACATTGATAGCCTCTTTCTTTCCCTTACAATCACGGGCCTGGTGACCTTTTTCTCCACATTTGTAACAAAATCCCATTCCTTTTAGGCAAGTACCAGGGTGATTCTTCCCAAAAATATCGCATAATGGAAAATCCTTATTTACCTTTTTCCCTTTATCTGTCTCTTGTTCCATCATTCTCCTCTTCTCTTTCTTTACTTTATTGTCATAAGATTTTGATAATTCCTTTTCTGTGTTGATAGCACATAAGACAATATCTTCGTATTATGAGAAGGATTGTGATACTAATGCTCGATGGAGAAACAGTTTTAACCTATCAAAGAAATGGTCGATCTTACTTTTTGGGTTACGTATATAATCTTCAGCATACCTCGCTAACCTTGTAATGTTGGCCTCATACATTGCGACATTCTCATCCTCCTTTTGTCTCAGACTCAGAAATTGCCTTTCCATATCTGCTCGATAGTCACGAGGAAAGTATTTTTCTAAGAAAAGATCTTTTAACTCTCTGTATTTCATACATGATACTTCTTCATCTTCCTTTGTGTTTTGAATCAGCGACCACCATTTATCGGCATCTCCAGTGAGGCGGTAGACTGCCATGACAACCTTCTCCCTTTCGCTACTCCCCAAGGCATGGAATATTTTTTCTAAGGAGTTTATCCATTGCTCAGCTACTAATGGATTTGTGCCCCCATTAAATGTTGGTGGTTGTTGTCTCATGAAGCGGTCTAACATTGGTCCTCCACGTTGCGGATCAGTGTGCTCCATACAGGTAAGGTTATTATTCATAACCTGAGTGAGTTGTCCCAGTATGGTGATAAGTTTATCAGAACCAGTTGTATCTCCAGATCCACAATAATTATCTTGAGTAGGAGGGAAATACCTACACAGAGTGCATGAATTGATACAGTTTGCATTTCTTCCACTAGGCGCCATTTCTAAATAATGGCATAAACTAGATTAGTTTATGAATCAAAATACATAATTCCATACGTGTAAAATACTTAACATAAATTGAACTATTTATGGATATAATCCATAAAAATGTTTTCTTTGAGGAAGTATATAATCATAACCCTTCATAGTGGTTTGTAAAGAAATTGAGAATTATCCTAAGCATATCCCCCGGGAGTGTCGTAACCAAGAGTGCAGCAAGGCCCGTTTTCATGCACCAGTTCCCGTTCGAGTCTAGATAAAAGCGGTGTTTTCGGGTTTTACCCCTAGGTACATCTGTGCCAGAGCCGCCTCTTCCTGCTCGTATCCAGACAGGGATGTATTGCTTGGAAAACTCACAAAATCTCTACAACAACAAAATTCTAGGAAGTTCTTCTATACTAATCCTCAAAGCCTATCTTTGGGCTATGTGCTCTAATCAGAGTTTATATAAATCTAGCTTCCATGGTTAGTACTAAACTGGCTCTGATACTAACTTTAACATCCCGACCCCTGCTGCCCAAAGTCGGTGCGTTATTGCGTAACATTGGCATGATCACAAAAGATCAAGGCTCGAAAGACCGATTAGTTTAGTAGCCTTGGAAACACAAGATACATTCATAAATGTTACATTACATCATAAAGTGAAAAACTACAATAACAAAGTCTCCATAGTCCACACTCATATCCTCTTCTGACTATCCCTACAAATCATTCATAAAATACTTCTTCACATCCTGGAAAATATTAAAACATTGAAAGGGGTGAGCTCAGATGCTCAGTAAGGATAAAAATATAGCGAAAGCTTTCATAAATAAACATTAACATTTAAGGCAATGTATAACTAAAACAAAAGCCTTTTAAACATGAACTTGACAATAATATGGAAAAAGTAAAATGAAATAATGCCATTTACTCACTCATATAGATATTCTACTAGTCGAATAATCACATGAAATATCAATAACCGCTTTCATAATGATGGAATGCATAATTCCAGACTATCATAAGCACGTAGCCAAGGACTCGTGCCAAGTCTACAATAATATTTTGTCAAGGCCTCGTGCCAAGACACTAGTTTGTCTCATGAGACCTACCGATGCATCGAGGAGCTATAGCGGGCTCCACCCGTCACTTATTAAGTCCAATGCATTCCTCATATGAATAGGTTTAAACATATCATAAACCATAACTTAACCGTGTCACATAAAACATGCATAATAGAAACATAAAATTTCCACATTTCAATCACAAAATATCAATACAACACAGTGATATAATAAAAGCTTTATCAAAACCAATTTCAATACGAAAATAAAAGAAAATTAAAACATGGTATTTATTTTTCATTTAAAAAAAGTTATGGCTTATAGAGGAAGCCGAAACTCAAATAATAGTCACGGTGGCAGAGAAGTCATTGTCGCTGCATACGTAATAAAAAACATTCCTTTTGTCATTTAGTAAAAATGCTTCGTATAAAAAGATTCCTTTTGAGTAAAAGTCAAAGGGGTTTATACACCGTATAAATGAAAGTTGTGTATAAAACCAAATATGCCTCAATAAAAGTAGATTGAGACGAAGTCCATAAAAAGATCATTTTAAAATAAAATATATCTATTATGTGTATTTATTATAAGTACACATAAAGAAAGTAAAAAAAATACCAGATAGGACATAATAATATCATGGCATAATTTGAAAGTAGGAGATTAACCCAAAGAATGGAAATTGGGTTAAGAAGTTCCCTTACCTTGCGTCCTGTCTTGACTCGACCATTCTTTAACCTCCTGAATAATAAACTAGAGTTAATTTATAATTTCTTAAGAACCTTTTTCAAGTTTTTTATTCCTTTTATATCACTTATTACCATGTTATGAACATTATGTAATTATTTAAGTTAATAATTGTCATTTTGTCGATCTTTGGTACTTGAGTCAAAAATAAACTTCTTATAATTACAAGTTGTTCATGTGATGAAATATCCATTATATCCAGAATTATATTCATGATATAGATATCATTTATCTCATATATATCCAGTATATACATTAATTTATAATATTCCATAACGTTTAAAGGTAAGAAATGAAATGCACCGTTCATGGAGACGGTAAGCCGTTCGTACGCATGAACTCTACTTTCATTTCTATTTCGTATTTAATGAAATCATAATGATATAAATGTATATTATAATTCCAGTATAATATCATATATAATATCATTTATTCAATCCTTTATACATCCCACATATAACATTAACGATTCAAATCACTTTGAGGGGGCGGTAGTCCGCACTTCCTAAAATGAAAATATCGTGTTTACCCATAATGGAAACAATAAAGGTTTGCCATAAATTAAAAATACAGAACCATAAGTAAAACATAAACATATTATATATCATATATAAATATAGTGAAATCTTAATGTCCACCTTTGAAGGTGTTATATGAGTGTTGAACAATCATCGTTTCGTGAGGCAGAAATTCACCATCCATAGAAACAGTATGTTCTTTAACCATTAGATGTAGGTGTGTGTAGTGTAGCTCGAATAATTCTTATAGAAACATCCTAGAATATTTATTATACTGGTGTTGTTACAAAATAAATGAATAAAAAGAGGTTAGGGGGTTGGATAAGCAAAATAAAACAAAATAACATAACAGAAGACATTACCTTAAAATCAGGTAACATTTTTGATTTGAGCCAAAGGCTTCCATGGGAAGAATTCTTCACAAAGTGAGGATTCTAGGAGTAAGGGAGGGAATTTGGGAGAGTATTTGGGCAGAGTTTGGCCGAGCCAAAAGGCTTTGATAGTGTGAGTAAGGTGGTAGTGGTGGGGGCCTTTTATAAGTGGAGAGGTGGGGTACTCTTGGAAAGTAATAAAATGTTACTTTATTATACAATGCTTTTCGGATTCTAAAGGTCCCATACATATATAATTCTAGGATAAGGTGATAAGGGTTCGAAATATTCTCATCCAATAGGATTTGGACAAGTTTAATGATTAGATTTTACATTATCCTTCCATTTTATTAAAATTGTTAACTAATGAGATAATCGCTGCATCATCATGGTGTCATAAATAATTTAATTTATTTAATGTCTAAAAATAATACAAAAAATATCATTATGTAGGAAATATTTTTATATTTCTAATGAATATTTATAGTCAAAAATATGACTTATATATCCCCATTTAAAAATTGTTTTTGTAAAACAATTCTTGTTTGTGACATTTTAATTTTAACATTAAATAAAAACTTTTTAATGTCATTTTCCTACCAAAGTGGCTCCATGGGGTCCCCAAGTTGACCCATGTATTTTCTTGGTCGGCCATGACTCATACAATAGGGGTAGGTTGATTTTAAAGTCATTTCATATTTTTATAATACCATTTTTACATTAAATTTCACTAATTACCTTTAATCGCGATTAATTAAACTTAAAAGTTACTATTCACCAAAAAAATTATTTTAATCCCATTGAACCAAATTTTACTTCCTAATGACAACCATGTATGTAGGATTTTTGAAAATCAAATCACAGAAGTGGTAATGTTTCATTTAAATGAAAAATCAGTTTATTAACTACCACTTAGTGGTTTCACTATTCATCAAAAATAGATGTTTTTCAGAACAATGCTAAAATTTCACCCCAATCTATAATTGATATTCCGAATTCAAAAATTATTTTTATTTTAAAAAATTCCAAACATATAAGTTGCATTAATTAATTTCATAATTAATTCTTGCTGTCACAACAAAGAGCTTGTTTTTAAGAAACAATATATATCAACAGATTGACAATTTTTTATGTCCAATTTCAAAGTGAAATTAATTCTAATGAACACCATTGGATAAAATGGTAAAAATATATTCTAATTATACTTTAAAAACACTCAATAGTATAATTTATCACTATAAGTTATTTTTATTAAAAAAGTTGTTTTTAAGTAATTTTCACTATTCATAAAAAAATTGGAAGTTCTCAAAAAAATACCAAAAATTTAACATAAGCTAATTTTGATATTCCGAATAAAAAAATGAAGTCCATTTTGAAATATTAAATTTCTATAATTTAAAAAATTGGGTATTACTATTCATAACAGCTACTTTGATTAGTCGCCGTGTGGTAGAACTCGAAGTTGCGTACAACACACGTTGCTGTATTATTTAAAGAGAAGTGTATCATGAAATATTGGGGTCTTACAAACTCATTGGAGTCCTAAGAGACCATATACCAACATGTACTACACAATTCCAAGAAAGCAATATCTAAGGGTAGTAGGGCATGAGGCATCCACTGGAATTCCAACATGGGAATTCATGTATCATACAAAGTATTAATATAATAAACCATTGATTCAATCCATGTAATTTATACTAGGAAATCCATGTTTCATCCAAGGTATTAAAATGATAAACCATTTAGTATATTAATATAATTATTACTTGGGAATGTATGTATCATTAAAGGTATTAATATAATAAACCATTGATTCCATCCATGGAATTACTACTTGAAAATCCATGAATCACAAAATGTGTTAATATTATAAAATAGTTAGTTTGTCCATGGAATTCCTACTTGAGAATCCATGTATCATCCAGGGTAATAATATAATAAATCACTGAGTCCATCCGTGGAATTCCTACTTTAGAATACATGTATCACCCAAGGTTTTAATATAATGATCCATTTAGTCCATCTATATAATTAGTACGTGGGAATCTAGGTATCATCGTGGGTATTAATATAATAATCCATTATGACCCTCCGTAGAATTCCTACTTCGGAATCCATGTATCACCCAATGTGTTAATAAAATTCAATACATTCTAAAATAATTTTACAAATTTACTTGATGTTCAATCATCATGAATTAATCATTTAATTTAATTAAACTCATTGAATTTACCAAAATATTTCAATTGTATCTATAAGTCTCCATGGGTCACAAAGGTGGTGTCAATGGGAAAAGTTAATCACCTGCATGGGTAATTACAACATAAAAACTAGGCCATAAAATTTGATTGTTCCTTGGTTCTTTAATAATTTAAAAAGGGTAACCCGATTTTTTAATTCCATTAGGGGCCATGTTCTCAATATTCCATATATAAAACAAGACATAAAAGAATATAGAATTATCATTACACGAGGATATACAAGAATAAATGTCTGATCATTAATTTTTGTCTTGACGAAATCACACCTCCATTTTATGGGGTTTATATTAAAATACTGTTTTATATCAATAAATCATTTATTAAATTAATCATCACATCTAATTTACCAAAGGAAACCTTTTAAAAACCCATGAAATAGGTAAAATTAATTAAAGGTTAGAAGGAAATTAATTAATTTATAATTAAATGTGAAGGGGAAAAGGAATGAGGCCATGCCTTATAAAGAAGAACACCATGTCTTTTGACAATTATCTGATTAAGTGGAGACTATTCTAAACCACCTGTCACATCAACACACATAATCTATTATACATCTAAATACCATTTATTCCAAAGAAGTAATTCCCCTCATCGTGAGGGAATACGCACGAGAAAGAAACATAGACACACACACACACCAACTCATATATACCTTTGATTATGCATGAGAACAATTTTTGATGATTAAAACTCTATATATTTAATTTTAGAGGCTCACACGCCTTAAGATTCCCAATTAAAGGGTGAGAAACAAAATAATAAGTTTAGAAACTTACCCAAAATGATGACAGTGATCCAAATCAAACCCATATTCAACGCCTTTAGTGAAAAATTATAGAACATGAACAAGGGAGTCCTGATGGATACTTAGCATAATCTACCACTAGAAGAAAAAATGAAAATTCTATTAATGTTAATCCTTAGGTCTGGATGAGATAAAATTGAGCTAAGGGAGAGGATAAGATGTCCCAAATGGGGGAGGAGTAGGATCATGAATCATTAACTTGGAAATTCATGCTTGAAATTCAAAGGAAAACCAGACAGATCAAAGTACAAAAGTGGAACTAAGATGGTGGGGTGCATCACACCTTGTAAGGAAGGGGGATGCTAGTTGTGAAATCCCCAGACAGATTGGGGTGATGAATTTAGGTTTATCTTTATTTTATTTTTTATTTTAGTTAAATTAATTTCATAAAGTAGAACAAACAACCTGGTTTGTCCCATATGATTTTACAAACTGTGTGAAAACCATGTAATGTATAGTGTTTAGGTACTGCCACCAAACAAAAATAGTGCTGGCTTGGCACATAGTTTGAGAAATTGTGTAGATCTAGTGTGAACTCCTTTTTCCACCTATTTAAGTCCAAAAAATTTTCAACTATGGGCCACATGGTTTCAGAAAACTATTAAACCAATGGAGACCCTTTAAAACTTTTATGTTTTGGGTCCGATGATCCCAAAACTCACTAAGACACCTAAGAAACTTATTAGTCCTTTACCAAAGTCTAAAAATATCATTAATGAATTCCAATTCATAGAATTATGTACTGAATCCCATTTTTTAAAAGGATTGTCCAGTAAAAATAATATGTAAAAATCCCTTGGATTTTTATCCGGTTAAAAAACATAGAAGTCTAAAATATCTCTATCTTAAAACATATCATCTCCAAGAAGATATTAGGAATCAATTAAAACATCACCCGATCTACCAGGATCATGAAATATTTTTTCAAACTGTTGTGTTTTTATTCCCATGAACAACACACCTTAATGATTACTTAATCTGTCAAAACCTGATCCAACACTCACATTCCAAATTAAACTCTAAAAATGATCCTACATGAGCTCATTAATATAGGGACCAGATCACATCATCATATCAATAAAAATCCAACCTGTTGTTCTCCCCAACATATGTATTAACTTAAATATAGGGCTAATTCTAAGCCATGAAACCTCCACCATCAAAATTTCCATCAAAATCATGCCACTATGAATCCTAACTATGCTCCTCAGAGAATTTCATTAAAAATTAATAGTAAAATCCCAATTAAGCTAATAAAAATATATTGTTAAATATTTCTCATAAGACACTACCGACCTTAAAACTACAATCTCCTTAACATGGAATCATGATTTAAAAAGGCTCCATACAATCATAAACATTGATCTAAAAGAATAGAGAATAAGTAAATTCACTTGACAGACTTATCTCAAAGATGCCTAGATTAGATGTTTGAAACATTTCAAACTGAACTGTATTGAAGTCCACTAAGGCATCTTTCATTTACAATGTGATCATTCACTAAATACCATACCTAACTCTCGGTGATTCTTCATAGGTCAGACCAACACTTGAACATTTATAATGGAGTCTGATGAACTATTCTAAAGTAGTTAACATCCCATTTTACAAAGAAGACATTGGTAAAATACGATAACATCCAAAGCTGAACATTAACATATCCCAATGTGACATATTTTTGGTAGTCAAGTAAAAATAAATAGCTAGAGTTTGTGATTCAAAATAATGTGTTCCTACTTGGTAACCCATGAATTTATCATGACATACTAACCCTCGATAAGAACTATGCGTCAACATTTGAAATTGAGATAACTCACTCAATAATCCCAACAACTTAAAGCTTTAGCATGGTGTAATACCAATGCTCTATTATTGTACCTAGCATGATTTCAAGATAAGGGAAATTATCTTCACTTTGTAAAGTTCAAAAATAGATGAAATAGTATTACCAAGAACATTCAAGAAACTTCAATCATATCAAAGATAAAGTGATCAGTACAACTTCCATCTAATAGTACACAACTAACCACCAAAAAAGTCACTCTACTGAGAAAGCATAGACTAGATTTAGGACTATTTAACCTCAAGGTAATTAAAGTGAGATCAAAAATTTAAAAATATAATTCCTTATTTATTTCCTTCTAATTTGAAGGGAACATAACCAATAAAACCAACATGACACTCGTTTCCTTAAGATGTTCCTCTTCATTGAAGAAGTGATAGACTGGCTGCTCACAAGCACACAAGAACCACATTTAGTGTAAAAATACACATGACACTCTTAAAATCCACGATCACGTACATATAGAGTTAGAAATAAAAGTCCAAACCAAATGGGTCGGTGTGTCGAAACTCCTGATTCTCAAGGATTTCATCCCAAGCATTGGGATGGACTCGATTCCATTAACATTCGATAAGTACCATGTATAAGAACACACAATACCCTATGATTTTAGAACCAAACAGGAACACCCTTGATACTACCAATAGGCTTACCAGTCCTATGAATTCAAGTACTAGATTTCTATTATAATAGATTTAACCCCAAGTAACATTACTCCATATAACCACTAAACATGATGATGACTAAATATTTCATGCATCAACAAGGAAGAGAATGAGTCATAAGATATAATAAATAGATGTGAATGAACTAGGAATTTCTAACCTACAAAAACCACAATTTACTTGATGCTCATTCCCATATATGGTTCAAGGATACTATGGTCACCCATCCGAATAGGGGAATCAACTAGAAATCAAGAATTCTATAAGGGAAAACAACACCCTAAAGGAACCAAACATCAGAAAATTTACAACCCTAGATAGTAATTTAAATTCATTAGGTTCTACCTAAAATGGGATAGCCCATTAAAAAAACAAAATGTTGACCCTATCACTGGGATATGCCAATATAAGACACTATCATAAAAAATATCATTCATGTAATTGCTAAAGAAGAAACATCAAAAGAAAAATTCCAAAAGTTCTATTTGAAGGAAATTGCAGAGACATCAAAATGACCCTTACATGATGTATTGAATAGAAGACACCACATACAAGTTCCATTTTCATGGCCATTATATTTATTCAAATATTAAATATTCATCTATTAAATATATTTAACTAATATAACAAATAAGAAAAGGAAACTATCAATAAAATTCCTTTTAAAAAAATTAGTTTTATTGACATCCCATCATTAATTTGGAAATTTATCACATAAATTCCTTTTAACAGATATGCTACTAATGAGGGTCCCACTAGGAAAACATGAGTTCATCAGAATGCAACTCAGAAATAGTTTCATAGTTTTTAAGAGTCTCAACATCCATACTAGGTTATTTCATAAGGAACATGCACCAAATAGCCTACATGGGACTAGTTTTGAATTTATGTAGTTATCCCATTAATCTAAAAATATATAATTATCAAATATATAAACATACAGTCACATGGGTGACCATCCACTAATTTATTAAGAGCCCATACACTTTACAACTGGGAATTTGACCCCCATTTAATCAAACCAATTCCCTTTAACATTTAAATTTTTACAGAGTTACATTTTTAAAGATGTGTAGGTACATGAGTTTCCATTTCTCCATTTTAGGGCACCAATACACCTTACAATTGAAAATTATAAATCATTCTAAATCACAACCGTTATATTCAAACAAAACTATCATATCATTTTTAGAAGTAAACATATAAGAATTATATTTTCATAGAAGCATGCCATGCTAAACATGAATGGAATGGTGAATAGATCAGGAAACATATAATATAATCAATTAAGAATGTTATCAAACACCTAACATGAAATATTAGAGTCATGATAAAAAAACAAGAGCATGGAATAACACTCAATGTTCATAATCCAAAACCAAGACCAACCTACATATAGAACTAAAGGACGTGGAATATACATGGAATGTGAACTTCCTACAATCCTCTTATGATGAATGAAATGTTTCCTCTTTCCTATAGTAGTACAATGGAAAAATTCATAATTCTATAAATCAATAAGAAGTGGAATGTACACCAATCAATCAATGTGATATCATAAAAACCAAAATAACAAACAACATTAAAATCAATCCCAGCCTAAGACTATTTGTAATTTACTCAAACATGGGTTGATCGTGCCCAAGCATGACTATTTAACAAGTAATGATACATTCATAGTCACCTATCCAACATCTCAAAATAGTAATACAAAAGAAAAATCTGACTTTGATACCACTTTATAATGCCCCGACCCAGCTTACCCCTAAACTAGTAGCCAGACCAGTAGGTCACATGGCCTCAAGAACATCTCCCTATATGCTAGAGGATTCCGACTAGTATTGAGGGTCAAAGGTGGTTCATTGGGGAGACTATACCCTTCTAATCAGAGTAGCACAATAGTTTAAAAAAACTAAATAACAGACCACAAACGAATCTATAAATAACTGAATGAAAAAGAAACAAAATAATAATATAATATTTGAATATCTGTGGCCAAAGCCCCTTTACAACATTACATGTATGTGTAGATTATTATGATACATAATCTAGTACCGAAAACATAAAACATTCTTTCCAATTTAGAGAAATACATTACTCATGTAAGGGGAAAAATAAAAAATAAAAAAGGTTATCCCCTTGAGAATCTCAAACACCATCACAATTCTATGCTCTTAACTCACACGTACAAGAAAAGAAGCCAAAATTAATAAACATAATTCATGAAAATATAAGGTTTACTTTGGTTCCCCATTTAAATAGTGACGTGAGTAGGGTGTGAGATATAAATCATAGTTTTTCAGAACCACCAATGTCTAGACCAATATAGACAATAAAATATGATTTAAGAAGATATAGGTATAGATAAGGCACAAACTCTTAATAAATGAACATCCTCCTGGACAGGTTCCTAAGGGACACTTGATGGATATACATACTTCATCTCATAGCCAGAATAAGATTGATTAGTCATGATGTAAGTATATATATAGTAAAAAATAAGGGATATGGTACTTTCCCTACGTCCCTATAGAGTGAGAGACACAATACTACAGCACTCAGGATAGTGAGTGGTCCCCCGTGAAACACCCGAATAATGTAACATGGAACATAAATCACAATTCCCATACAGTATATGTGTAAAAATAAAATCATGGACATACCGTATAATGAAAGTTTCATACCTTTAAGGGCCATATCGGAGGTTTATAAGGCCAAGGCATCCTTTTCACGTCCCATGAATATTTTTTTAAAAACTAAATAATGTAATTGGATAGATTCCTAGGAGAATGTATACTGACATATCCTATGTGATTCTAAGCATGCCAGATCCATGGGGTAGCAAGGATGAAGGTGTCCCATGTAATTACTAAATTGGAATACAAGTATCATGTAGGGTATTAATAAAATAAACCATTGGGTATTTCGATGTAATTCCTACCTTGGAATCCATGTATCATCCATAATATTAATATGATAATACATTGAGTCTATCCATGGAATTCCTACATTGGAATCCATGTATCATCTAGGGAATTGATATAATAAACCATCGATTCCTCCCATGTAATTACTACTTGAGTATCCATGTGACACCCAAGTTGTTAATATTAAAAACCATTTATTCCATCCATGTAATTAATAGTTGGAAATCCATGTATCATCCCGAGTATTAATAGAATAAACCATTGAGTCCATACAGAGATATCTTAGGAATCCAAGTATTACCTAAGGTGTTAATATGATAAACCATTTACTCCCTCCATATATTTCCAACTTTGGTATCCATGTATCATACATGGTATTAATATAATAAACCATTGAGTCTATCCATGGAATTCCTACTTTGAAATCCATGTATCACCCAAGGTGTTAATATCATTCAACAAGTTTGAAAGTAATTTATAAAATTCATTTGAAGGATAATCATCATGTGTTAACCATTTCATTTAATTCAACTCATTAAATATACCAAAACATGTCGATTATATTTATAAGGCTCCATGGATCAATTGGGAGGTCTTGATGGAAAACGGAAATCACCTAAAGGGTTAATTCCAATCTAAAAACTAGGCCACACACTTAGATGGTTCCTTGGTTCTTTAATCTTTTAAAAGGGGAAACTATGTTTTTCAAATTCCATTAATGGACATTTCCTAAACGTTCCATATTTCAAACATATCATCAAGGAATAAGGAATTATTAAATCAACAGGACAGGAAAGCATAAAATTTTAATCACTACATTTTAGCTTGAAGAATGTACACATCTGCTATTGGGGTTTCATTATAGATTAATGATGTTTTTTATAAACTAATCAATTATTCAATTAAGAACACATCTAATTTATTATATGAAATCATTTTAGAAAAACTATGACATATGGTGAAAAATTAATCAAAGACAAAAATGAAATTAATTAATTAATTATTAAATTTAAGGGAAAAATGAATGAGACCCTACCTCAAGTTTAAGACCAAGAATACTTTTAGCACTTGTTAGATTAAGAAGAAACCACTCTAAACCACCTCTCACTCACACACACATACATTCAAACACACACACACACATATACACTTAAATAAAAATTATTCATTCCCATCACCATGAGGGATAAATATGAGGAATATATATATATATATATACACATACTTATGTATGTGTGTGTACACCATCAAGTATGATTAAAACTCCCTATAATGAAATGTAAGGACTCAAAACACCTTAATACTCTTAATTAAAACGAGAGAAATAAAACAATGGGGTTAGAACCTTATCTCAACTGATGGCCTTGAGCCAAATCAAACCCATCTACCTTGCCATTGGTGAAAAAATCTAGAACATGACCAAAGGAGTCAGGATGGATACTTCGCATACCATAAAACTGGTAAAAAAACCTCAAATATCATTAACATAAAACCCTAGGTTCAACCGAGATGAAATAGAGATAATGGAGAAGATAAACTAGCCCAAGAGATGGAGGAGAAGGATCTAGATTACTTACCTCGATGAATAAGTTGTGAAATCCAAAGAAAAACTAGGCTGGTTGACATGCAGAAGAGGAGATGAGAGGGTGGGGTGTATCACGCCTTGTGAGGAATGGAGGATATTTTTCACACGATCCCTTGGGAGAGAATGGTGATGCAGTTAGGTTTAGTTTTTTTTATATTAATTTTAATTAAATTAATTTCATAATTATTAATAAATCACATGGTTTTTTAAGAATTTTTTTCCAAAATGTGTGCAAACTATATGGGGTACAATGTTTAGGTACCTGCTCCAACCACCAACTATGCGGGCTAGGAGTGCAGTTTGATAAATTGTGAACAAACCATGTGAACTTCTCAATCCACCTATTTAAAACTAATAAATTTACTACTATGGGATAAACAACTTCAGATAAACTATGAACATATTGAAGACCCTTTAAAACATCAAATTTTCAAGTTCAAAACTCCTGAAACTTATCGAGACACCCGAAAAACTTATCAGGAATTTACCCTAGTCCAAAAATATCACACTAAAGCTTTCTAACTCCCCAAATTTTGTTATGAAGCCTAGTTTTAAAAATGGAATTTAGAGTAAATGAAAAAGTTCAAAATCCCATGTATTTTTGACTGGTTCAAAATCATGGAACTCTATAAGATGTAATCAATGGAATCCCCTATGTTCAAACCAAAAGGATTTACTCGACTAATAGGTGACATCATTCATTAAGTTATTTAGATAAATTTATATTATCCGACCCCTACACACTAATTATTCCATGCTTATATAATAGAAATAGTGTCCTGAATATAGTGGGACATTTTTATGCTAAGTTTTCTACCTAAACTCACACACACTTTCATCTAATGTGTAATATAGGCACTATCATTGTGTACGATGAACTAATGCCTCATGAAACGATGATTGTCTTTTTTCCAATACTACCTTCAATGGTTAGGAATTTTGATGGACACTATATTTTGATATATTATATATGATATTTATAATTACCTTATACATTAGTAATTATTTTATAACATTTATCTTTATTCACACCATTTGATGGTAATACCATAACATCGTTAGTGAAGAGTGGACTACAGTCTCCTAAATGCGATGTGATTAGTTCACATGATACATGAAGTGTATAAAAGACAATTTTAATTTAAAATATGTGACATAGAAAACATATATATGATATGAAATAAATAATTAATTTATTGAAATATAATATATATCATTTTATTTATTACCTATTAACACACTTGAAAAGTGATAATGTTATTCATGGACGTGTGGACTACCTCCACCTCGACACGATGTGATTCCTTTTACATAAAAAAATTATATATATAATTATATTTGATTAAATAATATGGTATTTATGATATAATTACAATTATAGGAATTTTTAATGATACTTACATTTTATTCATATCAATAATTTAAAAAAATGATAATGTTACTCATGTGTACGTATGACATACCATCTCCATGATTGCAACATGGATTCATTTTTCATAACTGTATTTCATGATTGTTCTGAAATGTATAATTGATGTATCAATATGATAATTATTTCATTATTATGATGTTAGAGATGTTATATAGTGACCCCACTGACCATTGTTTACCTACCAAAGTTGTTTTTAACTTATAAGCCAAATTTGGTCAGAATAATCGACATAAACATATTTGTTTATGTAGTTGTATACATCATAGTAATAAGTAAAATAAATGTAGTGAGAAAAATGAAACGTTTATGAAGTATTAAATAATTATCATATTTTTATTATTCAGGAATACGAACGCAGACAAGAGAAGTAAGACTTAAGGTAATGGATTTTATCTAAATTTACATTCCCTTGATACTTATGTTTTTCTAGTATATTTAATATGGTGTATATACTACCTATTAACATGTAATATCATGAATCTATTTATTCTATTGATATAATAAGTTTAATTTAATGATTTTAATTTCATGTAGATCTTCATTAATAGGTTTCCAAGATTCATGGGACACTTTGGTATTTTTATTGATTATTCTCATCAAGAACATTTTTGTAAAGACCTATAAAATTCAAGGAAAATTTTTCTTTAATTTTCTTTGGAATTTTACAAGAACACAGTTTCTAACGGCACCTGATTCCAAGGCCCGTTGTGCCCGGAATCATTTTCTGAAGTTTGGATCAGGTACGTTTAGTGAACGGGCGAGCAGATTTTTCTATCTTTTGAACCGGTGCTCGGAATCAAATTCTGAGGGCACCGATGGAATCGCAGCGCCAGTATTTTCTTAGAAAATCCTCTTCCAGAGTTGTGTTTGGTCGGGTGTGGTTTTTAATTTTTGGGCTTTAAGTTAAGAAATAAAATAATTTGGTACGATAAACATTATTTTATTTCACTTAAAGCCGCTTAAAACGACTTTAAGCTGCTTAAGCTGAGTTGAAGCGGATAGGGTGGAACCCAAAATATCCTACCCTCTTGGTAGGATATTTGTGAGGTGGGGCCCGCATGAGCCCCACCGTTTGTTTTCCGCTAAGTAACGCACCCACAAAAACCCTTTTTAAATGAAAGTCAACTTACGTGTTTTCTAAATTCTTAACGCCCCTATTAAATGGGCTGTTAGTTCGTTGTAATTAATTCTATGAATTAATTGTTCGTTACTTATCTTTGTTTTTCAAATTCTTTAGTTGATAATAAAATAGGATGAGGACATATTTTATTATCTGGTTGTTTTGTTAAACATTTGGAGAATCTCTAAAGATCTTCATCCTCCTCCGTGATGAACGTGAAGAATGAGAAGAACATGAAGAACGCTGAACCCTCAGAGATCAATGACATGATGGCGACAATTCTCCCTCCGCAATGCTTCTTCCGCGACGATCCAACCCCGCGACAATCTTCAATCGACAACGACAAGGTAGGGGATTGCGGTCCATTTAATTATTTGTGGATTATCATGTCAACATATATTTAATTGTTATAATTAAATCTGTATGTTCTTGATCCTCTGAGTTTGTCTGCGTGACACCGAGTATTGCGCGTCAGCGACGCCCTTCCGCAACGCGACGATCCTTTTCTTCCACGACGAACTCGCGTCCGACGTCGACATTGAGGTAGGGGTTGTTTTGAAAATGATAATACTCCATGTTTGTTTCCCTTCAAGGCATGAACGCGGACCAACTAATTAACAAGTTGGTCCGTGGATTATTATTGCGGTTCGGGGTTTATCAAATTGATGGGAAATATTATGGTGTTGTTTCAACCCTCTAACGCGGTGGGTGCGGACCAACGAACAAGTCCAAACCACCACATTATTTCTTGTTCTTAGTGTGCGGAATGGCGAACGATGACAAACGGGGCCGCAAGGACGATTTGAGGGCCTTGTTGTGAAGGTCAGGTCCCGGGAGGACCACTGGCGAAGACAGCACGTAAAACGGACCATCGGAGCGCGTATGGTGGTCCGTAGAAGCCCATGTCGGCGAGCCATGCAGGCGCGGCAGCACCCGGCACGCCGCCGAAAAAACCCGCCGCGACTAAAGCCGCGGTGGCTAGGCGGTTCCATGGCCGTGCGGAACTGAGAGGCGGGACGTGGCCGGCATGCCGCGTCCGGGTGCTGCGGAGCAGCCCCCGTGCGGGGGTCGCGGTTCCTTCGCTCGGCCGAGCCGAGCCGACCCTCCGGGCCGGGTCGCGCCAAGGCCGGGCCGGGCCGCCCAGGCCGGGCCAGGTCGCACCAAACCGGGTCGGACCCGGACCCGGGTCAGGTCGACCCGATTCGGGCCGACCCAGGGTGGTCAGTCCGGGCCTAGACCCCCTGTTTTCAGACTCTTTTGGTTTTTTGCCCATCTCTTGTGCTATGGACCTCCGTTTGATGTACCGTCAGTGGCGATGCAATCCTTGGATTGAGACGGTCGTTTCAGTATATTACACTCAAGGTTTTGGAATACTTTGGGTTTGGCCGGGTTGGTTCGTCCACGAAACTAATTGGGCCCTCAGAGCGGAAACACTCATAACTTGAGCTCCAGATATCCGATTGACGTCCCGTCGACTTTGATGGATTCCGCTTAGTGAGACTGACCTTTTGGCTTACTCCGCCTGAGGTTTTTATGCAGTTGGAGTACGGTCGGGTTGGTTTTGACTTAAAAAACCAACCGGGTCCCTGGAACGAAAAAGCCAATAACTTCTAGACCGGGTGTCCGATTGACGCGCCGTCTGTTACGTTGAGTTCCAATTAACAATACGGAACTTTTGGTTGCAAAAACTTCGGACTTCATGTCAGTTGATGTATCAGCCCCTCGGCTCGTGGAGTGGACCCTCCTGATTGAGCTTTCTGTGTGCGGGAACACTAGAGCCTGCTGCGTTTGCGATGATGAAGACCGCTGGTCTTGTATCCTATGTGGGTCCCAGCTTAGATGATTCAGTGCTGGTCTAGTATCCTATGTGGGTCCCAGCATAGATGAATCCATGAAGACTGCTGGTCCTGTATCCTATGTGGGTCCCAGCATAGATGAATCAATGAAGACAGCTGGTCTTGTATCCTATGTGGGCCCGAGCTTAGATGATTCAGTGCTGGTCTTGTATCCTATGTGGGTCCCAGCATAGATGAATCAATGAAGACTGCTGGTCTTGTATCCTATGTGGGTCCCAGCTTAGATGATTCAGTGCTGGTCTTGTATCCTATGTGGGTCCCAGCATAGATGAATCAACGAAGACTGCTGGTCTTGTATCCTATGTGGGTCCCAGCTTAGATGATTCAGTGCTGGTCTTGTATCCTATGTGGGTCCCAGCATAGATGAACCAATGAAGACAGCTGGTCTTGTATCCTATGTGGGTCCCAGCTTAGATGATTCAACATCTATATCTGATCATCTCTTTCACCTTTTCGATGATGTATACCTGTGTGAGCTGAGTCTTGACATTGAACCCTTATCATCAAGATGATTGGGTTGTGCTTTCCTGTGTGGATTGTGTTGTGCTTTCCTATGTGGACTGAGTTGTGTTTTCCTTTGTGGACTGGGTATGTTTTTCTTGTGTGGACTGGGTTGCACTTGGGCTTGGATGTTGGAGCTGATCTGTGATTGATAGCTTAGGTACATATATGGGCATATACCTAAGTATTGTTGGATGTTACTTCGTGATTGTATCTTTACTTTTTGGATTATCCTTTGTGGATTCTGGGAGACATTCGGGGGTCTCGGGGTCCCTAATGAGTAGCTTATACTCACCCCTGCACGGTCTATGCCCGCACTACGTTGTGTTGGTTGCAGACGATAGACAACGCTGATCGTGGTCAAGGTTTTCAGAGCAGGACGGTACCTGAAGGTGGACCGCTGGGCGGGGTGTACTCGGAGCGAACGGCTGGACCGAGGAGCTGTGGAGGCTATCTGTACTCACCCTTCAGGTGGGACTTCAAGAGGACAACTTGGCGCTGCGGCTTTTTCTTTCAGTTGTTGTTTTTCCCCTTTCAATTGTACTTTACAGTTGGGATTGTATTTCCAGCCCCCTCTACTTTCCGCACTTACTGTTGTACCCAGTTTTCTACTAGTGTTTACTTCTTCAACTTTCTTGCTCTGTGGTGTATGTTTACTTTACAAAGGCAATACCTTCCCTGTTTACCGGAATTTACGCCTTGGTTCTAGTCGCCATCCCCTGGCCTATAGAAGGTGGGATTGGGGTAGTCACGGCATGGGCCCCGAGGACGGGCCGTGACAATTTTTAATGATTATATTTCCAATATCAATTCCTTTTGTGATTATTTACATTCTATTGAAACAATACCTTTATTGTTGTTCACCTAATTTCATATATCTAGTATACATACTAACAATTATTCATATAATATAGTTATTTATTCATTCTTAATGATATTTTTATTTTCAATTTGAATTATTTCATCTAAGGTGATTTGAGTCAACAGTTACAAAGTGGAAAAAACTTTTTAACCCAATTTATTCTTATTGTGATATATTACTTCCTTTTTGTTCTTAATATTCTATGACTATGTGTATAATTACTTTACTATATATTTATAGATATACTCTATTATCTATGGATATAGAGTTAATACACATAATCTACTCATTGATTAATTATCAACTCAATGTTATAATATTTTCAAGGGTTTAATTTACAATATCATTTAGTTTGGGATTGTTAGGACTCGATTTTCATCAGAGGAAATTGTTTGATCATTGTCAAATAAAACCTTCAAATTTCTTCTCCATGGGTTATAAATGTCTTTTTTATATAATAGTACCATTTTCTCAATTTTTGGTACTTAAAATATTTTATAAATAATTTTTAAGAAAACGTAACTTTATTTATCTCTTTAGTTGGAGAACTTGTTTTCTTCTAAAATCCCAATTTTACTAAAAGGTTTCAAAATATTTTGAACCATTACAAATAGATTTATTAATGAAATTTTTACCCTTTTTTACCAATGTTTTTTTAGGAATGTTTTTTCTCTATTCTGAACAAGTAACTTTTTTGAAACCTTTTAGCATGAAAAATGAAATGTTCTTTTTTTACATCCTACATAATGTACATATTTACTCGACGTCATTTCATTAAATCTTCCTTTAAATAATTCAATGGTTTATTTCAATGAAATATTTATCAAAAGTGATTTAAAAAAAATGTTTTTAAAAAGATTAAAAAAAGTATATTATCTTCATGACTATTTTTAAAATGTACATTTTGATTATTTATAATCAGTAACAAAAAAACCATATTATTTACTCTACTTGGGATATGTTTTATTGATACCATAAATATTAATCATCAGGATGGTTTATGATATATTTGGACAAGGATAGTATTAACATTCAATTCATTGATTCATTTCTTATTCTCCTTGAAATTTTCAATCACATATGATTATTCATCATTTAATTTACACTAACTTATCTATATAATTTATCATGGGTATTACTTTTGAGTAAATTATTTACCATTTGAAATAAAATTTATACTTTGAATTTTATTTGATAATTTGGGGAAATATTGATAATTCCATATTCGTTATTCAATACAGATATTTTATAATGCATATTATTTATTTTGATTATTATAAATGAGGATTTATTTAGAAAAGAAATGATGGGTGGGGTCAAATATTATATAGACACTTGATACATCAACATGTTCCCATGATACAAATAAGCTGCATAAATTAAAAAAATATTTATATATAGATTTAAACTATCATGTGAAAGGTCTTGACAGTATAGGTTTTCATGTGCCTCTAATATGATGTACAATAATTAATCATTTCCCTCATTTAGATTCATTTATTATTTATCCATGATATTTTTTTGAGGACATATCTATATATACATTTCATTTTCATTTCATTTATTGAATGTATTTTGTTTCAATTTCGTACTTTTCCTTATTTATTTATTTTCTAGTTATATGAATGGAATGTTTTTTATTTACCTTAACTTATTGTTTATTCATTTCTTTTTCATCTGATTGATTACTTCGCATGTGTGTTCAATAATTTACCATTCCGTGCTAATTTATTCATATTGATTCATTATTAATTTCCCTGTACTTTACCCATACTGATCATTTGACCTCACCCTTATTTTGTTTCATTTCCTCAATATTCCAAGAAGTGTACAAAGATAGATATGAAAGGGTATGCTAGATGAAATAAAGTTATTACCCAAAAAACTTTGTTGGAAAAAATATCTTGTAATTAGATTATTCTCTTCTCATGTATGTATCATTTTTACCAAATATACTAAATTGATTAGTCCTCTGGAATTTAATTCATTGTAATCATGTCGGTGTAATGGTAGTTGAAACTTTCTCTGGGATCTCTGGGGTTGAGTATCTATAGTTGGTATAAAAGGATGTTTATTAGAGACATTGGAAACAAGATTTAAGAAAACATATATGAGATAACATAACCATAATACTGAATTTGAAGATAAGTATATAAGAACATCCTTGAAAATTGTTAAGGTAGAGATTATGTGGGTATTTAAAAAAATACTTACATGTCTGGATACTACAAGTGGACATGGTTATGGAACAAATATATCTTGGACTAATATCTCAAATAATGTGTGTGGGTAATAACTCTGCGTAACCAAGTACACAATAATATGAATTATTGGACACCAAGATTAACACTCCTAGGGGATTTTCTTAGGATAATTAACATTTTCTACTAACCATTTTGAAGAATATGGATAGATAATCATAATGAATGGAATTGGTTAAACCAAATGTATTTTAGATTGAAGGTAAGGTGTTATGATTTAGGAATACTATAAATGATATTATTGATAAACATTGGCATAAGAAAAGAATTGGGCGTAAATAATAGGGTAAAGTATTTATGTATTGGGGTTTTATTTAAAACCTTATTTAAAGGGATTTTAGTTATTAACCATATGTAAATAATGACCATATTATTTTTATGAATTTATATTAATATGGTTTTATAAAAGGACAACCTATATGATGAGTGACAAACAATCAAGTCTATAATGTCTATGGGACATGAACTAATGACCAAAGAATGATAAGGGTTTAACTCTAACCACAGACTTATGAAATGGCCTTGTTAAGATGTTAATGTTTTAGTTGATCAATTTGATGATAAATATTAATGATAAACTCAAAGTATTTATTTTTATGTTTAGTGTTTAATATGATAACCATATTGAATTTGTATAATAGTTAGAGACAAATAGTTAGGCTTTTCAATCTTTTATTAGCGTTACAATCCGTTAAATGTTTATTTTAGTGACTCGAGAATAAAAGTTAAATTTTTTTTGAAATCCTTTTCTTGAAGTAAGGGATAAACTATAATTTTAAGGAATCTAAACCAAAGGATGAAATTGTGTATATATATATCTACCATGTATGAATATTTCCCTATAAATATTTACACTTTTCCTTCAATATTTATCTCCATGTTCTATTAATTTTCTCCAACATAGAGACATAGTTATATGGTATTCCATGTGACCTTAGTACATCCCATTCACTATTTTATAGAGGATGTATTACGAACCCTTAGCAAAATTTTGGATTTCCAACATAGGAAATATCAAATAATATATCACCAATATCAATTTTAAATTGTGAGGAAACAATTTAATTATAGTTGGGAGAATGTAACACCCCTAAAATCTAATATAGAAACATTGTATTCGATAGTGTTTATAACATGAAAAACCAAGAATGTAAGGGAATATAATATCATGAGACATTATAATATATTTTATATTTTAAACAAATTTGATATATTTTATATAATTCAATTCACATGTAAGTGATTAGTGTAAGTCATACACAATAAAGAGTTTTTCAATGGCTTGCGTTATACGTAAGCCCGAGTTTTACAAAACAATAAAATATTATTAAAATATTATTATTAAATATAATAATATATAAACTATATATTATTATTTTTATAAAGTAACTTATGAAAATATATGGTTTAAAAATCTAATTCGTGGGTTATAATTAATTTGAAATGAATATAGGAAAAAATTGAATATAATGGGAATATTTTTATATAAGACTATTCTTATGCTCATAAAGCTCTTTTATCCTAATAAATTAAATTAATTAAAATTAGAGAGTTATATTAATTTTATTTATATATTATATTTAATAAAATATTATTGATATCCATACAATATAACTTAAAAAATATATTTTAAGATTTAACCCAATTTTAAATATAAAAACCTATATTTTTTGGGCATTTTACCTTCTTTTAGTGGAGAACCTATTCAGAATCCAATTTTTTGAACTTATATAGATTGAATATGTTACAATAAGCATAATTTTTCTAATAAAAACTTAAAAATTATGATAGGGTTAGTTTTTAATGTATTTCTATGAGGTTTCAATTTGTAAGGAATAGTGAAAATATAGACTTTTATTTCAAATATTATTTCTCATATATTTTATTTATAAGTTAAGGTCTTATTTAAAATTTGTTTCAAATTTTAATTTGTTAATATATTTTATATTAATCCAATTTATGTAATTTTCATCAATTTTGCCTTCAAATTAACTATAAAAAATAGCAAATGTTTTAATGTTTTGACTTTAAAAACATGCATTGTCAACCCGTCCACAATATTAAAATTAAATTAATTAAAAGAAATTATGTAAAAGGAATTTGGAAAAATGGATTTAATATTTTTAATAGACATAATTTAATTTTTTTGAAAAGGTCCAATTATTATTTTCACCAAAAATATTAGTGAAATTAATTATAATTATTTAAAATGATTAAGGTGAAATTAAGCTTAATATGGGACTAAAAATTAATCTTAAGCACCCAAATGACCTATATAATTTTCTAAGATCCATTTTATGGTCATATTTCTTACTTATATTTTATTTTATCTATCTTTTACAATTACCGAAGCCACATTATATGGGGAAAAATTGGTGGATTTTCCTCTCCAAAAATTTACAGGAGTGCTACTCCTCCTCCATTATAAAATGAGTCCTCTCCTACCACATTATCAAAACTTTAAAGAAATATTGTGTCATCAAATCTATGAAAAAATATCTCCTAAACATACCTAACCTCATTATACAATTCTCACCATTTTTAGGAAACAATCCAAGGAATCCCTTTGGTTCAAAAAAAGGAGTTACCTGATATAATGGTAACATATTTCTTTATGATATTTAGTTTAATTTTCATTATCCACCGACTAAAATATTATTATTACATTATTATATAAAAATAATAATCCAAAATATACTAGTACTTTGTTATTATAAGGTTTATACCTACACTCACACATACATCCATCCAATGGGAATTGAACACATTGTTTTTGTGTACGACGAACTAACACCTCACGAAACAATGATTGTTCGTTTTCCTTTAACACCTTCCATGGACGAGAATTATGATAGAAACAATTTTATATATGTTATATATTAAATTTATAATTTTTTATAAATATTTAATTATTTTATAACCCATATCACATTAAACTCCATTTTTTGAAAATAATAACATCGTTTGTGGAATTATGGACCAATGTCTCTTAAAAGTGGGGTGATTCATTCACACGATACATTGAATGTATAATGTATTATTTGAATTAATCACATATGACATAGAAAAAACTATATGATATTAATGAAATAATTACCTTTCTAAAAATTTAATATATATAATTTCTCTTATAACTCTTTTACACACATAGAAATCGGTAATATTGTTCACGGATGTGAGGACTACCACCTTCTAGACAAGTTGTGATTCCATTTATATTGAAATAATTATATATTTAATTTTATATGATTAAATAATATGTTATTTATTATATAATTATATTTATAGAAACATATTATTCTATATATCTTCTTTCTATAACTATATTTAAAAAAATGAGAATGTTACTCATGTGTATGTACAACCTAATATCCCCATATTTGTAACATTGATTCAATTTTCATAGAAATGTTTAATAAATTTTTATAAAAGTATAATTTACGTTTAAATATGATAATTATATAATATTTATTATTTTTTATATGTTATATAAGGTCTCATATTAACATATTAGATCTACCGATGTTGTTTTTGACACATAAACCGAATATGATCAAAACACCCGACATAAATATAATTATTTAAGTAGTTGAATAAAAAAAGAAATTAGTGAAATAAAAGTAATTTTAATCATATAAAAGGTTCTTTAAAAAGTAAATAATTAACATAAGTTTATTATTGAGGAATATTAAGACACATGAGACAACTCAGACTCATGGTAAGGGATTTCGTCTTAATTTACTTCAAATGAAACAAATTTGTTGATTTGAATCCAATTTCTCTTATACATTGTATATACTAATCATTGTCATCTTTTATCCTGAATATATTTATTCTCAGCATATTATTTGTTTCATTAAATGGTATATATTCTTATAGATTTTGATTTCAATGTTTGAATGTGTTTTGGGACACTTTATAATATTTAAATATTATTCTCCTGAAGAACATTTTTAATGATTATATTGTCAATATAACTTTCTTTTGTGACTGGTAACTTTATATTGAAACAAATACTTTCTTTATTTGAACCTAAATTATTATATATGGTATAAATACTACCATTTATTATATAATATCATTATAATTTAATTATTCATGATATTTTTGTTTCTATTTGAATTATTTCATCTAAGGGGATATGAGTTAATTGTTACAAAGTGGAAAGGAATTTCATAACTCAATTTATTTTCATTGAGTTATATTACTTCTTCATTGTCATTAATATTATAAGATTATGTTTATAATGAAACAAAATATATATTTATTTATTTTCTCTACTATATGTGGATTTATAGTTGGTACACATAATCTACTCATTGATTGATATTAACCCCAATGTTAAAACTTTTCAGGGGGTTACATTACAATCATATTTTGTTAGGGATGGTTTAAACATGAATTTATATTAGTCGAAATTATTTGAAAATTTTATAATAAATCCATTTACTTCTTTCTACTTGGTTAATTTAGGTCCATTTTCAATAAATAGTACCATTTTTCACTTTTTTTTATTTAAAATGTTTTGGAAATTGTTTTTAATAAAAACAGACTTCATTTTTCTCTTTAGTCAGAGAACCTATTTTATCTAAAATTATAATTTTCTAAAAATATTTTAAATTATATTTGTAACTTTTCAATAATGATTTATTAATGAATGTTTTACCCTTTTTGTCTCTTAATACGTTTTCAAATAGAATCTACATGTCACTTTCCAAATAATTATTTTTTTATATCCTTTTTACCATGAAAAAAGGAATATTCTTTTTATCTCATACAAAAAGTATGGATTTAATTGTAATCATTATTTGATTCTTCCTTTTAAGTTTTAAAAGTTAAATTTTTAAAGGAAATTATTTGAAATGTAATTTTAAATGAAAAGGTTTTTTAAAAGGTTTTTAAAAAAAATATTTTTCTAAAGAATGTTTTTAAAAGATTATTTATTATTTATATTCATAAATGAAAACAACCAATAATTTTACTACACATTGGATATGTTTTGTTGATGACCATATTTATTCTTACTCTGTATGGTTTATGATGTATTTGGCTGAGTATAGTATTAAAATTCATTTACATGATTCATTTGTTAGTCCACTAAAATAATTATATCACATATGGTCATTGAACACTGAATTTAATATAAATTAACCAACTCATTTATCATGGATATTACTACTTCCATAAACCATATACCATTTTATATATGTTCCCTGATTTTATTATTATATGTTTATTTGTGTAAATATTTACAATTTCAGATTGTTTTTTTCAATATGGATATTTGATAAAACATATTATTTATTTCAAATATTCAAAGTGAGGATTTATTTGGATATTAAATGATTGGTGGATCCTAGACATTATATAAAACCTTTATGGATTCACTAATTCTCATGAGAAAAATAAGTTTTTCATGTTAAACATTAATCTATCCATAGTTTGAAACCATCTTGTGAAAGGTCTGGACAGTATAGTTTTTTATGTGCCTTAGACATGACATAAAATAATTATGCATTCCCATAATATAGATTCATTTATTATTTATCCATGAGATTTTTTATCGACATATCTATCGATACACTTTATTTTTAGTTAATTAATTAAATCAATTTTGTTTCAATTTATCACATTACTAGATTTATTTTTCCATATCTAGTTATTTTAATGGAATTTGTTTCGTTTTAACTTTCATTATTGATTATTTCTTTCCTTTTCATCCCATTGAATACTTGGCATGTGTGTTTAGTTAGTTACCTTACAATGTTGATTTATTCCTATTAATTCATTATTTCTTCTATAATACATTACCCTTACTAATAATTTTATCCCACCCTTATTATGTTTCCTTCCCCCAATATTCAAAGAAGAGTACTGAGATATATATTCAAGGATATTCTATATGAAATAAAGTTATTTTCCCTAAAATTATATAAAAAAAGTGTATCTTGTAATTAGAGTATTATTTTCTCATATTTTTATCTAGTTTACCAAGAATACTAAATAGATCAGACCTTTGTGATTTGATTCCTCATAATCATTCCAATGTGATGGTAGTTGATACTAGCTTTGGGCTCTTTGGAGTTAGGTTGATATAAAAAATTTGATCAAATTTTATCAAGAATGAAATTTAAATTCTTTTTAGTTAAAAAACATAGATATATGTCATGTTTTTTACTAGGTAAATTTTCCATTGATCAATTCGATGTAAATGGTTAGTGATTATTAAATATTCTATAATTTGTTAACATATATTTGTGGAGAACATTACATGTGTAATCTATAAGGGGATACCCTTACTTCATTACATTTACTGATAGTTTTAGTAGATATTAACATATCTACATGATGATTTATAAGAAAGATTACCTTATGAAATTTTAAGACTAAAACAATGAAGTAGAAAGTAATATTGGTATGATGATAACTAATATTCACATAGATAGAGGTATATATTATCTCTACCCAGAGTTTATAAATTATATAAAAGAGTTTGGGGTACTATCTCAACTCACTCCTACTTATTGAACATAGTGCAAGAGAGTAAGTGAGAGGAGAAATCACACCTTATTGGACATGGTGATATTGATGAGGAGTCATGAAAATTATCCATTTCTAATTAGTTATGAGTATTGTAATTACAAGTATATAAATTAAAATGAATTCCAACTAGAGTAGAATAGAGAATTATGATGACCCTAAACATATCATAAAAAAAATTACATCTTTCCAATGAATATTAATTTTAAGAAATAAACACATCCCAAAGTATTGTATAGGTATTGTTCCTTTAGAAACATGGAAACATAAACCAATGGTTCATAAGTCAGCTATGTTATCTACCAATATGTTCTCCATAACTATTATAATTTTTAGACATATCATACATAATACCTTTCATCTTAACCTAGGTAAAAGAAATATAAAGAAGGGTGAGATCATAAAATTAGTGTGGGTAAACAAGGGAGATATCCATGATCACATAAGAATAACATTAGCAAAAGAGTCTAATAAGATGAACATAAAATTTTAAATTGTACCGGGATTATGATATATCATAAAAATGAGTCATGGAATAAATCATTGGAGTTCATAAGATATGAATCATTAAGGTACCAAAGAACATGATCCATGATATCCTAAAATTGGAATAATATGTAGATTTGTGGAATACACATCAGCCTAGAAAATAAATTCTTTGGTAGCTACATGATCATTCCAAATACCGTCAAAATTGAAGTTGATCAACCACCAAACTATAGTAATAGTTATGGTTCACTCCCAATACTATCATTGTGGAAATATTCCCCTATTGAATTGGGTTCAATACCATTATAACTATATTTATCTCATAAGATATCAATATTTACCCAATTCGCTGGAGGGAGACATAGGTCCCACCTATCACATAATGAAAATAAAACTTATGCATGCTAAAAGATATTAAAACATTCATCAAATCAAAACCCAAGAAATGAAATGGGTTTTACAAAAATTTCGTTATAACATAATATATGGAAAGGAAACATGTTTCATAATCATTTCATCAATTTATCATAGAATAACCTATGAAAAAAGTGGATTTCATAATAATTTCATCATTATATAACATTTGGAAGGGAAATTGGTTTTATAAATATCTAGTAATATAAAACATAAACCATTCAGAGAAGGAATTTGAATGTTATCCTTGGATCATATCTCCAGTAATGTATATGTAACATAATGTGATGACTTATTATATGGAAAATTATTTTTAAATATCAATTGGAATATTTATAGAGGAAAAATACCTTTATAACTTGAAAAAACCATTCAATTTTTTTCAATACATTTCTTTGAAAAAAACATTTGAAACTTCTAATAGAATCATTAAAAATATATTAAAACATTTAATGAATAAAATATACTTTTCACTTTGAAGAATAATTTTTTAGATTGTAAAAAAATTTAAAAATTAGTTTCTTAGAAAATAAACTTGAAATATTATAAATGAATATTTAAATCACTAATCTGTCATGGAGGTAGGAAATATTATTCTATATGTACATGTAAAAAAAAATTATTCCTATCACATTTTTTAAAATACAAATATGAATTATTTGGAAAATGATAAAATAATTCATTTTAATTTTTTTAAATTAAAAATTGGGAAAAGTTACATTAATAAATTATTTATATAATTTTTAAAAAATTATAACATTTTATGAAACATGATTTTGGAATGAAATTGTTTTTCAATCTATGAGAGAAATAACATCGTTTTTTAGTCAAATATATTCTATTTGAATTATGAGTACATAAATAGAGGAAAGTTAAATGGAAAAAACGTATTCTATTGAAATAATAAGAGGATATTAAATTCCAATATTTTATTGAGATATGAATTATAATTTTTCCTTATTTAAATCACAATTATATACAATCTTGATAAATTGTGAGATTGTATCATAAAACCATTACCACTTTGGTAGCATTTAGTCATAAACCCCATGAAATAATATCCATAAATGAAACATAAAATATCAATAATATAAGTATATTAATGATATAATATATCAATAGTGTAGTGTATACACCTCATAAGATAATATAGGTTCATAACAACACATATTTCTCAATAAAAGAAAATTTAGTCAAAACTACCTTACAATTTTTCTAATTTTTTAACCATAAAACATATAAAAGAGAGATACTAATATTGATATGTAAAAAACATAATTTTTATAAGAATCATCATAAAATTAACTCAGATGTAGTATATACACAACATAAAAAAGAGTTGTTGAATATAAAATGTGTATCACTAAAGTGAAAAGTATGACAGAAATCCATTACATTAAGACTGAAATTTCTTAATTCACATTAAAAAATATCATATAATAAATATATGTTTATTATAAATCTATTAAATCACCATAAAAATATTTATAATACCATATATTATTTATATATGATGTTTTTAACATGTTTATCTAGCATTCTTTATTAAAATCATGTTTTGATTAACAAATGCTCTATTTTTTATTATGTTTCAATTTTATTATTTGGCCCTATTAAATTCATCATTGTTCGATAATGTTAGAAATTTTAACCATGTTATAGATATAAAATATATTTCTAATATATTTATTTATATTAATACACAAAATTATAGATAGAAAATGAAATACACCATTCATGGATGCTTTATGTCGTACATACGCATGAATGTTGTTTCCATTTTTTTGATAGATGAAATGAACAAAAGGTAAATAATTTATTACCATAAAAGATAATTTATATGTCATATATATAAAATATTTTTATCTAAACATGTAATTATAACCTTATATGTTAAACATATGAGAATAATGAATCACATTACTACATGATAAATTAGTCCACCAGACACACAAATGTTGTAATCGTATTCCCATAGAATGAAAATTACAAAGGAATATGTGATATAATGATTATATAAAAATAATTATATCCTAAATATCATATATAAACTATAAATCCATCATTATATCCATTCATGAGAGGTTCTAATGAAAATGAAAAACAATGGTTCATGAGGAGGTAGTCCGCTATACACATGGTTGAAGATTTCATAACCCATTAGATGGAAGTGGAGAAGGATTAAAGATATGAAATTAAGGAATATATTAATTATTTATATCATCATAGTTTAACAAAAATCTAATTATATAGAGGAATAAATAAAATAAAAATATTGATTGGGAATTTTTTATGTCATTTTTAACACATATTTTTAGTTTAACCCCCAATAAACCCATTTTTACCTAAACTTGGGTAATCGATTTTTACTATTATTAAAATTAATTGGGGTAAAAATTTTAGTATAACTTATTATATAACATAAATTATACTCATTAGAAATATTTAATCATTTTTTCAAAATTAAATTCATATGGGTAAAAAATTTTAATTTAAAATTAATCCTATAAATGTGATGAGAAAGCAGGTTTACAAAGAGAAAAGATTAAAATGTTTAATATGTTTTTATATAAAAATTCAATATTAAATTGATTCCAATGAAACACATTATATTATTAGATATATAATTTAACTAATATTAATTTTAAAACTGTGTTTAAGAATATATAATTTTTTAAAAGATGTAAATAGAATGATAATTCATAATACACACTATAAATTTTCACTATTCACTAAAGAATTATATTTTTAGAAAATTATTAAAATTTCACACCAATATTATTTTGACATATATGTTTACAAATTAAAGTTTATTTTTTCAAATAAATTTAAAATAAGTGGTAAAATTTAATTTTATTATTTGTTCACATTATGCAATAAAAAGAAGTTTTGGAGAAAATATCTATTCCGAAACCTATGGAGAATTTTCTAATAAAAAAGTACTTATTATCAATATGTTTTATTTATATAAAAAATTATAAATAATATTTTAAATTAGTTATTATTATTCATATCTATGTGTTTAATGACTATGTTATAATAGTCGTGTATGAATAAAATTCATAATATATCATTGTTGTTTAAAACTCAGTGTTGTGTATAACGCAAGCTAAACTCATTATTTCATGTAACAAAAATTATTGAAAATATTAAATTTATTTAAAATAAATATTACTCAAAAAATTGGTGTGTTTCATTCTGCCCTGCTTAAAACTAGTCCCCCTCTAAATTCGTCTATTTTGTACCAAACAATTAGGGTAATTTACCTTATTACATCCCACGATTCCCATGTATCTTCCCCAAGATGGGGGTTTCACCACAACACATTGACATGGTGACTGGTCTTATTTCACAGAACATTCTCTTTATGATCCAAATCACCACCAATTATACCTCATAAGAATGACCATGCTCCAGTGGTATGACCTATGATTTTAGGACATGTGATGGATCATGTATGTACTTTCTCAAGATAGATACGTGGAAAATTCTATTTGTGATCCCAAACTCCACCAATTATTCCACATAAGAAAGATAATTCTCTAGTGGTATGACCTCTGATTTCAGAACATATGAGGGATCATGTTTTTCCTTCTTCAAGAGAGATACATGGAGCACATCATGAAGATAATAGAGGTTTAGTGGAATCACCAAGTGAGAAGTTATAGTACCACTAAAACATTATTCTCCCATAACAATGGGTTTTTAGCAGTAGTTTATTATACCGCTGCTAAACTTGTTTTTTACAGGCATGACCCTTCTACCTCAACTCCCCCGACTCCCACGACCCCCTACCCCCTGACCCACAACACCCCCCCAAAATCCTAGGCATGACCTCAGGGACCCCTATGACCCTGATGACCCTAGCGACACCCAGTGACCTGTGCGAACCCATCAAACCATGCGACCCCATCGACCTCCCGATCCCATCATGACCCCCGGGAACCCTGGAAGACCTAGGATCCCTCGACCCCAATGACCCTAGTGATCCTAACAAATCCTATGACCTCGATGACCCCCACGAGCCCCAGAATCCCTAGACGCATCTTGCTGCCTCTCACCGTGCCTCACCACCCATTTCTTTTAGGTTCCAGGTGTAGAGAAATCATGGTTGGGCCGACACCCAACTTTAATTTTTACAATGATCAATTATTGTTCGGGTATCAATATGAAGATGAACACCAGTCTCCACATAATAGAATAAAATATTTAGATACAGAAATTAGAGGGCCAAAACCATTAGAGAGGATCTTTCACATCATGTTTATAATTAATATAATTAATCCCATAAAAAAGAATTCCAGGATCTTCGGTATTTTCTTAGTTGATGATGTTGATCATTAGGAATTACCCTTCCGGATTATCTCATTATTCTTGTGAGGATCCAAAATAGAATCTCTCTAGCGGTGATCCACACATGATTTGATGGCCTCTGATCAACACCACTCGTTCTCTGGGTCCTAGCGTGACAATGCGAGTGTCATGTGTCGGTCATTCTTGATCGCTTGTTCTTCAAACATAAAAAATGTCTCTCGTCCTTGAGAGGGGTGGGAATAGTATTCGAGAAAGAAATTATTTAGCTCAATAATTCTCAATTCACTATGCGTGTGGTGTGTTCACTATGACATAATAGATGTACTTGTCTAATTATATTCAAGGAACTTTAGATACAATATTTAATTGCATAACATAAATTTAATACATTCATGAACTTAGAGAAAAACCATGCTAATAATAGTAATATCGCATCATTATTTATAGTGCCCCAACATACGAAAAATAGAATTATGAATAAAATTATGCATCACAAAATAACTGTAGCATCATTATTTTTTAAAATTGTGCTAACTAATAATTATTTACCATATTGAAAATAATTATTTTACTACCTGACCGGTCTTGGTCCTCCCAAACTCCACTACCAATTTTCGAACACCTAAATAAATAAATAAATAGTTTATTATCTTAAATATATATTTTATTTACAAACTAGTAAATAAATACTTATTAAATGATCAATAAAATAAATGAATGTATTTCATTTAATTTATGTGATCATCTTAACTTGAATAAAATTAATCCATAGTCTTGAGAATAATATTTATTTCATTAATTAAATTCAAATATAATTTAACCAAGACCACCAAAAATACTTAGTGTGTGACCCTCTAGATTTATTTCTCATTAGAATTACACGTGATTTCCTAAATTCCAAGATTAGTGTCTAGAAATGTGTCAAGGAACCCAAGAGAAATAACGTAATGTTGTGACAACGACATCCACATACGAACAATCATTCTGTAATATAATCCCTTCGTCTCAATATCTCATAAAGTAGGTTTCATGATAGTGTCATCTACTTCGTACTTGATATGTAATTATTTGACTACCTAAAATAAACTCATTGTTACCCCATGGCCATGTAATTTCACATGAAAGTACTATTTTGATCAATGGGATGAGATATCAGCTTCCATAAATGGAAGGGAAAAATCTTTCCTTGACTTATCAATTAATATCATGTCACTCATGACGCACCCAATGTTCTCTACAACCCAAAAACTGTCTGCGTGGCGATTTCTATCAATAAATCAATGTTCTCAAGTCGTGACCCATATTAATGATAATATTATAGTCTAAGTATTATTACACACAGTCGTAGATATAAATATCCAATGACACCAAAACATGTGGAATTCATACTGGTAGGTCTATTCTTATAATCCCATGACTTGGAGATTACTAAGTGAGAAATTCATGAGAGGAAGTCTCATCTGTTTACAAGTACTCACATCTAATGTTTTTAATGCTATGTATCCCTTCATATTATGTCATCCCAACGTATAAATATATTTAATAATATTGTTACCACAATTCAAGGTTATCATCCTTGTGGGGAACTACCATAACATTATCAATGCAACAAATACTCCCGAACATTATTACATCATAGTCATAGAGAACAATGAACAATATGTAATAATATTGTTAATATTTAAATACATTAAATATCCATGTAATAAAATTACAACATGTGGTTTCTCAGACACCAACTCTTATAAATAGGCACTTGGACTAGTGCCATCTACTTATGACTTTTAGTCCTCTAGACCTCACATGGTGATCATGTTTCTGCTAAGTCAATAGTTTTGTCTAGGGGTCTACCACATTGTCTTCTGAACAAATACTATTCACTTCAAGTTCACCTCTTTGAGAAAAATCCCTCAAGAGATGATACATACAAGGTTCGTTCTTCGTCCGCTGATGTGACCTTGGCTATTTCATGAGATACACTACTGCATTATTATCATAGTATAGTGTGATGGGATCTTGACTACTAGGTATCACATCTAACTCTTAGACAATTCTTCACATCGAAACCGCTTCATTAGCTACCTTAGAAGCTACGATATGCTCTGACTCTTGTTGTTGAATCGTTGACCACACTCTACTTTGAGATCTTACATCTCATTACAACTCCTTTCAAAGTGAAGATGTATCCCATTTGGGACTTCATGTCATATTGATCATTCTACAAACTATCATATTCATATTCTATGATAACTAGTTTCTCAAATCATCCATAAACCAGGAACACATCCTTAGTATGCCTTAGATACTTTAAGATAGTCTAGACTTCCATCCAATGGGGGTCACCTGGGACAACTTGATATTGTCCTACTACACTTAATGTATTGGTGAAATCCAGCCTAATACATACAATGTCATACATGACTGACCCAATCTTTGATGAATATGGAGTTCATTCCATTGTCATTCTTTCCTCATGTGTTTGATGACACATTTTCATAGAAATATGAATTCCATGTGATGCTAGAAACAATCCTGTCTTGGATTGTTTCATACTAAATCTCTTCAGTAACATATCATTGTATGTACTATGACTTGGGCCTAACAAACTCTTGGATCTATCATGATGAATCTTGATCCCAAGAATATATGTCGCCTCTCCCAAGTCCTTGATGGAGAAGCAGTGATTCATCCATGCCTTAACAGACTGTAAGACTAGTATATAATTTCCAATAAGTAATATGTCATCAACATATACTATTAGATAAACAAATGCACTCCCACTAATCCTTTTTTAGACACAAGGCTCTTATTCATTTTTGATTAAACCAACTTCTGTAATGGTTTCATAAAAACAAATGTTCCATGACTAGGATTTTTCTATAATCCATAAATGTATTTCTACAACTTTCATACCTTATTCGAATCCCTTAGAGCCACAAACCCTTTAGGTTGTGTGATGTATACATATTTTTTAAATGATCCCGTTATGGAATGATATTTTGACATCCATTTTCCAAATCTCATAGTCATGGGAAGCCACAATTGAATGTAGAATTATGATGGATTTCAGCATTGAAATTGTTGAAAAGGTTTTATCATAGTAAATTCCTCGATGTTGTTTAAACCCTCCTGTAACCAGTCATTCCTTATATGCAATGAATTTTCCTTCCATGTCTAGTTATTCTTCAATAATAATTTGAAACCGACAGGCTTTAAATCAAATGGAGGATCTACAAAAATATATACTTGGTTTTGATACATGGAATCCATTTCGAAATTCATGGCTTCTTGCCACTAGGAAATGTCAATGCCACTTACTGCTTCCTTATAGGTTATAGGATAATTATTTTCAAATAATAAATAGTTACCATCCTTGGTAACTAGAAAACAGCACCATTTCGGTTCTCTAACCTCTTTTATACTCCTATGAAGAACTGGTGTCTTTGGAATAGATTCTACTTCCATAGGGCTTTGTGGAATCTGTTCCTATACCAACTCTTGTGTACCTTGATCCTTGACTTCATCAATGTTTATCTTTATCCCAATATATCTTTTAAAGATGTTCTCTCTATCAACAAATATGTCATGTATTTCATCTATAAGCTTTTTTCGGAGGGGTTGTATATGTAATATCTCCTTGTTTACATGGGGTATCCTATAAAGGGACACTTTGGGCCTCGGGGTGCGAGTTTGATACCTGAAAAGGTCTTAACAAATGCTTCGCTACCCAAAACATGTAAATTCGTTAACATGGATTTTATTCCACTCCAAAAATCATATAGAACACCATTTATCAATTTAGTTGGTACTTGGTTTAGTATGTGTGTTGATGTTTGTAACACATATCCCCAAAAGGATAATGGATGACTCACATGATTCATCATTGATCTCACCATGTCGAACAGGGTGCCGTTCCTCCTTTTGCTCACACCATTCCACTAGGGCGTGTATAAAGGAGTGACTTGGGATAGGATCCCTAACTCCCGTAAGAAATCAATGAAGTATTGATTAAAAAATTATCCACCTCAGTCTAAGATGAGTTTATTAATCTTCTTACCGAGATGTTTCTAAAATTCATTATTGTATTCTTTAAACATATCAAAAGAATCTATCTTATACCTCATTAAGTAGATATATCCTTTCCTACTAAAATCATCAGTAAAAGTTATGAAGTATGAGTACCCTCCCCTTGAATAAACTAGAAATTGTCCTCACACATATCTATAAAAAAAATTCAAGAAGTTCTTTAGCCCTTTAACCATTCCCACTAAATGGGGATTCAGTCATTTTGCCTGGTAAACATGCATGATATATTCCAAGTGGTTTTAGTTTGAAAGAATATAAATATCCATCTTGAGGTAACTTTGTCAAGCGATTTTTGTTTACATGACCTAGCTGGTGATGCAAAAATTGGGTGTGGTATGAGTCATGTGATGTATCTTTATTATCGATTTCCATTACTTGGTTTGTGTAATCCAACACATAAAGACTATAGTATAAATGGGACCTACCAAAACAAATGCTATATTTGTAAAAGAAGCAACATTCATTTACAAATATGAAAAGAAATCATTCTGTATCAAATATGGATACAGAAATAATGTTTTTAGTAATAGAAGGGACATAATAACAACCCATTAACACTAAGATCATCTCTATTGGCCACATGAGGTGGTAGTCCCTGTCATCTACAACAACAAGTCTAGCTCCATTGGTTTCTCAAAGATCGACCACCCCTTGGTCAATCTTCCTGAATATATTTGGATCCTATATTTGGATACATATGTGAGAACCCCAAGATATATTTAGTACACAATTTATAGAAATAGATAGATTTCATTTGATAACATACACACCTAAATCATCCCTTTTCTTCTTAGGATGGGTTTACATCTTCGTCTAGTGTCCCTTCTTACCAAATGAGAAACAAAAAATTCATGTTCCTTTGCCTCCCCTTTGATCTTCCATTTCTTGGAAGGCCATGAAGAATCTTTGGGCTTAATGATCTTCACCTTACCTTTCCTTTTATTTACCCTAAGGAAAGAAATATTTTCATGGATCATATCTTTGTCCACTTAGATAATGAGGATAAGAAGATCAGATGGAGACTTCTCATTGTTGTTCATATTTTATTTGACAACCAAGTTAGAGAGGCTCTGAGAGGTTGATTTGAGAATGAGATCAGTGCCCAGTTCTCTGGAGAGTTTAAACACTAGAACCTCCAAGACCTCAATGTAGCCAATGAGATTGACTACATGAGGCCCAACCATGGATCATTCTCCAAGAATACTCTAAAAGAGTGCCTTAGAGATCTAAAATCATTATTTTCTTGATCTCTCCCGGTAAAGACCATGGTTGTTCTCGAGTATGATATAAGCATCCATGTTTTCATGAGACTTCATGAGCACCCTATATAATGACATTAACATCAAACATTGAACGTTGACCGCATCTTTCAAAATTTTCTCATAGACCAGGAAATCCTCACCACTCGCCTCTTTGGTATGAGGATTAGGTAATGATGACTCCAGTATGTAAGACATCCATTCATGGAATAGGATAACCCAAAGGTATCTAAACCATTCCTGGAATTTAATGCCATTAAGGATTTTGTCTTTATCTAGAATTGATCGTAATGATAGTTCGGTTGACGAGCATGTGATTTTTATTCTACAATTAAAAGAAAAGATCATCAGTTATTTCTTGGTTACATTTTATGAGAAATAATAAATTTTTATTAAGTTTCCAACTATTTTATCAAGTCCCAATGACCCTCACCATTGAACTTTGAATGTCCAGTTTCCATGACATTCTAGTGGAAAGGATTCATATTCCCATTCACATAACCCCGAAAAGGGTTGGTAAAAATATTAGAAGGTATTTAGGTAGGATAATATTTTCCAACTGTGGGCCTGTAGCTCCTTCATCTATTGAGTGGACCCCCCAGTCCTGAAATCACGAATTTTGGATTTCTTCAACTATTTCCTCCAATATTACACAAAGTCTAGTAAGGGATACTCATCTTGATGTAATATGGTTAATTTGACCTAAAAACATTCATATGGGATTGTGGTATAAAGTATGTTTCCCAATAAGGGTTGGTCAAACACATAGTTTTATTATGTTTTTTTCTTACTCAAGAAATAGAAGGATTCTTCTCACTAAATATTTTATTTGAGAGATTTTTATCTCTTATACATGAATTGGTTTTTATCGTTATCACATGCTTGTTAATATAAAGTAGAAATTACTTAAGCGACTTACCACATCATGATAATATTTACACAAAATTATATTTTATTTTGCATCCATATTGCATGCTTGTTTAATTAATTAATTATGTGATCATGAAAACACATTCATAATGATAAACCATGCAATATACATAAATAAAATAAAGGGCATGATCATGTAATTTTCTAATGGTTATTTTATCTAATGATTGATATACTAACCCTGACCTTGGGGAAAAACATCTTGATCCATTTGGGATCATGTTTACATATTTCCACCTATCCACCATTATATCTATTGGGATTGATTTTATCTCAACTCCATCTTGAAATGACTCCACTAGCTTGGGAGTTTCATCCATTACATATTCCTTTTTTAAACTCACAATCATGTGAGGGGTAAAACAGGGTTTTACATTAAATACAACTTGGTAACATAAAACCTATATATTAATGAGACAAATGATCACAGAACAAAAAATATAATTTAAATAAATTAATTAAAACAAACGATCCACATACAAAGGCTTTATTCGTGCTCATGATCATCCATACATGCATAGATATTTATACATAAATAAAACTATCATTCAATTCATTAATCAATATTGTTTAACATAAATCATGCTCGAATCTATTAATTATCATATTTAATTAATCAATCCTTTTATATTAAACCATTTTTTGAATTTCCTTCAGATTCTCATCAATTATATTTTTAAACAAATAAATTAATTTAAAATTATATTTGTATATAACTTGTACCTTGGAGGAAATCCGGTGGATTCCCATTGATAACTACCCAATGTGTAGAAATGAACATTACACAGATGTCAAATTAAACACATATATATAAGACACCTATCATGTATAGTGCCTTAGCTTTACACCTTCACTATGGTACACATATCAAGGGATTGTATAATATAACAGTAAATTTTAATATATTTGTGTAATTTGGATGTGTACACAATATGTAGTTCTGACTGCACAACGTGTACCATCATTCACCGTCCATCTAAAGTACACACCCATGGACATGGCGTGTATATGTACATAAGAAATATTTGGAGTACATGGCGTGTTCAGTGGGCCACACGCCATGTAGTATCCGAAATACATGATTTCTGGCCGGGAAAGCCATGTATGGGGTACACGGTCCTACCATAACCAAATGGGACTACACGCCATGTCCAGTGGACTATATAGCATGAAACCCAGAAACCACATTCCACTTGTTCCTGGTCAACACGCAGAGTCATTTAAGACTTAAGAAAACTCTAACACATGGATTGGATTTAAAAACTGGTCTGATGCGTTGAATCTTGACTACATGACGTGCACTATGAAATACACGCTATGTGTTCTGGTGTTATACAGACACAAATATTTGGCACCCCTGAATGACATCCTCTAATTTATTTTAGTCAAAATTCAAAGAAATTATTGTTTCTGTAAGGTGAACGGGAAATGAAAGAGGAGGAACATATCTTAAGATTCATATTTGCAGAATGATTTAATTGAATTGAATAAACTAAATTATTGAATGCATAAATCATAAAAAATTATTTAAATAATTATAAAATATGATGTAACCACTCTAATACAACTTTCATGTTCCGGGAGAAGTAAAAGTGCAGTTGGGCCAACGCCCAACATTAATTTTTACCATGACCAATGTTTAATTTGGGACAAAATTAAGATGAACTCCCATATCCATGGAATAGAATCAAAGATTTAGATAAAGAAGGAAGAGGTCCGAAACCTATAGAGAGAATCTTGCACATCATGTTTATAATTAATTTAATTAATCGCATAAAAAAATAATACATGGATCTTCCGTATATTCTTCATTGATGATGTTGATAATTCCGAATGACCCATATAGATTATATCATTGCATTTGTGAGGATCAAAAATATAATCCCTCTTGCGGTGATCCACATGTGCTCCAATGGCCTCTAATCGACACCACTCATTATCCGGGTGCTAGTGCGGTGAAGAAAGTGTCTTGTATTGATCGTTCTTGATCTCTTGTTCTTCAGAATTGATGAACAGTTCTCATTCTTGATATGGGCTTGAAGAAGATTCAATAGAGAAATTGTGTAGCTCAACAATTATCAATTGACCAAGAATGAAGTGTGGTCACTATGGAGAAATATAGGTACTTGTCTATTTATATGCATGGAACCCCAGTTACAATATTTAATTGAATAACAACTATGAAATGCATTCATGAACTTATAGAAAATCGACGCTCATAATAATAATACCACATAATTATTTATGGTAAACAAAATTGTGCAAAAAGGTGTTATGAATAAAATTCCGCATCACAAAATAATAATAGTGTCGTTATTATTTTAACTTATGCTAACTAATAATTATTTACCATCATATAAATAGTTATTTTAATACCTGACTGGACTTGGTTGGCTCAAACTCCACTTCGATTTATTTAGAACCCAAATAAATTTAAAAATAATTTATTCTCTTAAATAAATATTTTATTTAAAAAATTGTAAATAAATATTTTTTAAATGTTCAATAAAATAAATAAATATATTTTTATTTAATTTATGAGATCATCTTAACTTGAATAAAATTATTCCACAGTCTTGAGAATAATATTTATTTCATTAATTGAATTTAAATAGAATTTTACCAAGACCACCAAAAACACATAGTGTGTAACCCTCTAGGATTATTTCTCATTGGCATTGGGTGGGATTGCCTAAAGTATGAGAGTAATATTTGAAAATGGGTCAAGGAACACAAGAGAAAGAAAAAAATTCGTAACAATGACATCCACACACGAATGCTCACTATGTAATATAATCCCTTTGACTCAATATCATGTCATGTAGGTTTCATGATAGTGTCATCAACCTTTATAATTGACACATCATTCTTTGACTTCCTAAATTAAACTCTTCGTTACACCACAGACATGGAATTTCTTGTGACATTTCTATTTCAATCAAAGGTCTGAGATATCAACTTCCATAAATGGAAGGGAAAAATCCTATCTCGACTTATTCATAAATATCATGTCACTCGTGACACACCCAACATACCCTACTTCCCGCCAACTGTTTGTGTGATAGTTTTATTTAGTAAATCAATGTGTCTGAGTCCTGACACATAATAAGGATAACATAAATATCTAATAATCATTACACACACTCGCAGATAGAAATATCCGATGACACCAAAACATGTAGAATTACTACAAGTGGGTCTATTTTCATAATCTCAAATCATGGAGTTTACCAAGTGATAACATCATGAGAGGTAGTCTCATCTACTTATGAGTACCTACACCAGATGTTCTTCATGATATGTCTCCCTTCATAGTATGTTATCCAATCATAGAGCTATATTTAATAATATTGTTATAGCATTTCATGGTTCTTATCATAGAGGGAAACTGCCATGGCCATATCAATGAAACAAATAATCTAGGACATTATAACATCATATCCATGTAGAATAATGAAAAATGTGTAATAAGATGTTTAATATTTAAATAAATTAAATATCCATGTAATAAAAGTACAACCAGTTGGTTCTGGGACACCAAATCTTACATCTCTACCGGTTAGTAACATTGGCGCCCCTCTGCTCAGGTCTGTATATCTTTTCAGTGCAGTTGTGGTATGATTTCGGGTTGGTTTGGTTGAATATTAGAGACATTACAATGCCCAACATTAAATTGTAGTAGCCATTACTCTAATATAGTGCATAAATTGGATGTATCTCCAACCAGCATCATATGTTTCGCAAAATATTGAAATGTAGATAGCTAAAGAACTAGGGTGCATCAAATATTACATGTTACTATGGTTTAACATCCAAATAGAACTGTAAATGAAACCTGAATGGAGTATAGTCACTATTTAATTTTAGTGTTTTCATGCTAAAATGGCATGGGTTGAAGATGATCTTCATTCTATATTTTTAATATTGATGGTTTCTATAAGATCTTGCATTTATATATTCCCTTTGTGGTGCAGTTGTGGATTTCCACAAGATTCTAGAGGTTTCCAAGCATGTATTCTGTGATTCTATAATTTAACATTATTAAATGAATTTAGTATGTTTTTTGTACTTCCAAATTGTGTATTATGATTTTTAATGGAGATTAATATGTTTCCAAAGGGTTTCGAGGTGCGTATGGGATGAAAGATGATTTTGAAAATGAAATTTGTTAGGATTCATGCATTCATTTTTTATTCTTTTTAAATGTGTTCCATGACTTGTGTAAATATGAGTAATTATATTTGTATTCTTGAGTATTGAATAAATGATATTGGGTTATATCATGATATTAGGTAATGATATATTCTCCCCTATGTTATGAGAATCGAGTGTTAATTCATACATCTCTACATTAGGGAAAACATGTAGTGATATCTGATCCCATACGTTATGATTTACTATGATTATATCTATGTAACAATTTTTTTGTCACATGCAAAAATGCCTATGTTATGATCAATGGATCATCTTTATTATATTATGTTTTTTAATATTACACTATGGTATATGTTTGATATTACATGTCCTTTTATCATGACATGTGATCAACTCTCATGAATCAATGCCATTTTTAATAAGTTATTTATTCCAAGCTCATGTTTACCATATACTTATGATATAACCAATAATGGTATATGGATAAGTTTTGGGGATTGAATATATTATTTTAATTCCATAATGGATTTAGCAGGTTATCCCACATTCTATAATTGAAACCAAATTAAATGGAAATTGAAAAGGTATAATGACAAAAATAATTTTAAGTGTTATTCCAGGATCTATTTTGGGAATTTAATATACATTATTTAATAGATCTTAGGAATTTCATGTTTTCTTTGACTTTGGAAAAACAAATACATTACCCATAAGCCCTGGATTCATTTACCCTAGATGTTAATCCTTTCACCTAATGATTCTTATCATGCTCTATATCTTGGTTCCCCATGTATTCTCTAATGTAGCGAGTAATGTTTAAGGTAGAAAGCTGTTTTCATTTCATATTACGATCTTCTATTCAATTATTATTTGATTTATCTAGCCCTTACCTTGGTGATATCAATGTTATGGCATCATCAATTTTTCAATATGTTTTGTTGTAGCATGAAATACAAAAAAATATATGGATGGGATCCTTGTTCATCTCTTCTTTTATTGATATTTTTAATTTCCACAATTTGGTTTTCTAGTGGGTGGGTTCATTATTTACCATATGTATTTATATTGGAAAACCTTCTTTAACATATTTATATTTTTTTCGATAGTAAATATGAATATCTTTCCTTATTTTGTAATAGTTATATGTTTCAGTTTTTCAAATATTGTGTAGGTGCATTTTGATATACGTGGATAAAAGATGGATCACATTACCGAGGAACACACCTTAGTATACGAAAGGTTTTGAGAAGTTTTTATATTTTTAAATTTCTAATCGATATGATGAAGGGAGAATAAGATTTCCATGTAATAATTATTAATTTACATGATGGTTGGAGAGAGAAAAAGTTTATGAACATTTAATTTTGAAGCAATTACAAGAACAATATTTGTGTTTGATTTGGAACAGAGAATTGAACGTTATAGAAAAGTTGATCACTAATGTCAATCCATAGAAAAAGTTCCCAAATTTTTAAAAAATAGAAAATGAAATGCAGAACCTTAGAAATGATACATTTGGCATTGTAAGGAACCAACATCAATTTCAAAATACATCAGAAAACCCTGATGAGGATACTAAAAATACGAATGTGAAAAGTAATGTTCTTGAGACTATATGACAACTAGATCACGATTGTAACATATCATTGAATCCTCCTACTGATTCTGTGGAGACTAATGTAAGAGAAAACTTCATTGAGGAAAATACATGTCATGGTTTCATTGATGATGGAGATCAAGTGTTGTATAGTGGATGTTTGAAATATTTAAATCTTTCTTTTACGATGAAGTTGTTCCATATCAAATGCCGATGTGGAATTAAAAATAAGGAAATGTCTATGATATTGGAAATGTTGCGTGATGAATTTCTTTATGAAAACCTTCCCAAGTATTTTTATGATTTGAAAAAAGTAGTAAACTGGCTTGGTCTGAATTATAAAAAAATACATGTGTGTCCCAATGATTGTATGCTTTATTGGAAAAAGGTTTCAAGTATACAGGATTGTAAAAAAATATCTTCTTGTAGACGGAAGTTAATGGGTGATGTTGGAAGTCCGAATAAACATACTACCATGAAGAAGAAAATGAACATACCTGAAAAGGTTTTGCGTTACTTTCCTTTAAATCTTTGATTATAACGATTATTCATGTCATTGAAAACCACCGAACACATGATGTGTAATTCTATAGATAACAACAATGATGGGTGAGTGTAACATCCACAAGATTCACAATCATGGAGTACATTTGAATCATTAAATATTGTTTTCTCAGAAAATCCAAGGAATGTTTGATTAGGATTAGCTACTGATTTTTTAAAAACATTTGGGACATTGTTTACTAGTTATAGAATTTTTATAGTTCTTTTCATCCCTCATAATCTACCTTCGTGGATGTATATGAACCAAATGTCTTTTATCATTTAGGTGATTATTCATTGAAAAAAATCCTTGGATATTATATTGATGTATACTTGAAACATTTAATCTATGAAATACATGAGTTATGGAGTAATGGTATTGAGACATATGATGTTTCTTCTCAAATAATTGTCAAAAAGCATGCTGGTCTAATGTAGACAATTATTAACATCCCTGGACTTGGGAATTTATCTAGTTTGAATGCATACATGGGATTGGATTGTCCTGTTCGTAACATATATTTTGATCCCAAATGTCAACCAGATAGTAGACAATGGTGTTTCTTGTTCCATTGAAGATTTCTCGATGAATCTCATATATTTTGGCTGGACAGATCAAAATTCAATTGTTTCATCGATCTTAGACCACCTCAAAATTTGATAATCGATTATGAAATATTGGATCAACATGTAAATGTTGAAAAATAATTTTATAAGGTTCATTATTTTAATGGTAATTGGAAACAATTTAGAAGTTCATCATCAATTGAAATATAAACACAACAATTGGAAACAAGTATATTCTTCAAACGTCTGTATTGGGAATTTAAATTGTTTTGGCATAATCTTCATGTGATGCATATTGAGAAAAAAATTTGTGACAAATTGATCTTCACATTTCTTAAAGATCATGGAATGTTGAAGGATCATCTCAATTCTTGTAAATACTTAGAAGTAATGAAAATAAAATGTGATCTATGGCCAGATGAGAATGAAAAGTATGTTCTGACTATTTTTGCAATGGAAAATTTGAATAAAGGTACATTCGTTCAAATTTTAAAGAATTTGAAGGTACATGATTGGTATTAAAGTAAAATATCATGGTATGTTGACTTAATGAATTGTAGGTTATATGGATTGAAACTTCACGTTTCACATATTTTTTTATAGCAGTTACTACCATTGGCATTGCATACATTATTACCTGAAAAAATTATTTCTGGTGTACTCCCATTTTACACATTTTTATGAAAACTATGTGAGAAATATCAACATACATTAGAGATTGAAAACCTTCAGAAGAGGTTTTTATTGAAACGTTGTGCAATAGAGATGATCTTTCCTCTGTCATTTTTTAATATCATGATGCATTTAATAGTGCATTTGGTCGAGGAAGATAAATTATGAGGGACCGTACATTATTGATGGATATATCCATTTGATAGGTACTATATTTATAGTTTTTAGATTATGTAAACAATTATTTTAACTTAATTAAAGGAATAATAATTATTTTTTATATTATTTCACATTTATCTTGGGAATTTGAAGTCATACGTGAGAAATAAAGCTCAACCTAGAGGCTCAATTACTGAATGCTATTTGGAAGAGGAGCATCTTATTTTTTCTAGATACTTGGATGATATTGATACAATATTTATTCAATTTGGACCTGTTGACGAAACCTAAAATGAATCTCAAATACACGGGAAATCAAAAATATTTTCTACTATTATCCTATCAGTTTGGAGGACCTCAAATGTTACACTGACAACAATGAAATAATTACAGGCACAAAGATATGTGCTGCTGAATAGTGAAATTGCAAATCCATTTATTGAAGAGTTGATGAAACAAAGAAAGAGGTGAATGAGAGGGAGAACATAAAATGAGAAAGATATAATGAAAGATGTTAATAAAGAGATTTTATAATGGTTTTCACAGTTTGTAAGTTCTCAAATATTGTAATTAATATTGGTATTAAGGTAACACACATGTTTTTTAAATAAAATAACGTCTTCTTTATTTAGATCATGAATACTGATACTCCAGAAGAGTTTTTAAAGGATTTTATATTTCTTTCTTGAGGTCCTCTAAAATATGTTAGAATATCCGACACTTACAACATGAATGGATTTAGATTTCATACAGTTGATCGAGAAGAGGGTTTGAAAACATAGAATAATGGTATATTTATATTTTCTGAAGTGGACTACTAACGAAATATGATTGATATTATTGAATTAAACTACAATGTGAATTTTTTAGTTGTTTTATTCGAATTAAATTTTGTCAATATTCTGAAAGGTGTAAAAAGACCTTCCTTGCAATTTACTTATGTAAACTTCTTTCACATGATGGATGTTGGTGATTGTGACCTACAAGATTTGTATATCCTATCATCACAAGAGAAAATGGTATAATATGTGAATGATGTTGGGTATGATGAGTGTATTTTAGTTACTCATGTAAAATAATGATATTTTTATGATATGGATAATGAAGTGGAATATTTGACCTCTAAAATTGAATATCATCAACAGCAACAAGAAGACTTATTATCCCATCATGATATTGATAATATTAGTCTAATAAGAATGGATGAAGTGGATGAAGTAATAGAGAAGGAAACCAATATAATTTAAGGGGATATGTATTGTATGTATAGTTATGCATTCATTTAGCCATTAGTTATTTCATTTGTGCAGTCATTCATTCTCATTTTTCTGTATATTTTGTTTGTTAGTATTGTGTATCTGTTATCATTTTTTATTTTTTTCTGCATAATTTTTTTGAAATATATGTTCTAAACTTAGTTTTATTTTATTAAATGATAGGAATTCCAAGGATGAAGCATCATACTATTTCATCAACCACACTAATAGATGACAATTCATCGGTCTCCCCCTCTATGAAATCTGAGCCAGGATCCACTTACCCCTCTGCACCATCTCCCCCTACAACATCTCTTGCACCCTCTTTGAGCATACTTTATGCATCTCAATCATCACCTCCCCCTTTAGGAGCCTTAGTATTGAGGGAGAAGCGCACCACTTCTAGTTATTCCTGAGGATATTGGAGGGTGACCATCATAGGTACAAATTTTAATATGCATAAATTTATTACACTTTTTTATACTAACTGTTTGTTCATTAAAAATTGAAACAATAAAACTATAAACAAAAATATAAAAATTTTAGATGTATGGAATCTGACCAGAGAGAATATTATTGTCTCATTTGACTCAAATGGGGTCCCTATAGATGACGCTGTCAGATTACTTAGCCTGATTCATGTCCAGTTGACCATAGAGTCGGTTTCCCTTCGTATTTCGTATGATAATTGGAGGCAAATGACTTCAAATTGAAAAAATGGTGTTTTTGACTCCCAAATAAAGGAAATTTTAATACATTATGGTATAATTGAATGTCATTATGTTATTAAATTATAATATTTTCAAAATGAATATCTGTGTATAGATGTTTTCCACATTACAATTGCTGATGTGCTAGAACAAAAGTGAACATTGAAAAATCTGGGAATGAAATAGAAAGACATTAAATATATATTGTGAAGAGATGTCAATGATACTTCATTGATAGCCTAAGATATGTATGACAAGCTACCCAATGGGGTACTAAAATAGAAATGAAAATTTTTTGTTGACAGACATCATGATGAGGAGCATATGGAATTTAAATATATATTATTATATTAATATCATTTTAAATTTATACATGTGTATGAATATTAAATGGAATTTAATACATTACTATTAAATTTAATTTTTATTTATTTCATGATATTTCAAGGAAGAATGCATCAATCCGATCAACGAAATTCATCCCCCGCACTACGGGGTCAAATTGATTTTCTAGAAGCTGATTGACTCTGGTAATATTTTCATTATTTTAAATATTTATAAGAAAATATTATATTTTTTAAAATTTAAATTTTGTAATTATATTTGTTTTATTCATTCACATAGTTTAGGTCCCCTAGCATCCCGAACATAAGTGTGCGTGAATGTTCACAAAAAATCTTATCGAAGTTTTGTTAATGATCCTACCAAAGAAGTTTTGGTAAGAACTCATTTTTCATTATAATAACTTGTTATCACTTTTCACTATGATAATATATATTTCTACTAATATTACAAATAATTTATTTATAGGTAAATATTAACGAACTATGTGATGTAAATTCAATGCAGTCCAACTCAGTCTACCAGGTTGACCTAGGTGTTATTGTTCTTGGGAAGAAGCATCCTGGTCGAGTGTGCAAGATGGGTTTTAGACCCATACCATCTAAGGTATGTGGTAGGCCACTAGGGATTGTAGATTCATATACTCATAGTTATAGTCAGTCCATACCCCGAGATACATAAAGAGATATTTTTTATCTACAAAACATAGTTCAGTAAAAGGGGACTCAGATATCCACTTTGCATAAATTGGTGACTAATTTTTATTATAAGATGACCAGACATTCCATTGGTGGTATTACATCAATTTTTGGTGAGCAGGTAAATCAAAAAAAATCAAAATCATTTAGTTTATAACATTTCTTGGTTTCATGTTTAACTATAAATATAGAACAATATTTAATTTTCAAATTAATGTTCTTACAGGTGGTAGCAGGAAGTAGAGATAGAGGTGGAGAGGGTGATGAGATGAGTTCATCATTAGATAATGATTTTTTGTATTGTTGATATATTGGAAATATATTGTAACAGTAATTTTGTATTTGTATCATGTGTGGCATAGAGTTTTCAATTACCATTTTAATGACCTAACATTCTCTTTATTTCTCATGTTTCCTTTTATGTATTATGAACCCAGTCGTCCAAAGACACATGGAATTTACAATCATAATGTTGTATTAAAGAATATTTATATATATAAATCATATATGGATAAAAATATGACAGTTATTAGAGACTTCAATACTGTCCTAAGACCAAATGAAAATATTGGACCACAGTTTTCTCAAACTGTTGTAGATGATTTCTCTTGCTTCTTAGATCAGTGTATCCTAACAAAAGATACTATTTCTAGAACTCAATTTACCTGGATAAGGTTCACTATAAATGGATGATAGGCAAGTAAACTTTATAGATGTTTCTTTTATACCAAATATAGGATTTCCGCTAAAATATCTAGATTTACTCTTCCAAATTTCATCTTGGATCACAACCCAATTATTGTTTATCTTAGGGAGAGTACCAAGAGGCCAGCACTGATAACCTTAAAATTTAAAAATTCCTGGATTACAATTCTTGGTCATAGGGAAGTGGTCATCAATGGCTGGAATAACACCTTTCATGGTATCCCTCTACCTTTATATCAATAACATCACAAACCTCTCCCTTCTCTATTCCCAATTCTAAAAAGTGTGAAAAAGTAGTCAGGAAGAAATTCTAAAATAAGAGTTATATCTTTGATGTTTAAGATCCGAATACTTACCTGGTATATATTAGGAGGGGTGGTCGTGGCCATAAGAACCATCACCTATCCGTTAAGGTGGATTTTAGTTACCCATGAATTGATGATATCCACATGCTCTATTACATACCACACTGCCTAATTATGGTGAATGTGAAAGCCTAAAATGGAATGGACTTGCTAGATGATATGCATCCTATATATATTGATTTGTTTCTATATGCCACGGAGACTACTGAACAATCTATGTATGCCCCATTATCCTAGGATTCGGTGGAAATGACATCGCTATGGATATCCACATGGTGAAACAACTTCTCTAAACCATTAAATAATGTAGACATAGACTACCAAATATGGATCTCCTTCATCATACTATAACATTCTGAAGAGTGCCAATCTTTTATATGTTTCTCTCCCTATAGATCCAACTTATTCAGTGCCATGAATTTTCTATAAAAATGATACATAATAACCCACTGTGATGACTCCACTCCCTGATGAGCGCCAACTAGGGCTCTCCCTTAATCATGATATTGTGCGTCCACTCCTTCTTAAACCTTTTTAGTCTGTCACTTCAGCATCTATGCTAATAAACACTCTCTCCCTACACCATGTGTACTCATGGATAATCATGTAGGAAGAAGTTGGTGGTAGGAGATCTTGTCTCCCTTTACCTATCCTCATGCATGAATATGTGCTAGATTATACTTAGGATTGAAGGTTGTAATTTTTCACACACGCCATTGTACGCATTTGGAGTCAGTCAAAACATTCACTTGAACTAACATTTCAAATTGATGTGGATTGTATGGATCACATCTCAGCTAGAGATAAAACCTCACCACTAGTACCCCACCTTGTTTGCCCATGAGGTATGAATGTTTTGTGATGGTCCCCATAACATCATCAATCACCATCCCTGTTGGGAGGGGTAATGGGTGAAAGATGATTCTTTCTCCCTAGCTAACCATTTTAAGCACATCCATAGTGTCCAACATGAGCGGGAAGCTTCAGGAGATGTTCTGAATTATTGGATGGAAATTAGTGCAGGGTGGAGAGATATGGTCTCAATAATCATACCCCCCTTGCGTGATACTACATAGAAATATAATAAGTGAAAGGGCCTCCATACATGGAGTACTGTCTACCCTTGGATGATTTAATATAGCACACTGTATAACTCCTCTAATATAAGAACATCTTTATTGATGGGATACCCCGTATCAAATATCACCACCTCAATAACGGTCCATGAGAACACCCCGATGCGTGAATCCCTCACAGGAAGAATCCAACTATATATCAGTGTGGAAATTAACCTCATAAGCGTGAACATGGGAGAATTGGACATCAATTTATTACCCCACAACATCTACTATCTCTTCAATAAAATATTTATGTACATTTTCTTATTTTCCATTTGAATACATAAGTAAATGAGTTATACCACCCTAATAGATTTTCATATTTCTCATTTAAGAATTAGTTCAACTACTTCTTTAATGAGATGTCCTTTAATCATAGATTATTGCATTGGTCCCTTTCACAAAACCTGGAAATATCCCAAAAGAGTTTGAATTTCCTCCTTGTCCTCCCACACAGTCTCTTTAGGGTGAAAATCATCATATATCACACTTTGAATCAGAATCCCAAAAAATTGGAAAATATACCATAGGATGAAATGGTTTTAGTTATGGATTAATTAGTATATGTCCATTATGACTTTATAAGTGAAATGGAAAGGTAACTCCCTCTATGAAATGAGATTATTCTTTTATAACACTTATAGTGAATTATTTAGAACAGAACGTGGTAACCTATATTATCATACTTCTTCACCCTATCATATTTTTATCTCTATTATGTGTTCCCAAATTGAATAAGTGTGTGTATTTAAAAGTGATTTTTCTTATGAAAATGTTGGTTTATTTGAATTCATTTGGATATAGGATGTATGGGCTTGTGAAATTGGAACAGTTTTTTTGGGCACTGGTACTAGGGCTGATGAATTAGTTGCATTTTTTTTATAAATCTACCTTTAGTGGTTGTTTAAACCACCACTATGTAAATTAATGATTTTTAGAGGCAGTTTTAACTATGGCTATAATTTGGTATCTTAATACCAGCAGGGGTTAAAACCTCCGCTAAATACAATAATTTAGCATTGATTAAAACCATTGAAAAATAGTTTTTATTTTTCATTACCATTTCTCGACGGTTGGTAGTGAATTTAGTAACGGTTTTCATAGAAAAAAGGAATTATTTTTGGGATAACCACTACTAAACCCACGACCAACCACCATGAAATGCGATCTCTATGATATTTAACAAAAAATGCCACCAAATTAAAGAAACCGCCATGTATTGTATGACGACACAGAATTTAGTGGCTGTTTTTGGAAACTTCTGCAGAACTATATGGCGATGGTTTGAACCACCACCATTTCCAAAAAACTGCCACTATGGGGAGATTTTCCTATAGTATACTAGTATGTTAAAAATTTCAAAGGTACTAATATAGAAAGGGATTTTTTCACTTTTATCATACATAAAGAAATTCATGGAAACAAATTCCCATAAAATTCAAATTATATATCACATGTATTTTTATTAGTATACCATTTATATAAAATTTATTCCACACTTACATGTTATTGAATGGATTCAAACTTATTTTCCATTTCATCATCCATCTCAGGTCCCAATAGCTTTCTTTCTGTAACTTCATAATAATACATTTGAGTTATACAATTCTTTCCATAAAGGGATTTATAAGGATCCATATAATTGATATATTGAAGGCAATTTTTTTAAGAAAAATCTACTAGAGGAATGTGTTGATCCCAAAAACCTTTGAAATCCATGCAATAATATCATTACATATCCTCTAGGTATATTATTGTTCTATCATATTGACCATCTATTTGAGGGTGATACATAGTGCTAAAACTCAACTCAATATCAAGTTCTTTATTAATAATACATCAAAACAATGAGTTAAAATCATATCTCGATCAGATAAAATTTAATATGGTTGTACAGTCAACATTATAACTTCCTTAATGTATATTCTAGAAAGATATTCTAGAGTGAAATCTTTTATGATATCTACGACATGTGATGAATTTGTAAGGCGATTGACTACTGGCCATGATTTTCTTTACATCAATTATATGATAAACTCTATAAGATACCTATACCTTTAGTCATATTTACAAAATTTGTAAAGGAATTACTCCCCAAATAAATTCAACAATAAACCATATACAAATCAACATGTTTTTTCAATAAATTTATATTAAATTATCATTATTCTTGATAAACCACCATCACATAAAACCTAAAATAGGGTGTCAATAAATTTAAACACATTATAAACCATAAAATCATAAACCGAGGATGGTATCCATAACTATTATGTTAATTTTACCTAATTACATAAAAAAAATCCAAAAGTTAATTGACTCATTATTCTTTATATACGATCTTACATTATACAAAAACATTTTCATTAGTTTATTGAGTTCATTATATTACCAATAAAATATAAGATATTATTTTATTGTTCCATAATCCATTTAGAGGGATATAATCACATTAAATTTCACTAAAGGATGAACAATATGATTTTAATAGGGCTCATGCATACAAAATCAGACATGAAATATACAACTAATTAGGGGAATATAAGTGTTCCTTAATTATTAAGATTCACTACATCCATTGTGATTTCATAATATTTCACTTTTTTTTTGTTTTTAGAGGATGTTGTGGCTTATCATCTATATTGACCCTTGTATTGGGGCATTTATTCACATAATTACCATACCCCTTACACATGAAACATTTTAGTGTTCGTGGTGCATTCTATAGAGATCAATCACTATCCATTTCCATTATTATCTAATTAACAGCACATATACATTATTTTTCTTGATCGATAGGCTTCCCGCACTTGTGACTCCATATTGATCCTTTCAGGAATTCACATGAGTGCTTATTCTCACATTTATGTCATGTAGCTTACTGGAAGTTATTTCCACTATAGGATTAATTCTAGTTCTCATATGTCTTGATCATCCTTTTATAATATAAAATGGTAACGGTCAGAATATTTAATTTCCATTTCAATATTTTGTAAAAAACAAATTACTTCTTCATAGCTTCTAAAGTCTCTTATAAACAACACCTTTTGAAGAAATCGTCTTAATTCACTAAATAATTGATAAATTTTTTGTTCTAGACCAATTATTAAACCATAATCATACCATGAAAGTGTTTTAAAATTTCGTTGAAAGTATTAATAGATTCACAATCCTTCTATTTGATATTGATAAATTCATTATCCATTCTTATTCGTAGAATATGAGGGAAGTAATTACTGTAAATTTCCCTCTTAAACTCATCACATTCCATGGAGTTAAAAACATACCCTTGAATCATACTCTAAATAAGTTCAACCACTTATTTAATTAAACTTCTAAATTATAGGTAACCAATATGACTTTTCAATTATATTAACAATGAATATTTGAAAAAATATTTTTTGTGGTGCTAAACGATTTTTTATCAACATAGGGATTAGTCCACCCACTAAAATTGGGTAGACGATTCTTCATGAAGGAACTAATATAATATTTTCCCCTACTTTTTTTATAATATTTGTATGATTTATTTCTCGAGAATGTTGTTTGATGATTGAAATGAGGTATATCATTCTATCTCCCATAACATTCAGTTTTCTCTGAAAAAAATCATTTCATTTTCCATTGAATTCAGCACTAAATTTTTTTCCATTGGGTTCCATCCACTGACTAAAACTTAGAAATAATCATGTGATAAACACTATTCATTTTGGATAAATACTAAATCATGAAAAAAAATTATAGGATGTATAAATCATTATATATTCTTTTAAATCGATGAAACCTTAGGGTTAACCTAGGTTATTCATATTCATTATTGAAATCCTTCACGATTGTTTGTAATGAGTTTGTCAATTTCCAAAATATATCCCTTAGAAGTGTCAAACCATGTGTACATTTATTCCATTTTTCATGCACAAGGTGATGATCAAGTCTATCTCAATGCTCCATTTTTAGAGTTAATACCTTCAATACTTATGTGCCTGTGACACTTTCACTTATAGCATCGAGACATGGATGTAATTTCATTAAAACCACTAATTATATCATTTTCCAAAATTACAGGACATTTTACTATACATTAACATATCCACAGAATTATACTTAGACAAATCCCATGATATATCTTTAGAAATATAAATTGGGATCTCACTAGAGTTTTATCATTATATTTTTCAATGGTTAGCTAAAATATTTCTCTGTTGTGAACAATAATGACCATACACTTATCATATATAAATATTAAATCTTTTTGATGAATATTAGTAACATTAAACAAACACATGAATGATTAAAAAATGGTATATTGACTTTGAATGCATGGAACAATAAATAAATGGTGCACAGGTGAGACATATCATCTCCCACTATGTTTTCCAAACTAGAAACCTTCTTAGACATATATTTCATAATAAATGTTTTCATAACATGGGGAAAGGAAATATAAGAAAGGGTGAGAAAAGATTTAAAGTAAGGGTAAAGAAATATATATTAATGATTGTATAAGAAAACATGTAAATAAGGTTATGAGAGCATGAGATTAAAATTTAAAAAATATACCATGCATATCATATATGACAAACATGAGTAGTGGAATAAATATTTGCAATTAATAAGACATGAATCATAAAGGAATAAAACAACATGATCCATGAGATCATAACATTGGCATAATATATAGATTTGTGGAATACACATAACAGTAGAAAATAATTTACAAAGTAGTTCAAGGATAGTTTCCAAGAATATAATAGTGGAATGAGTTCACTCCAAAAAACAACATAGTTGTCAAGGGCCACTCCAAAGACTATCAGAGTCGATAGAGTCTCTTACTGAACTCAGTTAACTCCCTATTCCAACCCCATTTTTATCATGATATCTCATTATTTACACAAATTATTGGAGTGAGATATAGGTCCCACCCACAATATAATGAAAATCATACATACAGGTGACACAAGATCATTATAAATTTATCATAATAGAACCTATGAAAGGATATGAGTTTCATTAAAATTTCATAATAACATAACCAAGGGAAAAGAAATACATTTCATAGTAATTTCATCATTTCATTATAGTATAACCTATAGATAAAGAAACATGTTTCATAAGCATTTTTTCATGTTATAAGACATGGAATAGAAATGGTTTTCATAAATATCCTTTCATTGTAAATTTAAACCATTAAATGAAAAATTAAGAATGGTTTCTTAGGATTATATCCCTATAAAGGTATAAGAAAAATAAAAATATGTAATATTAGATGGAAAATGAGTTTGAAAGATAACTTGGAGTATTTAGAGAAGAATATATCTTTTCAACATTAAAAAACATATTAAAAAATATTTTTTTGAAATAATTTTCATTGAAAATAACATTTGAATATTTTAAGGAATGATTTAAAAATAAATGAAATTTTTTTTTGAATAAAAAATAATTTACATTTTAAAAAATATTTTTTTAATAACACAACATTTCGAAAAATCTATTTCATTGAAAATAAACATGAAATATTAAAATTTAATAACAAAATAATTGATCATTCATGGACATAATAAATATAATTCATGATATACTTAATAAAACAATGGTTCCGCTCCCATTTTTTGCAAAATCCAAACAAGAATTGTCTAGAAAATGATATGAAGATTCATTTAAAAAAATTCAAAATTTAAACATGCGTTAAAATGTAATCAATAAAAAAATTATGAATTTAAAAAAATTATGATATAATTTTTAGAAAACATGATTTTGGATGAAAAAGGATTTTCGACTGAAGAGCGAAATGATATCAATTTTTCATAAATAAAATTATTTTAAAAATATTAGAACATATGTAACAACCAAAAATTTTATCATTGGAAAGTCTCTTCTTATAATTTTTTCATACAGTGTAAACTACATAGAATCACTTGTTGAACATAATAAAAATATTTTAAATGATGAATGAATGAAAAAAAAGTATTTTTTAATGTTAATGAACCTATAATAATGAAATAGTAACCCCACATTTGGAAGAGTAATGTGACCCTTATGAATAGTAAACTGGACAATTGAATAGTTTCCTCACCAGTGAATGTATAAATAAAATTTATCTATCTCATTTGTGGAAATATAATATAACTATACCATAGTGAAAATAAATAACTATTTTAAAAATTATTAATTAATTTGTAGTATTTTTGTAAGTCATAAATATTAAAATGATAATTTTTTATTAATTTAAAATTTTCATAGAATTGTTTTTTCAAAAATTATAATCATAATTTAGTATTTTCCCCATTATTATGAGATAATTTTATGAGACCTTAGTTAAATTTTCAAAGTGTTATAAAATTATTTATAATTTTAAAATCTGTATATTTTGACTAGTTGATGATTTTAAATAAAAATTAAATTTCTTATATTTGGAAATTTATTTTCATAAAATGGATTTAATTTTTGGATTATATATGTCATGAAATGGTTAATATTAATTTTTGGTATTTTTCTAAAATACTTAAATTTTTTTGTTAAAAGTAAAATATGATAATTTACAATAAAATCTAAATACATGAATTATGGATTCAAAGGTGATGTATAGCTGATGTAAGCCCAAAATCACAAACTATAGTAAATTATTTTATTATATTTTCTGATATTTCTAAAACTGTTAATATTATTTATCAAAATAATAAGCTAATGAATAAAATAACGAGAAAACACCCCTCTCTTCCACTATAAAAACCACCCCTCACCACCTATTGCCTTCTCACATTTAAAGATTTGTTCCTTTTCCAATTTCGATCCCATACTATTCCAAATCCACTACCATATGTCCATTAGATACTGGTATCATCAAAAGTTCAAAACCTTTTCCTTGAGGAGGTTCTCAAGAAGGAGAAATTCCATAGGAAAAATCCTCTTTATTTTCTTAAAATCTCTTCCCAAGTTCTCTTCTTCTATTATTCCATCCTCACCCCACTAATAAAAATGGAATTATAACTCTAATATGTAAAATAAACCTAAATATTATTATTCTAATTGAATAATACATCATTAAATCCCTCTCTTGTCCCTTGTATTCTAAAAATGAAAACATCGTTCATGAGGTTTCAATTTATTCCTTCGATGGATGGAAAATTTTCATTTTTTAACACCTAAAAGTATGGTAATAAAAAAATTATTGTTAAAGAAATTATAAAATATGTATTGAAACCAGCGTAATGTTCTAGGATCATTATATAGACATGGTGCTAAATAATAATACAAACAGGTTCATTGTGAATGAACATGACCCAAAATAATCCAAACGATTATCACTAACATATTATCTAATGATTAATCCTAAATAAATAAATAAATAATATATATTATCATTTAACCTATTTTATTTTCATTAATAACTAATAAATTCAAATTTGTATTTATATTTATATTTTACATGAACTTCCATTGTTTTAAACAAGTGAACCAATCATGAAAACTAATAAAATGAGTACTCCCAAATGATGAAATTGAACAATATGTCTCATAAAATTGTCCATAATTTAACATAAAAAAAATATACTAAAAAAGTATAAATTTCTCTAAAATAATTAAATAATGGATGAAAATTTATTATTCAAGACATTAAGAACAAGTGTTGAACAGTTTCAAACATTATGAAAGGGATTCTATCGAAACTTCTATTTTTCATTCAGGTCACACGTTCTCTCTCTTTACCCCAATGTAATTATTATTATTTTTTAATTCTATTAAATTATTTTTATGTGTTTAAAAATAATATATCCAGATCATATCATCCTTATTTTATGGGTAACTACAAGATTCAAAAATAATTCCTTCTCAATTCTTCCCGATAAGCAAGCCCGATTTGAGGGAATTTACCAATTTATTACCTATTCTCTTGTGATATCCATAATATATTTTATGACAACATTTTTTTTATAAGATAAATCTATTTATCATGAAAAATTATAATGATTCATTATTAATTTTTTTCATCCAATTATTTGCTTTTGTTTTAAAGTTATTTAAATATTTTCCCTTAAAATCGCACTAAAGTGGCTAAATTATAAAGATTCCTAAAAAGACTTTTAAAATTATTTCACTTCATTTAGATAAAATTTATAATTATATATGAAATTTTTTTATTTATTAATTTCCAGGTATGTTCCAAATTCATTCTTTCATGGACACTTTTATGATGTTCCCATTTGTAATGCCTTATGACATGATTAAGATATCCACTACTTTCATTAATTAACCTTTATGTTTTAATCTTTATGTATAATTATTAATGTTGAAAACATATTTAGAAACATATTATGATGGGTTTTCCAAAATATCACTCTAATGAATCGAGTTATGTTTAGTTTCACGAGACTTCATGTTGGGGAAGTGAGTGAACTTGATTCCTTTATACAACATTGTCCACCATGTGATATAGTCTTGTCAGTTATGATTTACTCATGTTTATGTACTGTTATATATTGTTTCCAAATTTATATTTTTCTATGATTATATATCCCTATTTTATACATGTTATTCTTCCTTATGTTTTTCATGTTATGTTCTATTTATTTCATCATGTTATATCTTCTAACCCAAGAGTTATGTTTTAGTCAATGATTATTTCCTTGATAGGATTTTAGGTCATCCTTTTTTTCTTATTTTTCCAAGGTTATCCTACATATATATAGGATCTCAATAGAAGGTAATATCTCATTATGATTGATTAAAATAATAATTTTTTTCTATTACCATGTATTTAATTTTATATACCTAATCATCCAAGGACACGAGACATTATGATAATGGGAATCTAATTTTATGGTTAATTATGCATAAAATCATATAATGATAGCTGTTCAATGTTAGGTTACCTGTAGTTGGTATCATAGAATGTTTTTGTCATTTTTTGGATGAGTATTAGGAAATTCTAAAAAAAGCCTTAGTTATAATACTAAGTAGAAGAAAATATCCCTAATTTTTTGTAATTATATAGTAATTGGTTTATCAAGGAAATGCATAACTATATAGATAATACAAGTGTAAATGGTTCTGGGACCTATTTACGTAGGAGTAAGAACTCCAACATGGTGTATAAGGCCAGGAATGTGGTAACCTAGTAAATGACAACATGCCTTACTATGAACCTAGTTTGACACTCCTAGGGGATATGATATTGGTAAAATTAATAATATCATTATGAACCATTATTAAGGGAATAGAAAAAGGCATAAGATTATATAGATCAAGGATAACATATAGTAAAACCTAGCGAAGAGAAATTTAAGGTTTACTTTTCATTTACAAGTTTATCCTTCTATGTTTAATGTTTTATTTTTTATATGCTTATTATTTATGTAAAAAGGATCCTACAAAATTATCAATGATGAAAACTAAGAAGCATCCAATATTTGTAGATTTTAAATGGATGGACATGAGTATAATTAATGAAGGAATATCATCAATCCTTTCTCAAATGATTTCTCAACCATACCTTATGAACAAAAATAATGGATTTTAAATGAACTAATGATGAAATTCAGAATAATATGGAAGCCATGGTAAATGGTTAATACTTATAATTAAAAATGGATGAGGAAGGATTCATGATATTCTAGTCATGACTATGTGTATCATCCAATCTAGAGATAAATAAAGAACATCTAAATGATGCACATAGCTCAACCTTCTCTATTCACCCAGGGGGCACAAATATGTATTATGATATTTGTGATATTTTTTGTGGGAAAATATGAAAAGAAGATCATTGAATATATATAAAAGTTTATGGTGTATTAGAAAGTTAAGGGTTAAAGGAAAAAATTATAAATGGATGATCCAACATTTACCCATATCATCATGTAAGTGGGAAAACACCACCATGGAATGTTTCCACTGGACATCCAAATACATCAAAAAGAAATAATTATATATGTGTGGTTGTGGATCATCTTACAAAGACAACTCAGATTATCATAATTTGAGAGTATTTCTTACTAGATCAACTTTCAATGATATATATATATATATGAAAAATGGTACTACATCATGGAGTACCGTTTTTGATTGTATCTGATCGAGATCCAAAATTCACCATGATGTTCTGAAAAAGTCTCTAATATGATTAGAAAAATGATTTGAGCTTCATTACATCTTATCATATTCCAACTGATTTCTAATCTGAGAGGACTATTATTACACTGTAAAAATGTTGAGAGAATTTTCTATGGACTTAAAGGGAGGATGATATAAACTTCTTCCTCTTATCGAGTTCTTTTACAACAACGACTTCCAATCATGTATCCAAATAGTTCCATATGAAGCCTATTATTTTAAAACATACTGAGCACCTGTATTCTTGGTTGAAGTTAGTGAACGTAAGATTATAGGTCCTGAAATGGTCAATGAAATAGTATTGAAGGTAAAAACCATTCAACAAAATATCAATATAGCCAAAAGTTAAAAAAGAGCTATGTAGATAATATTTGACAAGACCTTGAGTTTAAGGTTGGATATATGTTATATCCCCATGTAAATGGATCATGGCATTTGGGAAGAAAGGAAAGCTAATTCATAGGTACGTTGGCCCCTTCAAGAATATTTATCATGTTAGAGCTATGGCCTATCGACTAGCATATCCACCTATCATGTCTCAAGTACACTATACGTTCCACATGTCCCTCTTGGGTAAGTACATACGAAATACATTACATATACTAAATTCAAAGGTGTAACCATTGGAAAATGATTTCTGATATAAAGAGTAGCCAGTGAAGATCTTGGATCATAGAGATAGAGTTATGCGCATTAAAAATAATCACCTAGTCAAAGTACTAAGAATGTGCCATAAGTAATAAGTGAAAACATGGGAACCATATGAGGTGTCGAATCAGATGTTCCCTTACATGTTTTCAATATAGAATAATAAAATTTGTGGGAGAAATTTTAAAAGGGGGGAAGAATGTAATGACCAAAATTTTTATCATTGGAAACTCCCTTATGATTGTTATCTCATATATTATAAACTATATAAAATCAATTTCACAACTTAATAAAAATTTATAAATGAATAATTGATGATATAATAAGTAGTTCTAGAAGTAAAGCAATCAATATCGATGAAATAGTAACTTGACCATTGAAATAGTAATGTGACCCTTATGAATGGTAAACTGGATGATTATTTCGTGACCTCACTAATGAAAGTATAAATAAAATTATTCTATCTTATAAGTATCAATATGATAAACTTATATCATTTTATAATTAAATAAATGTTTTAAAAATTATTAATTAAGTGGCAGTATTTTTGTAAGTCATAAATATTTAATTAAAATTTTGGGATTAATTTAATAAATTAAAAGACAGTTTCTTTTCAAAAAATTAATTTAAAAATAAATATATTTTTATATAATTATTTTGAGATAATTTTATACAGCCATATTAAAATTTTTAATTTTTTATAAAAGCATGTATAAATTTAAATTATGTATTTTTCAAGTAATTGATGATTCTAATTAAAAATTAAAATCATCCTATTTAGAAAAATATTTTAATAAAATAGATTTCAATATATAATTCTAAATTTCAAAAAACGGTTAAGTGTAAATTTTGAAATATTTCTATAATACTTGAATTTGTGGTGAAATGTAAAATACGATGAAAGCTAAATAAATGAATTTTGAAGAAATAGATGAGGTGTGGATAATTTGAGCCCAAAATATCAAACTAAAATTCATTATTTTAATATATTATGTGTATACTTCCAACACTATTCATATTATTGAGCCAAAATAATAAACTAATGAATAAAATAATGAGAAAACTCCCATATCCTCTACTATAAAACCACCCACACCACCTCTTCTCCTCACATATTTAAATATTTTAACCTCATAAGATTTATATCTAATAATCATTCAAATACTCTCCCCAAGTTCAATGATCACTTGGCCTCATCAAAATACCGAAACCTTTTCCCTATGGTGGTTCTCAAGGAGGAGAAATTTAGGAGGTAAAATATATTTTTCATTTTTTTTCATGTTTTTCCTTTTTTTCCTCCTCACATCACAACATATTAATGGTATGATAGCTAAATAGCCTCAAATATACATTAATTTTATTATTATAATGGAATAATCCATCATTAAACCCATATATTCTACCTTTTATTCTAAAAATGAAAACAACATTCGTTAGTTGTAAATTTATCACCTTCAATGACAACAAATTTTCATTTTCAATTAACACCTACAAGAACTGTCATAAAAACATTTTATGGTTAAAAAAATATAATATATATATTATATCTTGTTTAGTTTTATGTAATCATTAGATAAAAATGATTTTAAATAATAAAACAATCCAGTTTTTTGTGAGAGAAAACCGTAAAAAATATTCCAAATGAATATCACTACCATCTTATCTAATGATTCATCCTCACCCATAATAATCAAATGAATTATATGACCATTTAACTTTATATATGTTCATTAATAACTCCTAACATCAATTTTTGGCTTCTATATCGATTTTACATGAGATTCTATACTCCTATACAAGCGATCTGATCATGAAAACTAAGAAAATGAGCACGCATGAACGATGAAAATTAAAAACTAAAAATCATCAAAAAGGAATTAAATGATCTTAATAAAATTTTATCAAATCATATAAATGTATAAAATATATTTAATTAATTAATTAATTGATTTAATTTGATTATATAGGACATTTAGATCAAGAGAAGAGCTATTTCAGACATAAAGTAAGGGATTTTACCCGAACCTCCCTTTTTCATTTGGGTTACACTTACTCTCTCTTTAAAACAATTTAATGATTTATTATATTTGTTTAATTATTATAAATTATGGTTATATGTTCCAAAATCATATATTTATATAATATCACCGAACTATGATGTGAAAATACATGTTTTAAAAAGGTTCCATTCGCAAATATTCTCGATAAGCAAGCCCGATTAAAGGTAATTTACCGATTTCTCAAAAATTCTAATGTGATGTACACAATATATTTTATGAAACCATTATTTTTAAAAAAAATATGTTAATCATAAAAAATATAATGGTTTATTCTTGGGTTTGGCAACAAATTATTCCTTTTCTGTTTTAATGACACTTTAATATTTTCCCTTAAAACCACACTAATGTGGCTAATTTTTAATGTTTACTAAACACTATATTAAAAAGATTTCACATTATTTGGACACAATTTATCAATATATAATACTTATCTACTTTATTAATGTCCATTTAAGTTCTAAATATATACTTTCATGATCAATTTTTTGATACACCCATTTGTAGTACCTTAGGATATGATTACGATACCAATTAATTTCCATGGGTAACCTTTATGTTTGATTCCTTATGTATAATTTTTTTTGTGGAAAACATATTCCTGAAAATATTATAATGGATTAAACTAAATATTTATACAATGTATTGGGAAATTTTTAGTCTCATGAGACATCATGGTGGGACAAGGATTGATCCAAATTCCATTATGGGACTTTGTCCACCATGTGATATAGTCTTGGAGGTTAGCCTTGACACAAGTTAATGTCATGTTATATGTTGTGGCCATGTTTATATGTTTCCACGATTCAATGTTCACATGTTATATATGTTTTTATTCTTTATTTTTATTCATTTTCCATGATTTTTTTATTCATGTTATGTCTTATAACCCATCTTCTATGCTTTACAACTATTCTTATTTCCTTGCTAGGCTTTTTATCTCATCCCTTTTGTTCATGCATTCTCCAGTTTATCCTATGAAAATATATGAGCTCAATTTATCTTAGGATATCATATAGATTATTAAAATAAATTTGTTTTATTATATTTCCATGTTTTTATTTTTATGTATCTAATCATCCATAGACACTAGATTTTATGATCCTTGGCTTGTAATTTGATTGTTAATTATGCTTAAAATAATGTAATGATATTGGTATAGGTTGGGGTCACTATAAAAAAATATAGGAAAATTAAGGTAATAGATATATTATCTTAAAATAACTAGATCTTAAGAAAATTCATGAGTTTATTAATATATTGATCAGATGATTTCATCAACAAAAGGATAAACCGAAACAATCTTAATAAAAGATGTGGTTTTATAATAAAAACATTACAACTTTAGATACATTGAATTATATTCCCCATGAAATAACAAAAATAAATGAAATAAAAAATATCATTAATATAATTTTATTAATGATATAACATGTCGAAATTTCATTATATACACTTCCTAAAATAAGATAGGTGCATAAAAAACATACATCTCAAAGAAAGAAAATTAAGACAAAAATCATTAACTACTTTTGTAAATTTTTACCTGTAAACCCCATGAATGTGAGATCCTAATATTTATATTTGAATACCTATATTTTTCACCTGAATATTTATAAATAAATTCATGGAATTTATATACACCACATAAAATAAATATTTGGTGAAAATATAATTTTTCTCATAGAGTTGAAAAGTGACAGGAAATTCCCTTATCATAATTATAATATAACTTTTTTACTTGCTAAAAACCAATATATAGAAAATATATGTTTATTAAAATTATATTATATAATATTAAAGTTTTGTATCATACAATATATGATTAACTTGTGATATTTTATTATATATTTTCCAATAAGACCTTAAAATCTTGTTTCATGTAATAACTAATTTGTCATTTTGTATATGTATTGATTTGTTATTTTTAGTCATCTTATGTAAATCATGGTTATAAAATATATAAAATTTTAAACACAGTAAAATTATCATATATATTAAATATATATTTATTTATATTAATCCACTAATTTTATATATTGAAAATGAAATACACTGTTCATCGAGACTACGTGCCATATGTATGAATGAACAATGTTTTCATTTTTTTGATGGAAGAAATGAATGAATGGTTAATAAAATATTAAAATTATTGATTAATATTTTTTTAATATATATCAGATATTTTTATTTAAATCTTTCTATATTACATTTTATCTATAGTGTATGTGAATAATGAATCCCATCACTTTGCGAGGCTGTAGTCCTCTTTACACATGAACGACATTAACATATTACCATGGAATATAATGAAATAAGGAATATGTAATAAAATGATTAAATAAGAATACTAATATCATAAATATTATATAAAAAAAATAAATTCATCATTATATTCTGTCATTGAAGTTGGTTAATGAAACTAATTACATCATTTCATGTAATGGTTGTCCATCGTACACACAAATGATGATTTGATAACCCATTTTATGGAAGAGGATAATATTTTTGATTATTACCTTAAAAAAATAAAAATATATTTATATTTAAGATGTTAATTTTTATATAATCTTTATTTAATAATAATTGAAGGAGGATGATGTAGAAATAAAATAAAACACTCGATTTGGGACAACACCTCTTCTTTAGAATGTATCTTTAGATTCACACCAAAAAAGGATTATTCTATAGGATTTATAACTAAAATAAGGAATATAGGATGAAATGAATAATATAATGATGATATTTTTGTAGTAATTTTCTAAACCAATGGGTTTTGGACGTTTGAAGAGGACAAGGGAGGGCGTAGCCTTTTAAAAATGAGGTGAGTGGCACACATGTAATTTTAGAGAAAAGACAAAGATTAACCATGTTTTGATGAAGGCAAAGGATTCCAAATGGACCATTATCTAACCTTATATATTATAGGGTCTATATATCCCCATAAAATTGGGTTTGGGCATGTTTTTTGTCACTTTAAACCTTTATATTCTTTTTTTAACCCTTTATATACCCATTTTACCTTACCATGATAATTAATTTTTAATGTTCTTACTTTTAATTATAGTCAAAAATTAACTTCAATTTATTAGATTATATAAATAGTAATTATTCTAAATATGGAATCAACTTTATTAATTCCAATAACATATGTATAAAAATGCAATTTACTATTAATCCACATATGGGATGAGAAAACAAGTTTTCAAAGAGAAAAGCTTCTAAAGTTTAAAAAGTTATTTTTCTATAAACTTTCAGTTAAATTTGATTCAAATTAACTGAATTATATATATATATATATTAACTTATCATACATTTAAAATTATCTTAAAACAATTTAAATATTTTTCAAAAATAGAAAGTAAAATAAATATTAATAAAAACAAAAAAAATTAACTATTCAGTAAAAATTTATCTTTTTTAAAAATTATAAAAAATTCTATCAAATATAATTTTAAAATATATATTTAATAAAAATGATTTTTTAAAATTAATTATATTGAATTTTTAAATACAACATTTATTTTCTGTTCAAATATTGCAATAGAAACATTTTTTTAACAAATTACTATTTTGGAAACAAATAACGACTTTTAAAAAATAATACATTCTAAAAAATATATTTTATTAAAATAAAACCATTAAAATTTATATTTAAAAATTATTAAATTATATTTAAATTTGTATGTTTAATATCTAGGTTATAAATTTAATTTTTAAATAATATTAATAATATATCACAGTTTGTTAAAACTCAATTTCACGTGTAAGAAAAGCGAAACTCGGTGTTGCATGTAATAAAAAATATTGAAAAGTTTAAATATATTTGAAAAAATATTTCATAAAATCTCAGGGTGTTACTTGAATCCCATATGAGTTATGGTATAAGAATAAATCTATTTTTTCTCATATACTTGTCTGGGGTACAAATCATTTATCAAATTCGGTTCTTGGAACAAACTATCATCTTGAGGGATAGAGTTCATCTTTATAGGGTTTCATAAAGAGGCAAGGGGATCCTACCTGTACAACTCATTAGATGAATGAGTAGTTATTAAAAGTCATATAGGTTTCCTAGAGTGGGGGTACATCTCTAAAAAAGATAACATACAAAATATAGACATTGATACAATCAAGGATCATAATATACAAGAGTTGAATTCAGAACAAATTACAGAAAACCCATTGAATGAAGTTATTACATGGATATATGTACTATGTATGAATACTAAATATATTATATAACATAAGTAATATTTATTAACACTAAATAATATGACATATTATTATTTAAAAATAATGATCCATTTTCCAATAGTGAGTCGATTAATAAACCATATGTTAAAAAATGGAAAGAATCCATGATTTTTTAAATTAATTCCCTATTCAAAAAATGTATTTTGATTTTTTATGTTCTATATTATATGTTAATAATTTTGGGTGAGAAAATTTATTCACGAATAAAATGGACATATATAGAAATTCTGGTATATATAAGACATTATTAGTTGCTGAAGGATTCGTGTAATGTAATGGAATATAATATGATGAAACCTTTTCAACAATCATTGTGACGAAATACATTAGAAATATACTATCCATGAAACCATTCAATGATTATGATATTTGGGAAATGTATGAATGTACTACTTTTGTTAGTACGTATCTTGTGTACAATGACCATATGACACTACCAAAAGGTTTTGGTACATTAAATGATGAAAAAAGGTTTTCAAAGTAAGAATGATCACTTTATGGTTTGAAACAAGAATCAAGATTAGAGAAATTTTTTGGAGAATCTATTATATAATTTAGTTTTACTAAGAATCAATATATTCCTTGTATCTATAATAGATTTAGTGGGTGTGTAAATAGTTTTTATAGTGATATATTTTGATGATATATTACTAAAGGAAACTGCGATTCTAGTCCTACAATTAATTATGAAATAGTTGACAAAACATCTCCTTGAAAGACATTTGTGAAATGAACAATATTCTATGGATAATGACTATATTGGAAATATATAAGAGGCTTCATGGACTAATTAAAGTAGAGACCAACCAGGGAAGGATGGTTCACCATAGTCTGAGGGAGTCTAACTTTGCGGCTGATGAGCTGGCTCGTTGGGGCCGACCTAAGGAGACGCTGGTGGTTTATGAAAGCCTTAACGCTCTTCCTTTGGAGTGTGTAAATGTGGTTCGGAAGGAATCTCTTGGCCTTCACTATTTTCATCCCCCGTGAAGTGTAATCTGGTTTTCTATTAGTATTAATAAAAAATAACTTTCAGTCTAAAAGGTATCAAAAAGTTATAATATGGATCAATCCTAGAGTGGATTGTTACATGTGTAATATGGTATAAATATCTCTATGAAAGTGTGTCCTCATACATAATATTTGATTGAAATAATAAGTATAATCCCTTATTCTTTTTTATTTTTATATTTTGTGTATGATGTGATTTGTACAAGACATAACATTTCATTACTTTTGATCAGGGTTGGTGGATATGAAATAGACCCAGGAGATATTTGTTGGTTGTTTATAAATAATATTTTAAAGTACCTAAGTAATACAAATGATATGTTCATGGTTTATAGAGGAGATGAGAAACTTGTTGTATAGTGATATATAAACTATAGTTTCCCAATATATATTCATGATGTTAAATCAAAATCAAAATATTTATCTTTCCCATGGAGGAGTTGTGAGTTTTAATAGTTCAATTTATCTTGTGGTATCCAATTATATAATATATTCTATGTATATTGAATATTTTTATGAAACTGAAGAAGAACATTGGATGTAAAACTCCATCTAGGAGGTAGGTTTTGTACCTATAAATAAATATCCTATCACTTTATACTGTGATAAAACTATAACAGTTTTTTAATCCATGGATCCTAGGTCATATCAATGAAATAATGATATGCATTTGATGTATAACCTCTTTTCATATTTTTTTTCCAAATGGGGGATCTCACAATAAAAAGAGTAGCTAAAAAATAAAATTTGGAAGACCCATTGAATAAATCCACATCTTTGTATAAAATGAATATCACAATAGAGATAACATGGTAAATGTTTTTAGAAATTTCCTCCGGTTCAAATTATAGTATATTGGAATAGGTTCCCTAAAAACAATTGACATTGTATAACAGATTATCAGTATAATAAGAAATATCTTATCAAACTATGATTTTTATATATAATAAGATTAATGTGATATCTTTTTTATAAAATTTTTCATGTCAAAAGTGTATTACAACTCCTTGATAATAATAGAACCTATAAGTTCAATGAAAATATTTGTTAAAAAAAATCCCATGATCTTGCTAACATTTTTTTTGATAGGACATAGAGGAGGATTGAATATCAGGAGCTAGAGTCTCATAAGATATTGATTCATATTTTCATGACTTTTAAACATGATTATCTTTAAGAAGTGACGTCATGTGTAAATTCCCGACAATACAAATTTCATATATTTTTAAATTCATCAGGAATTCATCTCTATGAATGTGTGTATCGGTCCATAGGGTTGACCTTATTATTAATATATATCATTAATCCTACTATTTTCATGTATTTATGAAATCCATGATCATATAAGCTCATGGTGAGGTAGCATACACTGAGTGCATCATAAGTGAAGTAGAATTAATTGAATAAGTTATGAAAGGATTCTTCATATCCATATTCCTTAAAAAATATATCTATATAACTTTGATTGAAATCGAACCATCTAAATAAATCCATGACCATATACTATATAGATGAGTCTATTTCATAGAGGTATCGAATTATAAATTGAACATATATGGTTATGATACAAGTATAGATCCTTATTGATGTGATATCTATATGAACATATTATATTGCATAGAATCATTCATAGATAGGTTGTTGTTAATACAACATTAATTTATATTTTATGGGTTCCTTAATGTGTTTCTATAAATTGATCTAGGATTTTAGGTAAGTTCACTTAATTATATTGAGAAAGTGCATTAGAGGGCCACACACTATGTGAATTAAAAATGTCATGAGATTATATTAAATTTAATATTAAGGATAAATATAATTCAAGTATTGGGGGATAATAATTGTTCAAGAATTTTTTGTTGAGAAAATTAAATCATGTGATATTTGGGTTTAAAATTATTCATTTGAATTTAATCTCTCATATATTTATTCACAATATAATAAATAATTATTTATTTATTAACCATTTTAGTGAATTGTATCATATAAATATTTATTTAGTTATGTGAATATTAAAATAAATATATATTCAAGAGTTTAGTAAATTTAATATTTTTTTATTTACTTATTGAATGAATAAAAATTATTTATTTATAAAGATAATGAATAATATTTATTTGCATATATATTTTTTACTCAAGGATTGGGGAATTATATGGTAGGATAAAAGATCCAGGTTAATGGTTCAATGGAATGTATTTATTTTCTTCAATATCTTTTAAATAAACATTAATTTATTAATTTAAGAAAATATATTTATATTAACACAAATCAAGGAAGTAATATGGATTTTATTATTATTAAAATTAGGGTTTTACTAAGATTAAATTTTTAGATAAGGATCTTTATGACATTATTAATTGTTTAACACTATGGATAAAATCAAATATATATAAACTTTCATGTCTAGTTGTTCTATATAGTGGATATATTCTTTTTATAATTATCTCTATACATAGAGAGACTCATCATAACATCCTCCCTCTTAATACTTAAGAGATAATAAGATAGATCCTTATTATGATCAATGATGAACTCATAATGCACATTGGTTCCCCATCCTAAAACATAAAATTCTAAGAATAATAATTAGAGACTTCAAGAGCATGAGTGGATACATATAGTGAAATCATTTCTTAAATTCTATACCACAATAACAATACAACAAGGGTGATGAAAAAATTTGGTCAAGATCATCATCGAGTCTGATATAGTTCATATTCAATGTTAACAAAAAAATATAATTTTCAGGTTCCTCTAAAGAATATTTTATAGTCTGTTTTCTTGGTTTCTAGAGTTTTATCTATTGATATAAATGTAAAAATTTTCACCCATCCAAAGCATTGGGTGTTCCCTAAAAATTATATATTATATAAGATGTCTACTCATCCCATTAAGGTTCTAATTTAGTAGTACATAATGAGCTTATATATTCAAGATATATTAATTATTTCTTCCTAAAAATAGTATTTGTTATCGTTACCTTGAATTTGATCAATAATTACTATTTATGAATGTGAATATCTTTATATATTAGAGGTTCTCCATTTTTTCATATGACTGGTTCTATATATTTAACCTTATTTTATCATTACGCAATATTTTTTGGAAATATATTTAAGAATGATAGAATTTATCTCTATTTTTGGAGGATTTTTGTATTTTTGAGTTATTATTGCACCCATGAACAGGGATACAAATGTATCACTCTAAATTTTAAAAAATCCACATAGTTTGGTTCTATTTAGTAATTCACATCATAAATTTTAAGGTTATGTGACAAGGAACATTATAGAACCTTTTAAAGGTTTTCATCCATGACCAGTAAAGTTCCCTTTTTGTTCATGCATTCCAGACTAAGGATGTTTTTATGTCATGTATCTTAGATCATCCTATATTATAGATTTAGTAAATTCCACAAGGACATGTTACCACCACTTTATATATATTATTAATGAAATATTAGGTGGGCGAGAACTATAAATATTTTTTTGTGACTTACACATGTGTAGACCATTGTAGTTATCTCCTATACATTGGATTCAATATATGAAATGATGAATAGACTCAAGGGTGATGTGTTATAAAAAATAAGAGTTAAGGATTACACCAAAATATTATCCCTTATATATATTTGGATGATTAATTAGACACAAAAGTGGTTGATAATAGGATAATTCATGTTCGTAGTAGATATAATGGCAATTCATAATTTCTAAGCAAGGTGAAAAGGGAGGAAGGAGCAATAATGGGAGTGTTAGTGTGTCATTAATTTTAAAAGTAATTGTTTTTTAGATGATCAAATTATATAGATTCTAGTATGTATTATTTTGGATTAATGTTTTATGATAAGAGTGATTCCACTAGTTTCCTAAATACAGGGGTCCTCATTATCAATGATATACATGATGTGTAGTACATTGACGATATTATATGTAACATCCCAAGTAAGTAATGAGTAATAGATATTTTTATCTATGTCTATTAATGAATTAGATAGTGTTTTAGAGGCTTAAAATGAAAATAAATCCAATCTTAAGCATGGAATACACTATTATTTTTTAAAATATTGTTTTACTATCTTTTGATGGAAACCCATTTTAAATCTATCTTTTGACAAATTTATAAGCTATTTTTTTCAAAAGAAACTTATTCTTTATGATTGGGACATCAAAATTTATTTTGTGTGAATTTTTGGTATTTTTCAGACAATGTTCATTTTTTAATGAAGAGTGAAAAATACATCATTTTACATCAAAACTGAGTTTTAATCTAATTTATTTATTTGATTAGATTATCTTTTGAATTGGTTTTGAAGTGAAGTTATAATATATTTTTACCATTTAATCCAATTGTGGTCATTGGAATCAATTTTACTTTGAAATTGGACTTAAACTGGTGTCAATCTTTTGATACTTATTGTTTCATAAAAACACGCTTTTGTCATGACAACGGGAATTAATTATTAAATTAATTAATGTGACTTATATGTTTTGAATTTTGTAAAATAGACTTTATTTTTGAATTCGGAATATCAAATATAACTTAGGGTGATTTTTTGGTATTTTTCTGAAAAACTTCAATTTTTGATGAATAGTGAAACCACTAAGTGGTACTTATAAAAACTGATTTTTTGTTTAAATGAAATTTTACCACTTCTGTGTTTTGAATTTCCAAAATCCTACATATATGGTTTTCATTAAGAAGTAAAATGTGGTTCAATGAGATTAAAATAATTTTTTGGTGAATAGTAACTCTTAAGTTCTTAATTGCGATTTGAGGTAATTAGTGTAGTTTGAGGTAAAAATAATGCTTTAATAAAATGAGATGAGCTTGAAAAATGTCCTACCCTCATTTGATGTGTCATGAATGACCAAGAAAATCCATGGGTAATCTTGGGGACCCCATGGAGCCACTTTGGTTGAGAAATGACAAAAATAACTTTTTATTTAATGTAAAAGTAAAAATGACACAAACATGAGATGTTTTACTAAAAAAATATTACATGGGGTTATACAAGTCAGATTTTTGATTATAAATATTCATTGGAAATATAAAACTATTTCATACATCATATTATTTTTTTATAATTTTTAGACTTTAAATAAATTAAATTATTTATGACATCATGATGGTGTAGCGATTACCTCATTAATAAAGGATTTAAATAAAATGAGAAGATAATGTAAAATCTATAACCTACACATGTCCAAAACCTATTGGATGTGCGGATTTAGAACCCTTATCACCTTACCCTCATCTTATATCAATGTTGGACCTTTTGAATCCGAAACTCTTTTTAAAATAAATTAACTTATCTTCACATTCCAAGAGTGCCCCTCCTCTCCTCTTATCAAAGGCCCCCACCTCTATCTCCTTACCCACACTCCCAAAGCCTTTGGCTCGGCCAACCCATGCCAATTTTGTCTTTCCACATCCCTATATTACTCCTTGAAGCCTCACTTTGGGCAGAAGTCTTCCCAAGAAATCCTTTGAGGTCAAATCTAAGAGAGTTACACGATTTTAAGGTAATGTCTTCTTTTGAGTCCTTTTGTTTGATTTTGCTCCTACAACACACTAAACTCTTTTTATTCTTTTATTTTGTAACAAATCCAGTATACTCAATATACTAGGATGTTTTTATAAGAAGGATTCGAGCTACACTTACACACACCTACATCTGATGGTTAAAAGACATAATGTTTCTGTGGATGGTGAATTTATGCCTCCCGAAACGATGATTGTTCAACATTATTTTAACACAATAAAAGGTGGCCATTAAGATGTCACTATATTTATATATGATATATAATATGTTTATGTTTTCCTTATGCTTCTGTATTTTTCATTTTGGGCATACCTTTATGGTTTCCATTATGGGTAAACGCGATATCTTCATTTAAGGAAGTGCGGACTACCGCCCCCTCAAAGTTATTTGATTCGTTAAATACCCTATGTGGGACGTATAAAGGATGGACATATGATATTATATATGATATTATACTGGAATTATAATATATCTTTATATAATTATGATTCCATTCTATAAAATACGAAATAGAAATGAAAGTAGTGTTCATGCGTACATACGGCTTACCGTCTCCATGAATGGTGAATTTCATTTCTTACCTCTAAATGATTATGTAATATTATAAATGCATGTATATACTGGATATATATGATATATACATAATGATTATAGTTCTGGATATAATTGATACATGGACAACATGTAATTATAAAGGGTTTATTTTTGACTCAAGTACCAATGATCATTAAAACGACCGTTATTAACTTAAATAATTACATAGTGTTCATGACATGGTGATAAGTGATATAAAAGGAATAATGAACTTGAAAAAGGTTCTTAAACAAGTAGAAATTAACTCAAGTTTATTATTCGGGAGATTAAAGAACGACCGAGTCATGTCGGACCAGAGGTATGGGACTTCGTCTCAATCTCCTTTCATTGAGGCATATTTTGTGTTATACACAACCTTCTTTTATACAGTGTATAAACCCCTTTGACTTTTATGTTTATTAAAAAGGAATCTATTTTATATGAAGTGTTTACTAAATGACAAAAGGGAATGTTTTTGTCGTAAATATGCGGCGACAACGACTTCTCCGTTGCTGTGACCGTTATTTGAGTTTCGGCTTCATCTACAAGCCATACCTTCTTTTTAAAATAAATATAAATACCATTTTTTAATTTTCTTTTATTTTGGTACTGAAAATGGTTTTCATGATGTTTTTATATCAATGTGTTGCATTGATATCTTGTGATTGAAAGGTAGAAATGTTATGTTTCCTTTATGCATGTTTTATGTGATACAATTATGTTGAGGTTCTTGGGAATTATTATGAAGATAGGTGGTTCTGTGATAAACTAAGGGCGGGTGAGCCCGATATAGCTTTTCAATGCATTGGGTAACGCGAAGGAGTGTAACGTTAAGGTTTCTCCGAATAGATTTAGGGAATATACTGTGATGGGTATTCCAAACGTAACCAAGAGGGTTACTCCCTACGTAAGAATGTTATGAATGCCTCAAGTTACCTTTATGTCTTATGATTTATTTGATTTATTCAGGATTTGATGAGGTATGTTAAAGTGCTTATGTTTTATGGGTAAAGTATGATTTCATTCTTATGTAAATATGTACCCATGTTTCCTTTCCATATTTTTATATCCCTTACTGAGCTTTTTATGCTCATCCCATGTTTTTTTGAAATGTTTTTCACAGGTGAAGGGAAAGGTACATGATATGATGATAGTGTCAAGGAAGTGTCAAGAAAGAATCCATGTTTTATTTTAAATATGTTTCCATTGATGGTAAAGAAGAATACTAACTTTATGTAACCACTTTGTTTATATGTGGAATGTAAATCAAGTTTTATGATCTAATTCTCTAAAACTCTAAACCCAAAAAGATCCTCAATGTGTAATCTTGTAATAACTCAAGATTAAGTAAGGTTTAAGGCTGGGGCCTTATAGTAGGTATCAAAGGTCAGTTTAGAAAACATTAGGAGTTAGAATTCTATTAAATTATTATCCAAAAATATTTTTATATGGTCAAATTGAAGTGATATAGTATTTGAAGATTACCATGTTTCTTCGCTTAAGATATTCTTGTGTACAGAATGGTTTTCCACAGAGGAAACAAAGAAGCTATGTTGGGACGACATCAGGAGGAAGACAACCTTCCAAATCAGCAACCTGAGATGGTCAGAATTGGAACTAAATAGTTTGTTGCAGTGATTGCACAATTGACTCAGGATATAAATGGTGGTGGTATCCATGCACGAGATCAGCCAGATCAACCGCAGAGGAACATGTCAGTGGTCGAACATTTCATGAGGCAACATCCCCCTTCATTCAGAGGATCATCTGACCCCGTGCAAGCTGAAGGGTGGATTAAAGCACTGGATAATATTTTTTATGTCATGGGGTGTTCAGAGAATCAAAAGGTTAGTCTTTCTATTTATCATTTGGAGGGTGAAGCAGATCAGTGGTGGTCGATGGTTAAAAATATCAGGGACGCTGATGAGATTGATGCTCTTGACTGGGATGAATTCAAAGGTATGTTTCTTGAGAAGTATTTTCCTAAGGGTGTTCGACTTAGGATGGAAAAGCAATTCTTGGAATTGAGGCAAGAGGAAAACTCATTGGCTGCATATGAAGAAAGGTTCACTCGATTGGAAAGGTATGCTCCAAATCTTATCCGAGACATTGATAGTATAATAAATCGTTTTTACTCAGGTATAAAGCCAAAATATCGAAGGTCATTAGCTTTTCATGAGTTTAAATGTATTGAAAATCTTGTTCGATGTGCTGAGAAGGTGGAAATGGAGTTTTACGACGATCAAGTGTTCTATAACAACCAACAGAAGAAGAGACCGAGGTGGTAGGAGAAAGGTAAGAATTTTCAATAAATTCTGACGGTAAGAAATCTAAGATTCTAGTTTGTGATAAATGTGGCAAAAGGCATGTTGGGGAATGTCTTCTGAATTATGGAAAGTGCTACCGATGTGGTAAGATGGGATATAAGGCTCGTGATTGCACTAGAAATGATTAGGGTGATTGTAAGACCAAATTTGATTTACAGTTAGTGAAATTTTATAAGTGCAATGAGATGGGTCACTATGCAAACAAGTGTCCGACAAAGTGCTTGGGTGATGGGAAGCAGTTAGACTACAAGCAGAAAGGGGTGGTGAAATCCCTTGCAACTACTTCAGCAGATTTTGGGCCATCAAATGAAGTTGTATCTGGTACTTTGTTTTTTCAGATTATGCCAGTGTGTTGCTTGATTTGGGGTCTACACATTCTTTCATCTTAGAAACCATTTCTAGTAAAATGAGAATACCACTTCAAGAAATGACTCCATAACTTTTGTTAAAAACACCTGGGGGAAATGTTGAGGCAAAAAAAATTTATAAGAATCTTCCTATCCTTATCTGTGGAATGAACCTACTTGAAAACCTTATTTTTCTACCTCTAGTAGAGTTTGATGTTATCCTGAGTATGGATTGGCTCTCTATTTACCATGCTAATATTGATTGTAGAGCTAAAGAAGTTTCCTTTCAGAAATACTTTCAGTTTGTGTACAAGAATGAACGCTTACTGTTGATAACTTATCAAGAGGACAAGAAACTTGTAAAAGATGTAAATGAATGTTACCTTGCACACATTGTTGAAAATAAAGGAACTGTTCAGATTAGTGATGTGCCAGTGGTAATTGAGTATCCTGATGTTTTTCTTGATGAGTTTCCTGGAATAATACCAGATCGGGAAGTTGAGTTTACTGTTGACTTAGTTCCTGATGCTAAGCCAATTTCAAAACCCCCTTATCGAATGGATCAAATTGAACTTTTAGAGTTAAAGGAGCAATTGCAAGATTTATTAGAGAAAGGTTTCATTCGACCTAGCACATCACCATGGGGTGCTCTTGTTTTATTTGTTAAAAAGAAAGATGGTTCAATGAGACTTTGCATTGATTATAGATCCTTGAATAACATCACTGTTAATAACATATATCCTTTGCCTCATATCGATGATTTGTTTGATCAGCTCCAGAGAGCTCAGTTTTTTTCAAATATTGACCTGAGATCGAGGTACCATCAGCTGAAGGTAAAGGAAGCAGATGTTCCGAAGACCGCATTCCGTACAAGATATGGCCATTATGAATTTGTAGTAATGCCTTTCGGGCTATCCAATGTACCTACTATATTCATGGACTTAATTAATAGAATTTTCCATGAGTTCTTAGATAAGTTTGTGGTGGTTTTCATTGATGATATTTTGGTGTTTTCTAAAAGTAAAGAGGAGCATGAAAGACATTTAAGGGTTATCTTGCAAACCTTAAAAGAAAAGAAACTATATGGAAAATTCAGCAAGTGTGAGTTTTGGTTGCAACAAATTTCTTTTCTTGGTCACATTGTTTCTAAAGATGGGATAACTGTTGATCCTGCAAAAGCAAAAGTTGTGGAAGACTGGACAAGACCCAAAAATGTAACTGATATTCGTAGCTTCCTTAGTTTGGCAAGCTATTACCTAAGGTTTATTAGAAATTTTTTCACGGTTATCTAGTTCAATGACTAAGCTAACTTGGAAGGGTGTTAAGTTTATCTGGACAAAAGAATATGATGATTGTTTTCAGGAATTGAAAAGAAGATTGGTGAATGCTTCAGTTTTGGAACTACCTTCCAGGAATGGTGAGTTTGTTATATATAGTGATACTTCATTGAAAGAACTTGGTTGCGTCCTAATGCAGAATGATCAGGTAATTGCTTATGCTTCACGACAGTTGAAAACTCATGAGGTAAATTACCCTACACATGATTTGGAATTAGCTGCTGTTGTTTTTGCTTTAAAAATTTGGAGTCAACATTTTTATGTAGTAAAGTGTGAAATATATACTGATCACAAATGTTTAAAGTATATATTAACTCAGAAAGAATTGAACATGAGACAAAAGAGATGGCTGGAGTTAATCAATGATTATGATTGTACAATTCATTACCATCCGGGAAAATCAAATAATGTGGATGATGCTTTGAGTCGAAAAATTAATGCTTCATTAGCAATGATGCGTTTGGAACGTGATCTTTTGGTTAAGGATTTGATGAACTTTGGCATAGAAGTTGTTGGTGTAGGGTGTTATTCTGTTTTGTTTCAGGTATCACTGAGATCATCTCTATTAGATAGAATCAAGAAAGCATAGAAGCAAGACAGTGAGTTGCAAGAAAAATGTAGAGCTGGTTCAGAAAGGTAAGTTACCTGAATTCAACATTGATAATGATTGTGTTTTGAGATTTGGGAAGAGATTGTGTGTGCCTAGTGATTCACAGTTGAAGAGAGAGTTGTTATGTGAAACTCATAGTTCTCCATTTTCAGTTCATCCTGGCAGTACTAAGATGTACAGATATCTGCGGGAGTATTACTGGTGGGATGGAATGAAAAGAGATATTGCGGAATTTACTGTGAAGTGTTTGCCATGTCAACAGGTTAAATCAGAGCGGCAGTTACCGAAAGGGATGCTTCACCCTTTACCAGTGCCAGAGTGGAAATGGGAGAATATATCAATGGACTTTGTTGTGGGATTACCGAAGAAATATCAAGGTAATAATGAAATATGGGTTATTGTTGATCGCTTGACTAAATCTGCTCATTTCCTTTCTATACGAGATATTTTTTCCCTAGATCAACTTTCCCGTTTGTATCTTAAAGAGATAGTCAGGTTACATGGAGTTCCCCTATCCATTGTATCTGATCTTGATCCCGGGTTCACTTCTATCTTTTGGAAAGGCCTTTAGAAGTCGTTGGGTACTGAATTAAATTTTATTACAGATTTTCATCCTCAATCAGATGGGCAGTCAGAACGAACAATTCAGACCTTGGAGGATATTATACGTTCTTGCTCTATGGATTATCAGGGAAGTTGGGACTAACATCTTTATTTGGTTTAATTTTCATATAATAAAAGTTTTAATTCCAGTATACATATGGCACCATTTTAGAAATTATATGGGAAGCGGTGTCGAACTCCAGATTTCTAGGATGAAGTAGGTGAAAGGACGTTGATGGGACCAGAATTGGTAGAAGAGTTGACAGAAAAAGTTTAGCTGATACAGAAACACATGAGAACAGCTCAGAGCAGGCAGAATAGTTATGCGGATAACCGGAGGAAGGATCTATCTTTCGAGGTAGGTGATCATGTTTTTTTCAAGGTTTCTCCTTGGAAAAGTGTGATGAGATTTGGTAAGAAAGGAAATCTGGGTCCAAGGTTTATTGGACCATATGAAATTATGGAGAGAGTTGGATCAGTTGCATACCGGGTGGCTTTACCTCCGAGTTTATCTCAGGTACACAATGTTTTTCACGTTTCGATGTTGAGAAAGTATATGCCAGATCCATCTCATGTTTTGAGTCCAGATGTAGTCCAGCTGGAAGAGAACCTATCTTATGAGGAACAACCGGTCCAGATTCTTGACCACAGGGAGCAAGTGTTACAGAATAAGGTGATTAATTAGGTAAAGGTTTTGTGGAAAAACCAGATGATGGAAGCGGCAACATGGGAATCTGAAAATGCAATGAGGGATAAGTACCCCCATTTATTCGATAAGTAAATAAATTGCGGGGACACAATTTTCAATAGGGGGGAAGGATGTAACATCCCAAGTAAGTAATGAGTAATAGATATTTTTATCTATGTCTATTAATGAATTAGATATTGTTTTAGAGGCTTAAAAGGAAAATAAATCCAATATTAAGCATGAAATACACTAATATTTTTTAAATGATTGTTTTACTATCTTTTCATGGAAAACCATTTTTAAATATATATTTTGACAATTTTATAAGATATTTTTTTCAAAATAAACTTATTCTTTATTATTGGGACATAAAAATTTACTTTGTGTGAATTTTTGGTATTTTTCAGACAATGTTCATTTTTTAATGGATAGTGAAAAATACTGCATTTTACATCAAAACTGCTTTTTAATCTAAATTATTTATATGATTAGATAATCTTTTGAATTAGTTTTGAAGTGAAATTAGAATATATGTTTACCATTTAATCCAATGGTGGTCATTGAAATCAATATCACTTTGAAATTGGACTTAAACTGGTGTCAATCTTTTGATAGTTATTGTTTCCTAAATACACGCTTTTGTCATGACAGCAGGAATTAATTTTTAAAATAATTAATGTGACTTATATGTTTTGAATTTTGTAAAATAGACTTCATTTTCGAATTTGGAATATCAAATATAGCTTAGGGTGAATTTTTGGTATTTTTCTGAAAAACGTCAATTTTGATGATTAGTGCAACCACTAAGTGGTACTTATAAAAACTGATTTTTCGTTTAAATGAAATTTTACCACTTCAGTGTTTTGAATTTCAAAATTCCGACATACATTGTTTTCATTAATAAGTAAAATGTGGCTCATTGAGATTAAAATAATTTTTTGGTGAATAGTAACTCTTATGTTCTTAATCACGTTTAGAGGTAATTAGTGTAGTTTAATGTAAAAATAATGTTTTAATAAAATGATATGAGTTTGACACATGTCCTACCCTCATTGGATGTGTCATGGCCGACCAATAAATTCCATGGGTCAACTTGGGGATCCCATGGAGCCACTTTGGTTGGGAAATGACGTAAATAACTTTTTATTTAATGTAAAAGTAAAAATGACACAAACATGAGATGTTTTACTAAAACAATTTTTACATGGGGCTATAAAAATAATATATTTTACTATAAATATTCATTGGAAAGATAAAAATATTTCCTACATCATATTATTTTTTATAATTTTTAGACTTCATATAAATTAAATTATTTATGATATCATGATGATGCAGCGATTACCTCATTAATAAAGGATTTAAATAAAATGAGAAGATAATGTAAACTCTATAACCTACACATGTCCAAAACCTATTGGATGGGTGGATTTCGAACCCTTATCACCATACCCTCAAATTATATCAATGTGGGACCTTTTGAATCCGAAACCCTTTTTAAAATAACGTAACTTATCTTCACTTTCCAAGAGTGCCCCTCCTCTCCTCTTATAAAAGGCCCCCACCTCTACCTCCTTACCAACACTCCCAAAGCCATTGGCTCGGCCAACACCTGCCCATTTTGTCTCTCCACATCCCTCTCTTACTCCTTGAATCCTCACATTGGGCAGAAGTCTTCCCATGGAAGCCTTTGAGCTCAAATCTAAGAGAGTTACCCGATTTTATGTTAATGTCTTCTTTTGAGTCCTTTTGTTTGATTTTGCTTCTCCAACCCCCTAAACTCTTTTTATTCTTTTCTTTTGTAAAAAATCCAGTATCCTCAATATACTAGGATGTTTTTATAAGAATTATTCGAGCTACACTTACACACACCTACATCTAATGGTTAAAGGACATACTGTTTCCGTGGATGGTGAATTTATGCCTCCCGAAACAATGATTGTTCAACATTCTTTTAACACCTTCAACGGTGGCCATTAATATGTCACTATATTAATATATGATATATAATATGTTTATTTTTTCCTTAAGCTTCTGTATTTTTCATTCTGGTCATACCTTTATGGTTTCCATTATGGGTAAACGCGATATCTTCATTTAAGGAAGTGCGGACTACCGCCCCCTCAAGGTGATTTGATTCGTTAAATACCATATGTGGGACGTATAAAGTATGGAACTATGATATTATATATGATATTATATTGGAATTAATATATATCTTTATATCATTAAGATTCCATTCTATAAAATAAAAAATAGAAATGAAAGTAGCATTCATGCGTACATACGGCTTACCGTCTCCATGAACGGTGCATTTCATTTCTTACCTCTAAATGATTATATAATATTAGAAAAAGATGTATATACTGTATATATATGATATATAAACAATTATTATAACTCTAGATATAATGGTTACATGAACAACATGTAATTATACAGGGTTTATTTTTGACTCAAGTACCAATGATCATTAAAACGACCATTATTATCTTAAATAATTACATAGTGTTCATGACATGGTGATAAGTGATATAAAAGCAATAATGAACTTGAAAAAGGTTCCTAAACAAGTAGAAATTAACTCAAGTTTATTATTCAGGAGATTAAAGAACGACCGAGTCAAGTCGGACCCGAGGTATGGGACTTCGTCTTAATCTCCTTTCATTGTGGCATATTTTGTTTTATACACAACCTTCTTTTATACGGTGTATAAACCCCTTTGAATTTTACGTTTATTCAAAAGGAATCTTTTTTATACGAAGCGTTTACTAAACGAAAAAAGGTAATGTTTTTGTCGTACATATGTGGCGACAACGACTTCTCCACCGTCGTGACCGTTATTTGAGTTTCGGCTTCCTCTACAAGCCATACCTACTTTTTAAAAGAAAAATAAATACCATGTTTTAATTTTATATTATTTTGGTATTGAAAATGGTTTTCATAATGTTTTTATATCAATGTGTTGTATTGATATCTTGTGATTAAAAGGTGGAAATGTTATGTTTCCTTTATGCATGTTTTATGTGATATGATTTTGTTGAGGTTCTTGGGCATTATTATGAAGACCGGTGGTTCCGTGATAAACTAAGGGTAGGTGAGACCAATATAGCTCTCCAATGCATTGGGTAACGCGAAGGACTGTAATTTTAAGGTTTCTCTGAAGATATTTAGGGAATATACTGTGACGGGTATTCCAAACGTAACCAAGAGGGTTACTCACTACGTAAGAATGTTATGAATGCCTCAAGTTACCTTTATGTCTTATGATTTCTATGATTTATTCATGATTTGATGAGGTAAGTTAATGTTATTATGCTTTATGGGTAAAGTATGATTTCATTCTTATGTATATATGTACCCATGTTTCCTTTCCATATTTTTATATCCCTTACTTAGCTTTTAATGCTCATCCCATGTTTTTTTGAAATGTTTTTCATAGGTCAAGGGAAAGGTACGTGATATGATGATAGTGTCAAGGAAGTGTCATGAAGGAATCCATGTTTTATTTTAAATATGTTTCCATTGATTGGAAAGAAGAATACTATCTTTATGTAACAACTTTTTTTTATATGTGGAATGTAATGCATGTTTTATGATCTAATTCTCTAAAAATCTAATCCCGAAAAGATCCTTAATGTGTAATCTTTTAATAACTCAAGATTAAGTATGGTTTAAGGATGGGGCCTTATATTATATGTTATGGATATTTAAATATGAGACATATGATATCATATGCTCAATTCCCATTATTATAGTAATACAAGATTAAAGGGAAGTAAAAAAAACAAGCATGGTTTCTTGATCATGTATGTCCAGTGGATTTATAGGTGGCCTAATTGGAATACGATTTCCAGGGTTTTTATCATTTTAAAAGGAGGAAAATAAGGTCTTTTTGGTCCTCAAATAAGACTGAATAACCATATGAGTGATTTTTTAGAAATTATTTACCATAAGGTTTTCATTTCTGTGAATCCAAACCATTGATAATAGGGGGAGCTATACTTTTGGAAGCACTAAGAAAATATAATATGAGATTCATCATATAAATGAATGGTTTCTTTAAATTATAATAGTTTTTAATGATTAGATACCATAAAAGTTTTACATGTGAATCCCTCCACAGTGATTCCACACATGATATGTAAAGAGAGTTCCCATGAAGGTTTTACATAAACAATAATGTACAATTCTTATGTCAGAGTGATTTGGCCATTAAAGTATTACAAGAGTGACTTCCAAAAATAAGTCACGTGGTATAAGTAAAGTGGGTTCCTAAAATTTTTTTATGTAATGAATCTTGCACAATTTTTATGTGGGTGAGTGTTGGTGCCAACATTTGGAATGAACAGAAGGCCCCAATATGGCCCCATGGACTACCTCGCGAAGCCCCTTAGCGAAGTCACCCCAGCACCGTGGCCTCCATGAAGCAAAGAAGGCGGTATGCTCTGCAAATTTACTTGATTTTTGTGAGCCCACTGCGAAGCAAAGAAGGATGGGCGCTCGGCGAACACAATTGATGTTCGTGAGCCCGCCACGAAGTAAGGGAGGAGGGACACTCCGCGAATGGATTTGACATTCACGACACCGCCGTAAAGTAAACTAGGTAGGACGCTCCGCTTCCCCAATTGACGTTCGCGAGCCTGCCGCGATGCCACCAGACCCCTCTTCACGCCGCTTGAGCTCCGCTCTGTAGTACCTCTTGCCTATAAATACCAGGCTCCCCCTAATCCCAAATGATGGAAAATCAGACCTTTCAGCATCTCATCTCCCGAATAGCAAAGCAGTATTCCGCTCAGTGAACCAGGAGCTGTGTGAGGTACTTATGCTTCGCGAAGTTCATCCCCATTGTCTCGTTTTGATCCCCTCTTCCGAGAGGGACGCCTTTCACAAATCATATGGGATTTCGAAAAGGGAGGGGATCCGCAAGGGGACTTGGGTCGTCAAGGAGCGTTTATGCTTCATGAAGCAACCCTCATGTACACATGGTCCACATGTTAAGGAAAGATCAATGTATATCGTGAAGCACATTGTTTCTTGACACCATGCTTCATGAGGAACCTTTGCTCTGTGAGGCTATGCTCCGTGAATGCCCTTCCACTTGGCGAATCACGTCCAATTTGAAACTCTACCCCATGCTAAGTCTAGGGCACCCCACTTCGCGAAGCACACCCCTTTGAAAGTGCCCTCCGCCACACAGAGTGACAGTGTTCTACAAGGCCCATGCCTATGGACCCCTCTTCATGGGAACTCCTTGTTTCGTGCGACCGTTCAGGTTTGCAAAGTGTGACTTCAATGTCCCCTATACAATACCGCCCATTGCGTTTCTTCGCCTAATGTTTATTCGCATAGGCAAACTAATGGCTATTGCTTCTTTGCATAACCACGCTAATGTGGACCCCTCGATGGTTCGCTCCACGACACCCCCTCAGTACAGCGTTGCCAGTGGATTCCCTCCCACAAGGAGTAGAGGGTTCCAGTTATGTAAGTGCTAGGGGTGAGGAGAAAATCCACCTCGTCAGAGCTACAGGATGTTAAACTACCAAGCACCATCATCCTCAACACATGACATTAAACTGTGACCTAGACCCGCACCTCGTACGTAGGGACCCCCCACCTTGGGCATTCTCCACGCCCCCTAGTATCCACAAGGGATGATATCCTCTTTCTTGGAGTGGAGTTTGTCTATGGTGAAGGGTTTCCACCTTGGTGTAAGCCCCTAGATTTTATTGTCGGAGGTAGCACCCATACTCCTCCTCACTTCATCTGTGTCAAGGCCAGTGGAGGGCATGATAAATAATGAGGTTCCTTCTTTCATTGGTTCTGAATCCCTCTCCCACTATGCTTTGCCGACAACAGGCCTCTATCTCTGAGTAAGTCCAAATCTCTCTCTCCCTGGGCCGCTCCACGTGTAATCCCCACTCCAGATCCCACGGATAAACCTTTCGCGATTTGATTGTCAGGTATATGCTGCCTCTTGTTTCTCACACCCAGCACAACTCACATGGGCGTAGAGTGAGTATTGGCCATGACACCACCCACATCCCGCATGACGTTAAACTATACACCTGAACTACAAGGACTTTGATCCATGTCCAGGAATGGTTTATAGGAAGCCTCTTAGAGGTTCAAGCCCACCACCCAGTCATTCCGACCCCCTTCACATCGGTTCACCCCTATATCGCATGACGTTAAACTATACGCCTGAACTATGTGGACTTTGATCAATGTCAATGCATGGTACGTAGGAAGCCTCCACGAGGTTCATGACCAACAACCATTGGCCCCGGCCATCTCCGTGTCGGTGCGCCAAGCCCTATAAACACCCTCGATCAGCCTAGAGTGTAAGCCCCACAACATCCTGAACTACGAGGTCATTGATCCCTGTCAAGGTATGGTACGCAGGAAGACACCCTGAGGTTCAAGCCCACCATCAACTTGGACCACGGTCCACATGCACATCGGTTCTTCAAAACACATCCCATCATTAACTAGACGGTCTTTGATCTATGTTAAGGCATGGTGTGTTGGAAGCCCCCCTGAGGTTCAAGCCCCACACCCATCGGACCCCCAGTCCATCTTCACATCAATTTGCCGACACGCCCGAACCCAAACAAAGGGGATTTTGATCCATACCAAGGCATGGTACGTAGGTAGCCTCCCGGAGGTTCAAACCAACCACCAAATGGTCATTATAAACCCCTTCACGTCATTTTTACCTCCTTTAATGGTAAGCCATTGAAACCCCCTCCAGTGGTATGTCGTTGTCAACCTCATTCGATGGTAAGCCATCGCCATATGAACTACGCGGACTTTGATTCTCTTCCACAGGGATACATAGGAAGTCTCTTCGAGGCTCAAGCCCAAAACTGTCATCCATCATTATTCTTACCTGGGCTGCCACATCCCAGTGAGATCATGTCACCTCACTCCCCTCCACAGCATTCGATAAGCTGCCCACATTTTTTCCACAACATCGGTGTTCCCTCTGGGGGGTTCATCAATCTGATCCACTCTAGCTAGTGTTCTGATCAGTATGATTTGTCTCTGTTGGATGTTAAGCTTGCATCACACCCTGTGTTAAACATAGGAAGCTAAGGAAAACCTCATATACATGCTCATGGCATACAATTTCCCATGTCCGATGTGGGATTCCTTGGGATTCCGCGCCCTCAAGAAGCCCTATAATAAGGGACAAAATAAAGACACAACAATCCCCAACGTCCAAACATGCCAGTGATGCCCAAAGTGACTACTCTCCTAACTGAAGGTTTATTCCCTGGAAAACCCCCTCAGAATGTCCTTATAGAAGCAGCATAATTAACTGGCGTCCCTAAAAATATGTCACTGGGAAGAGTTTCACAAACAACGTATTAAATCTATGGGGGAGACCCGGATTAGGTGATGATTTCCAAGGAGGAATCCACGGAAGAAAGAACTGATATCCCATCATCCCGTTTTGATCAAGGATCAAACATCCCTGAATAAGGAACTGATGTCGGCCGCCTTTGGAAAGCAGGAATTCCGGGTAACCAAATCTACGCCTATCGCACATAAGAACACGGACGCATGTGCCCCGGCGAAAGCATTGGAAACAGATATGGTGAACCCGATTTGATGTTCTTCTCCTCAATATAGAGATTAGTAACACTTGGGGCATCCATGGATTGACGTGTCACCAAATCCAGCCATCCGGCGCCTGGTCCCACCAATGAAATGGTGGGCCTGGAGTGAAAATCACTAGATGTTGGAGAAGTAGAACGTTGGGCATCCCGTTCAGCAACGTTGTCAGTGTGGATCCCTCTTACTAGCCACAGAAGATGGAATGACACTGGGGCATAGGTTGTCAATTTGTTATCCTTTCCTCACTAACGAGTCCACCTACTTACTTCTCAAGAATCATTTTGCTGCCATGGGAATGCGATCACCGCCCGCCCCCCTACACAGGGGCAGGGGAATGCCAACACAGTCGCTCCGCGTGGATCCACTGCTTCCATAATGACATCTGTGTCCACAACCGTGGGGTGCCCATGCCCCATCTCCCCATGGGAAGTCATCCAACGAAGGGTAATTAACGACTTTGTGCATAGTTACGAGGAGTATGGAATATTCCCGACCCAGGATATGGACCTCCTTGACCTGTAAGCGTCCAGGCCCCGCTGTCAACACCACCCCCGAGGGCCGCACATCGAGCCGATACTGCCTACCCCAACATTCAATGGTTTCGAGATCCTGTAGCCGAAGCGCATTGATGACTCCTTGCCTTATGTTGATGAGGTGGGTGATGTCTGGCCCAGCCCAGTCAGAGTCTTAGTCCAGGATCTTCCAGCATGGGCCTCCACCCGACCACGTCAATGCCGACACCCGGACATACCAGAGGAGTAGGAAAGTTATGCAATTGTGCCACCAGCACTGACTCGCCTAACCCAACTCCAGCATCCAGCACGAGCTGAGGATGCCCACCAAGGGGCATCAACATCGATGGATACTGTGGTCCAAGACACTACTGATGCATATCATCAAGTCCCTACACACACTGACTAGGGGCTCTCATATTCCCAATTGGGATCGATGCCCTAACCACCCCACGAGTAGGCTGGCTCAACTCTCCTAGACACAGGCATGATCGGGGGGCGTTGTGAGCCAACCCGCATCATTGCCACCCCATATGGAGGTCCTCCCCATACGACCACCACTGCGAGTGTGGGTCTTCCCCACTTCAAGTTTCAGCATTTAGGTCTACCCCATGCCACCCCCAATCTGAATGAGAGTCTACCCTACGGTACGGCCTCTCTCCAATGTGTGGATCCTCCCAACGTCCTCTCCATAGCTGGTGATGGCCCTCCTCACCCCGAAAACTAGAGGGCTGACGTCCATCCTCGCTCTACATGCACCAAGCATGGAGGACCTCCCCATGCTCATGCTGGTTCCAACATAGGTTTTGCCCGCTCAGGTGTTGTTCATGGAGGTCCTCCCCATGTCTCCTTCGACATTTGTCCCGGTGCTCCTCACACCTCGGCTATCTCAAGTGGAAACCCTCTCCACCCTGACACTAGCATGGCCAAAGGACCACATGTCGGATATTAGTCCTTCACTGAAGAGACTCCCTTGGGACTGAAGGCAGGTTGTTGCCTCTACAAGAAGAATCCTGTGAAGGCCGGGACAGAGATCAAATCGGTCCGCTTCTCAGAATCTGAAGCGGAGTGTGACTCAGATCAGGAACCCTACCCTCTCTCATCCGAGTCAAGGGCTGGGGCAGGAATGAGGCACATCATCCTAGTACTTCTAGAATGCGAGGTCCTCAAGATTCCCAACTCCCTCTGCAGGATTATCCAAGAGTATGAAAATATGGCGACCCCACAGGTTACGGTCGTGTAGTCACCATCATCATCACCAGAAGCGCTTTCTACCTCCACAAGAGTTCATAGAGAGCTATTCTGGGGACCAATGGAAGGCGAGAAGCATCGCGGCCCACCACAAGCATCCCTGGCCCCTGAGCCTAGAACTGTGGCCGTCAGCCCTTCCTATCATAATGTAACGGCCATGTCACTGTACTCTTCAGAGGACAACCCAAGAATCGGTGTCCAGTCAACCCGTTCACCATATTCTCCACCAGCCAACCTGTCGTCCTAGCAGTCTGCCTCACTACTACAGCCAGTTACTCAATCACCCCCATTTGGCGAGTGGGTAAATAAAGGGATAGGCCCTGAGATTGAGCTGAAGAGCTTTTGAAGCATCCATGATGTGGGCCGCTTCACTGAGGCGTTCTGGCCCGTAGTAGTGTAGGATTTATGCATACCAGTGTCCCTCACCCCAGAAGAAGTTTAGTGTCTTTGCTACACCCTCTAGGTGACGCATTTCAGTCTCTATCATCAGCACGTGGTATATACAAGGGTCTAAACACATTTTGAGGACATCAACGAGCAATGTCGTCTAGTCAATCTGGCTGCACTCCTAGTGTCCCAGTGCCCTCAGTCACAAGGTCATCATAAGGCCCTCCAGTAGCAATGAATTCAGAGTATTAAGGCACTCCAAAAAATTATCAGGGAAGAAACCCCCCACATGCAAGTATGTGGCTGGGGATAGTATACTTTCTTCCTCTTCAAACCTATCTGACGGCATCCCGACTCGCTATGCGATACTAAGGACATGCCCCCAAGATGGGTCACGATCCACATGGATGACATAGTGGACAAGGAGGAGGATATTTAGTTTCTCAATGGAGAATTACCCCTTAAGGGTGTGAAAACACTGTTGGATCCATCTGGGAGGATTACCCATCAGTAGTGGAACCTCCTAGGTCTCCCAGTGCCCACCGGGTCGTTATTTCTCTGACAGAATGTCAGTAAGCGCAAAGAGACTGTAGGAGCTGTCAAGCACTCCAACCCATCCAACTCAGTGAAAAATATTGAAGAAAACCCCAAGAAGGCCGTGTTACGCCATCATCTTGCAGAGAAAAAGAGGTTGGTCGACAAACTCTTGGCTGAACGCGTGGTAGAGCGACGACCCAACTATGGCAATCCTATGCTGTGGCAGCAGGGGCATGAACAACTCCCCCTGAAGAGGTGCCTCCGAGAAATCATGATCATGCCGCTCCCGCTGACAGGGATGAAGCCGGAACTCATGGAAAGAGGGAATATCATGTCTCACCAATGCCTCCTAAACAACGAGGCAATCCGTGGTATCCAGCCAGGGTCCCCCCAGCTTCCCCTCATGCCATTCCACCAGTCTCTCCATGAGCCGTTGAACCCATCTACCGTGTTCAAGAGACTAAAAACACACTCTTTGTTATGGATCCATATAAAGATAGGGACCCCCACCTAGATTATCTTATGGCGACACTCATAGCCTGCCTCAAGGCATTGGAAACGTCTCAGGTGGAAATCCCCCTGGATCGCAAGCCATACCCGACCTGGGTGGATGATATGCATGCACCTCCGGGTTTCGGTAATCTCACCTTCTCCCCATTTAACAGGATGGGGGACCCGCTGCAGCACCTGTCCCACTTCAATTCGAGGTGTTGGCCCAGGTTGGGGACACCAGTGTAGAAGGAGGCCACCAAGATCTGTAGTTTCATTTAGACACTGGAGGGGCCGACATTCGTCTGGTACAACCAGCTCCCTGTCAGATCTGTGACCAACTGGGAGGAACATCATAGGAAATTCCTCTACCAGTTCAGCACTACAACCCAGAAGACCAGTATCATAGACCTCTTCAAGTGCAATCAAAGTCTTGATGAGCAAATCACGGACTTCATCATCCAGTGGAAGGGGCTCACATACTCCCTTGACATGCCATTGACTCAGGATCAATTAATGACGATGTGCATAGTGAATGTCAATACGGAACTAGTTACCTCCCTGATCACTCAGAACTATCCTAGAGGGTTCCGAGACATCTCAGATAAGGCCCATCACCATGAAGAAGCCCTCGACAGGCCAGGAAGGCACATTCGTTGCCCCCTGCAATCCCAGTAAGGAGGGCTGCCAGAGCCGAGCCCATTACAATGGCCCAGATAGAGGCCCCCATGCAGCTAGAGTTGCTACCAGTGGAACAATCCCCACCACCTCTTCGAGGACCTCCACCTCTGGCATAGCCTCCGGCTCTGTGGTGTCCTTAGAATCGGCATGCGTCTCCACGTAATGCCCCACAACCGCCTAGGCGAGACAATTAGAGTCCACCTCCTCGATAGGCCCCTCCGACTCCTCGTCCAAGCCAGGATCCAAGGGATCCCTATCTAGAAGGAAGACACCAGAATTACTCATTCAGTGAGAATCAGTTCCCTAGTAACTTCTGTTGTCCCCTAGAGTAAGGGATTGTATGCATGCCTTAGTGCAGAAGGACGATAGAGGCGAATCTCACCGATCGCCCAAACTACTGCCCCTATCATAGGATTATGGGGAGCACCCTCAAGCAGTGATATGTGTTTAAGGACTTCCTCCAAGACCAAGTTGATAACAACATAGTCAGGCTGGGCCTGGCCCCGAAACAAGTGGCATGTGTCTTCGTGAGGTCAAATAGAAGTAGTGACAAAGGTGAATGGCAGTAGGTTCCCAGCTGCGGATCCCAAAAGTATGATGACTAGATGGCCCGTAAAATGGTTGATCATGACCATGGCATCATTTGGGAATTCCTAAATCATACAGAGCCATCAGAAGATATGACCACAACCTCTACATCGTCATCTCAGCCAACCTCTTCCCAAAAGAGCATGCATTGGCAGCGCAAGAAGAAGAAATGTGCCCCGTCTATGCCATCATCGTCCCACACTCTCGACAACTTCATGCCACCTAATATGGGGATCCCTCCCAGAATCCACCCAGTGGTGGATGATTATTCAAGTGATAGTCAAGGGTATGCTTCAGTTAAGACCTTCGAGTTGGTAAACCTCTATATGTATCCCGACGAGGGGGAACGCCAGACGAACCTCCCCAACGTCCCTAGTTGACACCAACATCAGTGGAGCCGTAGCTACATGTCTCATCAATGTGCTTCAGTTGTCACCTCTATCTAGACCGTGCATGACATCGAGACCAAACAGTAAGCCTGGGATAGAGCTCAACACTCGGAGCCTCTTCATCCAGTGTCGTCAAGTCCACCTCTTCCACTGTTTGTGCCACTGGATCAGGTAGAGCCACTTCTGCCGTACCACGACCAGATTCACCCTACTACAAGATGACCTCAGCCATACAAAACTCATCCAACAACTACTCTTCAGGTTTCAACCAGTGAGTAGCAGGAAATTCTCAACACCAGCTAGTCGTCGGTCCAGCCGACATGGCCCGTCGTGCCTCCAATCGCAGAGAGGCCTCCTGTATGCAGAAGTTCACGCCTGGCACAGAAGTATGATGTTCTTAAGAATCTTTCCAGAATCACAGAGATTCATTACATCCTTAAATACCTCCTCCTGTTTTCAGATATGCACGAGGCCCTTGTTAAGGCTTTAAGGATCTCCCTCTAGTTTGAGACGGAGGTTGAAACTGCATAAACCATTCATACTGAAGTAGTTTAGACTACGGAAAGCTAGTCTATCATTTCATTCTATAGAGAGGATGAATGCTCTCCCATACAGGGGAACATCCACTCACTGTACATAACCATCCAATTCAAGGACGTTGGGGTTCGCCGCTGTCTCGTTGACACTGGCTCCGGGATCAACCTTATCCCAACACGGACGCTGCGAAAGATGGGGTTATATGAAGATGATCTGAATCCCTCCGATCTAAGGATCCAGGGTTATGATAGGACATAGCAGACCCTGGTCAGAAAGATCCATTTGAAGACCCAGTTCGGTTTCCTAGTTTCCAGTACTGAATTTATGGTCGTCTCCTAGGACACCACGTATAATGCAATTATAGGTATGCCATGGCTCCATCTACATGTGTCGGTCCCCTCATCATATCACTAGTTCCTAAAGTACTCCCTTAATGGTCGAGTAGGAATACTCCAAGGTGATGCATCTACTTTCGCCTCTTGTGAAGCCTGTTATCTAGACACTTACTATTACAAGAGCAAGGATAATCGGGTTCTGGCAAGTGAGGTTAAACCTTCCCTGGTCTTCAGTGACCCCTGGCCAGGTCTGGATGATTCCTATGTCTTTCCAATCCATTGATTGGAGGCCACGACCACCAACATTGTGAAATGATTTGTTGTTTCTGGTCCAAGAGGAAGGAATATTCCCAAGTCCAATAGAAGGTGGGAAATCACCTCATACTCTTACACAAACCAGGCTTAGGTGATCCTGGAACCTCCTACCATTGTACAGTATCGGGACGTCCTCCCCATGGCAATGACAATACGTCATACATGTTTATTTTTCCACGATAGGATTAACCGGATCAATATGATGCACCACTATTGCTTTTATATCATCAAGTGTGGCCACTTAGGCCAAAGGATAGATAGGATTGGATCAACCGCCTTCATCGCCATGGTCTCAGTGGTGTGTGAATCTTCTGATGCATTGTCCACTGTTGTCCAGGCTGGTAACAGCCTCTTGTTAGGTTCCTACTACCAAGGGGAATCCTCACCCTCTATGAATGCCTCCCCCATAAGCGAAGAAGAGGATTTGGGGGATTCTCCCCTGCTGTTGAAGAAGGAGTCTCTGCCACGGTCGATGAACTGGTATAGGTGAACCTTGGTAGTAAGGCAGATCCAATACCCACATTGATTAGTGCCGCCATGTCTCTTGAGGAGTATTAGTGGTACATGGACATCCATTAACATCACCGTGACATGTTTTCCTAGTGTTATGACAAGATGACAGGACTAGATCCTCAGGTATCCATCCACCATCTCGGTCTCCCAAAAAACCATCTCGGGTTCATGGAGCCTCCCAGAAAACTGCACCCTTTCCACGATGCCATGGTCGAGGATGAAGTTGACAAGATCAATAAAGCCAACTTTTTCAAGGAGGTCCAGTACCCCAAGTGGTTACCCAACATTGTTCCAGTCAAAAAAAAGAACAAACATATCAGATTCTGTATCGACTTCCGGGATCTCAACTGTCACTGTCCGAAGGATGATTTTCCCCTTTTGGTGATAGAATTGTTGATTGACGCTATGTCTGGCTTACAAGACCTCTCCTTAATGGATGGTTACTCTGGATATAATCAGACCTCGATGGCCCCCGAGGATGAAGACTCCAAAGCTTTCAGGGTGCCCCAAGGTACTTTCTGTTACCAGGTAATGCTATTAGGCCTGAATAATTGAGGTTCCACGTATTAGCGGGCCATGTATCGCATATTCAATACAATCATTAGAACATTGGTGGAATTATATGTGGATGATCTAGTGAAAAATTCTCACCTGCACCAGGACAATCTCAAGGACCTTGAGAAAGTGTTCGATTTCCTCCGCTCCCACCACTTGAAGATGAACCTGTTGAAGTGTGCCTTCAGGGACACTTCTAGGATATTTCTTGAATTTGTTATCAGGTACCGAGGCATCGATATCGACCAAGAGAAGATCAAGGCAATCAACCAGATGCCTCCCCCAAGAAATATTCAGGAGCTTTAAGGTCTCCAAGGCCACTTAGCCTACATATGCCGATTCATTGTGAATATGGATGGCATGTGTAAGCCCTTTTATCAGCTCATAAATAAGGGAACCACCTATGAATGAGATGAGAAGTGCCAGACCTCCTTTGAGGAAATAAAGCAATATTTTCTCCAGCCTCCAGTTTTGATGCCACCCGTCTCCGGTAAGCCTTCAATCCTGTATGTCACTGCCTTGGACCGATTTCTCGACACCCTTCTCGCCCAAAAGAACAATGAGGGGGAAAAGAACAGTCGCTACTACCTCATCCACATGCACCATGATACAGAGACCAGATACTCCTCTATCGAGAAGAGATTCCTTGCGCTCTAATTTTTCATGCAGAAGTTGCAACATTACCTGCAGCACCATGAGGTACTATTTGTCTCCCGGGTAGACCTGTTGTAGTACATTCTGAATCTCCCCATGTTGACCGGCCATCTAGCATGTTGGGTGGTAATGCTCTAGTAGTTTGACATCTGGTTCGTTCCTCAAAAGGATATCAATGGGTAGGAATTGGCATAATTTCTATCTTCCCTTCCTACCTTAGAAGATCAGTCACTGGACTTGGATTTTATTGATGAGACAAACCTCTCAGTCGATAATACGGTCCGATGTTGGCAGCTGCACGTTGATGTTACCTCCCAGAGTCCCACTGGTAGGAGGCGCAAGGATATGAGGATCAATAGAGTGGGCCTGAGTATCATCTTCATTACCCCGGCAGAAGCCATCTTTCCATAATCAATCCTATTGTCCTAAGACTGCACCAACAATGAGGCAGAGTATCAGGCCCTCATTATAAGTCTCAAGCTAGCCCTTGAGATCAACGTGCTCCATTTTCATGTGAAATCGGATTCTAAGATATCCATTAAGCAAGTCAATAGTGGATATTTTTTCAGAAAGCAAGAGCTCGCACCATTGTTGGAGTGCACTCTGCATCTAATGGCCCAGTTACATTCTTGACAGGAGGTTACCCATGTCCCTCGGTCACAGAATGGTCGATCAAACATTTTGGACTGCTTAACTATATTACTTGCAAAGCCCGAGTAGAATGATCTGATTATACATGTGGCCCACCAGAGAGTCATTGCTGCCATCACCCCAGAGGATGACAACGGCCTGTGAGTAAGCCATCTTACCAATATATCCTCCACATTAGGAGCCATAGGTTCTTCATATGAAGTGGTTGAAACGACTCCCAACTAGGGAGCCCCTTTTTTGAGTATCTCCAAAATGGTTTCCTCCTAGCTAATTGGACCGAGCATGAGTGAATCCAAAATCGTGCGCTGCAGTTTACCCTCCAGAGTGGTCCCAGTCTTCAGTAGATCCTCTATAAGCGCAGTTTTGATGGTGGTCTCCTCTATTTCATTCAAGGAGTTGAGATTCCACAGGTCATGCAGGAGGTTCATGCCGGTTCCTATGGTACACACGAGGCTAGGCTGAAGCTGTCCCATCAGATCCGGAGATTGGGGTACTTTTGGCCCTCTATGATCCACGAATTTATTGAGTTTTCTCAGAGATGTCATGCATTCCAAGTGGATGGTAACTTCCTACATCTTCCAACAGAACCTCTCTACTCCACCAAGTACTCTTGTGCATTTACGGTGTGGGGACTCGATGTCGTGGGACCATATCCACCGGCGACAACTCACTAATGCAGGTTCGTCCTGACCGCAACATATTTCTTTTCCAAGTGGGAAGAGGCAATTATGCTCAAGGAAGTCAAGGTCCATGACATCGTTGACTTCGTGAGCTCCAAAATTATCCACCGATTTAGAGTTCCTCACACCATCCTCACTAATAATGGAACCATCTTCCGAGCAGCCGAGATGGTGAAATTTTACGCCAAGTACAATATCCGTTCGAACCATACCTCCCGCTATCACGTGCAGGAAAATGGATAGAATAAGGCGTTCAACAAAACCCTCTATAACACGTTGAAAAAAATGGTTGGCCAGAACAAGAAGAGCTAGCCGAATAAGATGCCCAAATCTCTCTGGGATTATCGGACGACGACTAGTAACACCACCTAGATGACCCCTTATTCCCTGGGGTACGGGGCTGAGGCCATCCTACCCATCGAGATCCAGCTGCTTTTGTTATGCACTGCAGTCTATGAACAACAGGTACCAGATAGAGTGGCAAAAATCCTTCTAGCTGAATTGGATGCACATGAAGAGAAGAGGCTATGTGCCCTGCACAATCTGAAAAGGCATCAGAATAAGATGGCTAGATCCTTCAATAATAAGGTTCACCTCCTCTCTTTCTACAAGGAAACCTGGTATTGGTCCTCCGAGCACCAATGATCCCTGGTAGGAAACCACCCATGTTGGATCCCACGTGGGAAGGGTCTTACATAGTTCACAAAGTGTTCCCTAATGGAGCATACTCCCTATTAACCATGGATTGTTAGCGTATAACTCCTCCCGCCTATGTCAAGTTCTTCAAGCAATACCTTTCTTGAGCCGAATGGTCCGGCACGACCATAAATTGGCTGGACTAGTACAACCTTAAACTGGATGTTCCGTCATGACCTTAAACTAGATGGTCCCGCATGACCCTAAACTGCATGATGATCCTACATGACCTTAAACTGTCTAGTCCTGCATGACTTTAAACTTTGCATCATCCAGCATGACGATAAACTGCATTTCTAGAACTATGTGTGGCTTGATTACCATCCACATGGGATATGTAGGAAATCTCAGATGCCTCATTTTGAGCCCATCCGCAAACTCTTCTCTTCAACTATCCTCCTTGGGTATAGCTTTCTTGGAGTATCCTCGCATGATATGGTGTAGGATTCCCTAGCGCCACTCAAAAAGGATTATAATGGTCACAACATGTTCCCACTCCCATTCTTCTATCCTCCCACGTCTTCACCGCACAACATTAAACTGCATGTCCTTCAAGAACTACGTACGACTTGATTCCCATCCTTATGGGATACATAGGAACGCCTAGACATTTCGTCTCATGGCCCATCCCAAATGCTAGAATCTTTCACCCTGGTCAAGATGTATGGAAAGGGTGCACTTTTTCCCCAATTCATGTTGAGCTAACCTCGATCCGGCCATATTTCCCGCTTCCTGGAGATGTTCACCTCTTTGAGAGATGGGTATAGCCATGCTTCAACGAATCCTTGACTAGGATTCCATCACCTTCCCCGTCTGGAAGGGCCCCTAAATGGTATGGATACTAGGCCTAAGGGATCTATCTTACTACATTGGGCCAATTCCCTCAAGGATGTCAAGAAACAGGCTGATACAAGTCCCACGTTTTGAATATGGCCAGTGGTCGATGCTCATTTGTTTCTCCTGAATAGTCACTATAGGGATGTTGTGTTTCGAACAAGGTCAACAGCCATCCTGGATCTTTAGGACCACCCCAAGATGTCCCAAACATCGAGTGTAGTGTTTCATTATGCCTCTTTGTATATCCAAGCGATGAACTCCCTTCGGGCGGTGCCAACTATCATGCCCCTTGGCCTTTTTAGGCCCCCATCCCAGGTTCTCTCTTATGGGATTGTACGGTGTTGTATGGGATTATGTCCTCATTCACATCGGGTTGCTCACCGTGCCATACACATCCCCGGATGAGACACCTTATCCTCTTCTTGTCCTCACTGAAAGAAGTTAAACTGAATGTTGCTCAGGCCTTCATGACCCTGGCCCAACCTCAGGCCCCATGGCATTTTCCGGCCCCCGGTCTAGGTTCCCTCTAATGGGAATGTATGGTGTGATGCAGGATCAAGTCCTCATTCACGTCGGGTTATTCTTCATGCCATACACCCCCCTCATTGGGGTATATTCTCCCGGGGTGCCTCTAAGAACTACGTGTGTCTTGATTCCCATCCTTATGGGATACGTAGGACCACTCGAATTTCTAGACTTTGGGACCAGCCCCATCTCCAGGAGAACTCCATTTCACCTTGGCCCCTTGGCCTACCCTTTCCCATAGAGTAGAGTATATGGCCTGGCATGTGATTATGTCCTCGTTCATGTCCGAATTGTAATGACCACGCCGTGTAACTGTTCCTCTAGAACACCCTCATCACCCATTTTTGGCGGTTCACCAATGTGCCAAAGGTTACTCTGGTTTAGAACATGGAATGTCGGACTCTACTTGGATATGCTTCGACCCACTTTTCAGGATTTGTGTTCCCCTTCATCAGGGATTTCATCACCTTTCACACCTGACAAGACCCCCCAAAAAATGTCATGGATACAACACCTAAGGGCTATCCTACCGTTACGGGCCAACGCCCGCGAAGGTTTCAGACAACAAATTGATACAAATTCTGCGTTGTGAATATGGTCAGTGGTCGATTCTCATTTGTTGTTCCCACCAGGCTAACACGATATGGATACTGTGTTTCGAACACGGTCAATAGTTATCCTCCATCTCCATGCCAACACAATTAAGCCCAAAATGTTTTTTACATGATTCACATGCTTCTCCACCTCATCATGTCCATTTAGAACTTAGAAACTCTTTTCACTATTCCTCAGTGAGCATCCGCACGTTAGGAGGACCAAAGCTGCGATAAGGGTGTCATTTGGGGCTCCGCACCAATTTCACTTTGGCGGGCATCCCAATTATTGAAAAATACATCCACTTCATTGTTTCCAACACTGAGGTTAAATCATGTGGGATTAGGATCGGGTTGAGGTCTACACTTACTTGGAGGGGTTTCGCTCCTCTACGGTGTGATATATAAGACTGTAAACTAAGATCTCATCCAGAACTACGTACGACTTGATTCCCATTCTTATGGGATACGTAGGACCGCCCGAGCATCTTGTCTTCAGGTACAACCCCAAGAATCTGAGATCCTACCAGCTATTTCAGCACTGAGTCTCGAACTCTATGAGAAAAATGTGGTGTGGCATGTTCTCCCTGGGTCCTCACCCACGTCGGGTTTTGAAAGGACCGCACCATGTGCCTCCCAAGATTTCTCTCATCAACGGTCTGAGCTCTATGGCCATAAACTAATATCTCGTTCAAAACTACGTATGCCTTGATTCCCATCTTTATGGGATACGTAGGACCACCCAGATACCTCGTCTTCGGGTCCAACTTAGTTGGGAGCTATTTTCTCTTACCCCTTTCCCTCTTAGCCCTATTTAGTCCCCTTGGACCGAGGTTCCCCTCTCAAAATTGCGTACTGTGTGAAAAGGGATCATTTTCCGAATCACATCTGGGATGTTCTATTGCACCGTACATATTCCTTAACCAACATCGTATCTGCTAACTCTATGCTGCATGGTGATAAACTTCATGTCTAGTCCCTTCACAAAACCCTAAACTGTGATATTATCGTCATGGTCGTACGACGAAAAACCGCACTTCATTGTGAGGACCACATCATAGAGGACATCACATTGGGTATTGGTCATTCTCCATACCATTTTTCAACACCTAATATGACTTGATTCTTGTGGAAATGCTAGGTCCTACTACCCTAGTCCTCTTACTTCAAAAAAAACCACTCAACTTAAATTAAAAATAAGATTTATCAAATTCTGCATCTCTTGGTGCGAAGGTCACGTCCGCACACCCACTTTTCCCGGGCATTGGTACCTTTCCATGCCACCTCTAGAACTATGTGTAGCTTGATCCCCATACTCATGGGGTATGTAGGAATTCCTGTGCAGTTCGCCTCAGGCCCAGCTCAACTCTCGTTTTCATTCCCTCGACCTAAAACCTTTCCAAGTAACACGTGGTGGTCGGAACCCTTGGTTCCCATTCACATCAGGTATTTGTAGTTACCCCACCGCGTGCCTCCCGTGTTTCCTACCATCTTGGTCTGAGTTCTATGACCCTAAACTATGATCTCCCTCTGAGAAGGGACTCGAATCCCTCTATCTAATTTGTCTTATTGTTGTGTTCAGATGCGTCTTGACAAAGAGCCTAGAGTGTAGAATTTTTATGGGAACATTCCCCTCGTTCCATGTCCAAGCTTCATGAGATCACTATTTGGATCCTCATCCTCTTCCACATCCAAAGGGACCCCCTAACAGCCTGGTCCCATGCTGAATTGGCTCACCTACCATCCCTGGCCAACACCCCAAAGGATCTTTAACGACATTTGTGACAGGTCCTATGTTTCGAACATGGTCAACGGTCGACCCTCATCTGTCTATCCCCATTATAGGACAATGCGATGTGGAGGTTACATTTCCTCCACAGTCAACAGTCATCCTCCATCGTCATGCCACCATGATTCTGGTCTAGATTTCGAGCATCATGATTCAAGAATTTCCACTTCCTCATGTTCAAGTGGAATTCCGACATACTCATCTTTACCTCTTCGCACATCTAGGTTCGCTTCATGGATGGCCTATCATTATTGGACCGGTATTCACCAAGAATCCCTTCGTCCTATAATGACTTTACTTGGGTCGGGAAAGTCCAACCAATACATCTTGTTTCCCACATCGAGCAAAACTCATGTGGACATAGTAGTTTTGGTAGGATGTAGAATGAAATGACCAGGCTTTTCATCATCCCGCAGGACATTAAACTATGCTCTCATTACTACATATGGCTTCATTCCCATCCTCATGGGGTAAATAGGAACACCCGACCACTTTGCTTCGGTCCCGAACTCATTCTCACTCTTGGTCCCTCGACCTGAAGATTTTCCTCTGGGGATATGTGGTGTGATTTTGACGCCAAGTCCTCATTCACGTCGGTTTCATAGCTACCACACCACATACTCCCTGGTATAT